>CM028130.1:252280000-252880000 GCA_016271365.2 Neoceratodus forsteri | reverse complement strand
AATTTGACGGCAGATACGGACCACTTGGCCCACCCAGTCTGCCCATTTCCTACTCTCCGATGGATAAGCTGCAGATCCTAGTTAACCAGCAGCCTACTTCTTCCTACCTCACCCCTAGAATTGCCTTATGACTGTCCCATGCATGCTTGAATTCCACCACTGTTTTTGACTCCACAACCTCCTCTGGAAGGCTGTTCCATACATCCACAACCTCTCTGTGAAAAATACTTCTTAAATTACCTCTGAGCCGCCCCTTCTATCTTCAAATTGTGCCCCTTGTTCTTGCACACCTCTTTTTTTGAAAGATGCTACCTCTTGGACTTTGTTGATTCCCTTGATTGACTTGAAAGTTTCTATCATGTCCCCCTCTCCTCCTTTCCTCGAGGCTATACATATTAAGCTCTTTAAGTCTCTCTTCATATGTCTTCCGGTGCAGACCCTGCACCATTTTAGTGCCCTCCTCTGGACAGCTTCCATCCTGTCTATGTCTTTGCGAGATTGGTTCTCCAGAACTGCACACACAGTACTCAGATGTGGTCTCACCAGCTGTCTGTACAGAGGGATAATAACTTCTTGTTTTCTGCTGGTGATGCCTCTCCTATGCATCCCAGTATCCCCCAACCCTCCTTGCTACCCTTTCACATTGCTTGCCCACCTTTAGGTCATCTGATATGACTACCCCCAGGTCCCTTTCCATTTTGTTGTTGTTAGTATCTCACCCCCATTGTGTACTTCTTCCCTGGGTTTTGTTTCTCAGGTGCATTACCTTGCACTTCTTAGCATTGAATCTAAGCTGCCATACATTTGACCATTCCTCTAACCTTGCCAAGTCCATTCTCATCCTTTCCACCCCACCTTGTGCATCAACTCTGTTGCAGATCTTTGTGTCATCTGCAAAGAGACATACTTTCCTTCCAGTCCCTCTGCAATGTTGCTTATAAAGACATTGAAGAGGACCGGTCTAATACTGAACCCTGTGGTACCCACTGCTAACCCCCTTTTTCAGAGTGGACTCCATTTACTATTACTCTCTGTCCTATTCTCCAGCCAATTCTTTACCCAGGCTGTCATCTTGGGACCCACTCCCAGGCTGGCTAACTTGTATATTAATCTTTTGTGGGACTGTGTCAATGCCTTGCTAAAGTCTAGGTAGGCCATGTCACAGCCCCTCCCTGATCTACTACTTTGGTCACCCAGTCAAATAAATCTATCAGATTTGTCTGGCATGACCTTCCCGTGTGAATCCATGCTGCCTTGGGTCCTGTGCCCCTCTGGCCTCTAGATGCATAACAATTCTTTCCTTCAGAAGTGATTCCATCATTTTCCTACCACTGAGGTTAAACTAACAGGTCTGTAGTTTCCTGCTTCTGCCTTGCTTCCACTTTGTGAAGGGAATCACATCTGCCCTCCTCCAGTCCTCAGGTACCACCCCATCCTCCCATGATTTGTTAAAGAGGGTAGTCAGTGGTGTCACTAGTCCTATCCTTAGTTCTTTTTAGAATTCTGGGATGAATCCATCAGGCCCCATTGCTTTGTCCACCTTCAGTTTTGAGAGCTCTTTCAGAACTCTTTCTTCTGTAAATGGGCTGGTATCAACTTCTGTATCCAGAGTGTTTCTACTGTTTATTTTAGGTACCTCCCCTCTTCCTTTGTAAATACTGAGCAAAATATTTGTTTAGTATCTCTGCCTTTTCACAGTCACCCTCTGCCCACCCTCCTCCCTTCATTAAGCCTCACTATCCCTCGCTTGGTCTTCCTTTGCTCCCTGATGTACCTATAAAAGGTTTTATCCCCCTTCTTGACTGAGTTGGCTATCTTTTCCTCGGTTTGGGCCTTTGCTGTTCTGACTGCCTTTCCAGCTTCCTTTGTTTTAACTGATACAGTTCTCTGTCCTGTTCCTTCTGTGATTCCTTGTACTTCCTGAATGCTTTCTTTTCTCTTGAACCTTCACTGCCACTTCCTGTGAGAACCATAGTGGTTTCTTACCTCGTTTCATTTTTGTTTATTTGCTTTACACAAAGGCTTGTTACCTCTGTGATGGCAGTTTTATTATTCCCATTGTTCTTCCACCCCTCCTTCCTGCCCATTTGCTAGTGCATTCCTTAGGCACTCACCCATTTTGGCAAAGTCAGCCCTCCTAAAATCCAGTACCTTTGTCTTTGTATGGCTTGACTCTATTGCTGTGTTTATTGTGAACCATACTGTTTGATGGTCGCTAGTTCCCAGATGGCTACCCACTTCTACATCTGTGATCCTCTCTTCATCTCCATTTGAGAGAACCAGGTCTAAGATTGCTCCCTCTTGAGTGGGCTCCAATACTAGTTGTCTACGGCATGCCCCTTGTAGGGCATCTTGAATAACCCCACTCTTAGAAGTGGCTGCTGCAACTGCACTCCAGTTAACATCTGGCATATTCAGATCACCCATCAGCAATATCTCCCCTTTATCTGCCATTCTAAGTATACTTTCTATCATTTCCTTGTCCATTTCCTCCCCTGAGAGGGTCTGTATCTAACCCTGTGTGGATTGTGGTGTCATTGCCTGCCTCCAAATTGACCCATAGTGCTTCTTCTCCTCCCTGTTTACCCTTTTGTTCTGTTGCTTGATTTCTTCTCTTATGTAGAGAGCTACTCCTCCTCCTCTTTACCCTCCCTGTCCCTCCTGTAGATAGTGTATCCTGGTATGTTTACGTCCCAGTCATCAAAGGAGTGCATCAAAACCAGGAGGTTCCATGAAGGCCAGGTGAAATGGCAACAGCAGCAGCCTTGACCCACATAGTCCTAAGACAGGTCATGCAAGAATACAGTAAAGGGTTGGAGGGCCTTTAATATGAAATAACAAGGAGGGCAAAGGGAGAGTAGGTGGAACCTGGGGAGAGTGACTGGAAACTGCAGCACCACTAGGGGCATCAAGTTTTCTGGACCCTGATGCAGACCCATCAGTGAGTTTGACCCTGAGTGGGAAGCATTGTTTACTGTGCTCCAAATGGACCTCAGCTGATGGATGCCACTGAAGCCACTGGGGAAGATCTAACACCCATTTGCTCTCCCCATCATGCTAGCCATACATGGATTATCTTGGTAGGGTTATTCTTGCTTACAATGGCATAGCAGAACAGAGGCTGGGGAGGGAGCAAACAGGTTGGACATCACCCTTCATAAATAGATGCACTTCTGACATAAGGAGCATAGTAAATTGAAGCCCCAAGAGCACGTCATCAGAAGCCCTAGGTAGAAAGGGGTTCCACATTACAAGCCCAGGTCCCATACTCAGTTGTAGGGGACCAAAGTACATGGAATTGGGAAGGAAGGAAGGAAAAGCCACTGCAACACGGACACTAACAGGGCCTAAATGTTCCATTCCAAGACTCAACCTCAACAAAATTGGGGATGGAAAACTTGAGACATACTGAACACTTTCTTTTTAATCATGTAAACTTTATTAATTTAACTATTAAACAACAAAAGAAAGAACAGACATGTATCCAACAGTAACAGGAATTGACCAAATCTGTAACATTAAGGAAAACAAAAACAAAACAGAGAGGTCCCCACCCCTTCTTCCCATACCCTGAGCCTCCTCCTCAACCCAAAAGGCACTTTAGGAGCCAATAGTGTTGGAAATGTAGAAAATTTTTCCACCAAAGTGTCTGCTACTATAATAACAGTCAAGGCTGCTATACCCTTAAGAAGAAAAGGAGGCTAACATGTATAAGGGTTCCATATGGCGCTATAAAGATGTAGGCAACATCTCATTAATGCTATATGCTTCTCAACCATCAAGGCTGAAAGGAGATCCTGATGCCATTCTTTATAATGTGGGGCTGTAACTTCTTCCAGTGCCTAAGTAATATCAGTTTAGCTACTATTGCAATCAATGCCATACGGGCTTTCCATTATCATAGGCAGATCAGGTGGATAAATCCCAATTAAACAAACCTCTGGAGTAAATAGGTCATATAATTCTAAAAGATGGTATTCCAGAAAGGATCATTACTGGACAGTCCCACAACACATGAATCAATGTTCCATCCTCTTGGCCACATCTATGACAGATTGCAGAAGGGTGTATAACCATTTTAAATAGTTTAGATACGATAAAATAAATATTATGTAAAACCTTAAACTGGGTGAGACAGAATCTATCCTGTTTAAGAAATTTGTATAACTGGTGCCAGATCTTTTGCCAAAGAGATATATCAAGTTGTATGTTTAAGGCATGTTGCCAATAATAACAAATGCCAGATAAGTTATTTGGATCTAAAGACTGAAATACCATACAGAGGTTAGACACTATATGTGGTTGAGAGGCTAGTGATAAAAGGGTACTGGGTACTGTTGATTCCCACACCTGCCTTGGTTTAGAACCCAGAAAAGAAACTAGTACATGAGTAACTTAGAAGTATTTGAAACTACTTATACTGGAAAGGTGACAGCATTCCTGGGCAAGGTAAAATAAAGTAGCCTATCTCCTTCAAGCAAAGACTGTACTGTCAAGCCTGCCAACTGAGGGCAGAAGGAGTGTGGAATAGGTCTTTGCAATCGTTATACTAGGACTGCGAGCAATGGCTAAAAGTCACTCTATACCATTTCCATCCCATGTATTTATTTCGTTGATGCAGAGCCTTTAAAGTCTGGTATAATGGCTTGCCTCAAAGAGAACGAGGATCAGGGAGGGTCTAACAAACAGCAAACTATTAAGGTATACACATATTGTTTGCACAGAGAACATTCAATTTCTGTCCTTATAGGAACATAAACAGAAGAGCGATCTTCTTGTGGTAGAGTCCATTGTAAAGATGTGCTATAATGTAAGGTCACATAATATAAAAAATTAGAGAGTTCGAGAACCCCATTTGTTTTAGGCACTGTGAGTTTATAATAAGATCTTCTTACGGGACCTCTCAACGATAAGAATTTGCTGATCACAGATTGTAATTGGCTGAACCATGTCCTAGGAAGGAACACATTTATCATGCTCAGAAGCTATAAGATAGGTAGGAGGATGTTCATTTTGACAATATTGATCTTCTCCCATAAGGAAAGGGGAATGGGGACCATCCATTGAAGCCATGTATAGAAATTAAAGGAGGTGAGGGATTATCTTTAACTAAGCTCGAGGTGTACCTATCAACCCGAATTCACAAATATAATATATGGTTAGGTTCTCAGGATATGACCCATTGAATAATATCCTGTTTGCAGGTCAGATTGTTAAGTGGCAGTACTTTAGCTTTTGCATATTTAACCTATAAGCAGAAAGAGCTGAGCATTTCTTTAATTCTTGCAAAACCACTGGTGAAGAGTACTCAGGATCTTCTAGATGTAGTAACAGATCATTGGCATAGGCCAATAAGACGTATCTCAAGAATCCCAACTGAATTCCTTTTATCCCTGGGTTATACTGAGGGTGGTAAATTAGGGTTCTAGGAATAGGTTAAAGAGAAATGGGGAGAAAAGGCATCCTTGTCTTGTGCCACGTTTAAGTGAGAACTGGTTTGAGAGGACTCCATTACATCTAATTCTAGCTGTTGGAGCAGTATATAAAGTTGAACCCATTTGTGAATGCTGAAGAAAAATAAATTTACATAAAGTTGCAAATAAGAAAGGCCGAGCAACTTGATCATAGAATGTCTAGGGAGACCAGACATTTCTTTTAATAAAGACAAGAGTAATAAGGGAGCTGCCACAAAAAACTTGGCTGGGACAACTCATAAAACACCAAAGAAGTGCATGGCTTCATAGCAGGAAGCTACATCCTGTCAATCTCTGAATATTAAGTTGATTAGCAGAGTGGCAATGTGACCTTCTGAAGTGTTGTACTCCTGTTGAGCAATTCTGTTTGTTATACTTCTTCCATGTTCACGTGCTGCAAGGTCCTTCAATATCAGTTCTATCTTGAATGTCTGGTGTGAAGAAGCAGAGATAGAAAATGTTGGTGATGCCCCAAGAGAGGTGGCGAAAGCAAGTTTGAAAGTGTAAAGGCCACATGAATGGATGGCAGAATATTGTCATGTAATGTGAGAGAAAAACAGTGCTATTAAGTGTAATAGGATGTTGAATGATTTAAAAACAACTAAACACATTAATTACCTTCTTCAAGAAACCCACCTCACCAAAACAGAACATGCCAAGCTGGAAGAGAGCATGGGTGAGTACTGTCTTTATTTTGGCTCAGCCTCAAAGAGGGAATAGCAATACTGCTGCACAGAAACTGCCCCTAGAGGCAGAAGCAGTTACTCAAGACCCAGAGGAAGGTTCACCTGCATTAGAAAAAATACAAAACTGTGCCCTGTATGCTTCTCAGTGTGTTCACCCCGCCAAAATGCTGAGAATGCAGAGTTCCTAGAACAAATCATTTTGAATATTCCCCAAACCCTTAGGAAAATGATCGGTGGAGGTGACTTTAATATATCTAAAATTCCACATTAGCGTGATCTGAAACGAAATGAATCTGACAGCAGGGCCAACAAATGCCTGAAGAAGTTATCTAAAGAGTTAGGCCTGGTGAGGTGTGGTGCTTCATACATAAAAGAAAGAAAGTGACTATGCATGTTGGTCATTGGCGAGCGCCCACAGATGTAGTCCTACCTTGATTATTTCTTACTATCCATAAAATGGCTCATCACGGTTGAACAATGTGCCACTCAACTATTTCAGATTATACCCACTATGTGTTTGACATACTTTTGAATCCAGGGCACAATCATAATCCTGGATGCTTAATGTCTCCTACTGAGCAATCTGGACTATAGGGAAATGGTAGAGCAATGTCTAGAAGAATACACAGCCACTAACCCCAGATACTCCAGCAGTAGTCTGGTGTGATGGTTTTAAGACTGTATTGATAGGCAGAACCATCAAGCTTTGCCTCCAAACTTAAGGAGGATAAAAAGAACTGCTCAAGTTGGACACACAGCTGTTCGACCTAGAAGAATAACATAAAATAGTCCTTGACAAGGAAGTTAAAAGATACTAGAGGAATGCAAGAAAAAGTTAAGTAAACTCAGAGGGTAACATAAAGGGTGCAATGAGGTATTAACCTCAGAGGTTCTATGAATCAGGCAACCAGGTGATCAGGTGATTGGCATGGCAACTTCACAAAGAAGCAGTGAGCAGGGCATTGCTGTACCTATGGAGACGTACTGCGGGCATATCAATTGGAGACTGACTCCAAAAGGAATGCAGGGAGTTTACAACCTTTTACAAAAGTTACACTAACAAGAGACAGTGGCTATTACCAAGAAAACATGGAGGCTGTCTTCGTTAGAGTACAACCCCGTAAATCATCCCAAGAAGCAAAAGATATGTCAGAAAGATCTATCACAATGGAAGAAATTTAGGCCACTATAGGAAATCTGAAGACAGGAAAGACTTCGGTTCCAGAGGGGCTTGCCCCTGAACTCTGCAGAGCCTTCAAGAAAGAACTATTGCTGCACCTATGTAGAATGTGCAGGGCAGTGCAGTAGGAAGAGCCACCCCCAATCTGGCTATACATTCTGATCTAAATAATACAAAAAACATGTAGGGACCTCACAATATGAGGTCTTATAGACCCATATCCTAGTAAATGTGGACCGGAAAGTGTTCACCTCCATTTTGGCAGGTAGACTCCATGGACGTATGACATCTGTAGTCCACCCAGATCAGACCAGATTTATAAATGGCAGATTAAGCCACAATAACATCTGATGCCTGTTAAACTTAATGTCATGGCAGCAAAATTTCCAGAATTTGTTCTGGCAGTCTTCATGGATACTGAAAAGGCATTTGACTGGGTGAACTGGAGATTCCTGCACAGATCCCTAGAAGGTGGGGCTTAGTGCAAACATTCACAAAATAGTGTGCAAACTACGTATGCCTCCACACAAGCTGTGGAGAGAATAGGATCCAATTAGAACCCTTCTTCCTGACCACAGGCACCAGACAGAGGTGCCCCTCCCTTATTTGTTTGCACTCTGCATTGAGCCTCTGGCAATAGCAGTGAGGAAAATCAGCAGATGGAAGGAATCAGAGCTGATAAAGGTCATATAACATCGCATTTATACAGATACTTCTCTATTCTTCATAAAATCTCTACAGACTTCAGTTTCTGCTATCCTTGAGGAGCTTCAGCAGTATGCTGAGGTCTCCAGATACAAAAAATCTAGATAAATCAGAACCAATTAGAACAGACGTGGCTAGTCCATATAATTTTAGAAAAACCTTTCCTTTCAGTAGGGCTACAAGTAGTATAGTAAGATATTTAAGAGACAGGATTTCTGACAATTTGGCATCCCTATTTACACTCAACTATGAGAAATTATTTGGGAAATCAAAGCAGATATCACCAGATGGGATATACTCCCACTTTCATTAGAATGGAGGAGAGCCACCATGAAAATGAATGTCCTCTCATATTTTTTATTGCTTATCCAGGTCCTCCCCGCATGATTCCAGAACACTTTTGGAAACACCTGTACAAATTAACACTTTCCTTTATATGGGCAAGAGGCAGACATAGAATAAAGAACTACTGACACTCCCAGGAGAGCATGGTGGATAGGATACGTCAGATCTCAGGTTGTACTGCATGGCAGCACAATTAACACTGTTGGTTTCCTGGATCAAGCAAATGAATAACACAGGCTGGTTAGACATAAAGGCAAATTATAGGCTGCCAGTGCCTCTATTTGGCCTTCCATACTCTACCAGCACCCAGAGAAAAGGGGCTGAACTATCCAACCCATGGACAAAGCATACTCTGAGAGTACTAGTTAAAGTGAGATCCACAACTAAAACTCCAAGTGAGGTGGTCTCCATCACCCCAATAGTGGGGAACCAAACTTCCTCTCACCAATAATAGATCAAGGGCACCACAGGATGAACAGGCTTGCATTGACCAGATAATCAACACTAGTACAGAATAAAGTATGTGTCTCATTTAGGAGTTACAGGAAAAGTATGGCCTATTATAACAGGACTTCTCCATGATAAACACGGTCTCACTTCTAGAATTTAATCCCCAAGGAAGATAGATAATTCATACCCCTTGAAATTGTCCTATATTTTGCAGCCATTCTGGTGGGGAGGAAGAGCCTCCAGGGCGTATAAAGCCTTAATGGGTGAAGACTACCTTGAACCTAAATCTATACGCAATCAATGACAGAAGGAATCTGGGGCGACTATCCCAGAAGAGGAGTGGAAATGGCTCTGGGAAAAGGATGGAGAGTCATGGTATTGCCCAATTGGTGAGACTGCAGGTGGAAGTGTGTGTCGAGATTCTTCCATACTCCCACAATGATGCAGCATTTTGAGCTAAAGACCTGAATCCTTTGTTTGGAGGGGATGTGGGAGGTATGAACCCATTACCATATTTCCTGGGCATGCCCAAATATTCAGCCATACTAGAAACTGATCTACAGTGAGCTGGCCAAGCTTTGGGATGATTACATCCCAATTGAGTTTAAAACCTGGTACTATGGACTAAAATAAGAGAAGTGGAAGCTTTAGGCAACCATGCCTGATAAGATCCTTGTGGACTGCTGCCTTCAAAGAAATAATGTCTAATTGGTTACAGACTACAATCCTTTCTGTAGCTTCATGGAGAAAACATAGTGGATAAAATTAATAGGATGGAAGATATCACAGCGACCCTTATACTAACATTGGAAAAGCATGCTGAATTATGGTTAAAATGAGAATTATATAATGCTGATGAATCTGTCAGTGCTGTCTGAAAATGTAGGAAATGCAAAAGATGGTAGGAGGAGCTAGCCACCCTAGGGATTGACCCCACCCCAAAGTGGAACCCATCAACTTCATGTAATATTTTAAAGCATGGACTGCTTTGGGAAATGGACAGTATTTATTGAAGGTACAGAGGTGACCTAATGAGTCATTATAGTTAAGTCTCTGTTTGGTTTGTTACATAAGTTATCTGGTTAGCTTGTATAACAAAATATACTGGTGATTATAGGCTGTGTAAATGGAATAAGCTATCAATATGTTCATTGATGCAAGCCACGTATGAGAGACTCCAACTCTGAGGCAGCCAGTGGGGGAACTTGTCCCCTCGAAATCAGACTAACACTTGTATCGCTGTTAAAAATACACAATAAAGCAGAGTTTTGACAATTGCAATTCAATGCAAAAATGTAAATTATGCATTTAGGTGTAAAACCCAGGGCAAAGTACTGGCTGGGGGCTGGAGGTTACAGAGCAGGAAGGGACCTAGGGATCACCATTTTGGATCACCTGAAGGTTAGAAACCAATGCGATGGGGTGGTGGAAAGGCAACCAGAATGTTAGAGTGTATACGAGGGGATTTACAAGTAGGAAAAGGAGGTGATCATCCCAATATACAAAACTATGGTCAGACCACATCTGGAATATGGGGTCCAGTTCTGGAGGCCACACTTACAGGGTGACAGGGACAGGTTGGAGAGTGTCCAGAGAAGAGCAACCAAGATGGTTCAAGGGCTACACAGGAGGTTATACAAGAAATGACTGGAGGAACTAAACTTATACACATTGGAGATGAGGCAGGAAGGGGTTATGGTAGAAACCTTCAAATATCTGAAGGGCATAAACAGGGTGAGAGGAAGTAGCACATTCTAGATGAGTGAAAACAAATCAACTAGGGACATGCATACAAGCTGGAGGGGTAGACATAGAGGCGATATAAGGGCAGTTCTTCACTGAGAGGTTGGTGGGTCCATGGAACAGGCTGCCAGAATGGGTGGTGAGGGTAGACTCAGTGAACAAATTCATGAGGGCTTGGGACAACTACATGGGACTAAATAAAAGTAGAAGGAATGGAATGGAGTATGATGACATAAATAGGGGTATTCGGGTGGACTACATGGGCCAAGAGGTTCTTTCTCCTGGCAAATTTCTCTGTTTCTATATAACTTTCTAGTCTGCATTTGTACTGCTTGTAACAAAACATTTTGTTGCACTGTTTTCATGAAGCGCACCTTGTGTGTGAAAAAATTAGCATACTTTTAACATTTGAGAGGATTTCTGTCTTAAGGATCAAGAGTCTAAGCAGGAGTTCATTTTATTTTGTAGCTGAGTGTTGTGTTGGATGTGCAATCCACTGGACTGCACCCTGTCTCTGAGGCACCATGAGCATGGGTGGGTTTGTTCCTGTTTTCTATGATCGAACCAGCAACCTCCAGTTTCAGAGGCAGCAACCCTAACAATTTAGATAAAGGGACATTTCCATATGTTAGACTATTAAGACTGAATCCCAGTACATCTCATACTACAGTATTAGTCTTCACCACCAGATGACCCTCTGTCATTGCTTTTTCTGATTACAGCATAACTTAATTTATCTGAACATTCTGGGGAGAATGCAATTGTTTGGATAAATGGGGTTTCAGATAAATGAGGGCACTTTACATTGAAATCTATTAAGCTGGGAGACACACCACAGTTTTAGTTAACCAAGAGTTTTGGTTACTTGAGGTTTTGATAACTGGGGTTTTACTGTACTGATTCTGTATACACAACAACTATTCTATACTTGCAATCAGATTGCCACCCCGACCCGAAGCAGACCACTTTGGATTGGCATAGATCATGATTCAGGTCAGAATCCATACCATGTCAGAGTTGTGTCACCTATCCTTCAATGAAATATAATATTTTAGCAAACAAGTTCCTTTGTCTAATACTAGGGGCCCATTAACGTTGCATTGAGACAATGATGAACGCCCGCTCTAATGAAATCATGCTTCGATGAAGTGCAGTTGGCCTGCCAAGTACAGAATATAGTGCAGCCATCCCTGTGGAATACTGGTATTGCAGTGTGCTTGGGGTTTGCATGGAATGCCACTCTGAGGCCTGATGGGGGCTGGGCATGGCTCAGCAATAATGAACAGCCCAGGCCACCTGGTATACATGTAACCCCTGCTGGTGGACTGTGGTGCAGAACTGGTGTTGGCTGTAAATGCAGCTACCCAGTGGTGAATGTGGCCTACCTAGATTTCAGTAAGGCTATCAACACTGTCCCACATAGGAGGCTAATAAGCAAGGTGGGCAGCCTGGTAGTGGGTACCAGGGTGGTCAACTGGGTCACAAATTGGTTGAGTGATAAGACACAGAGGGTGGTGGTGAACAGAGTTCAATCCAAATAGAGGGAGGTGACCAGTGGAGTCCCACAGGGAACAGTGATTGGACCAGTTCTCTTTAATATATTCATAAGCATCATTGCAGAAGGGTTGGAAGGAAGTTATGTCGCTTTGCAGATGACATGAAGATCTGCAACAGGGTTGATAGTTCAGGAGGGTAGAGAAAATGAGAAAGGACCTGCAAGCTTGAGAAGAGATCAAGGCTGTGGCAGCTAAGATTAAATGCAATAAGTGCAAGATCATGCACTTAGGGCACAGAAATGCAGTGGATGAGTACATGATGTGAGGGAGGGAGGAGGGAATTGAGAGCCACCAAACAGAAAAGAGTCCTGGGATTGGTCATATTTGAGGATCTAAAGGATGCCAAACAATCTGAGAAGGCAGTGAGGAGAGCCAGTGGAATGCTAAGGTGTATAAGGAGAGGCATATCCAGCAGAAGGAAGGAAGTGGTGATGCCACTGTACAGAACATTGGTGAGACCTCATCTGGAGTACTGTGTCCAATTCTGGAGGCTACATCTCTGTAAAGACATTGACAGAGGTAGGCGTTTCAGAAAAAGGTGACAAAAATGGTGCAGGGGCTGCAAAAGAAGTCATATGGGGAGAGACTAGAGGATCTCAGTATGTATTCCCTGGAAAAGAGGAGGAAGAGAGGTGATATGATGGAAACTTTCAAATACCTCAGGGGTCTAAATAAGGCACAAGAGGGTAGCATCTTTCATAGAAAAAGGTGTTCAAGGCCGGCCGGTGGTGCTGAGGGTTGAGGCACTGGGCCTTACCTTACGTTATGCAGTGACCGGGTTCGGGATGACTCGGGCTGCTGGATCAGCAGGAGGAGTGGATCGAGCATCCTATGGACTGCTCGCCTCTCCCGGGATGGGTCTGGGTACAGTGTCCAGCGTGAAGTCTGACACCTAGCAGAGGCTGGGTGTCAGCACGTCTGGCCCGGTAGAATGGGGTGGTAGGCAGGGCAGCCGCTGGGCGCACTGCGCGGCAGACATGTGTGCAGGGAGCCCTTGTCAGCATTGCATGACCTGCCTCCAGCAGAACATAGAAAAAGGGGAGTGCCTAGCTGCTGCGGCTTGATGGCTATCCGTGATGTCCTGCACCGCTCGAGGACTACCGTGAGTGGATCTGTTGTGTAGTAGGGGTTGATTGCCCCACCGCCCCCACCACAGTATGTAAGCTGTGGGAAATCAGTGGTTGTCCCTCAGTAGGAGTCAGGCGCAGGTCAGGCGGTGGCTGGATCACAGGGATGCAAGAGCGATGAGGCCAGCTGGGACCCCATGGGAGAAAAAGTAATCCAAAAGAAAAGGTGTTCAAGAACTAGAGGCAATGATATGAGAATGGGGGTTAGACTCAGGGTAACATGAGAAGTATATTTTCTCAGAAGAGGTGGTGGATGTATGGAACAGCCTCCTGCAGAGATTGTGGGTGAAAACAGTTGGGGAATTTAAAAGTGCATGGGACAGACATAAAGGAACTCTAGGGATAGGAAAGAAAGGGTAAGCCACAGATCAGTTAGGATCTGGGGTATATGAAACAGGTAGGGAAAATGGGCAGACTAGGTGGGCCAGGCAATCCTTATCTGGCACCAAATTCTATGTTCCTGCCTGTTTGTACTCCTGCCTGGAAGATGGACATAACTATGACAACCCTATCACTGGGCTGGAGGGCATGCAGAACAGGAAGGGAAAGGTGAATAAAAGAATGAATCATAAAAAAGAACAATAAACATTGAAACTTTTCAGCATGTTGTTTTGTTTCATGCATGACTGTTCTGGGGCCTCCCGATGGCGTAGTGGAAGTGCATCATGCTTCTGGGCCAGTGACCCGGGTTCAGCGGTAGACTCAGGGAGCCTGAATTGCAAGTGGGCCAGGCTAGGAAGTGCTGTCAGACATAGCACAAGCATGCCTGAGGTGGGATATGTTGGGTACCTGCTGATGCAACAGCCCTTGCAGTGGGCTGGGAGGCTGCTCCCTCACAAGGGATGGCAATACTTGTGCCCAGTGAGTGCTGCATTGTGTGAGGCCACCCCTAGGCTGGCTTGATGTCAGGGAGGTGGGAGGACCCCCCAAGAAATGGAAGTCCCATCAGAATAATTAACAGCAGAACACTCAAGTCCCACACAATAGCGCCTGCTGCCCTTTCACCACATTGACTTCTAGGGCTTATCAGGGTCAGGAGAGCCATCCCTAGAGCCTCTCAATGGGGAATGAGTCATGGTGGAACTCATGTGGCTAAATGACAGCTTAGTGGTAGATGGGATAAATGGTCGTCTAGTTAGAGATTATTATCCCTGGCCGTCCATGCCCTCTATCGAAAAAGTAAAGCATTGTCTTTTATTATTAGTAATATCCTACTTGCCCAGCAAACCTCGACACTCTATATAATGTATAACTACATGGAATGATTGTAGAAACCCATTAAAAATCATCTTGCTCATCTGGGTAAATCCTCATTCATTTTTTCAGACTACAGCTATTTATTGCTGTTACTGCTCCTACTATTATTCTTCAGCTTGCAACTGCAGCTCCATCATTAACCTGAACCCCAGGATCTCCCCTCTCCTCCTTACCTGCCTCCCATGGGGATCCCTCCTGTGGTAGGGCCTTCCGGGTTGACATGATTCCCCTTCCAGTCTTCTCATTAATTCAGTGGCAATGGTTAGGGAACTCAGTCATGCAGGAAGGTAGGAGGCATGGACTCCAAGCATGTCAGCATCATCCTGTTTAAGCATTTTAAAGGTGCAGCATGCTTATGCAACAGTTATGTGCACCATGAAGCCACTGTATCTCTCCTCCCATTGCTGTCCCCAGTAGCTTGCAGGTCCTGGGCACCCCTGGTAGTTATCCTGCAGTGGGAACAGGCACCCCGGGAATGCATCCTGTAGTACCTTCTGCCATCCATCCCAGCTGGTGCTCAGAGTACTGGAGCGGTTTTGATTTTGTGTCACCAACATCACAGACGGCATTCCTGTTGCAGCACCAATGGGCCAACTGAGAGTATATATTTTGATCACATCCAAAAGTGAAAAAAAAAATTGTTTATGTTGGTAACTATCTTGTAAGAAAGTATCTTTAAACAAACTACAGAGACCTCAGTGGGTAAGAATACATAATGAAACTTATAAATTTAATTTATACAGAAAAGTTAAAGAAAAACATTGTGGCATACCTGCATGCCTTCCTGGCCTGAAATGCCAATCCCAACATCAGCAGCTTGGATCATACTGACATCATTAGCACCATCACCTGTGAGTCAAGAAAACAAACAATTGTGATGTGAAGCAGATAACCACATGACAACCTGCAAACTTCAGAAATCAAAACTACTTGAGAGAGGTGTCTATGGCAGTGAGGTGTGGTGACATTTTTGTTTTCCTAGCAGCCTGTACAGATAATGACATCTGGAATGTGAAGAATTCAGCTACTGTGCCTGCCCACCCACATCTTTGGTTCAAAATAGAGACAAAACAAGTTTACTCTTTTTCACAGTCATTTTCTCCACAAGTAAAATTCATATTTTATTATTATGCACCTATGACTAAAAGGTAGACATCACACTATTATTATAGAGGAGCATCAGACCCCCCATACAAATCACATAATAGTTGAAGAAAATAAATGATGGCGCATGCACCTGAATAATTAGGGTGTTCAAGGCTTACTGCAGTGAAATAAAGGAAGGAGCTATGAATTTTAATGACCATTTGAAGGGCAGTTGTGAGCATTAACGTTCCTTTCAAAAGCTGAAAAGACGATTCTATATTCATCTCAAGCATCCCTGCAGTGTTCTTCATGCAATGAAACTGTACTGTCTGCTTCTGCTCAGTTCATTCAGTGTTGTAAAAAGCTGGATTATGTGTTAGCGTACAGGTAGAGATTCAGAAGCCTATGAGTCAGTAAGGCAACATTCATTAAAGTGGCACAGTCTCTTTTGGGAAAATGTTGAAAAATGTATTAAAGCAGCAGTATTTGTTAGCAAACACAATCTCATCATATACCTTTTTCAGCAATAAGGCATTTCTGGAAAAACTTAATATATCCATTTTCTTTTCATTGTAGTTCTCTTCCGAACTGAGATATGGGGCTTTAAAATGTTTAAAAGTCTCTGCTCTCTGATCCACTCACTGTAAAGCGTGAATGAATTAAAAGCTTTTCTTGCGGTGCTGTGCTGTTTGGTTGCCATCAATAATGTATGGTAACACTCTAATATGTATATCCGTACTATGACTCCAGTATGTAATGTCAAATAAGAAACCTCAATGGAAGGGATTCTTAAAAACTGCTAGTGGTGGCCATCTTTGATGACTTGAGGAATTAATCATAAAACTGGTAATAAAAGAGGTTTTGAAAATATCTTAGAAAATAAAATATATTGATTATCAATCTAATTGTATCAGAAATATATTAATGCTAAATGACATGATGAAATGTGTTTGCTGACTTACATATATACCTAATTTAAGATACAATCCAACTGATTTTATCATTAATCTGTATATAAGTTCATTTTATTATTCATTACTAGGTTCATTCATTCATTCATTCATTCATTCATTCATTCATTCATTCATTTAAAATGGAAACATGATCATTATCCCCCAGCTGATCTAGTTCTGCTGTTTAAAGTGAACATATACCTTTTTATGTGTTTTAATAGAATTGGAAATTTGGGCATACTTGAGCCTTACTCGTGAACATATGAACATAGGGCAAAATGCCAGCAGATACAGGCCATATGGTCTATCAAATCTGTTCAAGTAGGCAGCTATAAGCCTAGTACTCTGCAGCTGCCCTCCTCATCCCCTGTATAGCAGTGACCCTCACTCTGGCCCTGTCCCATCCCTTCTTAAAATTGCCCACTGACTTTGAGGATACCTCTTCTTCTGGTAATCGTTCCACCCAACCACCACCCTTTCTATGAAATAATGCCTTCTCATTTTCTCTTGAACCTGCCCCCTCTAATTTCAGACTATACCCCTAGTGTTTCTCCCTCCTTTAATCTAAAAATCGCCTCTGTACTAACCTTACTTATGCCCTTCATATATTTGAAGGATTCAATCATATCCCTCTATCCCACCTCTCCTCCATTGAGTACATGTTAAGCTCCCACAGCCTCTCTCGTGGGTTGGCCCTCCATTCCAAATATCATTCTGGACACCCTCCAGTTAATTGATAACTGTCTTTAGGTATGGATGACAGAACTGTACACAATATTCCAAGGTTTGGTCTGATCAGTGACTTGTACTGTGCCAAGATGACCTCCCTTTCCTGGAGGTGATTCCTCTGGCAATATACCCCAACATCTTATTTGCTTTGGCTGCTGCCCTCCTGCACTGTGCTGAGTGGTTCATTGCCCCTATAATTAGTACCCCAAGATCCTTCTCCTCCTCTTTAGTGTATACTTGTACCCCCAGCCTGTAACAATACCTTGGGTACCTGACTCCCAAGCACACGACATTGCACTTTTTGTGTTGAATCCCAGTTACCTTGTAGTATTGTACTACTTCATGGGTTAGTTTTGAAATGGCTCTATTTACTTCATTTTGGGTCCCTTGTTAAAGCTAGTGTTTTCTGCCTGATTGATTACTGATGGCATCAGATAAGCAGGAGCGCAGAAAGTCAAGCTTCATTGTAGTCTTCTGCTCAACTGTCACTGGGTTGAATATTGTTCAGGAAAGAGGCAATGTAACAAAGAACCCTAAATGAGGAAAACTAGGCAATTTCAAAACAAGCACACAAAACGATATGCCTAAAATGCAGGGGTGTTAAACAGATTATCCACATGACCAACGTTCTATTAGAGCAGGCTGTCAATCTAAAACACTAACCTGGGCAGCAGAAGTTTTCAAACATGGCATTATTATAATTTTAATACATGCCCTTATTTCATGTTTGTATTGCAGAGTTTTGGCAATTGCAGAATTCCCCAACAGCCTGACAAAGTAGCACCAGAGGATTCTGAAAAAATGCCTCAAATCAGTGCCAATGACCCCACCATTGCTGTAACTGAGAGAGACTTTGTTGGAAATTTTATATTTAAATAAATACACAACTTTGCTGAAACTACTAGTTTAAACATAAAAATTCCCACCAAGTCAACAGCCATGTTAATGTAATAATCAAACATTGCTGTCTCATATGAGGACAAAGCCAAGTTACCGATTGACAAGGTCATGACTTTCAGTGTGTCCCGGACCAGCCTGACTACCATGCTCTTCTGCAATGGAGTGGCACGACAGCACAGAACTGCCCGGCAGTGTTTTGCTAATTCCAAAAACTTGTTCTGCAAGTTCCCCTGGAAGACAATGTTCAGGGTCTTTCCATCGATCACCAGCCCAAAGTTCGGTCCAACTGACTGAGGAGTTGGGGTAACAGCTCGGATAGGTAGCGAAAGATGCTGGACTTTGTCTGTTTCACATTTGAACACTTTTTTCACTTCTTCTAAAGTGCAGTCAAGAATAGATTCACAAGTCTCCTGTAAGAAGAAGGAAATTAAAATGTGAATATTCTACTTGTTAAATTCAAATTATAAAATTTCAGATTTTGAGGTTGCCTCATCAGTAGATTCAGGAGCTAAATAGATTCTGCACATTAGAAATCAAGTCCAGAAATGCATGTATTTATTAGAATATCCATGATATCCACATTTAAGCTACAAAATTAGTTTTCAAGAAATCATCATACCTAGAACACTATTTCACACGTTGAGAGGAATTAGCTTGAGGCAGAAGTGTGATACAAATTACTATGCAGACTCTGTTTTATGCTGTCTTTCCTACAGATTCTAAAATTGGAACAAGAAACTGAGACCTGTGCTGGATCAGATGTGATCACATGCCATGAGTTATGCCAGTACAACAGCACAGGTCAGAAATATTTGATATTCTGAGCCCCTTATTCAGTGTTTAAAATAAATATCTCCAGGGTATACATAATTGCAGAGTAATAGCAAAGGCATGCAGAGTTGCTGCCTGTCTCACTGCCCAAGGTGTGCTGTTATCCCACAATAACACACACACTGTCATACCATAATGCTGAAGAACTGCAACATGCTTTTCATCCAGGTAAGATTGAAGTGAGGTGTAGGTGCTCTTGAGGCATGTTGGGTGGAACTTGGGATGGGAGAAAGAATCCTTGGAAAATTAACTTGAAATCAGTTGCAGGTTAGTGACAGATCTGGTGGGTGGGCAGGATTCCTGACTCTCTTGAACCCATGAAATTCCATTTTAAAATTTCTACAACTACAGGCCATCCTGGTGGGGCTAAGAGTTGAGGCACTGGCTACCACAACTCACACCATGGTGGCGACCCAGGTTCAGATCCAGACTTGGGTTGCAGGGTCAGCCAGAGAGGAGATGACAGAGCATCTGGAGGACTGCTCTCCTCTCCAGACAAGGAGGGCTACAGTGCCAGTATTGACCCCACCCTTGCATCAGCTGGGAAAGACACTTCAGGACTGCCAGCATAGCAGGAAGGCGGAGGGCTACTGATGCTCCATGCATGGAAGTGTGCATTGGGACATCTGGATGGCATGGCATGCCACCCTTTCTGAAGAAAAATGGAAGATGGCTCCTGATATGCTGATGATCTCCATCACCAGTAGTCCTGCACCCCAATGAGCACCCAAACCAGGCTGCATTAGTGCAAACGTTAGTCCTGAGGAAAGTCGGGGGATGGCCAGTGTGCTGAGAGTGGCTTGAGTGCAGGAGAGAGAAACATCATTAACTGCAAAAAACAAAAAAAAAAGTTACAACTAACATACAACTGAATGCCACAGTATTCTCTGCCCCACTCCCACAAATGCAAATCAGAGACCTACCCTGCAGCCCATGTTGAAGGGGTTGTATCTATAGGCAGATAGGGGTATGGATTATTAGATGAAGCTCCATAGAAAGGTTACTGCATTGGGTTAGGGTTAAATACTCAAACACTAATGAAACTGAAGTGGGTGTCAAAGAGACAATCAATGTTAGTGGAACAGAATGCCCCAGGAGTGCGCTATTAGAGGTAATGAGGATGGATAGTTAGGATGTGGATGGAATGAAATGGATGATTAAAGAGACAAAAGGACATTTAAAGAGTATTATTTGGTGAATCTGCAGTAAGGAAGTTCTCTTAAGGAAGAAGTCTTATGTTTATTCTTGTAAGTACATGTAAAGAGATGTACATTGCAATACAGAATTTGATTAACTTTGGTGAGGAGATAATTATGCAAGCCAAAGTTGAGGTAACAACAGTAGTCAAGGCAAACGCAATGAAAGGATCAGTCTTTGGGCAGACAAGAGGTCAAGGCAGGATCAGATGTTAGCAATATCACAGAGATGAGAGAAAGTTTGGTGATTGTAGTAAGCAGGGGAAGAAGAACTGAGGCTAAGAGAACCCCTTGGTTTCTCATACAGGTACTGAAATCAAACTCCTAGCTGATCATATTATGTGGAGAGCTTACATTTAAGAATCTCTTATTCCTCCAAACCAGTGTAGAATCTTTATATTCTGAGAGTTTTAGTTGCATGAGTTGGTCCTGAGTCTGACTAGGTTAAGGCAGGACAAGCCACCATTGAAGATGTTTAAATGAACTTACGTTAGTTGTCAGTAGAACTGACATACGAGTCAATACTAAACTGGATGTCAGGTGACCAAATTGGAAGAGACAAACAGAAAAAGAACAATGATAGTCCCTTGTGGGACCACATGGAAAATAACTTTGGAGAAGATTACACCTTCAGGGATACAAGCAGTGATGGTTGAAGAGGTAGGTATAGATTCAGGATAAACCATCAGAAACAGATGAAGTGCTGAAGGCAGTTAAGCAAAATATGATAATCTGCAGTGAAGCCGGACTAGAATCAAGCAGAAAAGAAAGGAAAAGGAACCCCAACCATAAGATAAGAGGGTGCCATAAACAATTAGTTGGTATTCTCTGGTACACCCCAGAGCAACAGCAGATTGAATGTTGGCAGGCAATCTGCTGCAGGAAAGAAAGCTTGAGAGTCTAACCTGTAGAAACATGTTAAAGGCTTTTTACAGAAGACTGGTTTGGGAAGAGGCTAGCAGCTGGAGAGGAAGCAAGGATGAGTGCTGAACCTTTGACAGTGCCATTTGTGAGTGTCTGAGGAATGTCTGTTGGGGGGAAAAAAGGCACAGTCAACAGCAGCTGTTCAAGAAACAAGAGTTAGAAACTGGGCCAGTGGCATTGAGGGTAGAGGCGCTGGATGCCACACCTCACGCCATGCTGGCGACCCAGGTTCGGGACCAGACTCAGGCCATCGGGGTTGGCAGGGAGGAAAGGATCCAGCATCCAGAGGATAGCTCTCCTTTCCTGGGAGGATTGGGGAAGTAGGTCTTGCCATCTGGTGACCTCTGGTGGAGACTGGTGCAATGCAGCAGTTGAGTCTTGGCAAAATGCAGTGGAATGGCTGAGGCGGCACTTCGGAGTGTGAATGGGAGCATTCTCTAGCTGTGCTGGAGTGCATTGCACTCCTGGGCCAATGAGAGGGCAGTAACAAAGAAAGTCCCCCTTCCCATTGGCAGGCAAAGATGGATCTCGTGGCGCTGGCACCATGTCCAATGCCGTACTAAGGTCTTCTCCTGGTTTCTCTTCATCCATCCACCAGAGCACCAGTTGGAATTGATGGCCCTTACTCCTGGGGGACTCAGATCCTGAGGGGGATCGGGACATGGCATGGGGATCACTGTGAACACTAGAGTTTCAGGTGGACGGGATCAGCTGGTAAGCCCCACAACCTTGCTGGAGAGAGTCCAGTGTGGATAGGATGTATAAATAAAGAATACAAAAAAAAAAGAAACAAGAGTTAGAGACAGTTCTCAACAGTTATCTATGGAGTGCCATAAAGCTGAAGACACCAATGATACCTGCATAGGTTGTATATGCATTTATATCACTTGCTATACATTTAAATAAACATTAAACATCCACCTTAATTAACTGGAGAAGAAACAAATGAGTTACTGGAGTCCAGTTATGAGGGCCATAGAGATACCCCAGATATCTCCAGCCCTCATGACTTTAGGAACAGCTACAGAAGCTTCCCTAAAAGAATTCCACGAGCTAACTCTCCTTCATTATGGATGTTTTCACCACTCTGGGTGTCCAAGTTTCTTTCTAATGGGTTCAAGAAGAGCTCTCCTTCTTTGAAACCCAATGGAAGGTCAGCTCAGTATATGTGACCCTGGGTGAGCACACCTAACTAGAAACAACATCCTCCATCACTAAGAGGGTGGACAGAAGGCATCTGATCTGATGGGAGAGAACAAATTCTGTGTTTTTTACTCACTGTTGAATGTCTGGTCACTGCTTCTGAAGCTAACAAATTCAGAAACAGTGACCAGTCAGCCTCCTGTTAAAGAGTCTAAGAAACTGCATTCTGTAGGTAATACTCTAATTCAGCCCTTTCTATTTGGCACTGGAGTCCTGGAAGAATGACCCCATGTCTTTAACCCACCAAAGATGACCTGGGTTTAACACAATTTAGTTTGTATCTGCGCACCGACAGTAGGAATATATTATTACTGCTGTTATTATTATCATCATCAAAGTTTCTAATATAGCACTTTTCCAGGGCTTAAGTTGCTTTACAGAAAAAATAAATAAAAAATACCACAACACAAACCATAGAGACATGGTGATTATACATTTAAATCCTAGAAATGTTAAGACACATGTCCAGCCCAGGGCATGGAGGACTGAGGCATCATGTTTTACCTCCTGCCACATCGGGGTCTATGTTCCCAGTGCTAGCAGGTTGTGGGGGCTTGGCCAGGAAGGGATAGGCTTGAAACATCTAGGGGACAGCTATCCTCTCCCAGGAGGGTGGGGAATGAAACCCACACCTGCCTGACATTAGCGGTGGCTGGGTGTTAGCATGCCAGGTCCCTTACAGTGGGAGATGGAGGTGGAGGTGGAGCAGCCGAACAGATTGCTGGGTGTAGAAGCACGTGCAGCTCGACCATTGTTGGCTTAAGGGCAAGGCAAGTCAAGTTTATTTATCCAGCACCCAATCCCTGAGGCACTGGACACCTTACAACAAAAGGTAGGGGTCAATACAATACAGCACACAGTAAAAATTTAAAAAGAAATACAGAAATACATCTCAGCATTACTAAATAGTTTTGTTAAATTAATACAGATCAGTCACCTTCATCAGGGAAGGCCAAGCAGAAAAGGTGGGATTTTAGCCCTTTTAAACAACCCAACTGTCGGGGCCTCCTGATAACAGCTGGAAGAGCATTCCACAGGGTTGGTCTGGCGACACTGAGCACACGGTCCCAATGTTTTAGCCTGACCCTGGGAACATACAGGAGACCCTGGGTCAAGGAGTGGAGGGACTGGGCAGAGGAGACCGTGTTAGGGGATTAGCCAGTATAGGGCCTTGTAGGTGAGCCAGCCAACCTTGAAGAAGATCTTCCACCCGACAGACAGCCAGTGCAGAGTCCGCCGGACCTGTGTCACATGACTGGACCTTGCCAGGCCCATCAGCAACCTAGCCGCTGCATTCTGCACCAGCTGCAGTCGGCAAAGGGTCCCTCCAGTGACCCCAAGTATAGAGCTTACAGTAATCCAGCCTCAAAGTCACAAAGGCATGCACCAGTGATGGCAGGTCTTCACGCAGGACTAGGGGCTTAATCCTGATGAGGTTCCTCAAGTGGTAAAACACTTTGACCACAGATGACACCTGAGCTTCTAGTGTCAAACTGTTGCCCAGGACAATGCCAAGATCCTACACCCTAGGGGAGGCCATCAATGGTGTGGATCTCAGAAATAATCCTGTACCCACTCCAGAGGCATTCCCATCATGCCTACAACCTGGCTCAACCACCAGTACCTTCGATTTGTCAGGGTTCAGTCACAACCAGCTGGCTGACATCCAGTCGTTAATCTCAGCCAGGCAGTTGTTAAGCATTCCATGGCATCATGGATTCCTGGGAAAAACAAATACAGCTGGGTATCATCAGCATAGCAGTGAAACTCCATGCTGTATTATCTAATGAGCTCTCCCAGGGGCAGCATGTATACTGCGAATAACATCGATCGAACCAGGAGGTACTTCACATGACAGGGGCCTCAAGGAGGAGGAGGAGAAATCCCATTACCACCTGCTGCTCTCTGCCAGACAGATAGGACTCGAACCAGTTGATGACAGTCCCATCGAGTCCACAATACTCTTGAAGGCGATCAAAAGCACGATGTGATCCACAATATCAAAGGCTGAAGAGAGATTGAGGAGAACAAAATTTACCTGTCTCCTCTATCCCTGTGGAGGTCATTATGTACCCTGACTAATGCTGTTTCAATGCTATATCTAGCCCTGAAACCTGACTGAATGGCTCATGGATGTCAAAGGACACGAGGTGTTCTTCAAGCTGTTGCACCACTAGTTTCTCAACAACCTTGCCCAAAAAGGCAGGTTGGAGACTGGATGAATTCACTAGGACATCAGGGTCAAGAGATGGCTTTTAGGAGGGTCTCACCATAGCCTCTTCTCAAGGCATTGGAAAGATTCCCTCTGACATCGAAATCTTGGGGCAGGGAAGTCATTCTTCATCTGACCAGTGATCAGTCAGTGTGGTGGGACCACTAGACACCAGGAAATGTTATTTTATTTCAAATTCTGGATGGGGATGGGGTTGAATCTCAGAGGGAGGGGTTCTTCACACTGGGCCAGTAATCATCTCGGGGTGGGACTACTAGACACCAGTGATGTGGGATAAAGATTTTAATGTTGGCCCAGAAAGGGTGGTGGGAAACACTTTTTTTTTTTTTTTTTATTTTAAATATCATCATCCCCAGCTTTCAAATGCAGAATTTTTCCTCGGTGGCAAAATTCCATATTTCGCTGCTGAAATTAGCACTTCATGGGGTAAATTCCACATTTTGCTGGGGGAGTTTTTCTCATTTCACACCACAAAAATATTTTGTATAATTCCTATTTCATAAATGCAGGGATTATGCGAAATATTTAGTTGAGCACACCTCGCTGATGAAGTCCACAACCTCTTGCAGGAAATCTCCTCAACCCCAGTGGGTGGTAAATGAGGAGAATCCTGCAGCATGCACCTGGACTCCCAGGAACTGCCACACACTTGAAAGACCTGGCCGATCTCACTGGGTACACTGTGAAGTCTAAGTCAGATCTAAAGCAGATGGCCACATCCCCACTCCTGTGTTCCCTCCACAGGCAGTGAACTATGGAGAATCCAGAGGGGACTGTTAAGAGGTGAACAAAGAAAAGGTCCTGGGTGAGTCAGATGACTGCTGTCTTCTGCTGGTACTGCCCCTATTGGAAGGCACCTTCTCAAACTGGATCAGGTCTTGGCAGGTTGAGGAGGACTCCCAACCACCCTGCCACTGAAGGTAAGACATGCAAGAAGAAGGGAGGTAGGCCTATTGTCGGGGATGGGGCTAGGAGGATGGCATGAACATGGGCCTACCAGGATGGGGAGAAACAGATAAGCAAAAAAAAAAACAAATTTCAAGATACCGATACAAAAATACTCTCCAGCCAACTATTGTGTAGTACTCTGATGAAAGTGACTACAGTGTTTCACTCCTGATGTGACTGTACATCAACAACCTTCAGTATGGAGGTTTATGTTGACTGTAAAACAATTTGAAATGCCTGTGTGAACTACATTATATAAATGCAATGGTCTGCTATAATTCACATACATGATTGTCTTTTTTTTAAATTTTTCTCTGGAGATTTCTGAAGAAAGTAATGATAAAACTTTGGTACTGAAGATTCATAAAAGACAGAAACGAGTATGAAAAACATTTTGGCCACAGATAAAAACACTGAAATTGTGATAGAAAAGAGTTTTAGTAGCGTTCCAAGAACTACCTCAGAAAATTTTTTAATATTGTTTTTAAGGGCCAAACAGTTAACTTTTGGGGATTGCAGAGTTTAATTGAAAATGCTTCCATTTACAGCTGGTCAGAATAGCAGAGTGATGCGATTGGCTGGGACATTAAATGTTATCATTTCTCACATAACACAATCCGATACCTACTTTTCCAGCTCAGCACCAAGCTATTCTCATTGTCCTACCTATTGCAAAGCAGCACTGCAAAGTTTTATCTAGTCTGCACAGTTTATTTTCTACAGATCACCCATTTTCTCCTATCAAGCAGGATTGCCTTTTTACTTTGAGTCTGCTTTAGAATGTTTTAGATTTCAAATAATTAAAGAGGAGCTTTACTTTGTGGTCTGTTGTTAGCCCTGATGCCCAAGGTGTCCCATAATGACAGGGGGTGTCTGTTGCATGCTAGCTCACCGTCATCACAAGAAGATAGATAATGAACAATGGATTATTTTGGAAACAGCTGAGAATATTGAAGAAAATCTGAGTATAGCCATATTTAAAAGAGCCAGCCTTTAATTTTATGTTTGCTTGTGTGCATGCGTAAGAACATATTGCAGCAGCTTTCTGTAGTAGCAAGTTGTGGAGGTGCGGTAGTGTTGTGGCCAATGCCAGCAGTCCATTTTGGGGTTGGTCTCTGTGGCACCAATATTGTAGCATGCCACCAACTTGAAAGAAACTTGCCGCTGAAACCAGGGCGCCCGTCATTTAACAATCAGCTGTTTTGCTGATGGGTGGTCCATGATTCCAGCAGTGAATCACAGCTTGCCTTATCTGGTGTCCCATTTCAATAAACATGGCATCGGCTGTCACTGGCCGCCTCTCACAGTCCCCATGAAAGACGATGGGGTGCCCAATCCTCCTGTCGGCATGCCCCTCCCAAGTTAATTTGCCAATGGGGAGCCCAATCCCCATCACCAAAATGTCCCCCCATTTGTTGTGTGCCAAGGGGGTACCCATTCCCTCTGACTAATGCACCCCCAAACACTCTGTATGTGCCGGATGAGGTGCCCAATCCCCATTGGCTACAGCCCTCCCCAACAAACACCCAGGTGGCAAGCTGGGGTCCCTGTACTAGAAAAACATCCCACGAGGTCTTTTCTTTTTTTTCAAAACCTGTAAAACAGAAAACTGTCCCTCATTGTCTCTGGTGCCCCTCCCCAACCTGCTCCCACCTTCTGCACATCTGACCTCCCACATCCATGCCTTACCCCATGCACTTCTGGAGCCAGGTATGACAATCTTGATTGGAGCGGGAACATGTCTGCACTTCTTCAAAGCTGGCCTTGAACTGAAGAAATGCTGGTAAGCTATATAATGGCATAAATGGGGGGGGGTTCAACTTAGTGGATATCTCAGCCATTTTTGTGCGTTGTGGCACCACATTTTCAACATGGGGTTCAACCATTCTTGGGATCCCATCTCATGAATTCAGTGACTGTCATCTGGTTATTCTGTCCCAAAAGGTGATTTTGCGGTCACCAATTAATGAAACGACAATGTCACCGCTCCTGAGGTGGGCTCCCAAAAAGCCTATGCTGCAAATTTGGTGAAACAATTCCAAAAATGACTGTTATGAACGTGGCGTTGCTCAGTTTCCATGCACACCGTAACTTTGTGAATTTGTAATATTTTCACTCCAGATTTTCAACACTGGTAATTTTTCACTCCTCCTTATGAACAGTACAGCTGTCATTTTTCATATCCTGGCCAAAATGTGTTTTCGCACTTCCGCTCACAATAGTGCATTCGCTGTGGAAATCAGTGTTTGGGACAGATTAAGAAAATCACAGTGACATTGTTCATGAGCAGAGGTCCCAAAATGCCTATGTTGAAAATTTGGTGACAAAAGTCCATAAAATGACTATGTTATGAGCAGATCCAGAAGCAAATGATTTGATACCTTTAATGGACCAACATAGATGTAACAACAAGAACAGTATTGTACTGTTAAACTTCTCTGACATTATCTTCTGTTTTTTTTTTTTTTTAAATGATATTTTAAACCAATGGGGATTTTTTCTGTTTTTCTGCATTATCTAGCTGTTATAAGTATTGTATTTTCTAAACAACTGCCATGAGCTTCTGAAGAAGGACTGGTTGGTCCGAAAGCTAGAGCACTTTGTTCTTGTTGTTACATCTATGTTGGTCCATTAAAAGGTATCAAATCATTTGCTTCTGGATCTATTCTTGCAAGGACCAATACGGCAACTACTAAATCTAGCTTTTTATGTTATGAGCATGCACTCGCGGTTTCCACACACACTCATAACTTCAATAATTTGTAATATTTTCACTCAAGATTTTAAGCATTGTCAGTTTTGAACACCTCCTTATGAACAGTACAGCTGTTATTTTTCACATCTTGCCTGAAATGTGTTTTGCACAACTGACACAATGGTGCAGTTGCTGTGGGAAATCAATATTCAGGGCAGATTAAGAAAATCATAGTGACACTGTTCATGAGCAGAGGTCATAAAATGCCTATGTCAAAATTTGGTGAAATAATTCCACTAAATGACTGTGTTACAAGCGTGCATTGTACAGTTTCCATGTACGCCGAAAGTTTGAGCATTTTAATATTTTCTCCAGATTTTCAACATTGCCTTCTCTTCACACCTTCCCCCAATTGTTTAACCAGATGAGACACACTAAGCTGAAAGCTTGTTTACAGGTGCAACCTGGGAGCACAGGAAGTTAAGTGACTTGCTCAGGGTCACACAGTATGCAGGTGGGGGCTGTGGGATTCAGACCCAGGTCTCCAGATTTGCAGGTCAGAGCCTTAAACCACTGCACTATACTGCCTCCTTGAACCGGATAAGACTTACCTGAACCCTCCCTCATGAATGGTACAGCTGTCATTTTCATATCCTGCCCGAACTGTGTTTTTGCACATCTGAGCAGAATGGCATGGTTGCTGTAGAAAATCAACTTTTGGGACAGATTAACAAAATTACAGTGCCACTGTTCATGTGCAGAGGTCCCAAATGCTTTCATGAGGGGGGTCACAGAAAGGCCATGCTGAAAATTTATAGTGCAATACCAACAAACACCTGGGGCATTAGGTTTCTAACCATAATGTCCCACCTGTCCTGAACTGACAGGCATCAGGGTGTGCCTTTGGATTGCCAGCTATAATGCTCCAGCCATTCCACACCACCCACCCTGAAAGCAGTGACAGGCATTGAGGTGTGCCTTAGGTCTTCAGCCCCAGAGTTCACCCCATTCTCCTATACTGCATCCATTTCAGTGTATGTCTACGAAATGGGGTGACTGTAAAGCTGAACACCCCAAGGCACACCTCAACACTTGTTGGTGTCTGCAAGACAGGGTGCATGAAATGCCATGAGCGTTATAGGCGATGACCCAAAGGCACATCCCAATGCCTGTCCATCTCTGCAAGGAGGATGTGGGGTTGGCATGAGTTCAATATTTCACTGCAGTTCCTATTCTGCATCCGTCTAACTCCTGCACGTCAATGCTAATATCAGCAAGTAAACATTTGCCATTGAAAATGGTTGTTGTATTTCGAGAAACAAAAGCTAGACCAGACTCAAAATGGGGTAAAGAACAACTTATATTACTGGAGAAAATGTGCGATCTAAAACAGAATGAAAAGTTGATTTTTTTCACTGTAATATACTGCTGCTTTAGGAAAGTGTACAAATCTCATCATTAGTCATTTATGTGTGGGGGTTGTGAACATATGTTACCAGGCTGGAGTATTTTAGACCTGCTTATTAATAGGAAAGGTCATCTTGGCTTGCCAAACTTGCTCTATTGTGCCACAGTGTGCAGAGTACATTTCCCCATGGTCAGTCGGCACCCAGCCAGCCACTGACGAGACCGGGCAGCCAGCCTGCAGCTCCTTGGAAGATGCGGTGACAGTAGCAGCCAATCAGAACACTGGTGCTTCCAGCAAACCAGCTCTGATTGTCAGGGACCTTTCCCTGCTTTGCCACCTGGCACATTTTACAAATAGATTTAGCTGCAACTAACACATTTCAAGTGTCTAATAGAAGTTTTTCAAGTGTATTAGCTGGCTTGTAATTTCTACTACTGTTTTAAAGTGCTTACAGCTCTTCTGTTTCCTTGCCCCTGCACCCCATCTACACACTCTGCCTTGGTGCTGAAAAGCCTAACTCTCCTTTGTCTTGCTAAACTGTGCAATCTAAACCTATCCTACCTCTGTGCTATTTAAACCCTGCTATTTTTCTTCTCTCAGCTGCCTGCCCTTGAACAGGGCTGCTTCAGCTCCCCATGGTCGGTCGGCACCCAGTCAGCCACCAACCGAGACCAGGACGCCCGCCTGCAGCTCCTTGAAGGTATGGTGAAAGCGCAGCTAATCGAACATGGCACTTCCAGCAAAGCCGCTCTGATTGGCCAGGACTTTTCTCCTGCTTTTGTCACCTGGCACTTTTACAAATAGATTTAGCTGCAACTGAGCACATTTCAAGTGTCTAATAGAAGTTTTTTTTTGGGGGCTAGTTTTCCATTAGCAGGTTATACAGACCTGCCACTAGAGGATTCTTGTTCTTTCATTTAAAAGAAGTCTTCCCTCTTAAAGTCACAGTTGCTTACTTACTATATACCTTCCTTCCTGCCCTCGAGATCCTCTTGAACCGGGTAAGACTTCCTGAACCACCAGGACTGCTGAGAGCCATGCCATTGGCCTCATGACATCTGTACTGCACCCTGACTGGACACTGTCTTGCCTCCTGCTTGGGATTGGCTTTTGAGCCAGCTAAAACTTTGCCTTCTCGAGGTTGCTGCTTCCATTCATTTCTAATGCAAATGGCTGAAATTTTATGCCCACTCCTCCTCCTCTGACCTTAACTTTAATAGACCTTCCTCCATGCCCCAGTAGCTCTGCCCCCCACTCTGTGCTCCATTGGGTACCTGTTTTGGGATTCCCCCATCGTTTAGTCGCCACCTCCCACTCCTGGCTGCCTGGCCTTCCTGGCTGTATCCTCACTTCCCACTGATCCAGCTACTGCTCTTCTGCCCCTTCTCCTAGCCCTGTCAGCCTGTCTTAACCTCCCCTGCATACCTCGATCCTACCTTAATCATGCGCCCACCACTCTCTACCCCTATTCTATTTCTCCTTGCCTGTCTTCCTCCTTTACTGCATGCCCCAAAGCCTGCTTCCCTCCCTCCCCCACAGCTTCCACATTCCTACATCCTTCCTCCACACAGGCACGGTGCACACTGGTCACTGCCCTTGCCCAGGGTCCATCCTACCACCATGAAACCATCCTACACCCACACTGGTCCTAGCCTCCACTCTGGTCCCCCATGTCTCGCTTACCCTCACCCACTATCGACGATTCTCGCAATTTCCGAGATGCTAGCAGGTGAAAACATTCCTTAAAGAAATATGCTGCAGCTCCTTGAGGCTAGTCCTCCTCCTCCAATGCTGTCAGGCAACATTCACCCAAACCCTGGCCCATTCTGCTCTAAATCCACTAATCTGAGCAAGCCTTCAGGTGCCCTCTTATTCATATCAATCAACATCTGCAACCTCCTTCCTAAAATGGATGCCTACAGGCCTTCACCAGCCAACACTGCCCCGACATCCTGGCAGTTGTGAAATCTGGCTCATGCCATCAGTACCGGACCATGCAATCAGCCTTCCTGGCTACAACATCTTTAGGCTGGATCGCCTCTCAAAACAGACTGGGGGCTGCACTCTCTACCTAAAGACTCCATACAGGGGCACAACTCATTACCTCACTCCAACCACAACTGCTCAGATACTGCCAGTGAGAATCCTCCTCAAGCCCAAAACAAAACCCTCACTGTTGCCACCATCTACATCCCTCCCAAAGAACAGGGAACTGGTCTAACAGCTGTTCTTGACTTTGTAAAGTCACTCCCACTGGACACGAATCCATCCTCCTGGCGACTTCAGCATCAACTGGCCTGCAGCCGATGCTGGTGCACATAGAATACCATTGCTACGGCAAACCTCACACAAATGGTTGACTCACCAACCAGGAAAAATTACAGGACCAGCACCAGCACACTCTTGGACTGGATCTCACCAGTCACCCGTCATGGATATCTAACACTAATGTCTCCTGACTCTCTCCAAGCGACCACTCCTTGTTAGCTGCACCTGGTCAAATAAATTCATCAAACCACCTCCAAAAACTATCACAGCAGGGTTCTACCCTGTGGTCATCTTCCCCACTCAGATCCCACCTCCTCCATCAAGACTGGTCCACAATCTTCAATGCAACCAATGCAAACACTGCCCTTGACGACTTCATAAACATCTTCACTGTGGCCTGTGACACGTATGCTCCTATTAAGAAATGCAAAGTCAAATCACTCAATAACCCTTGGTTCTAGGTGACCTCCTCAGGATGCTAAAAACAAGAGACCACCTATGGGGCTGGCCAGAAACTCTGGAAGGCAAGCGACATCCAAAACTACAAGCGTGCCTGCAATGACTGCACCAAAACTATCCAGCAAATGAAATCCGCCTACTATAAGCATGCCCTCACAAACTACCTAGAGCAATAGTCAGAATTCTGGAAGAAGATACATGGAACTCACTGGGAATCCACCCAAACCCCATCAATACTCAACATCAACGGAACCACAACCCTCAACCAAAACCATTGCAGATACCTTTAACAAAGCCTTTACCAACCTCAGCACTGTCCTACCCTGGACTACTTCAAAGATGGTGAAGCCCCTCTATCCACAATGAACACTACCCCCACCAGCTCCCCGCTTCTACTTCCAGCAGTCAAGGCTCACCAAGTATGCAAATATGTTACCAAAGCCCTTGGTAAATCAAGATTCAGTAATGACTCCTCGATCTCAAAATACTGTCTCTTACACTTGATGAAGTGCTTAGTCGTCTGACCAGAATTTTCAACCTCTCCTCAGCCTTAGCCAGTTCCCAGACAGATGGAAATCTGCCATTGTCAACCCTATCCATAAAAGTGGTGACAAAACTGCCCAGATAACTACTAGACCTATCTCCTACCCCCACTCTCCAAGGCACTAGAATGCATCATCTTGGACCAGCTCACAGAATACCTGGATATGTACAACATCCTGTGCAAGCAACAACATGGGTTCTGCTAAGGTCACAGCACCTCCAATCCCTACTTGAATTCACCAGCACAATCCACAATGCACTTGACTCCGGTGAACTACTAGGCTCAATCCTGCTTGTCCAGCTTCAGAACACTGGGCTGTCAACCACTCCATTGGCTGGTTTAAGAGCTATCTTGAAGAATGGTCCCAAACAGTAAGAATCGCTGATACACTTCGGACCCTAGACCAGTCCGCTCAGGAGTCCCCCAGGGCTCCATTCTGGGACTCCTCCTCTTCAGCATATTCTTAAAAACTCACTACCGGACAGCTGCCCAGAACAAATAATTCTCTACGCCGATGAATGCTGTGATCTCACCTCGGACCCTGATCCAATCCAATTACAAAATAAACTTCAGTGGGCCTTCTCCTCCATTGTATCCTGGTTCCCAAATCATAAACTGCTTCTCAATCAGAAAAAAAACAAGTCTATGGTCTTCTGCAGCCCCCACAACAAAAACAAACAACTTCACCTCTCATTTCAACTGAACAAGGAGCCATCCTAGAGCAAACACATTCGTTCAGGTACCTCGGCATCACCTTGATCCCCATCTTTCATATGCTGTCCATATCAGCAATGTTGCAAAGTCTGCCAATGCGAGGTTAGGCATATTATTCTGGCACAGGAAACACCTAACCCCAGAAGCACTATCAGTAGCCGTCCAAAGCTCCATCGTCAGCATCATAGACTATGGTCTTATCATATATGGGTCTGCAACTACCACTGCTCTCAAGCGTATCATGGCCTCCCTGAATAAGGCCTGTTGTCTCATCACTGGCTCACATTGCCTTACCCACACATGTGACCTTTATTCCAATCTGGATGGCTTCATCTGACAAATGCATAAAATACCAAACCTGCATCACGGCCAAGAAATTATAATGGGGCTTCCCCACCTGGTGTCTGTGCCCTCCTTAAGCCTAGACATAGGAATGTCACCACAAGGAGATCAATTCCCATCTACTACATATCCCACGATGTCGCACAACCCCAAGGACAAAAGATCATTTGCTTATCAGGCATCCAACTGGCTCAACTCTCTTGGCAGCGACATAGCGACCGGCTCCAACACTCGGTCTCTTAAGTCAAGCTGCACCTTCACTGCATGTATCCTGTGATTGCCCATCTTAACATTTCCACCATTCCAGCTGCACATGCCCCAGCACCCAGCATTTACAATCAGTCTTGCACCCTAGCACCTTATCTATCATATTCCCTCAACAAGGCTCCCTGGCTGCACTGTCTCCGCCCTTGCCACCTCCCCATATCTCAATCCTGCTCCTGCCCCAACCACCTCTCGTATTCCCCTTCCCCTGCACCTCCTTCCCTCCTCGATCTCCTAGCCTCACTTCCCCACCACCCACCCACCCCTGCTTCCCTTGTCTTGCTCATAGCTCAAGTCTTTGTACTGATTATTACATGTCTGTAAGTCAATGATTATATGTTTGTAACTAAAATGATGACTGTTGCACACGGACGTGGAAAGTGGACCTTTGTAAAGAGCCTGCAATAAAGTAGTATAATCCTAGATTTAAATAAATAAATAAAATGTTACAAAAGACAAACAATGAATAAACCTGTCACAATTATAAGTCAACCACACAAATGTATTTATACCCTTCAGAAACTGAAGAGTTGTCTTAATGGCCTCTACCTACACAAATGTTTTGCTCCAAGGTAACTATACATAACTGTACCACAGCTCATAAGTGATCAAACAGAAATCCACAAGTGAAAAAACAAAAACAATGCACCAAGTAAGTGATAGCATGTGCCAAAGTGTATAATGGTTACACTGATATGGACACACCAAGGAGGTTGTCTGCATGAGATGTAGCTGGCATGCCTGGGTGGCTTGGTGTGAACCCAGGTAAGGCACTTATTGCCTCCTTTTTGTTTAAGTTCTATACAATGTACATTCAGCACCACACCCTCAGCACCTAAATGTAAGTATCTCTGCATTACCTGGCTGTGCATTTGAGAAAGAGTAAGGTGCCTGTGGGAGTCCCCAGGTTTCAGTTGCCTTGCTGGTGCAGCATGTAGTGCAACATAACCATATTCAGATAGCCTAGGTTCAATCTCCAGCTAAGACACTTACTTCCTTCTTTTTTACTACTGAAATTTTATTAAATGTGTTAATGGTATACAGGTGAGGAAAAGTCACAACACTTACAGGAGATCAGTAGGTACATAGGCAGGAACAGGTAAAACCTATAATTAAATAGAGTTTCCTTTTGCCTCTTAACATAGCTTGATCTTCCTGGGCTGTCTTCCTTGGCCAACACCTGTTCTCAAACATCAGTTCCCCCTTCATTCTAACCCAGTTTCTCAGCTATTTTAAGGAACAATGTCTGATTTATGTGACATTACATGAATTAGCCACAGGTTCCATCTGTTCTGGCATTTTCACTTCGTCTTTTATAAATAGGCTGTGAATTTCTCCATTCTGTAACTATCCCACACTTTGTCTTCCCACCTATTAAGAGTTGGAGAGTCCGTTTGGAACTCTAGTAGTGTGATTACCTTCTTGGCTGCTGGAAGCTGTATATTTAAAAGGTACATATGTGCCTTAGTTTTAAAATAACAATAAAGCCACCTGTGGGGTTAGGGGCCCCCACATTTGTAATTATGGCCTGAACAACTTGTTCTACACCTGACCAGAAAGAGAACAGGCATGGCCATAAGACAAGTGTATGCTTTGCCACGATTGTCCCCATTTCTTCCAGCAGGAGGAATCCCAATTGGATATACACTCTGCAGTGATGTGAGGCATCTGAAAGAATCTGATTACCATCTTCCAGCTGTAATCATGCAACTGATAAGAGCCAGTCACCTTGTGCTGTCTGAACCAGATCCTGTCCCAGTCTGCACCTTGTAGCTCTACAGAAAGTTCTGCTTCCCAAGTGTTCTGCGTGGCACTTACAGAAGTCAGCTGCTTACTCTGTAGTGCCTAGTAGCAGACTAAAATGGAATGGTCTGGCCATGAGCCTTGCAATACTGATATGACCAGGTCTACAAAAGACTGGAGGTCAGCCTCCTCCACCGATGTCCCAGCTTGCCATTACAGTAATGACGAAATTGCAAATACGGCAATGGTCTCTGCTCATGGACAAAATCTTTCTGTAGTTATACAAATCATTTTAACTGTCATGGGGTGTAAAACTGGGAAGTGTGCATCAGTCCCTCTGGGTTCAAAGTTTAAATTTATGGTCCTTACAGGCAGGAACAAAGTGTGAGTGGTTTGTCGGGACCGCAACCATTATGCTTCCTCTTTATAGGGGACTATAAAAATAATCGATGCCAACTTCAAAATACTCCAATCGTGAGGGAGGAAATCATATGAAAGCTGTCTATTTTATCTTTTGAACCAAACAGCACCATATCTGAAGGAAGGTCCAGAGATGGATTTCTATGTCCTTCCATCTAGGTTTATGAGTGTTGAGTTTCCTCATGTGCAAATGATTTATTTGAAATGCTTGAGCATATAAACTTAGGTCAGGGAGTGCTGGCCTCTCTTCAATGCTGGTGACTGATGTTCATGATATGCACTGTGGGTTGACCTCAACACCCACAGAGAAATCTAGATATCCATTTTTCCACTTTTGGAACTTGGTCTGGTTTGGGAAGAATAGGTATGGTTTGAAAGAGATAAGGTATCCGGAATGATGTTCATCCAGATGGCCTGCACCTTTTGTAAGTCTTCCTTGATCTCCTTTTCTAATGGAGTATACATAAGCTGATTTAAAGAAGCCAGGGATTTCCATTATGGACCCCTAGGTACTTGATATGGGGTCTCCCCATTTAAAAGGATTTATAACATGGTTTCTGAAAATACTCTCTTCTGATTAGTCCAAACAGGTCACCTGACCACTGATTAATCCCTAATATACCAACAGTTGCATGTTCACAAGGCTTTATTTTACTGTTTCTTTAGGTAAACCTCTAATATAACATTGCCACGTTGTAAGAGGATTAACCCACTCCAGGGTATGGGTTTACTGAAGGCATAATGCCCAACACAGTAGATGTTATGCTGGGATAATCCTGCCTTGGGTGGTTAAGGACGAGGGCTTCCTAGACCCAAGAAGGGATGTTATCCGAGCATAACACCCACCCTGGAGGGCATTATTCCTATTATACAACGGCTTGTTGTTTTATACAGAATTAAAAAAATTAAAGAATGTTTTGTTAGTGTGTAAAAATATTTTGTTTCTTAAGACAAGATGCAAACAATCATGATGTAAATAATCAGCTGGGATGTTATGCCAGGATAACATCCCTGCTGTGACGACCAACTTGACCAATCAGAAGCCAGGATTCTTTTTCTGATATTATATAATAAGTATTAATCATTCGTGGTGGTTGAAGTCACTCGCTTCACCTCATGATTCCAACCCCGACCCCATGCATGAATTAATTCTCAGTAAACCCATACCCTGTCATGGGTTAATTCTTCCATAAGGTCTATGTGTTTTCACTAGGGATATAATTTAATCTAAAGATCTCAGTTTTAACATTGTTAATTTTATATCCCATTAGATTTTCCACTATCTAATGATATTGTGTTAATGATGGTAGAGACTGCTGTGGGTCACTCACATAGAGTAAGAGGTCATCTGCATAATAGGTAACCCTATATCCTGCCCTGGATGGTCCAACCATTAATGTCTGGTGTCTGCTTGAGAAACTGAGCAACGGGTTCTACGCAGATGGCAACTAGATAGGTGATAAAGTGCAGCTCTGACGGTGCCATGGGATAAGGTGAACCTAGTGGGTAGCATCCCATTTGCCTTAACTATTGCTTGAGGGACAGAATAAATACTTTATAATAACTAAAGGAACTTCAGGGAAGATGGAAGCTCTTCGTGGTGTGATGTAGAAAGGACCACAAGACCTGATCAAATGTTTTTGTGCATCGAGGTTCAAAATAAGCATGGAGGATATGGTATGGGCAGCTTTTTCCAAAAATAAGAGAATATGTATGAAGTTATCCACTGTCTCTCTGGCACTAATTTAGCCAGATATGTCCAAGTCTATAATAGTGAAGAGAATATTGTCTAAGCAGTGAGTGATAATACTTGTGAAAATTTAAAATCTACATTTAGCACCAAAATCAGTTGATAGAAATCACAATTAGTAAGGCCTTTGCTGGGCTGAAGTATGGTTGGTATGGTTGTGTAGCACAATGCATCAGAGCAATGCACCTTCTCCAGATAATCCCGAAAGCTGTGTAATAAATTATGGAGGGGTTCTAATGCAGACTTATAAAATTCAGCACTATAGCCTTCAGGCCAAGTTCTTCTGCCATTTTTAAGGGGTTTTATACTCGTAAGCAACCCCAGTGAGCTGACTGGCCTCTTAAGAGCAGTTTGGTGGGCCTCCATGAGGTAGGAAGGGTCAGGTCCCCAAGAATGATTGTAAATAATTTTCCTTGTTGGGCAGTCCCAGCATACATAAAATTGATAGCATTTCTGTAGGGCACTGAGGATATCAGAGTCCTTGTTAGAGACCCTGCTCATGACTGGGTCACTTAGTTGTGTAATGGTGTAGTCTTGTCACTGTTGTCTCAATCAGGCTCTAGCATTTTGATGCTCGGACATCCCTTCATGATAAAACTGCTTGAGCCAAAGCAGGGCATGTTCCATTTTGTATGTTAGTAGATTTATTTTTTTCCTTGAGTTATTTGAATTAGTGCTAGGAGCGAATCATCCCTTCAGTTCTTCCTTCACCTCCCTCAGCTTTTCATCCCTTTCCTTCTTTTCAAGACACAAAGGCAATAATGTGTCCATGTACCACCATTTTGACAGTGTCCCATAGAGTACAATAGTATGTATGGAAGTCTCATTTTCCTGGATGATCTGCTGGATATGAGTAGTCAAGAGAGTTCAAACCTCCGGGTCTCAGAGCAGAGATGGATTGAAGCACCACTGTGTTCTCTTCTCCATGGGGACAGTAAGAGGAATTGAAATTGGGCATAATCAGATAGAGAATGGGGTCCATCCAGATGTCCCTATAAACTCTGTCTTCCACGAAAGGAAAAAGTAGTCCAGCCTTGAATAGCTGTTATGTGAGTGTGCATAAAGAAAACTGACAGTCCTGTGGGTGTTCAAGATGCCAAGCATCCACTAATCTCCTTAATTAAATGTTGCAAGTGACATTGTTCTGCCGTTGAGGGAAATGTCTGGGATTACTCATCTCGAGAGAAGTATTCAGTATGAAGGTAAAATCTACTCCAAGTAGAAGTGTCCCTGATTGTTTCACCAAATGTTATTATTTAATATTTGAATCATTGAGGTGTCACTGACTGGCTCAATATACACACTTCCATGGTCAGAGGATTGCCATAGGTGGAACCCATGGCCAGTGCTCATCTCCCTCTTTGTCTGCAAAGGTTGACTCGATCCAGAAGTGGAAATGCACTGGAATCAGAATTACAGTTTCCCATTGAGGCCCCAATGGTATGCAGATTCTATTATTTAACCAAAACCACATTTTAGTAATTTCTGATGTTCCTTGCCATAATGATGTGCCTCCTGTAATAATATTAATCCAGGTTTTGCTTCCTTAATGCCTGTAAAACCTTTGCCAGTTCACAGTGTTAAAGAGGCCATTCACATGTGAAAATGACAGTAAAGAAGTCAATTATTAAGAGGGTATCCAGGTCTATGGGCTCCCCAGACCCCTTTAAATAACCATGCTGTTACATAGCTAAGAATAACATGAGAATTATAGGTACAGTATATATAGGTTGTGCCTCCTGTCCCATCCCTGCCTGATCTCACCCAAAACTGTAACCTATAAAGTATTCTTCTTATGCCATATGAAATGGGACACAAAAAGCCAGAAAATGGGATTAACATGGCTCCATGAGCAACAAGCTTCTGCCAACCAGCTGCCCTGAGGCCAACTGGATCTTGAGCATAAAAACAGCCAACTGCGCTGAACTAACTGGTGGTGAGGACTTCGCCAGGAGAACCAGACTGTCTGGACCCCGGGCAGGGTCCCCATACCCAGAAAACCAAGCCCCTTGGGCAGCCCAGGTGAATGCCAGAGCTGTCTAGGGTTGTGGAGTCAGGGGAAAGAACAGGTGACTTCAAGGCCAAGGGAAGAAATATCCCTCCTTGTGATGTTCCTGTCAGTATGCCTTGCAGAAAGCCAAGAAAGCGGGGGTCTTTGACCACCATGGTTCCAAAGGACCCCAAATGAAAGGAATAAGGGACAAAAAGGGAAGCTGACTGAGTTGTAGGTAATGATGGACATCAGGGTGACAGGGAAAACCTTTACAGAACCTTTGGCATGCATCCAAAAAGCCCTCCCTGTCCCTCTCCTTTGAAAAAGTAACAATGTGGTGTACAGAACATCCCCTACATATAGGGTGGGGCTAAGAAATCCATTAAATCACACCCCATATTGTCCTCCCCTAGAACAACAAACAATTCCCAGTCTGTCTAACACTATTGCCCAGGCAAAGGGAAAACTATAGCAGAATACTGAGCCATGGGTCTTTTCCAATCACTCTGTCTCATCCACCACGACAATGTGTTACAGAGAAATCCCCACCCACCACACGAATGTGAATCAGAAAGTAAGGCTCTTATCTACAAAACCCAAAAAGACATGATAGGAATTATTCACAAACACATCCTAAAAGTATATCTTTTATACTTGGTATGGCCAAGGTGGGACATCTCAAGGAGGGCTATAATGAACAATGTAACCTCCATGGCTAATTTCAATAAAATGTCCCCAGTCCAGCCTGGCTCCTCATGATCATGTCTGATGTGGGTGATATACAGGCTTGTATTTTAGAGGAAAAAGACAACAGTCCCTAGGGTTAGTCCACTTCATTGACACTACAGGGTAGAAAACCCCACTCATATTTGCAGTTGTTCTGGTGGGAAGTGAGAGAATGGGTAAGCGGGTGGGTCCTAAAGGGAAATGAAAGCCCTGGTAAGAGGCAGGCAGGCTAGGGGAACAAGGGTGGCAGCCATACCTCTGAGTCAGAAACAAGATCCATTACATTCAAGTCAACAAAATACCCAGCTGTAGAGGGTGGTAATGAATGAAGCATAAGAGAATCAAGAATTTAAGCTCTATCACTCATAGCTTGTTATGCCTGTGGCCTAGAGAAGCAGCTACTCATAGCTCTGGGCAGCCCGTGACCACACTGGGAAAAGGCAATATTGTGGCTCATACTCCCAAATGGTGCTGTCAAGGAATCAAATTCCACATAGATACCACATGGAATACCACCTCAACTGCCAGCTCCCAAACAGATGAAGGGGTCACTATGTAATTTAACAATAATGGGGCACTGAAACCACAGGCAACCAATTGCACAAACTGAGGCAGGATCCCAAGTCAGCTCTCCCACCCCTCTGGACCCAGCACTGGACCCCATGGGCCCAGCCACCCACCCCTCCTCCACGAACCCACTCCACCTGGTACCTTCAAGAAATGGAATTGAGCACAGAATGTTCAATTAGAGCACTCAAGAAGCAGAGTGCTTATATTCTGCAGATGCTCAATGATGGCTACCATAGGCTACTGCAGAGTGGTGTTTGCAGTCTGCTGATGAGAATGAGTGCTGCCATGCGGCCATGAAGAATGGATGTCTTGGTTCTTCCTCTGAGAATTTCTGCAGTACCTCCAAACCTCTGGTCTTCATACCATGCCACACTTCAGCCACCGAGGAATAAGTCTTCTGACCTTCAGGATATTGCACAGTCAGATGTGTCAGGTAAGGTGTCTTAAATTTCAGTTGGGCACTACGGAGTGTCTGGAAGAGAGGTATATGCTTTCTTTGCAGCATTATTTTAATGGGGGTAATCATTATTGGTGTAAATTCTAAAGTCTTGCCACTGCAACACTTTCTTCTGCCAAGCCCTATGCAGAAATTCTTCTTTAATGGTGTAGCTGTGAAAGCATACAGTACCATGATGGAGGGTGAACACTGTTTAGAATAAGTCAGGTGCAGACCTAGGGCTCAGTGAGCTCTGAGCTTTGAAATTATAGTCTGGCTCTAGCTCAAGCAGCTCCTAAGAAAACTCTCCAGGAACTGATTGATATTGGTACACTCCAAAGATTTAGAAATACTGTACAAAATTTTACGTTCGCTTGCGCATGTGCAAGGAACATTTGGAGAGTAGCACACTTTGAGGTGTGCCTCTCCCTTACAATCTAGTGTTCCGTTGAGCAGGCGTGGTAGTCCTGCACAATGAGTCTTGAGAGCTCTGTATGACAGCGGTGGTCTTCTGCTTCAAAAACCACCGTTGTCATACCAACACCAGCGTCACCACCCTCGCATCACGTGCTCCACCAGCGTCCACGCCACCCCAAAGCTTTGGTGCCATGCTTTAGGGCCCACTCCAGCGAGGCAAACGTTGTTTGCCGATGGGGGTACCCAATCCCCCGCGGCTCCACGGCCCCCAAGCCATCCTTCTGCCACACTGGGAGCCCACCCCAGCATGGGAAAAGTCCGCTTTTTGGCCGATGGGGTGCCCAATCCCCGCTGGCTTCTCAGCCCCCCAGCCATCTTCTGCCATGCTGGGAGCCCACCCCAGCGTGGCAAACATCCCACGTAGTCCTTTTTTTTTAAACCAGTAAAGAAAACGGTCCCACATAGTCTCCCAGTCCCCTCCCAACCCGTACCCACCCACTGCCTTTCCCAGCCTCCCCACCCCCTCACCCCATACTCTCCCGGAGCTCGGCGACGATCTTCGGTGGACCGGGAACACGTCTGCACTCTTCAAAGCTGACTGCGAACTGAGGAAATGCTGGTAAGCTGTATAATGGGCTAGATAGGGGTTTCAACTTTACTGCATATTCAGTCATTTTTGAATTTTGCACTAAATTCAACATGAAGTTTGGACCCCTTTCATGAATGATATCACTGTCATGGCGGTTCAGGGTTCTAAGGGTGATTTCGCAGTCACTGCACGAAATCACCCTTCAGGCCTGAATAATGCCACAGTGATATCATTCATGAGAAGGGGTCCCAAACCCCATGTTGAAAATTTGGTGCAAAAATTCCAAAAAATAACCGCTTTGACGAAAGCGCCAGCAGTTCCCACGCAGGCTCGTAAGTTCACGAATTTTCAATATTTTCACTCCAGATTTTCAACACTGCCATTTTACCACACCTCCTTATAAGCAGTATAGCTGTCATTTTTCACATCCTGCCCAAAACGCAAGCTTCCGCCCATGTAGTACACGGTGCAGTCGGTGTGCGAAATCAATGTATGGATGCATTAAGAAAAATCACAGTGACACTGTTCATTAGCAGAGGTCTTAAATGGCTATGTTGAAAATTTGGTGAAAAATTCCTAAAATGGCTGCTTTACTAGCGCATGCTATGCAGTTCCTACAGACAGTGTCGTAGGGTTTGCGCGAATTTTCAATATTTCTACTCCAGATTTTCAACATTGCCATTTTACCACACCTTCTTATGAGTAGTACAGCTGTCATTTTCACATCTCACCCAAAACGTGTTTCCACCCATGTAGCATAATGGCACAGTGCTGTGTGAACTCAGTGTATGGGACATATTAAGAAAATCACAGTGTCACTGTTCATGAGCAGAGATCTTAAAATGGCTATGTTGAAAATTTGGTGAACAAATTCCTGAAAATGACTGTTTTACGACGTGCATTGTGCAGTTCCTACACACGCCGTAAGTTTGTGAATTTTCAATATTTTCACTCCAGATTTTCAACATTGCCAATTTACCACACCCCTTATGAGCAGTACAGCTGTCATTTTCACATCCTGCCCAAAACATGTTTCCTACCTGTAGTGCACAATGGCACAGTCGGTGTGCAAAATCAATGTATGACACAGTAAGACAATCACAGTGACACTGTTCATTAGCAAAGGTTTTAAAATGCCAATGTTGACAATTTGGTGAAAAAATTCCTGACAATGATTGTTTCTGACGTGCATTGCACAGTTCCACACATGCTCGTAGGTTTACGCGAATTTTCAATATTTCCACTTCAGATTTTCAACATTGCCATTTTACCACACTTCCTATGAGTAGTACAGCTGTCATTTTCATATCCTACCCAAAATGTGTTTCCGCCTCATATAATACAAATGGGGTAACAAAGGTCATGCTAAAATTTATTGTGCAAATACCAGCAATCGTGACAGGGCATTAGGGTAAGCACCACATGCCAAACACCACTGCAAATACCTGCGCGTAACGCTCGGCATTGACAAATGCTTGTTACATCTGGTACAGGTTTCAGTGTCTTCTTGTGGTCCTGAATAGCAGCCTTTGAAGATATATGAGCCATTGCAGTTTCCAACTTGTTGAGCTGAGCATCTTCAGTACAGTGTTTCTCTGTCTCTGCTTACACACAAGTTCAGCCACCATTTCTGTTGTCTCTTTCTGGTCCTTTGGTAGAGATGGCTTGTAGCTCTCACAGGATTAGATAAAATGTTTTCCATTTCTTGGGTGTCTGTTTGGATTTGCCCACTGATATGGCCTGTGCTGCCAGCATTCTGAATGCATGAGAAAGCGTAAGAGTTGGATATCTAAGCCAGTGATCAGTCGAGAACTGAGAAAGTTTCTCTAGCACTGCGATTAAGCCTGGAAGGAGCTAAATGGAACATAGATTCCTGGGGACAAGGAGCCACTCCTTTGTCTATGGGAGGACTTTAGCCTGTTTTATTGTCAAGGGACTGCCTTATGTTGAGACAAGAGTTTAATGATTGTCACAAGTGAACAGCAATAGCTGCAGCAGAGATGCAGGAGTCTAGGTATAACTCATCAGGCTAAGACCTCGCAGGAAATAAATGGAAAGCAGAGAAAATAGATAGGCAGCAGGAGAAGTGCCAGAGGAGGAAAAGGAAGTGAGACTTGGGGGGATAATCTGTCAAGTACAAAGAGAGTATACATGGAGTGGAAATCATTAAAAGCAGGAGTGAGTGGTAGGAAGCTACTGACCGCAGGTTCTGCTCTCACAGTGGCATGCATTTTGTTACCCATGTCACATACCTTGCTTTCCGTGTTAATAGTGAAGACAATATCTTTCTGATCCAGCAGCTTACAGGAATGCTTAATGTTAACAGCAGTTTCCTGTTTTATCACCCGTCCAGGACCAGATCTGAATACCAGCTTCCCGAAGGGATTCAATTGTGCTGGGACCCTTCCTGCAGCGATCTTCGATACCTGTAGCACCTAAAGAAAGTGATGACCATTTTAATGTCCCTAAATAGACAAAGCTTTTATTGATTTTTTAGAGACCAATTCAAAAGGCAAGGACCATGCATATCTTAGCAACATATCTCTTTTTTATTTGCCTGTCACACTGGAATTGCAGAGCCCCTGCTGTTCATGCTGTGATTCCAGAGTGATGCATGGGGGTGGAGTCACACTGGAGTGGAACTGTCAGACACCAAGCACCCAATCAAATGATTTGGTTCAGCTGCACTTTTAATCCATTGCTCCACACAGGGCCTGAAAATTGTGGAAGATGGCAGTCCTCCAAGGATTAAGAGATTCATATTATTTAGCTGAGGAAAGAAAAGGCAAAGAGGGCATGATCAGGAATTTTAAACACTGAAGTGGGCAGATAGTGTGGAGTGTACATATATTTCTGAGCTGGTGAGTACAAGCAGAACTAGTGGGCATGTCCCTCCAGCTGGGGGGCCAAGGGAAATACTATGAAACATGACTTTAGAGATGGTGAACAACACATGGAATAGTCTACACCCAGTGAGGTTGTGAAAGCAGCACTGTTCAGGCTATCAAAGCAGGGCCAGACATTTTCCTGTGGGAGAATGGCACTAAAGAGATTTACTACATCAGTAAGGTAACAATTTCAATTGTTAAGCTTGGATATGTGTCTATACTCAATCGGTACAGCCACTTTCAGGAGTAAGGAGAGGTGGAGATGATGCATGCCACGTCCCTCACATCATCCTAATACTATGTTACTATCATGTCTTGCAACTCACGTAAAAGGTAACTTCCATTTTAGACAATATTTCACTCAAATTTGTATCATATGAAAAACGTTTTCATCCAGGCCTACTTAGAAGAAATAGATAGCACTGAAAAATCAACAGTAGGTGGCTCCAGGGTAATGCATCTTTATTTTATCAACCTTCCCTCATCCATCTTCCCTCCTGTGGGTGGGGAGGAGACATTGTACTACACCAGTCCCCAGCTGGATAAATGAGCAAGTACTGTAGCTGCCTTTACAGCTAACACTGATGGACCTCTATGATCAGCTGGCAGTGGGCATCAAAGTACAGATATCTGTGCCTTCAAATTAACCATGCATCTGGCTTCCTTTCTCCAGCCTGATCGCACACTGGTCCAATTACAGGACACTGAAGCCTGGAAGTGAACATGTGTATCACTTAAACCATGAGAAATCCCATTTATACTTTGTCACTGTGTTACTAATCAACATGGATACATACCAAGTAGTGTGAGGTTTGTTTCTAAGTGTAGTGCAGTCTCCATTAGTAACTCATCTCGGTTTTCAATAGCTGCCTCTGCTTCTGAGCGAAAATTGGACCATCTCTCATACTCTTCCTCACTTAAAACCTAAAAACAAAATGTTCATAAAAGTCTTCAGCTCTATGCGGTCCATGTCATGCAGACATCTACAGTACCGATATTTGTGGACCTCTATGTTTTGTCCATGTCAACTCTCCTTCACTCCTTCCTCTAGAAAAGTGATATACCCTTCAGTAAGCTAAGAAATTAAACATTAGTAGTCAAAATTAGATCACATAAGATGAATATAGTCTAAGAAGACATAAAAGTAAACTAAAGAAAATACTAATGGAAAAAAATAGAAATTTAAATATGGTTACAAAAACATATTACAGCCCCCAGAAAATACAAAAGGAAAAGGAATATAAGAAAGGACAAACAAATTAAGGCAGAACTGTCAATCAATCAGTCAAACTGTCTGTCTTTATGTATGGATGTCTACATCGTTGTATGTGTCTGCCTATCTATGTGCATTTCTGTCTGTCCATCTGTCTGTCCATGTGCATGTCTGTCTATCCATCCATCCATCCAGTTAGCTAGATATCTACAGTAGCTATCTACTGCATCTGCCTGTCTGTCTGCCTATAGGATTACGTAATCTCCTGTGCCCTGGTCCATCTCTGCTCCAAAACTAGGTATGGCTGGAACCACACTTAAAGAGCAACAGTTGACCCAATTTGACCCATTTTGCAAGCAGTCTGCAACCCTACATGGGATAAATGGTCCTTGATTCAGAACTTTTACCTGCATACTTTATGTAAGGGAAGGTATTGTAAACCTTCATGTTATGAGTTGGCCAACAGATCCCTTCCTCTTCCTGATACCCTTCACTGAATGTTCAGCTCTCATAAAGCCCCCATGGCTAATGTATTTTTGATGTAAAACTTTGCAGAGTGTTGGAGAGTGATATATTGATTTTAATGTGAGCGGGTTTACATTTTTTATATTATAGAATGCCAGGGACTAAATCAATGCCACCACTTAAGTAGTAAGACTTTGTTGGTTGAGTGGCAACATTTATTAAACTCAGTGGCACTCTAAAATATAAATAAATAAATAAATAAAACTTAAATCCACTCCCTCCACTCGAAATCAGTAGAGCACCCCCATCAAACTGTATAGACTCATACATCACAAAACATATGAGGTGAGGTGGCAATGAGGGCAGAGGTTTCAGTGAAGGGTACTAGGAAAGGGAAGAGATCTGGCAGCCAGCTTCTCAATACAAGGATTTACAACCCCTTCCTTTACCAAAAGTATGAAGGTAAAAATTCTGAAAAAGAACTGCTGAAATCCTTTGCAGATAGGCTAAACACTGGGGATTAGAGAATGCCACTAACCTGGTGCTTTTAAACTAAAATGTTAACTCTTACTTGGGCTTTCCTGCAGAAATTAGATCAAATTCATGAAAACAGGAACACAACCTTAAAATGAACCTGTTCATGTTGCTCCTGACCTGATATCTCATCACTACTCATTGTTTGTGATGAAGTTTTAATGGTGAATAAGCAGCAGGAGCAGATGCACAACTGTGTTCATGCAAATGCCAGTAATGATGAGCTAGGGAGAAAAAATTAAATATAAGCAGAATTAAGTCTACATCTACATCAGTCAGTGACTCAATACACAACATGCTCATCTCTGGGGTTAGAAAAAGAGAAAGGCTTGGATTCTATCCTTACAATATGTACTCGGCACAATACCCATACATGGCAATGTAGCAGTATGAGGAGTTGTGCTGCTGAGGTGCCATCCTTCAGATAAAATACTAAACTGAGGTCTAAAATACAGTATATGGCAGACAGGTTGTGATGTCATAACAATGCATTGAACAATATTACCGCAAATCATGTGATAGATTTTGGTCAATGATAGCACTCTGTATTGTACCCATTTTATAATTATTATAAAATAAATAATTCTGAATTCTTGCAGTTCTCTTGAGTATAACTCTGTCATTCCAAAGAGCAAAGCTCAAGGAGAGAAGGAAAAGAGAGAGAGAGAGAAGAGGCAGCTTTTTATTTGATACATCACACTTCCTGGATCAGCTCAGTGAATTTTACTAATGTACAGAGCAATATAAAACATTTTATTTATGTACAGAATATGGTGTTTCCATTGGAGGTAGCCTTGCATAGGTATCAGACCTAATATCCAAGGGGTATGGCAACAAAATAAAATACTTTCAGCAAAAGTAAAACATAACAAATGAAAAGGACTGAACTGACCACTCATTTATGTTACACATGCAGTAAAAATGTGGTTGAAGTGGCAGGTTGTTCCAAATGGTTTGTGTGGCTGGCAACCAAGAATCATAGATTGCAGCAGATTATAGCCACAATAAAGGAATGAAAAAGCTACATTGTCTCTCTGGAAAGGTAGACCTACCAGAGTAGGAAGAACCAGATCATGGAGGTAGAACAGGCTCTCTTCATGCAGGCATTCACATACAGTAGGTGTACCACTGGTGCACATTTGGTTAAGTCTTGTCACCTGTTATGTCATAGATTTGCACAAGCCTGGAATTTCCTTCATTAAAATGACCGGTGTTTCTAAATCATCAGGGCACTTCACAACTCTCCAGTTTCGACTACCATGGTCTTCTTGGAGTAAAATGTACATTTAACATAAATAAACTAAAGCGTAACCTGTGGTTGATTCTCCACAAGGAAGGAAGAGGATTTCTCTCTAGGCGTATACCTACCTTTTTGGCTATGCACAGTGTTCTCAGGCCTTCTCTGGCATACCAGTCCAGGTGCCTCTGTGTTCTCATCGGACTTTTCTTAGCTTAGTCTCCTCCTCTAGGTTATCTAATGAAAATGTGAATTCTTGTGAGTGAAGTCCTTCAAATGATCTGCAGTCACCAGTGTGGGACTGACCATCTCACCACTGTATATTTTATACAATTTTCCATATATCCTTTTTTAAATTTAATTTACTTTATTAATTTTCATTTAAATACATGTGTGAGTAATTCAAGGAACAACTGAGGAGCAGATACAAAACACATGAATCATTCTGTGGAGAAAGTCTCCTCTATCTGGACATACTGTATAAAATAACCACTCTGTTACCTCATATATCCCTCCTGTCCATTTCCTCCACCCCAATCCCAGTGCCAAAATCAAAAGTAAGGAACATAATTAATAGCACTCTAATATCTATCAGACATATAGTTATAGGACTTCCAAACTGTGGTAGAGCTTTGAGTGGTTTTATCAAGATAAGCCTGATTCTTGTTGGGCAATGAGTTTTCTAGTTGTAGAGCCAGTAACACTTCTCTATGCCATTCTCATATAGATAGAAGTACATCAGCTTTCCAGTGTCTCATAGTTACAAGCTTGACCACTGCGAGATAAGAGCCATGTAATATTTTCTACTTTTAATAGTTCCGGTGGGAATTTATTAAAGCAGACACGTCTCTGTGGTAAATAATGATTCTAACCCCAGCAGTGGTTCAAATAGTTTTTAACACTGAGCCAAAAGGTTGAGACCGTGGTGCAAGACTAATGCATGTAATAAAGAGCTCCAGGAGAACCATTACAATGCTGACATTGTGGAGATGAAAGTCTTCAATTTGAATAATCTTTCAGGAGTAAAATACAGATAATGCATAATATTGTATTGTACTAAACAGAGTCTATCTTGCTTAATATATCTGTATAGGTTACACCATATGGGATGCTAGATGTTGGCATCAGCTTGTAGGGAAAGTTTGTTAACCCAGTAATAACAAATGCCTTTTGGTAAACTGTAATCGAGGCCTGGAGTTCCTTATATACCTTGGATATCGAGTGTGGTTGATTTGCCACCATCAATAGGGGATGCAGTTCCATAACAGTGGAAGTAATATTTGATGTCCTGCCCAAAAATGAGGCAGCAGTTTGTCTTAGTTGCCAGTACTTGAAGGGTTTCTATCCTGGGTATTAAAAGAGTGGCATAATTGTAGGAAAGAAAGGATTTTACCTTAGGAGACTATGTTCTGAGTCTGACACCTGCTAAAGGAGCCCAAAAGAGGGTGGAATAGGGGTTTTGCCAATATGGAAATGCAGGTTACCTATTTGTGGTTGTTCCAAAGATTTATGCCAATCTAAATTCAAATGCCTTTGTAATTGGTGTAGTATTCTGATAGACCACCCAATAAGAGTGTTTCTTAATATTTTGGGTATATATTTAGGTAAGGAATGCAGTAAGGCAGATAATGTAGATGAGGTTTTCTTGCTATAGCTGTCTCTATTTCCAGCCAAAGTGGTTTAAGGGTTCTCCAGCCGGGTGTCAGTATCCAATGAACCTGTTTACTAATATGGATTGCACTGTAGTATGTGAAAAAGAGGGAAGTGCAAGGCCTTCTTGTAATTTTGGGGCATTAGCTTAAATTATGCTTGTTGGACTCCTTTCCTTTCCACAAGTATTCCCAGGGCTAAAGAATGCAGGGCAACACATTCATTTTAATTGTGGCTATTCAACCCTATAATGAGATTGGTAATGCACCCAATCTAGCTAGATTTACTTTAAGTGTAGTGAATAAAGTGATAAAAATTTCTCTCACTATGGTTGGGATGTCCTTGAAAGCTTGATACCCAGGTATGTCAAGGATTTCGGGCTCCCATACTAGTTTATACTCCTTGATATCTGATGGCAAAGTGTTCCCATTTAATGGAAAGACTTGGTTTTGGATGGGTTAAGTTTATAATAAGAAACTTTTGGAGAAGAGGTCAGTTTCTCTGAGTAAGGCTGAAACACCACAGATGGGACTTTTCAGTTGCAATAGTAAATCATCCACATATGCAGATACCAGGTGCCGATTGATTCCTGCTTGTATACCCAAAAGATCTGGTGAAGACATTAGTTTCGGATGAAGGGCTATTTTCCATATATCCTAATCTGTGTGTCATTTTCCACATCTATACCCTGCTGATAGGATCATGTGCATCTTCCTAACCTGGGTTTACAATGGAGAACATTTGTAGTACTTCCCGATATTCACATTTAGAAACCTGACTTTAGTGAGAATCCCAATTTTAATTCAGTTTATCTACCCTGTGATGCAACATCCCATTTTCAGGGTTCTATTATTCTATTAGTTTAGCGTGGAATATGGAATTCTGTTGATGGAATTCATGCAGAATGTCAATTTTGCTTCTGAAATTTGTTTTGTAATTTCATTATTAATCCATCAGAATTCCAAAAGCATTTAATATAAACTGCAAAATAATATTCACGGATTATATATAATCCACAGAACATTATTTTGCAGTTTTCAAAAAATAACCACAGGTTACATAAACTGTGGAATTCAATTCCAGGGTTGGCATTCCACTTTTAAAATGTCAAAATTCTACTTCAGGTGGAATTCCATGGAATAAGGCATCATTTCCACAATTCAAAGGAATTCCATCAGAAGAAATTTGAAAATTTGACCCAGCTCTAATTTACTACTGAATATTGCAACTGGGAGGAGTGCTGCATGGGGTCCTTGTATCTTTATGATACTGAGACATACATTGAAATCTCTTTAAACTACAGCCTGGAGTGCCTTATTCCTTACTTGTCAGAATTTGGTATGAACAGAGTTTTCTGTCATATTTCAGAGACTGCTTGATCTGTTAGTCATGTTTCATATCTACAATTTTCCACTCTTACTTTTGAGTGTGGTCAGCTGTCCCAGAGTTGGTTACCATTTCCTATCAAGAGCAACTATTTTTCTTTGTTTGCCTTATACTACAGAAGTGTTTTTGAGTTTCAGTTTTGTTTTATTTGCTGAAACATGAAAAAGTTAATTACAAAATACAGAATGGTTAATAACTGCATCTCTTGATTTGTGGCAAAAAAAAGAAAGATCCCACACTCAGCAAAGAAGGTACTGAAAACATTAAAGTTTATTCAAAACAGATATTACCAGTTCCAACAAAACTTGTGTGGGACAGACTATGGGCAACTCTCAGGATGTGTGAATTTTGGTTTGTGCTTGGTTCCCTTTTTTTAATGTATTCTTTTCCCTGTCTCCAAAGCTGTCCATCATTGACCATGCCACCTCCAAGCCCCATCCACTTACCATCTCTATCTCTTACCTTGTCTCAAGGAATCCATAAGGGGCATTTCCTCTGGTGGGCTCCCTCCAGAGACCCTTGGTGGCTTGGTCTCCACTGGGCCTGTCATATGTGGGGACCAGAAGCAATAAGGAGGTTGGAGCCAACAGTGCCAGTGTCTTGCTTCTGCACTTCATGGTGTTTCCTTCTTATTATCAACCCCAAAAACACTGCTAGTGAGGGCTCCTATACATGCATGCACACCTATGTGCATGACCTGCATGCAGGAAGCAGGCTGCATTCTCCTTTGTTGCTCCCCAGTTGCACTACTATTGATAGTCATGCAGGTGTCAGTGTGGTAGCTGGGATACCTACCGGAGAAGGTGAGCTTCCTCTGGAATGCTTCGCCTTTTCTGCCATCCCCTGCTGACTCTGGCTCATTCCTGAAAATGTGTCATAGAAACATAGACTTTGATGGCAGATAAGGACCGCTTAGCCCACCTAGTCTGCCCATTTCCCTACCTATTGGATAAGCTGTAGATCCTAGTTAACCAACATCCTACTCCCCACTAAAATTTCTTTATGTCTGTCCCATGCATTCTTGAATTCCTCACTGTTTTTGACCCCACAACCTCTTCAGGAAGGCCATTACATGCATCCATCACCCTCGCCTTGAAAAATACTTCCTCATGTTGCTCCTGGGCCATCCCTCCCCTCTATCTTCAAATTGTCTCCCTTGTTCTTGCACATCTCTTTTTCTTGCTACACTCTTGGACTTTGTTGATTCCCTTGAGGTACTTGAAAGTTTCTCTCATGTCCCTCCTCACCCTCCTTTCCTCGAGGATATGCATATTAAGCTCCTTTAGTCTCTCTTTGTATGGCTTCTAGTGCAGACCCTGCATCATTTAGTTGTCCTCCTCTAAACTGTCTCCATCCTTGGAAATGGGGTCCCCAGAACTGCATGCAGTACTCCACATGGGGTCTCACCAACTGTCTGTACAGAGGGATAACAACTTCCTGTTTTCTATAGGTGATACCACTCCCTATGCATCCCAGTATCCCCCAGCAGTCCTTACTGCCTTCTCACATTGCTTGCCTACCTTTAGGTCCTCTGATATGACTACCCCCAGTTCCTATTCCATTTTGTTGTTGTTAGTACCAGCAACCCCCATTGTGTACTCTTTCCTGGGTCTTTATTTCCCAGATGCATTACTTTGTACTTCTTTCACTGAATCTAAGCTGCCAACATTCGGAAAATTCCTCCAACCTTGCCAAGTCCCTTCTGATCTTTTCCTCCAGCCCTTGTGTATCAACCCTGTTGCATATTTTTGTGTCATCTGCAAAGAGGCATACTTTTCCTTCCAGTCCCTCCACAATGTCACCTATAAAGACATTAAAGAGGACTGGTCCCACATCTGAACCCCACTAGTAACCCCTCTCTTTGCGTACAAACTCCATTTACTGTTACCCTCTTATGTGCTTTATTGTCCAGTCAATTTTACTAGGCTACTACCCTGGGACCCACTCCCAGGCTGGCTAACATGTTTATTAATCTTTAGCGTGGGACTGTTCAAGTTCAAGTTTATTGCAGGAAAACTCCACTGGTGGACTCATTCACAAGGAGGTCCCAACACATACAAACAATGAATAACAGAATAGAGATATACAAATACTAAAGGGCATAAAGGGGTTACAGATTTACATAGTTATGACAACAGTGGCTGTTCACAGCAATACAATAGTACAGTATCATTGGTCACAAGGCAGACAGTACATACATGACAATGATGCTTCGATTTTATGTGATATATACACATGGGATGGTATGCTCAAGGGATGAGGAACTAGAAGAACACTTTGATTTGGTGTGGAGTTATAAGTGCTAATGCAGGAGACATAGTGTGAGGCACCGGTTATGGGGTTAGATGGTGAGTTGACTAGAATAGGGAATTAATGCAGGGTTAATGAGGTGGGTGTGAAACCATGAGAAGTGGGGGTGGTGAAGGAGAGGTATGGCTGGGAGGGAATAGAGTGAGCAGTTCTTGGGGTACAGACACACAGTGTTAAATTCTTTACTGACCAAATGCCAAATACTCTGTCAAATGCCTTGCTAAAGTCTAGGCAGGCCATGTCCACAGCTCCTCCCTGATCTACTACTTTGGTCACCCAGTCAAAGAAATCCATTAAATTCATCTGTCATGACCTTCCACTGTGAATCCATGTTGCTTTGGGTCCTGTGCTCATCTGGCCTCTAGGTATTCAACAATTCTTCCTTTCAGAAGTGAATCCATCAGTTTCCCTACCACTGAGGTCAAACTAACAGGCCTGTAATTTCCTGCCTCTGAAGGGAATCACATCTGCCCTTCTCTAGTCCTCAAGTAACACACCACCCTCCCATGATTTGTTAAAAGGGTAGTCAGTGGTGTCACTAGTTCTCCTTAGTTCTCTTAGAAATTCTGGAGTGAACCCATCAGGCCCCATTGCTTTGTCCACTTTGAGTTTTAAGAGTTCTTTCAGGATCCTTTCTTCTGTGACTGGACTGGTATCACTCCCCATCCAGAGTGCTTCTAATGTTTGGTTTAGGTATCTCCCCTTCTCTTGTTTTGTGAATACTGAGAAGTATTCATTCAGTATCCCTGCAGTTTCACTGTCACCCTCTTCTTACCCCCTTCCTTTATTAAGCCTCACTATCCCTCCCTTGGTCTTTCTTCCTCCCTAATCTACCTATAAAAGATTTTATCTCACTGGATTACTAGTGTTGTGAGAGGTAGACCTACTGCTGAACCAAAGATCCAGGTTTGGTTTCATTTTGAATATATTCAAATAGACTGTAGCCTCTTTCTTACCCATGAATTCATCTCTGTCTGTAGTTTCTGAAAGTCATACCACAGTAAGTGTGTTTTGTCTGACTCCAGTCCATTAACCAGTGAAGTACAAGTCTGCTTTCTTTCTTTATTCTGCACCCTGACTAACATTGTCTTTCACTGGATCATGAAAGAGACTGAAGGGACTATGTGTTCATTATACAGTATATTTTACTCATTGAGTATAACCTTTGAAAGCTGATGGTATCATACTTCATATCCTCCTATATACACCAGTTTGAAATAATTATTGCAAACAACTACTGGAAATAAAGCAATAATACTGTAGATGATAAGATGCAGTACAACAGATCTATCATGGCATATCATCACTCCATTGGTGTGTTGCTAGGCACAGTATACTGCTGAATGCCTCCAACCACTCAAGGCAATTACAAGCCAAGTTATAAAATGCATCATAGAAATCCTATATTGTGATCAAATCACATGACCATGTGTTATTACAGCTTATAAAAGACAGCATGATGAATATGATTAGCTTATGAGCATTTCAACCTATGTAATTATCTTATCATATTTAGATGGGAGTGGGGCTTCATACTCAGTCAAAAACACATATTGTGATTTCATAAGTGCAACAAAATGCTTCAGAGAGACTGTAAATATGGCCAATAATCATACTTCTTGGGTGAGTTTATTGGCACTCAGCTGCACCTTTTGCCTAACAACACACCTAAGGTGAGCAATTATTGGCCTGTTATTACACATCCTGTCATATCTTATGAGTAATGTTGCAGTTTTAAAATGGCCTTCAAGTGCTGAGACATGGTTGATCTTGTAATTAGTTGAGATCTCTGATGACATATGGAAATATCATCATCATCATCATGAATCAGCTGTTTCTTCAGCCAATCAACTTTCAGGATTTCTCCTATCCATTTCAATATGTTTGAAGCCTGTGCCTTAATAAAAGTTAATCATAAAGCTACTTTAAATAAATAACAATTATTACCTCTTTGAGGGGTTCCAATAGGTCCATAATGACTGAGTCTGCACCTTTCGTATAAACAATTATCTCTCTGGTCAAGGGGTGCCTTACTACCACAGACATTCTTTTCCTGGTGGAGTCAAAGCCCAAGGTGCACAAGAGTTCAAAAGTTAAAAGGATACCATGGGGAAGCTTCACTGTCACCTGATCAGGGGTCCTTGACATCAGGACAATACTGTAAGCACAGGCAGCATGGACAAGAGCTGCTTCATCTGGGCTTTCTGCTTCATAACAAAATTGAATCTTGGGCTTGCACTGAAACTGCTGCGAAAACCTTATCTTCACAATTAGCTCCTGAGCTGAAATGAACTTTGTTTTCATGGCACCTTTATTAGAAATGCAACATCTACCTCTTCTGCAGAGCCTGAGGAGCTTTTGAAGACATGTACTCATTCTCACAGCATTCTGCATATGATGAATTTACTTTGTCTTTTCCACTAAAATTTGCTTCAAACTCAGAGTTTGACTGAGTTGGGGAGGATGCTTGGCTGTGTTTGGTGAATTTCAGCTTCTGGAACAGTTGATGTAGCTTCTCAAGAGAATTCCCTGATGGCTGCAGGAACGAGGGAGGTAACCTGGAAATATTAAAATGCTTATTATTTTCACACTGAACATTTAGGTGTGCACTACAATGTCTACTATTACACAATGGCAAAAATATCCCTGAGCTCTGATTGGTCAGTGTGTCTGGAACAGTGATCTTATCTTAATATAACATCACTGTAAGCAGTCCAACCACACATACATGACATCTTACCAAGAATGTTTGATGTCTTGTACCTAAAATTCATATAAAACCTTATTTACTAATACTGTGGGACTAGCATATTTGTCATGACAAAAACATTTCGTATTGGGCAGAGAACAAGTGTCAGAACACCTCCTTTATACTGTGGGACCATCTGTTTTAGTATTAGTTTTACAGTTTTATTTTGTGAAGAAACACACCACTTGTGAATGCACTGCATAATGGGTATACAATATCTAATGTCTGGTATCGCATAACACACCACAGTGATACCAGACAATTGATTATTTGCATACTCATGATGCAGTACTTTCACATGGGAGTGTTTCAAAAAAATAAAACTGTTAAACTAATACTATAAAAGAGATGTTCCCACAGTATAAAGGAGATGTGACACTTGATCTCTGCCTAACTATGAAATGTTTTAGCTATGTATATGTGCTCATTCGCCCCCAACAATATTAATAAATAAGAGCAATTGTATAACAGTAGTAATGCCCTCCAGGGGTGTGTGTTGTGCTGGGATAATGTCACTTGCAGGTGCTGGGACGCACTGGGTCTGTGGCCTCATGCCCAACCACCTGAGGTGTTACGCTATCCCAGCATGACACACACCCTGTCGGGCATCATTGCTTAAAAGTCACTGGTTGAGGGCTAATGAAAGTGGGTATTAAACTAACTGACAAAGTGATTAATGTAAACTTTTGGTACATAGAAACATAGACAATGATACCATCTTAGCAATGTCAATGTACTTTTTCTTGAGTGACATCTTTAGCAAAGGTTTTCCTTAACTCAAGTTAGCACATTTTGGGTAGAGCACTAGCTAAGCTGGCAGATTCTGTACATTTTGAAACACAGTAGAACTAGTGTATATTTAAGCAATAAGGCATGAGAAATTGTTGTAGTGGTATCTGATTTTAACTGTATTAATTATTTGATGTTGTATTTGTTGTTTTTATATTGTTAGGTGCCTTGGCATTGGAAAGTAGCCATATAAATAAATGTATTATTATTATGACAGGGTGTGCTTTGTGCTGGGATAATGGAATGTCATGGGTTGGTTGGTGCATTAGGCCAAAGGTCAAGTGCTTCCAACAACTGAAATGTGCCATTATTACAACACAAAGTTCTCCCTGGGGAGCCTTATTGTGATTCTGGAATAGGTTCATTAGGATAAGTAGAGACATTTTTTTTTATATTGTTTAATTTAAATGAGGAAACATCAGGCCAAAAGGAGAAATGGAAAACAGTTGTCTTATTGAGCCACTGTAATTTTACTGTTTGCCCAGTAGATGCATTTTTTTTTTAAATACAAGCAAGTAGGTAGAGGCATATTAATACAGCTATGCCTGCTTAATGTAAACAGGTCAGTTAAGTCGTTGTGCTGGGATATCAGCAGTGGGTTCAAAGCTCCTCAGTCAATCAGGTTTTTTTTTTTGCTCCTCCCAGGCTCCTTGGCTGGCCACTACTTCAGGCTGCCTAGGGATCCTGCTGGCACCCTGCCCTGACACTGGCCACCACCACCCCACATTGCAGCCCCCAGGTAATCCAGCGTAACCCTTTGCCAGATGGGTCCACCTCCTCTGAGGAAGAAGCCATTGGTGGGGCCAGCCAGTGCACTCAGTCTTGGCCCGGTGCTGCTGAGGTGGTCTTGGGCCATCCCAGGTCTTCTGTGGCAGTGGGGCGGTGATCATCATCCGTCCAACCAGGAATAATTTTCCCATTTTCTTCCCAGAGCACGGTGTGCCACTAATGTCAAGGTGTATGCTGATATTTGCCATGCCCTCCCAGTCAGCAGGACCCAATGCACTGATGTTCCCCCAGCCTCCATCAGGAGTCAGAAATTGCCAGGATGCATCCCATCCTTCCCTATGAGAAGGTGAGCAGTCATCAGATGCTCAAGCCTTCTCCCCAGTTAACCCTCAGTGCCCCGGGTCCGTTCCTGAACCTGGGTCACTGACGTCATAACAGAAATACAAACGCTGCACTGAAGGGCCAAGAATCAGGTTTCTGTAGGATTTTTTAAGACCTAATATAATTTTATTGCAAGCACAATGTTGCAAAATCATGGTCAGCCAGAAATACTGTGGTGCATCAGTTGATACTGTTCAAAAGAGAGTGTCTATTGTTTAGTAAAATAATATATATACACACATATATGTTTACATATTGTAAAAACTAGTTTATTTTCTACTTAAGTAAAAATTTAATTAATGCTCTAATTAGGGTTAAAGTGACAAAAGTCGGGAAATGTGACATTAGGGTTTCCAACCCTTACACTCCACCCCACCCACCAGGCAGCACAGCAGGTGTGGATGTGCCTTGGGGTTCTCAAGCCTAATGTTCACCCCATTGTCATAGACTGCACACATCTGACCTTATTTACGGATGGAATGTGGTGAGCATTAATCCTGAGAACCCCATAGCACATCCCACACTTTGTGCTGCCCAAAAGGGCAGTGGTGTTTGGGTTGGAAGGCAATATAATGCAGTGGTTTAAGACTCTGAGTTGTAAACCTGGTGACCTGGGTTTGAATCCCACAGCCCCACTTCCATACTGTGTGACCCTGAGTAAGTCATTTAACTTCCTTGTGCTCCTGGTCACACCTATAAATAAGCTTATAGCTACTGCATCTCTCCTGGAAACAAAATAAAAAAAAATTAAAAATATTCCCTATTTTGTCACATAAAGTGGTAAGGAATTGATTGCTTATGTACAGCTGCAGCTGGTTGAAATATCTCTATTTTCATAAATTATATTCATACCTCTAAGTATTCCTATTTAACTATGCTTGAAGAAAGCTAGAGCTGTCAGTTGTGTTTTGTATTGTTTTCTTTGTATGGACAACATTTCATGCCATTCCTTTCATGGAACCAAGAATTTTGGAGTTTTGACTATGTTACTTCATGGTTTCAGAACTTTGGGCACTGTACTGATAAGTTCATGCTCACATTTCTGAAGCCATGAAGTGACAGTCAAACTCCAAATTCTTGGTTCCCTGAAAGGAACGGCAAAGAATGTTGTCCATACAAAGAAACAATACAAACACAAACTGACAGCTTCATCTTTTATTCAGACACAGTTAAATAGGGATCCTTTAGAAGTATTAATATAATTTATGAAAATAGAGACATTTTTAAACACCTGCACATAAGTAATCAATTCCTGTCCCTTTAACCCTAACTTGACCATTAACAATGTATTTTTGCAATTTATTTCCTTATTTCTTTAAATAGTATAATCCTATCCTTATTTTGCTCATATCCTCAGGAAAAGAAATGACATTCCAGGTGTCATCTTTCTGTACAGAAAGTTTTAACATAACAATGCAAGAAATTAGCAATGCACTGTGCACAGGCTTTGCTGGAAAACAAACTATACACTCTCTGCAGCTGTTTTATAGTGTACTACAAAATGCATTTATGTTGTGCGGTGTGTTTTTATTGAACCCAACTGCATATAGCTGTTTATATGTCTTGTATTCTAGATTTCCTGTGTATTTTAAACTTCTTGTAAAAACCACTGTGACAGTCAAACAATTGATAATTACATAGGAGATGGACAGGTGGAGGTCTTGCAAGTAAATTTCTTGAGGAATCACTTCTATCCCTGGAAGGAAACTGAACTGGACATACTTGAGGTGAAGGAACCCATATAACAATTAGCTATCAAAATCCTATGGCATGCTGTCAAAAGCTATGAAATAGAAGAAGTTTTAGTACCAACCAAGCACATTTCTAACAAAATCACTTCAAAGTTCCTAATCCCTGATCCAGCTGTATAAAGGCCTCCCAGTCTCCCTGCAAAATTACTAGCCTACTACAACCCATATTACCTCAAATATCCTCTTCAGGAATGATAAGATACAGTTCAAATTAAACTTTTATGCCAATGAGTTTGAATCAGGATATTAAGTTGCTTTTTAATCTAAAGAAAAAAACATCTGTCGGTGGTGCTCACCACCACCCCTACACAACCTCCCACTGTGCACCCATAATCCCACACCCCTGTACCTCCCCCACACTCCCTTATTCACCTGAACTGATCCCACTATGACGATCCACTCTACAATGGAAGACACATCTTGCTTCTAGAACTGCGACTGCTGTATGAGTAGTAAGGTAACTGCAGTTGAGAATCCCATTAAAATACATTGAACTACAGTTACCTTATTTCTCATACAGCAGTCGCCTGTTCCAGCAGCAAGACATGTCTTCAGTCAGAGAGTGGACTTTACAGGGACAAGTTCAGATAAGTAATTGTGTGTGTGGAGGGTCTTGTGGGTGCAAGGTGGTGGTTGCACAGTGGGAGGTCAGAGCAATGAGTCTCACCAGTGGACTTTTGTTTTTTTCCAGAAAAAAAATAAAGACATTGAGGGACAGTTTACTTATTTTCAGTATTGTTTGAACTAGGGGGCAATAGACACCAGGGCAACCATAAACGAAGATGCCAAATGCATCAAAGGGTGGGGGACGCCACTACCACCAGGGAAAAACAGACTGAACAGGGTCAGGCATGGGTGGGTGGAGGGCACCAATGGACACCAGGAAAATATGTTCAAATATAATAGGGTCTTAATTAAAATTGGAGGGAGGTGCCACTAGGCACCAGGGAAAATCAATTAAACACATAAAGAGGCAATAAATCCTTTTCATGCGGAAAAATCCCATGCCTAATGGAATGAAAAGGATTCAGGAAAAATAAGACCCAAATCCTTTTCATGCCAATAAATCCTTTTCTGAGAGTTTTTTTTCATTTTCTCAAAAGATGATTTATTCTCTTAAAAAAGGATTTTGGACTTAGTTTTTAAATATTTTTGTGAGATATGATCAATTATTGTGAATCATTTATCATTTTTGTGAAAAGGATTTCAGACATTGTTTTTAAAATCCTTTTTGAGAAACGTGAATCTTTTCAAGAACATAAAAAACCTCTAGAAAAGGATTTAAAAATGAAGTTTTATATGCAATATACATGTTTTGGTGTCTTTGAAAGACACAGTTTTGAAGAGTTGTGACATTTTGTTTGAAAAATGGAAAACAAGATGGCAGCTCATGATAAAGGAATTTTTGTAATCAAAAGGAATTGTCCCTTATGAAAAATAATCCTTTTCATGAGACCACGTTTTTCTGTTCAGGAAGCTATCCTAGAAGAAATTCCAATTGAAATAATTGGGAAAATAATTGGAACTTTGAAACTGAGTAACTTTGAAACAGATTATTATTTTTTCACCAACAAGTGAAAGGCACTTCTGTGACCCAAGCTCTTCAATCCTGAAAATTTCGGTGCAACATTTCATAGATACATAGACAGTGTCGGCAGATAAGAGCCTATGGCTCACCTAGTCTGCCCATTTGAGTTTGTAACTTCAGTTTATGTTTTCCTAGAACTCTGTTGCCCTTACCCCTGACCTCAGAATTCCTTTATGTCTATCCCATGCATTCTTAAATCCGTGATTGTTTCAGCCCCACCACTTCCTCAGGCAGGGTTCCACTTGTCCACCACCGTTCTATGAAGAAATTCTTCCTCACATTTCCTCTGAATCGTCCTCCCTCCAACTTCATCTCATGCCCTCTAGTTCTGGAACATCTTTTCACTTAAAATAGTGTATTCTTGCACCCTGTTTCTCCCTATAAGATACTTGTATGTTTCTATCATGTCCCTCTCTCCCTCCTCTCCTCCAGGGAGTACATATTCAATTCCTTCAACCTGTCCTCATAGGACTTGTGATACAATCCATGTACCATCTTGTTGCCCTCCTCTGAACTTTCTACCCTGTCTATGTCCTTACATAGGTAAGGTCTCCAGAACTGTACACTGTACTCCAGGTGAGGCCTCACTAGTGTCTTGTATAATGGAATCATGACCTCCTTTTACTGCTGGTGATGCCCCTGCCTATGCATCCCAGCATCCTATTTGCATTACCTGCTGCCTTGTCACACTGTTTCCCTACCTTGAGGTCATCAGAGATGATAACCCCAAGATCCTTTCCTGCTTGGTGCATGCTATATCCTCACCCCCAACTGATATATTGTGCCAGGGTTTTTGTGCCCCATATGCATTATCTTGCACTCTTTGCATTGAATTTCAACTGCCAAACCCTTGACCATTCTTCAAGTTTCTGCAGGTCCCTTCTCATTCTGTCTACACCCTCTGGTGTGTCTACTCTGTTACAGAGCTTTGTGTCATCAGTGAACAGTGAAATTCTGCCTTCTATATCCTGTGCAATGTCATTACATTACAAGCATGTGCTCATTCATTGTCAGCTCACATTATTTGCAATGGTTTCTGGGCTCTAGAAAGGGCAGCTGGCTTATCCGATTGCCAGGGGTGGCAGAATGATGTTGTAGGCCCCAAAGCTTCTCTACCCCTGAAAACTGCCACCAATTACTGGGAGCTGTTAATGAATTTGCACATGATTGTAAAAGCATGTGCTCATTCGATGAGCTCAGTCAGGCTGCTGGCTGTGAAGGTAAGTGGAGGGCTGTGCCAGTGGCTGGCTCGGGGAAGGGTTTGGGAGGGAGCACGTTAGGGTCCACTACCTGACAGGGTGGGGGGTGGAGGTTCCACTAGATACCATGGATTAAATTATTTAATTTTTATTATTTTGAAGGAGTGCGGCCAGCTGGGTCAAGAGTGGGATGGGTACCGATTTGAACAGTCATGGCAGATTGGGGGCTGGGGTGGTAGTGCAAGCAGCAGAGGGGCCACTAGACACCAGGGAAGATATATATTTATGTGTGTATCACTTTGTATGTGGAGACGTGGATGCAATGGGTGGTAGGGTGGAAGGGCACTAATTTAATAGTGTGGAGATCAAGGGGACACTAGACACCAGGGAGGGAAGTTAGGCTGCCAGCTGGGGTGGGGGCTTGCTTTGGGTTATTTTAAAGTGCAATTTGGGCATTAAAAAATCCCAAAACAAATAGGAAGCATTTGGCAAAGTTTCCACTTGCAAGATAATTTCACAAAATGCTTGGAGGCATATTTTGCAACCGCCTAAACTTAGAGCATGAAGTAAAACTTTGCAGCATCTCTACACACCACTAATATATATATATATATATATATATATATATATATATATATATATATATATATATACATACACACAGTCAGAAGGCAAAACTTTATTAGGTAGTTACAAAACACTGTAGAATAAAACATAGTACCATAGTATTTGCTGGAAGAAAAAGGCACTGGCCCATCCTGTTTGCTCAGTCCTATTTATCTAATGTAGAATGCAAGCACCTAGTGGCTCTTCACAGCTCTTCCTCCCTCACTTTGATACCACATTTACCAACGCCATGTATCTGTCCCACCCATATTTGAATCCTTCCACTGATTTTGCACAGATCACCACCATCAGCAACCTCTTCCACCAGTCTACCACCTTTCCAGTATCTCTGTTTAATTTGCCACCACCATCTTCATGGAGCTACGCTGGTGTTTGTGTTCCCACTAAGGCTGAGCAATTTCCACTATCCACCTTTTTTACCCAGTGGAGATATTTGTCGTCAGTCTCATCTACTCTTTCCTTCTTGCCTCCAGTGAGTGCATATTTAACTCTTTCAAGCTCTCCTAATAAGTCCTTCCCTGCTGTCCCTGGTTCATCTCAGGTATCTTCCTCTGCATTACCAACACTCTGTCCCAGTCCTTCCTAAGATGCAGTCTCCAAAATAGCACACAATATTTCAGGTGAGGACAAATTGTTGACCTATAAATTTTTTTTTTTTTTTTGAAGTTTAACTTTTATTGGTATACAGAGATGTTTTAAAGAGTAAGCCTGAGAAAGCTTGTGATGCTTTAATCATGTCATTTTTTAATGTATAATACTGATGTGTGCAGTCAATTCCACTTATATGCCATTTGGTTGTATACCTTTCCCATTTGTATGCCGTTTTAGCTTGTTCTCGATTTTTGATATCCCTTTAAGGTTATAACGTCCGCTTTATGCCTTCAAATTTTCAGTTGTATGCCCAATTCAAAGTGTAAACTTTAATGGTAATTGCACTATTGTCCTGTGTTGCACCTCTCAGTTACACTAACAAGCCCAATTAGGTCAATTACCTGTGAAAACAGGTTTAAAAGCCCCTGCTGTTTGTTCCCACATAGGTATATCAGCTAAAGCAGCAGCCCTAGCAGCAAGCATGGAAACAGTAGAGAGACATGCCCTTTCTTTAGCACAGAAAGTTAATTTGATAGAAAGGCTGTTGTGTCAGGGTGTCTCTACATGAGCTTACCTCTGAATTCAGGGTTAACATCTCTGGTGTCAGTCAGTTTGTAAGGAACCGCAAGCACATTTACAAGAATGGAGCAGCTGCAGTAATGTAAAAGAAAAGAAAGAGAGATGGAAAGGACCCACAAGTTGAAGAAGCACTTCTTCGGTGGTTCACATTGAAACTGAGGAGTGCTTCTTTCTGGAACCTTCGATGAAAAATGCCAGACTGTAATTACAATCCTTAGAGTCCATTTCGAACTCACGGCAGGCCGGAGTCCCATTGAAAGAACATTGTGAGTGATGTTTGAAACATAAATATCACTACCTAAATTAGGTTAGAAAAATATTTTTTCATATAGAACTGCTAATCTGGAGCATAAGCACTAGTAGTAGAGTGCTAGCAGATAAGCTGAGTTTTCCTTTACTAAGGAAATTCACTTGAAAATAGGATCTGTGTCCCTTGTACTTTATCTACTGTTGCCGCTTGTCTATGCATGACCACATAATCTTCTGTGATGCCATAATCATTTCCACAGGAACACACTGTGAGGTCACAAACAATGGATTAGGAAGTCATGCGAGACAAGCAACAGAAGCAATAAATCACAAGGGTGAAAGATCCTGCTTGCAGGCAAATTCCTTCTTTAAAAGGAATACATTGAAGTTAAATACTGAAAATACAGGAATTTCTGGCTGAATTGGTTAAGTAAGTAAGTAAGTAACATCCAATCCCAGAGGCTCTGGGCACTTTACTAATACACAATGCTTAAAATCAACAGATCACACTAGATAGGTCATGACAATTAGTAAAATAAATGAACAAGCAATAAAACAGCATTAATAAATAGTCTGAAGCCAGCTACTAAATGCTTCTTTAAATAAATGGGCCTTCAGACCCTGCTTAAAAACCTCCACTGATGGAGCCTCTCTTAGAGATCTTGGCTGCGAATTCCACAGGGCTGGGCCAGCCACCTCAGATGCACAATCTCCGAGATTTTCAGCCTGGCCCTGGGAATTGCCAGGAGGCCCTTAGCGACATGAGCGTACAGGGTGGACAGGAGTCAGAAGGTCACTCAGCGGGCCCCAACCTGTAGAGAGCCTTATAAGTAAGCAAGCTCACTTTGAAGGTAATCTTCCACCTCACGGCAGCCAGTACAGATCACGTGGGACCAGGGTCACATGACAGGAGTTCAGAAGGCCTGTCAGTCAAGACCTCAAGGCTTTTGGATTCCCATCCATGTTCATATATTGGATCAGGGCAATTTACTGGTCTCCTATAGCGAGGATTTCTGGGAATGGGATCTTCTCAAGCATTTTCGCTGTGGTCAGGTACGAGGCAGGGATGCCTCTCTCTCCATTACTTTTCAATCTTTATCTGGAACCCTTATTCAACATATTCTCAATAATAAAGGAATACAAGGTATTTCCTTTAGGAATGAGGTAGTAAAAATAACAACGTACGCTGATGACCTCTTACATTTGGCTAATCCGATAATATCTATCCGAATATGCTAAGGGAGGTTAATAGATTTAGTAGTTTCCGAAATACAAGTTAAATCTCAACAAGACATCCTTTATCCTCTTAACCATAAAGTCTTCAAGACCGACATTATTTCTCTGGGACTATGCTGGTCACCCCGGCTATTAAATATTTAGGTATAAAATTAACACGTAATCCTTCCTTGTGGTTTAAGGAAAATCTGGACCCGCTTTGCTGGGGATTACTCAAGATTTAGAGAGATGGGATAAACTCTGTTATCTTTATGGGTAGTGTTAATATAATTAAGATGAATGTGTTTCCCCATTTATTATACCATCTGTCACATTTAACTCATTTGTCCCTTAAGTTGGTTTCAGAAAACACAAACTCTTTACCAAGTTTATATAGTCCAGTAAGACCTCTAGGTTGGCATACTACAAACTAGCCGCACCCAAAAATGAGGGGAGACTGCAGTTCCTGCACTTGCCCATCTACTACTGGGCTAGTTAGTTGGCTAAATACCTGAGATGGGTAAGACTGGGCCCAGATAACATAGAACCCAGTTTGGCTTAAGATTGAATTAGATTTTTCCAGTCTACGAACATGGACCCCTGACTATGCTCTTTCTAAAAATTGCTCAGTTGCAAGATATTAACAAATGTCCCACCATCATGACTTAGCTTAAGAGTACATTCACAATTGTGCTCCTTTCTGGTTACAATCAAAGTAAAGATCTTGCTCAATCCATTTGGAATTCCCCGGCTTTCACCATAAACAAACAGAAAATTTCCTGCTCATGGTTGCCTCATTTAGGAGAGGGCTAGTATCCTCATTTTGGATGAAGTTGGAGAATGGCTCTCATTCTCTCAGTTCATTTACAAGTTCAAAATTCGAGTCTCAGGTCTTTAAAGTGTTTCAATTGAGGCACTTGTTAACCACAGTTCTTGGGCCCTCCACCCGTCAGCCGCCTTTGCATTGGTATCTGAACTTTCCTTTTCGTCTCCTCTGGTGTGATTTCTAAGATTTATCAAGTGTTGTTCCGATGAGGTTTGGATGCAGTGGTGGCCCCACCAACTTCTGGGTTTTATTTTTCCCCAATATACTTTTAAATGGTCCGTCCTCTGGATGTACTGTCATAAATATGTATCCCAAGGTAGATTACGTCTCATGCAGTTTACATCCTGCATAACTTGTACTATACCCAACTAAACTGGTAAAATGGGGCCTTCTTGATACCGATAGGCGTAATAAGTGTTCCTAGGACACAAGGTCACTTTCATCTATTCTGGTCGTGTCCCCGGATAGCATAATTATGGGAGCATATAAAAACCATTCTGGATCCTTTATTGGGTTTACAAGATTTTTTACACAGGATATTTGCCTGCTGGGGATTTGTCTTCCATAAGGTTAAGATCCGAGATTTCACATATCCATGGTTGCACTCGGCCAAAAAATCATTCTTAGGCGTTGGAAGGAAGGACCGGTCCAACATATCAGGAGTAGCTCAATGAGATTTTAGCAAATATACATACAGAGAAGGCTATTGCTAGCCTTCAAAACAAATACATAGGTATAAGGTTATCTGGGATCCCTTCATACTTTAATTACGGTGGCTATGAAGTAATGTGTAGTCGAGGTTACCACCTTAATTATTCTTAGTAAAGGTAGTCAGTGGGTGATAACAGTGCTAGAATGAACTGCTGTGCTGGGGAGGAAAGGGTTGGGGCAGTATGATTTGTCTTATGAATCCTATGTCAAAGTGTTCATTACTGCACCCTGTAATGTGGAAAATGTGGTGAATAAACTTTGAATTGAAAAACTAAAAAGAAGGCCTGTCAGTAACCTAGCCACCATGTTCTGCACCAGCTGCAGGTGAAGGAGACTACCCCACTGACCCCAAAGTATAGAGCACTTCAGTAGTCAAGCCTTGATGTAACAAAGGCATGTACCAGTAAGGGCAGGTCACCAGGTGGAATTAAGGCTTTAATCGGTGACATTCCTTAAATGGTAAAACCACTCCAGACAACACCTGAGCCTCAAGTGTCAATCTGTCATCAAGGATGCTGCTCAGATTTTTGCCCTAGTGGAAGCTACCAACTTGGCAGTGTCTAAAAATATGCCTACCCAATATGGTGGCATCCACACCTCACCAGAGAGCAGGTTCAAACACTAGTACCTCCATCTTGTCGGGTTGAGTCTCAGCTAGTCAGAGGACATCCAATCTTGGATCTTGGCTAGGCATTTATTTAACACCTCCACAGCGCTGGTAGGTCAAGAGGCAAAAGACATATACAGCTGGGTATCATCTGCATAGCAGTGAAAACACAGACTGAAATGTCTAGGATAGCATATATTGTGGTAATCACACAAAAGTTTCTCGGTACCACGGTATACTGCTACCGTGCTGTACCACATGGTACCATTGAATAACATGTATACCGCTACCGCTGCAATGATGCACGTTGCACAGTAATGGATACTTTTGTGTGATTGCCACTGTACACTGCAAACAACAAAGATGACAGGATTGAGCCTGGGAACTCCACAAGGCAAGGGCTTCTGGTAGGAGGAGAAATTCCGCATCACTAGATGTTGTATCCTGCCCATGAGAAAGGACTCAGACTAGCAGATGACAGTATCAGTGAGTCCACAGAGATTCCTCAGGTGACCCAGTAGCACTACATGGTCCACAGTGTCAAAAGCTGAGAAAAGATCGAGGAGAACTGATCAGTCTCCTCTATCTCTTGCCCTGAGATCATCATTCTGCCATCCTGAATAATGCTGGTTTCAGTGCTATGACTTGACTGAAATACAGACAGGAATGGCTCATAGATGTCATAAGTCACAAGGTGTGCCTCGAGCTGCAGAGCCACCACTTTCTCAACAACCTTCCCAGAAATGGGAGGCTGGAGACTGGTCATTAATTTGCCAAGAAGTCAGATCTAAAATAGATGGTCACACCCCACCTCTGCATTCCTGCTTCATGTAGTGCACTACAGAAAATCCAAATGGGACTGATGCCTCAATATTGGCCCCATGTCATCCCCAGCCAAGTTTCCATAATGCAAGCCAGACTGACTGAGGAATTCCAAGTCCTCATTAATTGCGGTCTTGTTCCTCATTGATCTAGCATTGTATAGCACCACCCAAAGGGGACCAGTGGAGGCTGTTGACCCACAGGCTACCTGTCCCACTCAGTATGGTGGGAACCCTGGGAACCGGGACCACATGTCTGGCTTCTCTCAAGGTCCTGCTTTACACAAGGGTGCCTCCTTAAGCAAGGATACATGACAAGGTGTGCAACATCCTGGGATAACATCCTTCCTTAGGTGTGTTGTGAGGCACAAGGCCAGAGGCTGAGTGACTTCAACCACCTGAGAAGGGATGATATCCCATGATATCACACAACTTGGAGTGCATTATTGCAGTTATGAAATTGATCCATTTTGGTGTTTTGACTGATGGCATGACCTACTTTTAGACTGGGATTATGTACTGAGTTATCATCCAGTCTGAAAGTGGTCTCAAATTGAGGATTTTGACCACCAATTTCATAATTCTAAATATTGCCTATGTTAATGTTTCCCAGAGATGTCTGTCACTCTTGTAAGAAATCATAAACCTTGCTTGTAATATATTTTAATATCCAGGGTTTTAAATAATTGATCAGTAGTTTTTTCTTGGGACAATACTAACTGTACAGAAAGCATTGTATAGGTTTTCTAGAAGTGTTATGTTTGTTAAACACAGTGAGGCAAGTGCTATGCATTTTCACAATGTTTTAGAACTTTTATGAGCAAAGCTAATCCATTTTTAGAGTTAAATAAAACCCTGATATCAATAAAAATACCAACATGTGTAAAATTAATATCTCAACCAATTAGACTTAGCAGGTTCAAAGTGCTTGTGAAGAGAACAGCAAGGGCTTGTGGACTTGTGGTGGACGTTTAGTTATTTTGTAATTAAGTATATTTTATTATATAGAGAAAAATACAAGAACAAAAGCACAACAACATACATGCCATTCAAAACACCCCACCCAACCCAACAGAGTGCAGTGGATCAGAGCCGAAAACAAAAGACAAAAATAAGGTTTTATACATGACAAAAAGGGATTCACATCTTGAACAAAATTATATGATTAAAAAATAATCCCAAAAGAAGAAAGATATATATTCTGTACCCAAACAGATGCTGCTCCTTAACAGGTTTAAACTATGTAGGGGCGTGCAGCCTGTCCCATTTTCTAGTATATGACTTGAGCCTGTTGTGGACACTCACTATCATCTTTCTAAGTGTACATTAAACAACAGTTCCTGTAGCCTTTTTGATCTGGAATGGGTTCCTGATCTAACCAATCTCAAAGTACAACATGCTTGCCTGACAGGATATCATGGCAATGTTGTATTTCTTCTCTTCACAGCTATCCCTCCATAATCCCCAACAGTACAAATGTCAGGGGTGAAAGCATCAACTCACCCTAGAAGAGGGTCCACCCTTAATTTAATCACTTCCCATAAATGTTTAACTTCGCACACTTCCCAAAAATATGAAGCAGGGTGCCTTCCACCTTACCACATCTACTACACTTAGATGAGCATAACCTGCCCATTTTACTAATTTCTGGGGTATAAAATAAAGGTTATTCAGTATCTGGAACTGTGTGAGATGTAATTTGTCATTGGCAATATAGGTATACAGATCATCCCATACTTTGTTCCAGTCAAAGTGATGTTCAGGGAAGACACTGTTCCAATAATAAAAGTTCCCAGTAACATCAGTGTATATTCTGACAAAAATGAAACTATATAGCTGGGACACTGTGTGCACATGGGAAGCCATCTTTGCGGCTGACTGCAGGAACTCACTTTGATTTGTGTCACAAGGTGGGGGCCCAACTGGGTTGAGAGAGCATGCTTAAGTTGAATTAACTTGAAGAGATACTTATTGTCTAAATGATATGATAAGTGATACATGGTGGACTTAATTCAAGCATCTTTGCAGCATTTAATCACCTGTCGAGATACAGGTCCCTGAAAGTCCTACAGTGACTGACAGCTTGAACCACCAGTCAACAGCAGCAGTTCCCCAGTGAATATCAGGAGCTCTTCAAACTTTAACTCATTATTACCTGAAGCACATTTTGAAGTCCGAGTTTTCCATTGTTTAACATTGATACAAAATGGCTGCCAGGGTATAATTTAGTAAATTCAGATCTGTGTGAAATCCTGCAGGGAGCAGTACTTGTGTGCTGTTCAGAGACGCAGTCTGATTCTGTACTGCAGAGACACACCATATATATGTGAGAAATAGAACTCCTGCTGAGAAAGGAGGTAATCACAAGCTAGATCAGCTTTAACTAAAGCTGAAGGTTGCAGCAACTGAAAGAGATTTTTGCTATGACAGCTGAACTGTGACTATGGCTAGTCTTGAGGCTACTCAGCCAATACCACAGCCTACTGTGTGTTATCGCTAGGGGCTACACACCAGGACATGGTGTGCTGGGCAGGTATGATTGGGTTTCACAGGCTGAGCTACCCCTGCACATCGGAGGATTATGTGCTGAATAGCGGATGACAGAAGAGGCCTGGCCTAGACTGGGAAAAGTTGTCTGCCAGCCAATACCAGAGGCTTCAGACTGGAAGGCGAGAGGATGCAACCAGTCAGAGGGACTCAGCTGCAACTATACCATCACCCATGTACATCGAGGGGATCACTTGGTGTGGAAGAATCAGTAGTAAATGAGGGCTTGACCTTCAACTACATGGCTAGCATCATAGTTGGGAAAGAATTTAATGGACTATGCCAACCAGCCAGGATTTACAAGTACAACTTACAAGAGTAGAGTTTGAGATCTTGAGTTGCAAATCTTTGCTTGTTAATTGTTTAAGTGCACCACCTCTGGCAAAGCCATGTGCAATATCATCGATCCTGCTACATTTCCATGTCTCTGAACCAAGTGAAGTACCAGGAGCTACCTTCAGTAGTATTACAGGGTTTTATACTGGTACCAGTGGGCATAGGTGTGCATAGGGGTGACCAATCCTGGCCACTGCCCCTGTTCAGCCTGTGATGTTCAGTGTTCCCCATTCATTTATAAGGGGCAATGGGCTGCTGCACTCACTGCAGTGTCAGCGACTGCAATTAGAAGGCAACAGAGTAGCTCACCTTTGGGTTGCAGACAGCAGTGCTGTTAGCTCATGGCTCCACTGCATTTGGGATGGTTTGTAGTGTTTCACAACCATAAACATTTTATTTATAGTGCAAACACTGGTGATATGACAGAAGATGGGGTATGGGGTCCAGTCAACCTTTCCTGATAAAATAAAAAATGATTTGCCACAAGATCCTATTCATGTGATCAAAAAGTCCGATCTGGCTGGCATCCAGTCAGCAATAGTAGCTTGAATGCAATCATTCCTGGATCAAATTTCTGAAGGGCAGCATCAGCACTCAGTTACTGCAGCAACCCTTCCCACAGCACCCGTCAGGCTACAGAGATTAGAGTTTTGGCAGTGTTAAACTGATGCAAAGCTGAGCAGACCAGGGGTGTTATTTAGGCGTAGCCAGGGGTTGCAGTCGAGACCCTATGATTTCAATGCAACCCCTACAATAAGGTTTTCCTAGCAGTTTCATATATAATATTTAGTGGATGGAGGAGCTTTGCAACCCCTATGATGCTACTGAAAGGGCTTTTGCAATCCCAATGAGTGTGGTGAAATGGCTACTGGAGCAAGCCGATATTCTTGCTCTGTTTGGCCAATTTTTATTGTGAGCAGAACAGACAGTCCAACTTTTAAAAAAGCTAGACATCAAAAGGGATTTAACATAAAAGAGCTTGACTGAAAGTTAAAAACTGGAAAAGAAGCTTTTCAGAAAGTATGGCTGGTGGCGTATATTGGAGCTCTAAATGCATGAAAATGCATGGTTTTCAAGCATGCCTGGAGAGCATGCCCCAGTCCCACTCCCTAGCTTGAAGACTGTACACAGTATGACCCCATCATGACTCTCTGCACATCTCCACCAGTGGGAGAAGTTAGTTCCCTCCAGTACAGTTGGGCCACAGCAAATTAACGTATAGTCCAAACTGCTTATAATGGACTAGTCTGTGTGTGTATGTGATGTCCATCATAAGTGAATGTCTGCTAGACATGTGTCTGCTATAACTGAGGTGGACTGTGCTGTGTATTGCATAAAATGAGAGCAGCCATGTTATTGTAGGCTGGCCTGGAAGTTCTTGGAGGGACCAACAGAAACTGCACAAAACTAACTCATATGTCAATCCCCATTTTCCTTCTAGGTACTATGTCCTGACCCTAAACTAAGTACCTGTTCTTTGTTTCTAATCACTGTCTGTGAACATATTCTTTCAAAGTCACAAGTTACATGCTTTGCGGGGGCTGTCACTGCATTGATCTGGTTCACAGGTGGGCTGCTCCTGTGGGAGATGCTCCATCCCTAGAGGTTGTGCCACAGTTAAATGGGGCCCAGTTAAACTTTTCTCTAGATGGAGGCAACATGCTATTTAATTCTTACATTGGATACAATCCCCCCACCTCTGTCAGAAGATTAATGGACACAGGCCCTGAACCCTGTTGAACCCACAAGGCTGGGGTAGCTACTATAAAATGAGCGTCAACCTAGTGGCATCAGTTGTTTTATGTAGGTCATTAGAACAATTAAGCAATAAGACATGGCTGGGTGTTGGTAGTACTGAGATATCTACACCCAAGGGTGTAGTAAGGCACAAGGCACTGGCCTAATGCCTTCAACCCCTGGGTGTGCAGGTATCTCAGTACTATAATACCAATGTTGAATAAGTTACTTTCTATTACTTTTGGAAACTTGTTCCAGAAGCTCTATGCAGTCACTAGCAAGGATGGAGAAGTACTAGAAAAGTAATGCACCTTTACAGTTACAATTATTACTTATGTATTTTTATATACAAAAGTAATACATAGTTAACTGAATACATTTATTTGAAAGTAACTAGTAACTAACCTATTACTTCCAAATAAATATAATCTGTTATATTTTTATTATTTTGTATTGTTTTGTATAAAAGAAGTAAGTAACTGTAACTGTCAGGTGTATTACTTTTCTAGTGCTTTTCCATCCTTGCTAGTGACTGCACAGAGCTTCCTGGATCAAGTTTCTAAAAGAAATAGAAAGTAATAGAAAAGTAACTTACCTAACACTGCCAACGCCTAGCCAGGTCTTATTATGTTTACAAAGGGCCTCTACTGTAAAAAAATACAAGCAGTAATGAATATGATGAAAAAATATACATTTATTAAATTATTGTTAAAATAACATTACACATCAGAAAATAGTCCCAAACTAAATTTTAACTGAGGACTGTAAATGCACTAAAAAGTGAAAAACTATCTTTGAATCAATCAAGTTCAGTGAATAGCATTTCTGTTTTACTACTCCTATGGTCTGTGTTCAAATATCTGTGCAGTTGCTGTGATTGTCAGGCTGGCTGTTCACCCAACCCCCCTGCCTCAGACCCCCACCTCTACCACGCACACAGACACACAAACATAAAAGCACAGCTTTTCAATGAGGCAACTATTTTATGTGTTTTGCTGTGCTTATAACATTTCCTGCTGTTTTGCATGTATGATTCATGTCGGAACACTGGCAGGCATACTGTGCTGCTCGATCAGGCGATGCAGAGAACAGTCTGGGTCCTCCACGGAGAAAGTAGGTGCAAGCAGCGATGCTTTCTTGTGCTGCATGGAATCAGAGCTTTATGCCAAGCATGCTGGATTGTAAACAATGGGCATCAAGATACTGTCTGTGTGATGAGTGAACTCAGAGTGGAACATGCTGACGGTACAGAAAATTGTACCACTAAAATGATCCAGAGCACTGTCGCGACAAGAATGGATGCTTTTAACTCAAGTGTAGAGCTAATTTTATTACTTCTACAGTAAAAAAACAATATCAACCTTTGCGTGTCTTGGTGAATTCGGTCATGCTATGATAGGCTGACAATGCTGATATTGATAGCGATAAGCAGTTAGTTTAAATATACATTGTTTGCTTACTCTACATTAACTATGTGTCACTGCTAAAGAGAATGGATTGACTGTGTAGAAATTCCACTTCAAAAATGGAGCAGGCAGGGAATGTTTTCTTTTATAAATAAATTAAAAAAAAACAGCCAAGAAACAGGAGAAAACAACATGGTTGACAGAGCAAAATAGAACATTCCACTAGCACAAGCATTTTATTGTGAGGAGGCAGCCAGATGGCTAGTACATTTTGCCAGGTGGTAGTACTACCACCATGTGGAATACTGATCAATCAGGATGCAGGAATATAGGTGGCCATTTTATAAGTTGAAATAAAACACAAGAAGATGACAGTGTGGTCTAGTGGTTTAGAGCACTTTCGAGCAGAACAAAGATATGACAGTTCAAAGCCACTCTAGCCAAACACTCACTCACTGTGTGGCCACTGCTCCAGTCTACACAGCTGTAGAATGGGGTGAAAGCAAGACCCACAAAACAAGACATAACATTAAAACTGCATTATTCTGGGCATGTAAACTGTTAAATAAAATGTGGGGAGATACCTGGTGACTCTTGAAGCTGATAGGATTTGACACATTTCATGCAAGTGCTTTAATCCTACATTGACATAGCTCAGTCCTTATTAACATGCAGTTGAAACAATTCATCACCATAAATGTTTCATACCAAGTAAGTGATTAGCTTCTAATTTCAGGGCTACGTGAACACAACATTTATTAACCAGGAGCACAAGAAAACTGCATGCACTCCTGTTTATATACAGATGCACATAATACATATGTAATGTGCCGGATACCAACATATGCACAGATGTAGGCCCACCATTCCTTTAAATCTGCATTAGAAACCTAGAGATATTTTACCTGCAAGGATATTTCAGCCTTAAATACGATTCTTTAAAGGGGGCTGCAGTTCATCATTCATTTTTAGAACTGGGGTTTCAAATTTAAATTCAGAATTGAGGACTGTCTTCATTAACAAAGGCGACCTTCTTGGACTTAAATGCTTAGCTTTAAAGAAGAGAAGCATTTGCAATTCATATTTGCATAAAACACAGAAATGTCTTGCAGAAAATGAACTAATGTTCATCCAGTCTGCCAACTTTTCCTACCTTATCCACTTGACCTCCTGTCCTAGTGGGTTAGCTTTCCTTGATGACTACCTTCCCTTGCCTAGCCCACTCTGCTTTCCACTACTACCCTCCTTACCCCAGGTATCCATTGGCTGTGGTTGAGACCCCATAGTTCTTTTGCAAACCCTATTTTGTCCACTGCAACCCTAAGATCCCTAAAGAAGGTTTCCCTAAGATTTATTTATATAAACTTGGTGGTTGGAGGTTTTACAACCCTAGGATCCTGCTGAAGAGAATTTTTCCCTATGATTAAGGTAAAATGACACTACTACTTGCCCCTCCTTTGCTAATTACCAGTCCCTTGTGTCTGTTCCACCCACTCTTGAACTGCTCTGAATTTGGACCACCTTCCCTGTTTTATTTCTGTATTTGTCTCTTCTGTTTAGTTTTCTTTCTAGTCTTTAAAACCAACTATATATAGCCCCACACTGCACCAGTATTAGATGCTACAACGTGACATCACTGGTTGTAGTCAGTGGCTCCTAGTGCTGACACTGCTGCTTTAATGGTATGCTTTACATACATAGAAATGCAGCAGCTCCTCAATGTGATCCATTTTGTCAGCATTTCAGCCCATGCAAGTAACAATATCAGTGTCAGGAGACAGTGACCAGTTACAATCAGTGATGTCACTAGATGGAATGCCTACAATGGGGCAGTAGTGGTCTATGTACAGAGCTGGTTTTAAAGACTTGGGAGAGAGATCAAACATAACAAACTCTTGCCAGAGCCGGTGGGCTGCAGCTCAGCTTACAGAGAAACCATCTAACAGAGGAGTTAAAACAACAGTAGAATTGCTGTAAAGGTAAAGGTTTGCTTGAGTCTTCAGGCACTCTAAATATTTTTGTGGTTTTACAACAGAACACGGCACTCTCCACCATGTTCAAAATGGCCACTGGAGTTTTATCGCATTGCGATGACTCACGCATGCACACTGAGCTCTAGTGACCATCTTGGACATGGCGGACTATGTCCGCTATGCTGCCAGAGTTCAGTGTGCATGCATGAGTCATTGCACATGTAGAAAACTCTGGCAGCCATCTTTAACATGGCAGACAGTGCTGTATTCTACCAATAGACTAAATTGTGCAGTGAAGGCTTAGTGATTGCAGTTAACCTCCACTATTTAAAAGTTCAATTGGTATCTAGTAGAACTCCCTTTTCTTCACTGTGCATGCAAGATGGCTGCAGGTGGCTCTGCAGCCATAAAGAAACACTTACAGAAAGAGAGCAAGTGGCTTAGTGAGTATGGGTTGGGAATGGTTCATTGCTTCCCGTAAGCAATAAAATATGACAGGGTATGTTGCTATGTGATAAATGTATGCCTTGATGCACTGTGAGGTACAAGACATTTATGACTTCAGCGCCTGCAAGTGTGATTATCGCACAAGAACCCTCATCCTGAAGTGTGTTAGTGTACTAATAAAATGGGTAAACTGAAAACAACTGAAAAATTGAAAAACAAAACAAAGCAAACTTTTTTTGTCCATGTTGTTAGGAAGCTAGTACATCAGAACCGTGAGTACTCTCCACACCTGCCCTGCAAGTAGGAATTTTGTATACAGTTTGCCACCAAATCCATAGATTTGGCCAACTGGCCAGGAGCTACAAATACCTCAGTTGAGGTTTGCTATTTTAGCAGTTATCTGGCCTGTGGGGTTTGGGATTAACAAAACGGTTTTCTGTTTAAAGTACACCACGCTGGCAAAGCAACTGCAACCCAATGGGCCTGCACCATTTCACCGGCTGGGTACTCAATGAAGCACATAAAACTCCCTAAGCTTTAAAGGTTTAAACTGGTACCAGTGCTAAATGGTAGTGGCTCCAGAACAGGTGAGCCAGAAATGCTAGTTTTCAGTATTTACTCTGCCACTGTATTGTTATTGCCTGGTGGGTGTGGGTAGTACTGTTGTTTAAAAGTGCAGGCCGAGCCTAGTCAGGTAACTGTCTTTGGACCTGTTGTTTTACAGTTTACCATATCTGCCTAAAGAGTTTTCTGCAGTTCAACAATCTTTTGAGACTATCCCCCAATAATTATTTTATTGATGTTTCACATTTTGTCTCATAAGTATATTGGGCCTTTCCTTCCCCTCCCTTACAAATAGACACCTCTCACTGCACTAAATTCACTGCTAAACACTGGCTGGGTGAACTCCTTCCTACCTCTCCCCCTCATGTATAACACCCCTCAGATCTCCTGACACTCGCACACTATGCTGTCACCGCTGCTCCACCCTCTCTGGCCAGTCTGGGTAATCTCACTGTTTCCCTAAAATATGGAACTCTCTACCTCCCCAAATCCAACTTTACTCCTCCCTTTATTCCATCAAAATTGCCCTCTCCAACTATCTTGCACCTAACTGTACCTGTTATAAGCGTGCCTTAATGTCTTTTGTCTTGCATCTTACAGTTCATCCCCCTTGGTTACTCAATGCCTCTATCAACTCTACTGCTCTAATAACCCTAGCCCTCCTTGGTGCTAGTTCTCATACCTTTCTCCATTCTCTCTCCCCTTTTCCTAGCCTTCACTCTCCCTTGCAGGGTTCTCAGCATCCTGAAGGGGTCCTATAGTGCCTAGGCTTGCCACATTTTCTACCACTATCTACCAATCCTTGGCATTCCAGGTCCCTTGCAGGGTTCCCAGCAGCCTGATGAGTTCCTGGGATTAGTCCTCATCTCCTCCCAGATGTTATTTCACATTCCTTCCCTCTCACTATCCTCTATAATTACAACACCTAACCACAGGAGGGTTTACAGTCGGCTAAACTTCCCTGCCCTTGCAGGGTTCATTGCATCCTGAGCGGTTCTGTTTTGGGTCAGGCCTTATTTCCCCTCTAGGTGTTAATCACACTTCCTCTCTCTCTCTCTCTCTCTCTCTCTCTCTCTCTCTAATCCCAACTCCAGTCCCTGTCCCCTGCAGGGTTCCCACATCCTGAGGGGTCTCTCCAGGACATGACTCTGCTCTATCTGATATCTCATCCTTTCTCTCATTCACCCTTATTTCATGATAGCAATTGTTCACTTATTACCATTGCACTTATTAATTGTTCTCACAAATTACATATGTATGCAACACTGTTTGTAATAACTGCCTTAATTAATTATATGATATGTTGATCTTTATAACTTGAATGAAAATGTCTCATCCCTATTGTACTCCTTTTCCCCAGGTCACACCAGGAAATGAGCAACCTGTTGCTCAGTGTGCCTTCATGGTGAAACATTTCAATAAATAAATAAATAAAGGGAGCATAGGATCGCATGATTGACACCTTGCACAGCTCTAACATGCAGACAGGTTAGCACCACCTGGTATTCAGTTGCTGGCCACCTGTCCATATCCTTGCTCACAGTGCAACAGCGCATTGCTTGATCAGGGCTGCAAGGTGGTGGAGTAGGGACCCTGGCAGACATTCAATCCGATGCCTGTCCTGGGTTCCAAAGTGGAACTCTTGTGCCATGGGAGCAGGAGATTGTTGGAAGGCATGGGTCCAGTATGGTAGACTGTACAGGCAGTTGCCGAACTGCTGCCCCAGCCCTCCCATCTGCCTAGTGGGCTGGGGCAACATGGAGGAAGAGACACCACAGTACATACTGTACTGATAGCTGATGTCCGACCTGCTCGCTGTTCCCATATATTACTGGATGATGAAGTGATGTATGGCATCCACAGACTGGCAGCTGTCAAATATACATGATAGAGGTGGTAGTGCTGTGGAGACTGTCAACATGACACTTATGACAGATGAAGGAGCAGTCCCATCTTTGAGCACCTCTGGGCTGAGGGAGGAGGTTGCTCGTCTCCAGACTGAGTTGGCCAGGATACGAGGGATGTCCTCTCCCACCCAGGGACCACTAGGGCCGCCACCACTGCCTCAGAGGTTGCCAAGAAAGAGGAGTGGTTGGACCACAGTGGGCTCAGGGAGGGTGAGGATGGTGGAATGGAGGTGCATCCATCCAGTTGTACCTCTCCACAATTTGTACACCCTTCTGGCAGAGTGTGGATCCTCAATGGAGGCACCTGCAGTGAAGACCAAGGAGGATGCTGGGAACCTCCACAAATGAGACCCACAGGAGGGTGGCATAGGACCCCACAGGGGAAGAAAACAACTCCTGATGGGGGACTCGATTGTTAGGGGTCTAGAACTGGGAGGAGAGGGAGGTAAGGTGCCTGCCTGGTGCCATGGCTTGGAGGAACAGAGAGTGAATCCTCAGGGTCTTAGGAGCAGCTGCACAGGGGAGGAGCTGGATGTCATTGACCACTTAGGACAAATTACCTGGCTGGGAAGAGGGATCAGAGCAGTGCAGGAGAGTTTGTGGAGTTGGGGAGGGTCTTAAACAAGTACCATGCAAGGCAGCCTTCTGGAGGTGCTGCCTGTCTATGGCATGGATGAGGCTAGGGTGCTCTGCACCAAGGAGTCAATCAATGGTTGAAAAACTAATGCAGAGCTCAGGGATTTGGCTTCATTGGTGACTGGGAGTCCACCTGGAGGATACAGGCCTATACTGGTGTGATGGTTGGCATCTGTCAGGAGGAACCAGGATCCTAGGTGATAGGTTTAAATGCTTCATTGGCAAGCATTTAAACTAGAAGGGAGGCACTGAAAGAGCAGGAAATCTAGCCCCCAAATAAAATTCAGGGTAGTTAGTGAGATAAACACCAAGACAGAGAAGTCGATAGGGAGAAGGGCTGGATTAAATGGAAAAAAGGCAGTAAGGACAGGGATGGGGCTAAAAGGATAAGGCCACCAAAAATGGAGGACAATGAGTACCAACCCTGTAGTATGGGTAACAAGCTCCCTGAACTGGTGGCCTTGATGAAAGAGGGACATCTGGATATCTTGGCAGTCACAGAAACATGGTACACAGAGAACCATGACTGGGATGTCAACATACCTCGATACGTAATCTACAGGAGGGACAGGGAGGGTAGAAAAGGAGGAGAAGTAGCTCTCTACTTAAGGAAGGGGTCAAAGCAACAGAAATAAGAGTAAACAGGGAGGAGAGGAGGCACTGTGGATCACCCTGGAGACCGGAAATAGCACCACAATCAGCACAGGGTTGTATACAGAGCACCACTTCAGGGGAGAAATGGACAAGAAATGATAAAGGCATCCTCAGGATGGTAGAAAAGGAGAGATATTGTTGATGGAGGCCCTGAATATGCCAGATGTTAAATGAGCACCTTTGCTGCAGCCACATTCAAGAGCAGGGTCATTCTCGATGCCCTACAGGGCGTGCCTCAGACAGCTAGTGTTGGAACCCTCGGGAGGAGCAATTCTAGACCTCGTGTCTCTCAAATGGGGACAGAGAAAGGATCTCAGATCTAGAAGTGGGTAGCCATCTGGGAACAAGTGACCACTGAACAATGTGGTTCACTATAAACACAACCGCAGAGTCAAGCCATACAAAAGTGAGGGTACTGGACTTTAGGAGGCTGACTTTGTCAAAATAAGGAGGCAGTATAAGCGCGGTGGTCTAAGGCTCTGAGCTGCAAATCTGGTGACATCCAGCAGACCAGACCTGGGTTTGAATCCCACAGCTTCTACTTGCATACTGTGTGACCCTGAGCAAGTCACTTAACCTCCTTGTGCTCCCAGGTCGCTCCTGTATAAAAGCTTTCAGCTTAGTGTACTATACCTGGTTAAACATAAAAATAAAAAATAAAAAAATGGGAGAGTGCCTCAGAAAACACTAGCACACAGGCAAGAAGGAGGCGGTGGAGGAACAATGGAAACATCAAAACTGTCATCACAGGGCAACAAACCTTTGCGTGAAGTAAATAAACAAATCAAAATGAAGGAAAAACACTATGGTGCTCAAAGAGGTAGCACAGAAGGTTAGGGAGAAAAGGTAGCATTCAGGAAGTATAAGGAAACACAGAAGGAGCAGGACAGAGAACTATACCAGTTACAATAGAAGGAAGTGGGGAAGGCAGTCAGAATAGCAAAGAGCCCAAACTGAGGAACAGATAGCCAACTCGCTTAAAAAGGTGGATAAAACCTTTAGAGGTACATTAAGGAGCAAAGAAAGACCAAGGGAGGGATAGTGAGGCTTAATAAAGGGAGGGTAGATGGGCAGAGAGTAACAGTGAAGCAGCAGGGATGCTGAATGAATACTTCTGCTCAGTATTCACAAAACAGGAGGAGGGAGATACCCTAATTAAATCAATAGAAGTACTCTGGATATGAGGGTCGATACCAGTCCTTTCACAGAAGAAATGGTTCTGAAGGAACTCCTAAAACTGAAGGTGGACAAAGCAATGGGGCCTGATGGGATTAACCCCAGAATTCTAAAAGAACTAAGAGGAGAACTAATGACACCACTGACTACCCTTTTAACAAACATTGGAAGGATGATGTGGTACCTAAGGACTGGAGGAGGGCAGATGTGATTTCCCTTCACAAAAGTGGGAGCAAAGCAGAGGCAGGAGACTACAGACCTGTTAGCTTGACTTCAGTGGTAGGAAAATGATGGAATCACTTCTGAAAAGAAGAACTAGTGAGTACCTAGAGGCCAGTGGGCTGGGACCCAAGGCAGCATGGATTCACAGCAGGAAGGTCATGTCAGATGAATCTAATACATTTCTTTGACTGGGTGACCAAAGTAGTAGACCAGGGAGGGCTGTGGACATGATCCACCTAGACTTTAGCAAGGCATTTGACACAGTCCCACTCCAAAGATTAATAAACAAATTAGCCAACCTGGGAGTGGGTCCCAGGGTGGTAGCCTGGTAAAAATTGAGTGGACAACAGGACACAGAAGGTAATAGTAAATGAAGTCCCTCCAAAGAAAAGGTGTAGCGGAAGACTAGTGGAGTACGGCAGGGTTTAGTACTGGGTCTGGTCCTTTAATGTCTTTGTAAAAGTGACATTGCAGAGGGACTGGAAGGAAAAGTATGCCTCTTTGCAGACGACACAAAGGTTTGCAACAGGGTTGATACACAAAGGGTGCTGGAAAGGATGAAAAGGGACTTGGTAATGTTGGAGGAATTGTCAAAAGTATGGCAGCTTAGATTCAATGCAAAGAGTGCAAAGTAATGCACCTGGGAAACAAAAACACCAGGAAGAATACACAATGGGAGGGGGTATTAACAATGACAACAATGGAAAATCATATCAGATGACCTAATGGTAAGCAAGCAATGTGAGAAGGCAGTAAGGAAAGGCTGGGGATACTGGGACTAATATGAAGAGAGGCATCACCAGTAGAAAACAGGGAAGTTTTATCCTCTGTACGAGCAGTTGGTGAGACCGCATCTGGAGTAGGCGTGTAGTTCTGGAGACCCCATCTCTGCAAAGACATAGGATGGAGGCAGTCAAGAGGAGGGCAACTAACATGGTGCAGGATCTGCAACAGAAGCCATCTGAAGAGAGACTAAAGGAGCTAAATATGTATACCCTTGAGGAAAGGAGGAGAGGGGATATGATAGAAACTTTCAAGTACCTCAAGGGCATCAACAAAGTCAAAGAGGTAGATATTTCAGAAAAGAAATGTGCAAGAACAAGGGGACACAATTTGAAGATAGAGGGGGACGCGCCGGGGCAATGTGAGGGAAGTATTTTTCACAGAGAGGGTGGTGAATGCATGAATGGACTTCCTGAGGAGGTTGTGGGGTCAAAAGCAGTGAGGCAATTCAAGAATGCATGGGACAGACATAAGGCAATTCTGGTGGGGGTAGGAAGAAGTAGGCTGTTGATTAACTAAGATCTGCAGCTTATACAATAGTTAGGGAAATGTGCAGACTAAGTGGGCCAAGCGGTCCATATCTGCCATCAAAGTCTATGTTTCTATATTTCTAGGAGAGCAGGTTGATGCATTGGCAGCAGGCAACAGCCAGCAGCCCAGGACAGCCAACCGAATTGCCTGGGTTGGAGGCGCTGTCTCCACCTGGCTGTCATGTAATGCCATCAGTGGAAGGGCTGTGGTTTCCTGACATCCTGTGGCATCCATGGCCTGGGCTGACAACCACTCCCCACTCCCCTCTGACATCCCATCTCATACCTATTCGGTAGCATCCAGCGACCCTGTTCACATACATCTACATGACGTGAGGCATTCTGCATGGCATACATATTACTGTCATCCATGGGTGGGCAGCAGCTCAGTACTGGTACATGCCAGCCTAGTGCAGTGGGGTGCTCCTCACTGCCCCGGGCCCTATGCTGTGCATGTGTTGCATGTGCCCACCACAGACACAGAGGACAACTTCCAGTACAGCCGCGAGCCGACAGGTGTCATTCATGGGGTCGCACTCATGGCAGGGTCCCAGTTGCTGTAATCTGTGCCCTCCTGTGCCTGGTACTATGCACCTTGTGATTTGCATAGTGCAGGCATGCCTCCAACACTCCCCTGGACTGACCATGGTGCTTAGACACCCACATGGCTGGGGAATCCAGTGTACAACTGGCCGATGTGCAGGTTGTGAATGCGCCGGGGCTCATGGGATCCCTGTTATGCAGCATTCTCACTTAAAGCTGCCTATGCACCTTACATACATGGTGCATAAGCTTTGTGCAGAGGGCCCATTCTTAGTGGTAAGTCAGTTACACTTTTGTTGATTTTAAGGTTGCACTGTGATTTTGCATGAGTAGGAGGAAACTGTGGAGAGGTGGGTAGCTGTTGCATCCCAGGTGCTTGTATCGCTCTGACACCAGGCCCACTAAAGCGTTACTCTGGCTGAATGCACTGCACAAAACTTAAAATATCTGGATATGAACCTCCCTCCCCAATCAGGAAAATCAGAACCTAGGCCACTCAACCTTGTTTGAGCCCACAAGTCAGGGGTAGTAACTGCAACACCCACGATGATCCAGTTACACAGGGAAGAGAGGGAGCCAGGCTGACAGCAACAATTCCACAGCTTGTGTGTGTGTGGGCACGCTGGAAAAGTTACAGCATTGTACTTCACACATGAGTGTTTAAACTGCTGTAAACAAGCATGTGTGTAAACCCACCCTATAATCTCACACATAAAAGCACTGTGAGGTCAGATGGGGACAGCCAAATACTTTTAATACACATACTTCTTGATTAGGCTTCCAAACTGCATTATAAACTTTAGAAAGGAAAGCTAAAATTAATTAAAAATGTATTTAAATCAAAATGACTAAAACGTGATGTACCTGAAAGTACACATTGAAGTAGATACCACTGTTTAAGCAGTGGGTGTTCCAATACAGATGAGAATTTCAATGAAAATCTAGGGGCAAGCCATATTTAATGGAGCTCTCCTTTCGTTATTTCAAATCTAAACAAATGCTAAAGCAGACTCAACACCGGGAAAGGACGAATTGCAAGACAGAAAAATGGAAATATAAAATAGAATCCAAAGACATAGTATATGTACAAATCTCTCTTGCTAATGTGTACTGCTACATTTAGAGAACAATGTAGGCTAATGGAGTTGTTGATCATTCCTTTTTATTTCACACAGCTTTCTGCTATGTAGCTCTGCTTATTCCTTCTTTTGGGCTTCTGACCCAGAGATTTTTATTATTATTATCTACAATTCCCAGTAACATTTGCTGCTCCCTGTATTGTTGACCCCATTGGGGCTCTTGGGTTTGAGCCCAGAATACTGGCAGCCATCATTCATAGCGGCAGGAGATCGTGTTTGTTTTTCCAGTTTTATTTTCTTTCTCCTCCTCAAATGACACCAGGCACAGCTTGTGCGACCCTCACATGCATGAAGCAATGCTCAATGGAGACAAGCTCCTTAGCCCAGCACAGGGCTGCTACTGCAACAGAAACTGAGGCACTTCCTGCCCTGGCTGGAGCGCTGATGCATGGTGGCACTGCCCTAGCCTCCAGACACCGTTCCTTGAGTCTGTACCCAAACCTATGTCATCAGGGCAGAAGCACAAAGGGCTTCCACTGGGCCACTGGTAATCCCCATTTTGATTATTCTTGAATGATTGTTAACTACAAGTCAACACATTGAATAAACTACATACAGTATATCAAGATGTTCAAATCTCTGAGCTTCAATTACCTAGGCACTGTAAGAGCAAGGAAGTTCAAAAGAAAGACATTTAACATACACTCAATGTAAGCTAACATTCTCACAAATAGTTCATTCATTTCATATTACTTTGGTCGGACCATCCGAAGATTACCAGGCTCCTGCCCCCCGGTTCATTGGGACATCTTAAAGCAGCAGTATTCCTTAGTAGGCAAAATTATTTCAACATATAGTTTTTACAGCATTTATATAGGGTGAGAGGACTATACAATGAATTTGAGTAGTTCTGTTACCCTAAGACCGTAAGTGAGATAATTTTACAACAGTCTGAGTGGCCTGGTGGCTGTTGTCATATTTTATCATAGGTCAATCAATAATACATTAAAAATGTTTTAAAAGGTCTCCCAAAAGTGACCATTTCAACCATGGTACCTGTGCTTGAGACCTCTTTACAGAATATAAGTGCCTCAATGCAGGGAAAAGGAGTACTCTGAATAGTTAATAGTCAGGAGCACTCCTTCGATCTATAATCAATTAAAATCAATCAAATATCCTTAATAAAAAAAACAAGGGAACACTAATCCTGACAATATTTGTTATATTTTTCTAAATATTACATTTCTCAAAGTTTACCAAAAGGCATCAGTTGCTCTTTTTCCTCCCATCCTTTACTTATCCCTGTTTCTCCTGAGCAGCCCCCTTCCGATGGTGATCCCCAATCCCATCTCTCACCAGCCTGGGCCTTACCCCAGCTAGTTGCTTACCTCATTGGGTGAGGGGTGTGATCAGCAGTTGAGCACCAGCCATCATTCTGGTGCTCAGGGTTTTGTTCCATCTTAGTTTTCAGCCCTGTCCCCAAGGTTGGCAATGTGTGCTGTGGCATGGGCATACAGCGTGAAGATATCGTATGTACTCGAGCACCTGCCCTCAACTTCTAGCAAGTGGCTGTTGATGCTATGCCAGCCAGACTCCGATGGGTGGCAGACATGCAGCAGCTCACTGAGTCTCCCCTCCCTGAAGGAGAAGAACTGTCTGTGGACACTCAATCCTCCTTCCCTAGCCCAGCCCCAGTGATCCTGGTCCATTCCCGAACAAGGATCGCTGGTGTAGTGAGTGGTGGGGCACTCAGTGTCTTAGCACATCGCACCACTGGGCTGGCTTGGTCAGTTGCTCTTTAATACAAACACAGTTTTCAACCTCTTGGAATATTGGATCATCAGTCACTCGACCGTATGGTCTATGTCAATGTTCATTTACTTGGAAACAATCAATGAAGAAGTCAATTGTTCAGCAACAAGATCACTGAAAACAAAAGTGGTCACAGTGACACATGAAGAGTTGTTATAAAAAGTACTTTTTCACAATAAACAGCAGTAAGTTCTTCCGTGAAGTGATATTTCCAGACAGTGTCTACAAGGGATTTTATTAAAAGGCCAGAGGTGAATGCCTGCATGTGCCCTCCCTTGCCAAGCCTTACTAAATCAATATTCCACCTGTGAATAAAATAAGAGTTTATTCTACAATATGTGCTACTCCTGCCATTTTTAACTTCTGTCCTGTGGCCCTGGGGCTTCTCTCTTCTGGTCTGTCTGTCTGTGTATACCTGTACTCATCTGACTCAATGTTAATTCAGATACATGGCACCTTTCAGTGTTACCCTAGTCTCTGAGTTTCAGGTCTATCCTTTCCCAGGGTCACAATCCCTCTACAGCCACTAGAGACGTGGGAGACATGTACCCCCTGTTAGTCGGGTTACTAGAATCCCAGTAAGACCTAGTGGTAGGCAGGAAGGCAGGTTGTGAAACTCCAATTAAATGGATTTCACACTGTCTCACTATGTTCTCAGTCTCAGCTGAGACTGAGGGATGACATCACCATAGAACTTCTCGCAGCTGCATGAGCCACATTGGAATCTGTAGTTGGGAGTTAGGTTAGAATGTTGGGAGTTTTGAAGGGAGCTGTGTGTGAGCAGTCTTGAAGAGAGGAGCACAGCAGTCAGTGCACAGGCTCTTGGAGCCTAAAGCTCTGATATAGAGCTACTGTAAGGGAGAGGTGTGTTTCTGCCAAAAAGGAACACAATAAGCTGTTTTGAAGTGGTGGAGACCGCTGTTACTGGTCCCTGTGCACCTTCCCTGAGGGGATGGGGGTGGAAAGGTTTGCCGGTCATTCCAGGGCAACCCTCCTAGGTTCCAGCTAGGGAAGAAGCTGCCTTATTCTAAGTTGTGCTGCTGCAGAAATTCCTGTGAGGAGTCTGTGGGGCACCTGCAACCAAAGGGAGAGTCTGCTCTAACATAGGGCCTATGTTTCACCTGAACTGTTGTAAAGTGGGGATTGGACTGCTTAATCAGTGGGAGGCCTAGAAGAATAGGCTAAGCCAAGTAGAAGTATGTTCAAGTCCAGCACAAAGAGTACAATAAAGTGGGATCGGACTGCTTAATCAGTGGGAGGCCTAGAGGAATTGGCTAAGCCAAGTAAAAGTATGTTCAAGTCCAGCACAAGGGAAAGCCAAGACATGTAGAGGAAATGTGCCAAGCATTTACGCTTTAATCTACACTGCCAAGCTTTTCAGAAAGAGATGTTTAATGTCCAGAGAAATGGCGGGTATGAATTGTGGGCGAGAGGTGGGAGACCCCCATCAGTAGTAACCAAATTCTCCTCACGGATTTGCTCTGTGGCCTTTTACTTTCCCTCAGGCACTTGGCCAGTGCTGAGGAAAGTACCAGATGTGGGATTAAAGAAAGTTTCCCTTATGGAGTCAAAGGCTCTTAGGTGGTTTAGGGAGCCACCAGAAAATGTTTCCATGCCAAATGGAAGGTGTTTGAGTGGCCGGCAGAGGAGCTGAGCCAGGGAAATACCAGAATAGTGTACAAGTTCGGGCTGTGTACCCAAAGCAGCATGCAAGTCCGGGCTGTGTGCCTGGTGGGTTCAGAGCCTGAGGGCTGAAGTGTTGAGGAAGTGTTCTGATTCTTAATCTGCATTACCAGAAGTGTAGCCCTGTGGGGGTCCATCTATGCTTTGTTTTGTTCTGTTTGGATGTGAATAAAGCCACACTATAGAATCCCATTCCTGGTATTGGACATTACAGTTAAATGCTTCCTGTGTTCGGATTTACTTGGGTGCCCCTGTGCAGAGTAGCCAAACCTAGCCTTGTGCCGAGTAACCTAGTCCTCCCTGAATCCAGTCCCCACCTGGTACTGCTGTCAGCTTCAACAGCATACCACCTGTCATTTGCAAAAGGCAGGGGTTGGGGTTACACATGCACTGGGGTTCTTGATACTTGGCCTGTGGAGGTACATGATGCTGAACAGGGTCTGGTGGCCTGGGGAGGGCTCGAGCATGTGGCGATCAACATTTAGAGCAACTGAGCTAGCCTTTTTCCTGTGTTCCCACCATCTCACTAAAGTGCATCCGCTATGACATCCTGATGTGGGAGAGTGCTCAATGTGTGGTCATCCACATCATGTGCACTGCCTCACACCAACCACAGGAGCCACTCCAAGAGCAGATGGTGCTCAACTCTCCGCCAGGAGGAAAGTATCTGCAAGGACACTTTGTTTCTCCCTCTGCTGGCCTCCACTCCTGACATCCCTGGCTTATGCTGTGCAACTGGGTTTCCAGTGTACTGAGCAGGTGCTTCATGGCTCAACACCACTAAGCCTGCTGCGCCACTGTTGAAGTAAGAAATGTCCATTTGTCAATAGGAATATGCTGTAAATGGGGCAGACAGAGCCAGTTAAAAAAACTATTGGCCTCTTACTGTATAACCTGGCAAAAAGTAATATTTAGAAAAGAAAACTGCCACCCCAAAAAAAGTTCATATGGTTCAAAGTGTAAATTGATAATTAACATATAATGAACTTGTTATTATGCAGATTAATGCAAATACTAAATACAAAAAGAGACTTGAAAACAAAAATCCTTCTGGGTTCTCATTAGAGCTGGAGATGTTATCTTCCAGTTCTGGAACAAAGTGCACTACTCACTAATCACAGGATAAAATCATCATCATAAAATTGCTTATTAGCATAATACAACCTGATTTGGTGAATTGGGATTAAGACCCATGGGTAATGCTCAGCACCACTGGAATCTTGTGATCCTACAACACTGTTATTTTTGTTCAAAATGACTTAAATCAAAGCTCTTGTTATCTGTTATGACACTCATGTCCAAATCCAGTGTTCATGGAGGTGATAATAACTGCAGTGGATTAAAATAGGAGACAGTATAGCGCAGTGGTTTAAGGCTCTGAGCTGCAAATCTGGAGACTTGGGTTTGAATCACAGCCCCACTTGCATATACAGTGTGACCCTGAGCTAGTCACTTAATCAGCTGTGCTCCCAGGTTGCCCCTGTAAACAAGCTTTCAGCTTAGTGTGTCTCACCTGGTTAAACAATTGGGGAAAGAAAAAACTGGCTTACCCTCTCCCTTGGCTCTGTGTCCGTAGAGACCACCACTGTGTTACAGATAGCCAGTCCCAGGAAGAAGTCAACAATGAAGGAGCTCTCAGAGGCAGCACTGCCCACAGGTTTCAGCAATGATGTCCCTAACTGGAGGGCAGCATCTTGGGCTCTCTGCAGTAGCACCTTGTCAGGGGTCACGTCTTTCTCCTGAAATAAAGGTTACCAGGAATTATACAAAAGGTATCTATTTTAAGCCATTCAGAAGAAAGGAAAACTGGCATTTACTATATCGCAAACAATTAAAAACACGCAGACAACTGTCGACATTTTAGACATGCCTCGATAGTGTATCTACATTTAAGATACACCCACATGGTAGTTTATCTATATTTAAGACATGCCCATGATAGTGTATCTACATTTAAGACACGCCCATGATAGCTTATCTTCATTTAAGACATGTCCTCTTAATCCACATCTAGTCCACAGGATAAATGGGAAAAAATGCATAACTGATTGCCCACTTCAATGACCACAGAGCTTTTAAAATTCAGGTTTTAAATGCCTAGTCATATAAAAGTAATAACATTTAGTTAGCCAGACTATATTTAGAATAACCAGCTTCTGTGGTTGATTAAATGCCTCAGCCATTGCCCACAATGGCTGCTTATTCCTTGTATATTCTGCCTAACTGAAAGTGAAAACATAAGCCTGCAGTGAGTTAAACATATATACACTTGAGAATCATTAACAGAAAAATGCATGCTCATTGCCCATAGGATATATAATAATGTCAGGACATCAGAACCATTTTCCCTGTACTGAAAATGTTATATTGTTTATTCTCACAATTTACTGGATCCTACCTCTATGCAATTTAACAGCTGGGTGTACTGATGCCTTAGGAGGTCAATTGACTTGCTCAAGGTCACACAATGAGTTTGTAGGCCATGTTGAGATTCAAACCTGGGTATCCTGCTGCTCATTTACATAACTTAACTACATCAGGTCCGATATTGAAAGATTTGCCTGGTAGGCAAGGGTATTGCCAGCCGTTTGCCAGAAGTTTGTGCCATGCGCAATAATCAAAGGGGTCAGGAGTGCATGCTAAATGAGTTAGTATATGCACAAGGATCGGTGCACAAAGGAGGAGTGGGAATCTGCCTATTAGCTGTGCAAAAGGAATCACACAGGCCAACTTGCACTGTACAATTATCACTGAGAAGAAGACCAACTTACTCCAGGTAACTGTAGTGGCTGGCCGAGCCACTACAGCCAACAACCATATTGACAGTTGGGAAGCACACCTGTTCCCTGGTGTCTAGTGGCACCCCAATGTCCAATCTCCATCTCCAAGAAAATGAAAGTATTTTCTGATATCTAGTGGCACCCCACCTTCCTATCCCTGTCCCCATGAAAAGTAAATATTTCCCTGGTATTCAGTGGTCTACCATCCTCAAATACCTGTTCCCAGTAATATTAAACTATGTCCTGGTGTCCAGTCATCACCCCATCCTCCAATCCCCATTCATATTACAATCAGACTATTCCCTGGTGTCCAGTGGTCCCTCTGCCCTCTGATCCCCAGTCCTGTTAAGAAGATGGCAGTCCTTGGTGTCTTGTGGTCCCCCACCCCATGAGCCCCTCTAGTGAAAGAAAACTGTCTCTGATGTCCAGTGACAGTCCACTCCCTCAGATCACCTGCTGCAGTTATGTACAAGAAGTCCCTGGTGTGTAGTGTCCCTCCTGCACTGCCCACAATGGTTACACCACCCTGCCAATCCCCCATCATACTCCTTGCACCATGGGAAACCCATATGGCAATTGACACAGCCATCCTCTCACCAGCTTGGGTGGCCACCGCTTGCAGTGAAGGGTGCACAAGTCCAGTGTACAGTAAAGGAAGTGCACCAGCAGTACACATCCTCCCTTTACAGTATGCAGGATGCACCCTCCGTCATTGCGTATGGCAGCCAGCTGAGGTGATGAGAGGAGAGCAGTGCTGTCACTGTATGGGCTCCCATGGCATGGAGATTATCTTAAAGGGGTTGGCAGGGTGGTGTACCCAGTGTGGGTGGTGCGGGGGGACTGCTAGACACCTGAAACTTCTTGTATGTAACTGTGGCAGGTGATCAGAGAGTGGGATGCCACTGTAAACCAGTGAAAGTTTTCTTTCTACTGGGGATGGGGATCACAGGGCAGAGGGGCACCACTAGACACCAGGGACTGCCATCATTTTAATGGGCTGGGGACCAGAGGGTGGGGTCACTGGACATGAGGAAATAATCTGATTGTAACAGGGATAAGGATAAGTGGATGGGGGGACTACTGGACACCAGGGCGTGGTTTGCCTTTCATGGGGTTGGGTGATCAGAATGGGTTGGGCCAGCCACAGGAGGGGCACAACCTACTACCACTTCCCATGCAAATGAGCCACAATGGGCACATATATGGCCCCTTAGTGCCTTGCATGACCAATAAGCTAATTTGCATGGTGCTGCCTGAATATCACACAGGGCTCCCAGCACTATCAGGTTTGGGGCACTGTTCCTGCACTTCCCAAATCCATGTTGGAGCAGTGTTACTTGACTTAACAGTGCTATGACATGCCCCATATGCCCTGGTGTGCTATACAACTGAATATAGTATTCTCTGGGTTGTGGACCAGTGCAGTGCAAACCTTTGCCTTTATACAAACACTTTAAGTCTTCTCTGAGTAGTGCTGGGTGAAATAAGAAAAAGCCATTTCATGCCCTTTTCATAAAACTGGCCAGTTTTGCATAATTCTATGCAATTTCACAATCTAGAATAATGTGTTTAAAATGGACAATTTTGTTGAAATTGAGTCTTTTCCAAAATAACAGTTTTTAAAAAGAGCAGTTTGGTTAAAATTACACTATTTGTAGGAATTGCACATTTTAGGAAATCATGTTTTAGAAATGCAAAGTTTGGGGAAATTGGTGCTATTCAATTGAAAAGGTGCTAGTGAAATTCCACTAGATTTTGGCAAAATTTCACAAAAATTCTGCCCATGCTAAATTGACAATTTTGGGAAATTTCACAAGTGTAACAAAATTTCTGCCTAGCACTGTTTCTAGTAAACAAAATTTCTTGGGTGTTTAAAGGGGTTCCAACAAAATGATCAGGGATGTCTGTGATTTAGGTGGGTACATTTTGAATTAATTGCATTTGCAAGTTTTGTGAAAAAAGGTAAAAACAGAGAATGTTGTGAAAAACTGGGATGTTGGTGAAAGATTTCTAAGTATGGGACTTGTAGATGCTTTCCCACAACTGAAGATGGTGCTGGTACTACATAATATAACTATTAGGGTCTTACTGCAAAAGGATTCTCACATTTTGTATTTATGGCAAAAATCTTGTAGAAACAGGGTCCAACTTCGTATCCTCTGACAACACTGGAGTGATTTTAAAAAATCATACTTTATCCAGCAGTCTGTTTGTATTTCATATACTGTCAGTGTTCATTTTCTTATTTTCAACACAAGCAAATGTTAACTGGATAACGTAAGGAATAAGACATGATGAGCTGTGGTTTAGGGGCTGATATGAGCATCCCCAGGTGCGTAATGAGTCATGAGTGCTTGCACCAAGTACCATTAGCACCTGGGAAGTGCTTTTAGCCCATAAACCACACATCAGAGTGTCGTATTCCACTTGTAAAATGGGTCTCCTAACTAAAAGTTTAAGAAAAAAAAAGATCAATAAAGATTTTAAAATGGGAGAAAAGGGTTTTATTGTCAAAATACAAAAAATAGTTCCATATTACAGTAGAGTGTGCTGTACTTGACATTGGCTTGGTGGCCAGCAGAGGGCTTTCCCCACACAGAGTGCTAGGTTACCACCCCACCCCAAAAAAAAAAAAACACAAACATACAGTGTATTTTATTTTACAATGATTTCTTTTCCTTTTCTGTGGTTGTGTTGATTTTACAGAGATTGAACTATAAGCCAGCGTGTCCCTTTGCTGCTGCCATAGCTCAAAGCGGCTTTCTCTTTCAGAGTATCTGTTTGAGTGAGCAGGTCCTAATGGGAAAGAAGAATGTTGCAGTGAGTATAATGGGAAGGCTCTACTTAGGAAAGTGGCACTCCTTTTACAGTGGTTTTACAGTGAGGGCGGTAAAGGGGGGTCTGGAGAATGCAACTAGGAGCGAAGACTGGATCTGAGAAATGGAGAGGGAGCAGATCAAAATCAGTGTTGTCTTAGGATTTTGTATATGTTTTAATGTTTTACAGTGCTTCCAGATTAATTTGGCCTGCTAATGGAGGAGTGGGTCTCACACGCCATTTGAAAGCCACATCTAGGTGGCACTCACATCATTCTATTGATTGCAGTTGTGGTTGTTAACGGAGCAGCATAGGTCAAGCATTAAGTTTTCCCAAAATTGAGCTGGATCAGAAAATGTAGCTTTCTACTTGACTGCGTGTGTGTGTGTGTGTGTGTGTTGGGGGGATGCATTCTGCAGAACACCAGACAGCTCCAGTTCTAAAACTGAAACATTAACACAATGATATCAGCTGTAAAACATCCTGAGTGGCTGATGAGGTACTGGTTGGCACAATATGCCTTGATAAGGATGTGGCCATGGGTACCTCTCAGCCAATTAGGAGGCAGAAAATTTCAGCCCATTTTATAATGTCCTCTAGAGTTAATATGCTCTGGCTTCTTGTCTACCTGATATCACAATCTCCTGCTTATGACATCAAAATATGTTGCTGTGAAATCTAGTATGATGATAGCATAAACAGAGTATTATGATGTCAGATGGAGACCAACAGCCAGAGCTGCTGAAACACAGGCAATAGCGATCCTGTTTTCATGGAAATTAACATACAATAGCTCTTTAAAAATGGGGAAGCTATAGTACATATAGAATTATACTGAAAGATTCCTCTCAGCCAATCAGAGTCCATTATTGTGTAATAAATGGTCAGTAGCCTCATTAATGGGAATGTAAGCCTAATCCCTGCATTCTGATTGGCTGAGATGGATGTTTTCATGGCATTTACTCAGGAGCTGCGATAGGTGGGTATTTCACAGTTTCTCACAACTTCTTGCATTAAACAACACTCTAGTTTTGTTTGATGTAAAAGTATTCTATAAAGCTTTCATTCAGCAACAGACTCTGTCATTTTAGAATTAAAATTGCAACAGAATAGAAACTGCAAGTGGACAGATTGACTGTTTCTCATAACTGCAATTAATTTAAAACTCTGCATCTACTTTCTCATATAATAGTGTTCACAGATACTGTATAGTTGTCAGGGGTTTGCTGATAAAAATCAGAGCAGGGAAAAGAAATACCTCAACCTTTGGCCTCTGGGTTTATTACCACTGGGTTCTGTTATTACCTCATAAACCTGGCCACTATACTATTATCACTATAAGAATATAATATATGGATGTCATTTTTCACATAGAGAATCAGTAACTTCAAAAACTCATTATACCATTGCTCTAACATCCTCATTCCCCAATAAGCCAGCCTGCAGGTGCTGACACCACAATATGTAAAGTGGCCACCAGATTTAAGAAAAGTGCCACCGCAATGAGAGCCAAGCTCGTCACACAGTGACACAATAACACACCTCCGATGTGCCTTTCCTGGTGCAGCAGTTCAATAAACATGATGGCACTGACTGCCACTGCACAGCATGCCGACTTCAAGGGTGCCCAATCCCCTGTTGGCATGCCCTGACCCACTTCATTTGCCAAAGGGGGCCCACTCCCTTTGGCATAATCTCCCTCCCTCTCAATTGTGTGCTGAGGGGTGCCCAATCTCCTCTGCATCATGCACCCCAATCATCTTTCCTTTCAATAGGGGGCCCAATCCCTATTGGCTTCAGTCCCCCTGCCCAGTTCAATTTGCCAATGGGAGCCACTCCCACCAGCATAATGTTCCCAACCCCTGATTTGTGCTCTGTGCTGAGGGGTGCCCAACCCTCAGCATCATGCACACCCCACCCATTTCTGTGCTGATGGGGCCCAATGCCTGTTGGCTGCAGCCCCCATCCCTGTATGCAGGTGGTACACTGGGAGCCCACCCCGTGTACCAAACAAATACCTGCAAAAAGAAAACCCTGTAAAGAAGAAATGGTCCTCGCAGTCCCCCTGCCCCTCCTCCAACCCGCGCCACCTTCTGCATACCCTTCCTTCCCACACCCCTCACCCCATACTTACCTCTGGAGCCCGGCGCAATGATCTTCGGTGGACCAGAAACACGTCTGCATTCTTCAAAGCCGACTGCGAACTGAAGAAATGCTGGTAAGCTGTATAATGGCATAAATAGGGTTTTTTCAACTTTGGAGCATATCTCAGGGCATTTAGGGATTTTGGCACCAAACTTTCAACATGGGGTTATTGGGTCCCTTCTCATGAATTCAGTCACTGTCATTGTGTTATTCTGTCCCAAAATAGTGATTGTGCAGTCACTGTGCAGAATCGCTTCTTGGGACTGATTAACAAAATGACAGTATCACTGTTCATGAGGTGGTATCTCAAAAGTCTATGTTGCAAATTTAGTGAAAAAATCAAAAAATTACTTTTATGAGGGTGCATTGCAGTTTCCATGCAGGCTCCTAACTTCGTGAATTTGTAATATTTTCACTCCAAATTTTCAAAATTGCCATTTTTCCATACCTACTTAGAGCTGTCATTTTACATATCCTGGCCAAAATGTGTTTCCGCACTTCTGGGGCAGAATAGCACAGTAGCTGTGGGAGATCAGTTTTAGGGACAGATTAAGAAAATGACAGTGACACTGTTCATGAGCAGGGTCCTAAAATACCTATGCTGAAAATTTGGTGACGAAGTCCATAAAATGACTGTGTTACAAGCATGTGTTGTGCAGTTTCCATGTACCCTTGTAACTGTGCAAATTTGCAGTATTTTCATGCCAGATTTTCAACACTGACATTTTTCACACCTCCTTACGAACAGTACAGCTGTCATTTCACACTGTTGAAAGTGGCCAATGGCCAAAGTTTAGTAACCAGTGGCCAAGGTTTTAGTAACCAGTGACAAAACTTTTTAACAATAATATATAATTGGCTAACCAAAAGGTTGAGAAGATAGAAAGGTGTAAAATGGCTAGTGTAAAGGCTGTAAATGGTAATAAATAACTAAATGATGCCAACATGTGAATTAATAGGTATTGCTAGCCAATGGCTGCAAAGTGGCTAAATAAATGAATTATACCACCATGTCAGTTAATATGCATGTATGTGTAAGACTTTAAAAGGTTAATGGCTGAAATGAATAAAATGAAATAATTGTAAGTACAAAGCAAGGTCTAACTTGGAATTGCCCTATTTAGCGAAAAACACTGTGTATCAAAACATGTTCTTTTTAAAGGTGACAGCTAAGATAAGGATGCAGCTGCTAGTAACCACGGCTGGCCTTAATGGTTCAAAGTTCTCTATGTTATCATTAATATGCAATTTGACCACTGTCTGGTTTTTATATATAAGCCAAGTATTTTAAAACAGTCACATCCCTTGCATGTTTTCTGCATACTGAAATAAGTATTTTTTGATAAATAAAAAAAACTCTGATTACTTGTTTTCCATTTAAGAATGACCACATGTCTCGACAAAGTGTCAAAAGTATCTTGTGACCAAGGTATCTTATAGTAATGTATTTTTGAATCAGAGTCTTATGAATTGTTGAATGACCTGTTGTCTGTGTTTAAATCTGCTGTTGTAGTTTTTGGGAAATTCCAGCCTTGCATTTTTTTCTATGCTTTATACATGTAAATAAGGGACCTATGGTTATGTCCAGCATCCTTCGAGAAGATGCAGTCTCAGACAATCTGCAGTCTGAGACTATCCATAGGTATTGGGGGATCAGAGATATATATGGTTTCATGTGTCTCTGAAATTCTAGCCCTGTAATGCAAATATTGCTAGCTGTCTAGATTACATGTTAAAACACCCCAATGGAATGTTTCATTGGCTGTAAGATTAAATTGTATCAGGTACTCCTGGTGTAGCAGGCTACCTGAGACTATCTCAATAAATTACAACTAATTTGGCAAAGAAATAGTGTGGTGGCTTTATTGAATTACTGAGAATTACCAACCAGGAACCTGTATATTGAATGCATTTTACATAAATTATGCAAAATGGATCCAATTATAGAGGTTCCTGATTGGTAATTCTCAGTAATTCAATAAAGCAACTACTTTTGCCAAATTAGTTGTAATTTATTGAGATAGTCTCAGGTAGCCTACTACCCAGGAGTACCTGATAATTTATCTACAGTCAATGGAACAGTCCATTGGGGTGTTTCTAACGTGCAATCTAGACAGCTAGTAATATTTGCATTACAGGGCTACAGAATTTCAGAGACACATGAAACCATATATCTCTGATCCCTCGAGCAATGTATGGATAGTCAGACTGCATCTTCTCAAGGGATGCTGACATAACCATAGGTCCCATATTTATGTGTAGCAAGCTTAGAAAACGTAAGACTGGAATTTCCTAAAACTACCTCAGCAGATTTAAAACACAGAAAATATGTAATTTAACAAGTCATAAGACTCGGGTTCAAAAATACATTGGCCATAAGATACCTCGGTCATAAGATACTTTTGACACTTTGCCAAGACATACGGTCATTCTTAAATGGAAAACAAGTAATCAGGTTTTTTTATTTATCAAAAATACTTACTTCAGGATACAGAAAACATGTAAGGGATGTGACTGTTTTAAAATACTGGCTTACAGATAAAAACCAGACAGTGGCCAAACTGGGGAACTCAATCATCAAGGCCAGCCGTTGGTTACTAGTAGCTGCATTCTTATCTTAGCCAGAACCTTTTAAAAGGCATGTTTTGGTACACAATATTTTCTGCTGAATAGGGCAATTCCAAGTTAGACCTCTGCTTTGTTCTTCTTGAATTATTTCATTTTCTTCATTTCAACCATTAACCTTTTAAAGTCTTACACATGCATGCACATTAACTGACATGGTGGTATCATTCCATTTATTTAGCTACTTGTAGCCATTGGCTAGCTATACCTTATTAATTCAAATGTTGGCATTATTTAGTTATTTATTACTCATTTGCAGCCTTTACACTAGCCATTTTACACATTTCTATCTTTTCAACCTTTGTTTAGCAATTATATATTGTTAATAAAAGTTTTGTCACTGGTTACTAAAACCTTGGCCACTGGTCACTAAACTTTTGGCTATTGGCCACTTTCAACAACATCCTGCCCAAAATGTGTTTTCACACCTGTGTGCACAATGGCATGATTGCTGTGGGAAATCAACTTTTGGGACAGATTAACAAAATCACAGTGCCACTGTTCATGAGGGAGGTCCCTAAATGCCTATGCTGAAAATATGGTTAACAAAATCCCAAAATAATTTGGTTACGGATGTGTGTTTTGCAGTTTCTATGCATGCTCATGACTTCACTAATTTTTCATATTTTCAATCCAGATTTTCAATGTTGCCATTTTTAACACCCCCACATGAACAATACAGTTGTCATTTTCATCCTGCCCAAAATGTGTGTTCATGCCTATGTCACCAAATGGCATAGTCACTGTGCAAAACCACTTTTCAGCTAACAAACTGATAGTGCCGCTCTTCATGGGGTGAGGGTCACAAAAGCCCATGTTGAAAATCTGGAGTGAAAATACCAACAACGCCTATGCGTTAGGGTTTCCAACTGTAACACCCCACCTGTAGAGACTGACAGGTGTCAGGGGTTTGACTTGGGATCACTGCCTGTAAAGCTCATGTCATTTCCACCCCACCCTGTAGCCAGTGACAGGCATCGAGGTGTGCCTTGAGAGTTTAGCTCAAAGTTCACCCCATTCTCTTATACTGCACCCATCTCAGAGTATTTCCTTATGGAATGGGGTAAGTATACAGCCCAAATACTCAAAGCACCATGACACTTGTCAGTGTCTACAGGGTGAGGTAAGGTAAAATGGCATGAGGGTTATAGCTGATGACCCAAAGGCACACCTCAACGCATGTCAGTCTCTGCAGGGTGGGGGTGGGGGTGGGGTTGGCATCAGTTCAATACTTCACTGCCATCCCTATTATGCATCTCTAACTCCTGCACTACCAATGCCAGTGCCAGCAGGACATTTGACATTGACAAATGCTTGTTTTAGGTATGTTCCACCCCCATTTGATGTCTTTCTTTTATTATCAGCAGTATCATATTGTGTATTTCATAAAACTACCCACCGTTGAGCCTTTAAAACTGGTATAAGTGGTTTTGGCTCATTAAAGTTTCAATCAAAGTCACATAAGCATGCATTACAGAACGCTGAATGGGAGTCAATTTCATTAGTAAGCCTTGTGTTGCATTGACTCTTTCTCTCTGTCCCATCCCTGAACCCTCACCACTGTCACTGACCATGCTTTCTCCCCAACAGAACTTACTGTCTAAAACAAGTAATACTATGGAGATTTTTAAGGATAGTATGGATTCTTTCAAGAACATAATATTACAGGCTACAAAAACTGAACAAGCTAAGAGGGTGTTGTTTGTATCAACACAGCAAACAACACTGGATGTATGTGATGAACCCCCAGATTCACTGAGCTTTGGGGTCCCAGAAGTTTGTGCCACTGGTAGTGTTTAAGCACCTTAAGGCCTGGACCAAGAAAAGAGCAATAACAAATTTATTGATACAATATGTACATCTTCCAAGATGGTGGTGGTCGGGGGGGTGATTACAAGACTCACTCAGTCTTTTTCTGCCTCAATGGTGGTGGTGGGGGATTACATGACTCACTTAATATTTTCTGCCTCTTTATTTCTGTTCTGCAGCCTACCGCTGCCTCTCTCATTGACTCTCCCACCTCTTCTCATTGACTCTCCCACCTCTTCAAAACCAAATTCAAAATAATTTTTATTTTCATCTTTGTCTCCTGCCTCTTCCTCCTTTTCTCATCCCTTTCATTAACACTCATGCTACTTCAAAACTGGTTTCAAAATGTATTCATTCTCTCTCTCTCTCTGTTTCCTCATCCTGGGTTTCTATAGCATCCCTGTTCTGTGATGTGCAAATTTTCAAATTCAATAGAAAAGAATTCCACAAATTTCAGAAAATTCCACAGAATTCCATCAGCAGCAGAATTCCAAAAATAGAGCTTGAAATGTTGTTACAGAACCATGGATTCCTTCCTTTTCTGGAATCCATGAAAATATTCTCCACTTACATTTCAGAGTGGCATTTGCCATACTGTATGAGTTCTGCAAGTAGAATTTTGCACTTCACATAGCTCTACTAACCACCAACCTGTAGGGAGCTGTTATGTCTGTCAGTTCTAGTTGGCAGTTGCACCTTCAGCTCTTGCTGGAAATCAAAACTGAAAGCAGTAACTCTAACCATTCAACTAAATTGGAATTTCCCTAGCTGATTGGTTTGATTGTCCCTTTGTCTTCATAAAACACAATCTTTGGAATCAGCAACTGGATTCTCAACTACTACTATTAAATCAACAATGTAGGAGTCTGCCATTTCAAACTGTCCCACTAGATAAGTCCAGAGTTTTGAGGTAATTTGAACAATGTGATTGGCCTGCAACATATGTATACTTCAGTACAAACCACAGTCTGTGTGTTATCCTTCATATAACTTTAGGTGGGAATTTTTAACTGATGTTCCACCCAGCCCTTGAAAAAAATACAACATGTAATTATGATGTTAGCATAACTGTAAAGGCAGCTTTGTTGCTGAAAATAACATATGAACTGAATGCAGTCATAGTTCCCTCCCTGATGCACAAATAAACAGTTCACCTCAGACCTCCTTCCTTGCAGTTTTAGTGTTCCTATAGCTTGGTTAACCACAAAATACACCATAGTAACATGAGTGCTGATACTGTTCTGTAAGCTTTCACAAAGCCATTCTTTTCTGGTGCTAGCAATAACTCCAGTGGCACTTGCAAGTAGTGGTACTCAATAGGGCTTTGTGGATCTGACCTCCCTCAGTCAGTGCTCACCTCTGAATTCAACAGTATATGGACCAAGGTTGTATTTTGATCCAGAGTTGGATTGCTGTGTATCAAAGTGCAGATGCAGGTATCCACTGTCTGATCCATCTAATCCAACCTCAGAAAGTTGGATCCAATAGTCTGGTAACAACTATAGATCTGATGGTCAGATCCATTGGATCCTGGTTGGATCCACAAGGCATCTTCAGATACTTAACTTGGATCTGAGGAGGTCAGATCCTTGGTCAAATATCTACACCTCCCAATGCCATCTAAAATCAGACCACTGTGATGGGATCGGATAGTATCTGACCTGGTGGGATACTATCAAGCAATATTACTGCTGGTGATGCAGAATAGAATATGATAAGCATAATAGAAAACCGCATTGCTGGAACTGAAACTAAATTAAAACAGTTAGATCAAAATAAAGTTCAGGGTCCAGACAAAATACATCCTAGGGTGCTCAAGGAGCTGGCTGAGCATTTGGCAGGCCCAGTGATACACATTTTCAAAAGTCGGTAGATGAAGGAGAGGTCCCTGATGTTTGGAGGCAGGCAGAGGTTATTCGATATATAAAAAGGTTCTAGGCAGAAAGTTGGAAATTATCGCCCAGTTAGTTTAACATCAATACTGGGGAAAATCTTGAAACTTTATTAAAAGACTGTATTATAGAATTCCAACTTAAAACAAGTAATATTGATCAATCACAGCATGGGTTTGTAAAGGGAGGTCGTGCCAGACAAATCTCTTGGAGTTTTATGGGAGGGTTAGCAGGGTCTTGGATGAAGGGAAACCAGTTGACGTTATTTTTGGACTTGCCAAGGCTTTTGACAAAGTTCCCATGATAAACTGATAGAAGCTGCAATTGAGATGGGCATTCCTGGTAACATCACCCACTGGATTGAGACCTGGTTGGTAGATGGGGTGCAGAGGTCTGCATAAGGGGACTATTCAAGTTGGGTAAAAGTGAGGTGGGATTCCACAGAGCTCAGTTTGGGCCCAACCCTCTTCAACTTATATATTAGTTCTATGAGTCTATCACCAGACATTTGGCTTTCCAAATTTGCTGATGACACACAGATTTGGTACATAGTGGAAAATGGGGATGATGCTTATGTTCTTCAGTCAGCCTTAGCTAATCTGGAGGTCTGGTCCCAGGATCATGGGTCTGTATTTAATGTTGATAAATGCTCAGTGATGCATATGGGAGGAAAAAATAAAATTACTCATATAGCTTAAGTTAAAAAACACCTAAAGTAGTTAGCGAAGAAAGTGATTTGGGCATTAAAATTAGCAACGATTTCCAGCTTTAGGCCCCATTATAATCAAATTATTAAAAAGGCAAGTAGTGTCAGTATTGTATCCTAGACATATAAAAGCAGACAAAGAAGTTTTGCTCCCTCTGTTCACCTCTCTGGTGCACCCCCATGTGGAGTACTGTGCCCAGTTTTGGGCAAGGGGTAAGGGTGATATTAAATCCTTGGAGAAAATACAAAAAGGGATACACATAGGATAAATGAGGTCCAGAGCTTGGAATATGAAGGTCGCTTCGAACCTGGGGCTGTACCTCCCTTGAATTTGGGAGATTGCGTGGAGACATGTGCTTTATTTATAAGGCATTAAATGATGTTGTATTATGGGGTCAATTAAATCTAGTGCTTAGAGATCAGATTTTCAATACAAGAGCACATACATTTCAAATACATAAGGAAAAGGTAAATACGGTCAGGAGGAAATACTGGTTTACAGTCAGAGTTACAAATATATGGAACAGGCTTCCCATTGAAATTGGGGCAAGCAGAACAATGAAGGAATTCAAGAATAGTCTTGATAGGTATCTAATTACGAATATCATCTTTGGGCATGGGTAATTATGTAGCGAGCACATGGATCACTGATCTAAAATAATTGCTCTGAAACACCTATGAAACCTACATAACTCCAACTGCTTACTCCACTGGTCAATCACTACTGAGAATGAGCAGTAGAGTAGTACACTGGATTGCTGCAATGTGACCATGCAACACCCTGGTCTTTGACAACTAAAATAAATGACCACTACAGCAGAACACTGGATTACTACAATCCAACCAAGTACTTCACTGGTAATCTACTATAAGGAAAAGGCCAACAGAGTAGAACAATGAACTGCTACAATATGCTCGAGTACTGTACTCCACTGGTCACTGACTACTAGGAATGAAAACAGGAGCAGAACACTGGGCTGGTACAATCAATTATGTCCTCCACCAGTGAACCACTACCTGCTAAATGCCCATGGAGTAGAATAGAGGATTGTGCAATCCAACCCGGTACTCCACTCATCAGCCACTACTAGGAACTGGACCCACTTTAGCAGAACACTAGATTGTTGTAATCTGACAGGACACCCCACTGGTCAACCACTACCAGGACCTGACCACTTCAGTAGAAACCTGGATTACTACAGGCTTACTGGGTACTGCTCTGGCCATCCATAGCCAGGAAATGGCAAATAGAACAGAACAGTTATCTGTTGCAATCTTTTTGAGTACTCCACTGGTCACTTGACCACTAAGAAATGACCACAGTATTAGAATATTGTTTTGTGTTCTCATATCTTTATTAAAAGACATAGGACACGGAGGAGGTCCTCAGAAGCAAATTTCTCTAGATGTCCTCAAGCTGTGCCACAACCACCTTCTTTATTACCTTCCTCAGAAATGGAAGGTTTGAAACAGATCTGCAATTGCCAGCATCTTCAGGTCCAGGAAAGGACAATGCCTGTGAAAAGTGGTCCCAGGACCATGCAGTATCACAAGAACAGCCACGTGAGCCCTGGTTCAACTATAAGCAAGTTGGGCATAAACCTGAGAGCACACAGAGGACATCATTCACAGAAACTGGCTGAAACTCATTCCAAAACCAAGAAATGCTGTCCTGCCTCTCCACTCTCCTAGGGAGAGATTTCCTGGTGGGCCTTAATTCTTCCATTTGGTTACTAAGCCACTTAAATTGCACTCCCAAGCAAGCATTAACACCTACATCCTGAGATGCCCTTTCTAAATTCCCACTCTACACATTGTTTTCACCCACCACAATTTAGATGGACAGCTGCAGTATCAGGAGTGAGTGTGGTGCTCTGAGCTGAGAGCAGAGATCCAGAAATTTTGTGCAGTGTAATTGTGCAACAGTGACATCCTATTCTGACCTAATCGTATTTGAACCTGAGTGTTCCAAAGCAGCACTTAAAATATCCACATTAACGTGATAAGGCACATAGTGCGTGACACAAGATTCTCTTATGTACTCTGAGATTAAAGTTTTATCTGACTACAGTTTTATATTATATTAACATCAATGCAAATTACCAGCAATGACTAGCAACAACAATGATATTAAGTCCACCAGCTGTTTCTTTCCCCATTTGCTTTAAAGAATGTGAAAGCTTATTTAAATAGAATGTATGTCAAATCTGCATGTACTATTTCAGTATGGTTAATGGCATTCAGCCATAATACTCCTGTTCAAATCTGTTGCGTCTTTGCAATTTAACAGGAAGCTGTTTAGCAGTGGACCATTCCCTGTGTCTACGCTTCTCACATGTAATGTAAAAAACAAGGAACAGCCTATATATGATCACTGGATAAGCCATAAGTAGTAAAACTGTGTCTCATGGACTGAAACATGGAATACTTACAGAAAGAGATCTGCACTCAATGTAGACAGTAATTCTGCTTAATTTTTATATACGTTGAATAGTAAAAATGTATTGGAAAAAAAGTGGAACCTGACAGAACATTGCACTGCCATGTGGAAGAGCTAGGTATATGTCATGATCCTGACTCCAAGATCTGGTTTCAGGATCCTGGCTCCCAGTGCTTGTTTGGGAACAGTACTATTAGATTCTGGAGCTGAAAGCTACAGCTAAAGTGCCTCCTTCAGTCGGACAGGAATGGAACCAGATGATGTGGGTGGCCACACAAACATGTTGCCCTGCCTCCCCAGTCATGTCATGGTGGGTGGCTGCAAACATGGAACTCAGTATTAATACATCTTTCCCCATCCAGCACAGACTGTGGCTTTGCAATGACCTGGCCATGATATTCTGCTGCATCAATAAGTCACAGGTAGGGCTGGCCTGTCGGCTCAGCAGTGGTGCTATCACTGCGTGTTGGTGACCGGGTTCAGGAATAAGGCTGGGCTGTCTGGGGCCAGCCAGGGGCAGGAAGATCATGCATCCCAGTGGATGCCCTCCTCCTCTGGGGATGGGGACAGATAGTCCTGGCACTACACTGTCACTTTGGTGACCACAGGTGGTGGTGCACTCTGGACAGCACAAAGCACTGGGGAGGGACAATGGACAGCATCAACCTCTGCACATGTGTAGAGATTATAATGTCACTAGCTGGCGTTCCAGTGCAACAATGTGGAAAAACACTAGGGCAGTCCCGAATGAAGACTCAACCTCGCAGGCACCACACCTGTGCCAGAGTGCTCTCTTGTGTGAAAACAGGTCCATCTCACAGGTGGGTAGAGGGACTCTGCTGACTACCACCACAAAAGGAGTTAAGCATGTGGAGGAACATGTTCAGGGATTGAATGCAAGCCCCTGAGGTGCTGGGTAATGAATCTGGAGGGTGGGGTTGGAGCAACAGACTGCACTGGGACAGAAAAAAGCATTAATGTAAAAAAAGTCACAGTTAATGAGGGATAGATAACACTATTGTACACTGTCTCTTTGTTCCGATTTAGGATGAAGGGAGACTGATGTCATAAAGAGCATGGGCCAGGCTTCTGCAGATGAGAAGTGAGCAAGTGCTGCAAAAGCACCCAACCTGCTGCCCAGTCAAGAATCGGGGACTTGTTGCCCTTGATGGAAGCTATAGTAGTACCGGACTTGTTGGACAGAAGAACAGCTGATTTGTACTGACCTTGAGGAAGGGCACATAACAAAAAAAAAAAGATAATTGACATGAAATGGGAGTAGCAGAATTGTGACCACAAAGTTCTTGTTGCATGGCTGATTTGCAGGACCCCTTTCACATCAGGCTTCTTGTACCTTTTTCATGTATTGCATGTCTGACTTATGCAGCAGACCACTTATCTTCATGAAATACACAACTGCATACACATCAATAATGCAAAGCTAAAAAGGGAAGTACAGTATTCACAAATCACCATGAAATAATTTAGGCTGGTACTGTAGGACAGTGGATAGTTTAAAAGGGGATGTGACAAAGCTAGGGAGGGTCACCATGAAGGGGTAGGGAAGGGAGGGCAGCTGCAGAATAAGGATTGTGAGCCAGCGTACTTGAGCAGACTTGAAAGACCAAGAGTGCTGCATCTGCTGGCAGTTTCATATACTTTAAGCTGGAGTGTATAGTGCCAAATGGCCTCCATACAATCTGCAAAGGCTGAAAAGAAAACAGCACCCTGAGTCATGTCTTTTGTCTTTGTTTGGACTCAGAGTACCTTACTGTCTGCATGTGTCACCATGTTTCATCGTTTTTTTATTACAAAAGCAAGACTACTGAATGAAGATCACAGCAGTTATGCACAGTCCTACTTTCCCTTCACAACTAACCATACCTCTGGCTGCATGATCTGACTAGACTACTTCATGCATGCATACACACCTAACACACTAGATGTAGAAGTCTTAGAGCATGATGACTGTCATCTCTTGCAACACTAATTATATAATATGTGATGCACAAGATATGCAATATAGTATCATCTGCAATGATCCAGCACAATATTGCAGTTTTTACTGAGATATCTAGCAGGATACTGCAGCAACTCAATGTAATCCAATAATAATTACTCCCAGTTTATCACATTGTAAACAGTGGCATCTAATTACAGAGTTTCTGATCCGATTGGATGGCACAGTAAATGGTCTGTACTACTGTATATTGAACGAATTTTTACAGTGCACTTTGTTGGTACCTGTCAGGTATTTCATTTTGTTCTGTAATGAGCAACATGAACATGCAGGCAGGGAGCAGGTATCTGTGTGTGATCAGAATAGAATGTATATGCATGTAAGGTAGATGATATACATAAACACAGTAGCCCTATTAATTGTCAAATGCAGTTTAATAAGAGTTTAATGTTAAATCCAGATGTTTGTATATTACTAGCTCAGCTGTACTTTGGCCAATTTACCTGAAATACTGAATCAGTTCCAGGATCTCGGGATCCTGTAAATTTAGCAGCAATCGGTTCAGTAGCTGAAATGTTCTGGAAAGCTGAAAACACATAAAATCTCGAAGTTATATTGGCTGCCCCATGACCCAGTGGCAGGATACTGTGCTGCTGTGCAGGCAACCGAGTCCAGGAACAAGTCTGGGATGCAGCGTCAAGGACCAGCCCTTACCACAACAGCTGCATTGCAGTCAAGGAGGGATGGTGCTGCACCACTGGTGAAGCAGGGATCAATGCTGTGGACCAAGGGAGACTGCTCCCTATGCAGAACATCAGTGCATGCAGCCAAGGCACAAGAGGCCTGCACACACAGCAAGGGTGAAGGGAGGTGTGGAGAAACAAGGAGAAAACCCAGGCTCTGCCTCCATAAAGGCCTGGGTTCCCCTGAGTCCAAGTGCCTGTCGACACTGGATACTAGCCCACAACATGTGGGCTGCCTCGGGAGATGACAGCCTTCCCCAGGGCTCCCACCACGGGGGGGTCATGAAGGATGTTGATGGTGGTACAGAGTCTCCAGAGGAGTGCCAGAGGACTAACAGGCCAGCTTGGGTGCATCCCTAGAACCTGGGTATATGGGTGTGGAGCACTGCCAGGAGAAACAATACATAAAATATTTTTTTGTTGCACCAGTAGCAGCACTTGAATGTTGAAACTTGCAGGTTCATTGGTGTTTGGCCCAAGGATAATTCTTTAATTATTAGTTTTTCAAAAATGTTTTCATTTTTTAAATAATAAGCAAAAATTGATTACATTGTTGCATGTGCACAGTGCAAAACTGAATATTCAGAGGATAAGCAAATTTCAGTGGAACCTATCCTGAGTATTTTTACTTGCTATGTGACTGCTAGTAATCGTGTAAAGCAACACAACAAACTTTGCATTTGTTTTCTAGAACAGCTGGGAGGACTAGCCTGAAAACTGGCGTGGAGGACAGTTTGTAAGGATTGCTTAGTGACTGACATGCTATAGTTTACAGAGTGAGTGATGCAACCTGTTCATTGCTTTTACCAGTTTCCTCACTAACGCTCTGTAAAAAATGCAAAAATCCTTAAAAAAAAACAGCTTTACATCCAGTCACTGAGGAATCATCCTCACGTGGTATTCTGTCACCATATACATTTCAGGGTGATCTCCTTTAGTCATGGAGGAGTTTTGCTGCCCAACAGTGGGAGCCCACTTGGACCGCTGGGATTCACTAAGTTGCTGCACCTTTAGTGACTTTTACTGATAGTCGGTGCCCAGTCCTGCCAGTCTCCCTCTCTGCTCATCCCTCTGAAATTAAATCACCCCACTCTTGAGTGCCCTCTAGCACCATGCCACCTTCCCCGGCCTCAAGTTGGTGCCCATCTGCTTTTCTATTACTTGCATGTGTGGCCAATCCCACTGACAGTGTCCCCCTCCCAGACTCCACCTCACCCACCCTCTAGCACCCATGCAACCTCACAATCTCACCTGGTCCCCAAAACAGTTTGTGATGATTACCAATTGAAGGTACTTAGAGCTGCCATTGATATAGCCCTCCCAACCACAGTGTTTAAATGTAATCCCTTACCATCGCCCACCTTCTAACTCAAAAGCAACCATCTCCCACCACCACCACCTGCAAAGACACCCATTCTTGCCTTTTTTCCTTTTGGTCAAGTCTCCAGGTCCCTCTGTTATAACTACTGGAACAGATCAAAACGCTCCAGACCTGCTGCCTAGCTCAGAATGAAAACTAACACCTTTTGTATTTTGCACTTACTGTCGAATATGTCATTCAATGCCTGCAACATGTCTAACTGTAAGAATGCACCTATACATAAATGTTGTAACAATGTTTAAACATGTTTTGTAATGTTCCTCAGCTTGTACCTTGCACAATGTACCGGACCTCATTGAAAATTAGCTCTGCTCAACTGAGTATCCAATTCATATGATGATAAAGAAAATATTTTACTACTCTGCATATTTTGTGAAGGTTTTCAAAAACACTGACTGTCCCCAGCTGAGCTTACAATTGCCATTCATGACGTCATAGCCTGTTGTCATGGTGAGCACTTGGATATCATAAACAAAGGCACTACAAAGTCAGCAAGGGACAGGCAAATATGTTTCCTACAAACAATTTGGAATGACTACCCAGATGTGTTCAAAACCCTGGAAAGGAAAACGAAAATTAACTTAAAATTGAAAACAAATTATTATAACCGCTAAGCATCATGTTTATGATAATACAAGAAGATGTGCAAAGTCACTATTTAAATCTTCACATAAAGACCCAGTACATTGGGAATCTAACATGCTTCCAAGACAAAACATGCTGCACATGAATAGAATATCCAGCATTTTTTCTGAGAGACAGGGCATCTGGTTTATGCCATGCACCTCTCTGATATGGATGCTCAGGGCTCTGGGCTGGCTGCTTGGCAGTTGGCACTGGCTACAGGATACTGTTGTTGGTATATAAGGCCCTGAATGGACTGGACCCACTTTCTCAGTGATCCTCTGACCCTCTAAACTCAAGTGAGGCTGGTGTGTTCCATGGGGCAAGTGGCTGTTGATAGTGCCACCATCTCAACTGAAATCTGCTGGTGATACAACCTCCACAATAGTGAGCACTGTCCTAAGGACGCTCTTCCATGAGATATTTCCTTTAAGGGAAAGTTGTTTAAAGCCTTTTTTAATTCAGGTTTATTCAAACATTGGGTACAATTCATCACAAGTACAGTATTACAAAGTTAGTCAGCAGATGACAGTTTATACAGGTTAAAGTTTCAGTTATCACATTATTTCTTCTTGTTTCATTATTACATTTAATTTATAAGGTGCCCTTTATTCTTCCAGTGATTCTCATACCCCCTTACACTTAGTTTGTCCCCTGCTTTTCCATTTGTATGTGGCCCCAGTTTCCAGTCGGTCAGGTGTGTGCAGAGGACAAGACACATTCAGGCCCATATCTGTTCACTCCTCCTCTGCAACTGGACCTGTGTCCAGCCAAGTCTCCCATCTTGTCCACCTGCTGCAAAGATGTGGAGTGTAGAACTGACTCTAAAGGTTAATTCTTTCATATCTTGGATTTACTTCAAATAGCTATCCACAGTTTTAGTGTGGAGGAGTCTGCTTCATCCAGTTCCTGGTGATAGCTTTGCACGCAGTCACAATCAGAGCGTTCCAGAGATATATGTTATTTGACCCTCTCAGTTCAGGGTGTGGGAGGTTCAGCAAGAGGTGTGTTATGAGCATTGGGGAGATAAGGAAAATATCCCAGAGAGTCCTCACCTGCTGCCGGTATGTTCTAACACTGGGCATTGCCCGAAGACGTGGGGTATGATGTGCCGGGCTCTTCCAACCTCTCCAGCACCCAGGGAGTGTTCAGGTCCCCACCACTCTGAATTACTCTAACTAAAGGATGCATACACCATCTACTGGCAGTCTGTGTGTGTTGATGTTTAAATTGTGTGTAAGATTAATGTAAATACTGTTTGAAATTGGGAGGTTTTATGTTTATATTATTTCACTGTTGAAAGGGTACAATTATAATGATATCTTGATTGGGAGGCGATGGCACCATAAGTTTATGGACATTGGGGCGCACTCCCCATATAATGAGAATGAACATCACTGAAACAAAAGTTTAGACACCTTTTGAACTGGTGTATCCAGAGTAAATTAGATTGTTTTCTGTAGTTCTAAGGTGTATTTATGTTAATTCTGGGCATTTCTGAAATACCCCCCATTATGTATTTGTTTCATCTTCTAAATGTATCATTTTTGTGTTTTTGAGGACTGTTGATCACAAATGGGTTTGCTTTGTAATTTGTTAAAGCATTCTGTGTACATAAGGTTGGTCAACAAATATGGGAGCACATGTCCCAGCATGACTGCTATCTCTGATGCTCTTCAGTCTGACTTCAATATTCTCATGACCTGGTTTGCAGGAAACCATTTAGCACTCAACCTAGCAAAACAGTCTCCATGCTGCTTGGCTACAGCAAATGTTTGCAGAAAACTTCTTGAACCTGGCTATTAAAGCCACAGGTGGAACACATTAAAACAAGCATTTGTCAATGCCGAATGTTTGCTTGCTGGCATTGGCAGTAGTGTTGGAAGTTACAGAGCTGAGTAATAGGAATGGCAGTGAAGTATTGAACTAAAGCCAACCCCACCACCACCCTGCAGAGAGGACAGGCATTGGGGTGTGCCTTTGGGTTGTCAGGCATAACGGCCACGCCATTTCACCACACCCCACCCTGCAGACACTGACAAGTGTCACGGTGTTCTTGGGGTCTTTGGCCTTGTGCGCACTCCCATTCCATTAGGAAATACTGTGAGATGGTGCTATATAGAAAATGGGTGAACTTTGAGGCTGAAGAGTCCAGGCATACCTCGATGCCTCTCACTGGCTGCAGGTGTGGAATGGTATGAGAATTACAGGCAAGAATCCCAAGTCACACCCCTGATGCCTGTCATTCTCACAGGGTTGGACGTTATGGTTGGAAACCCTAATACCTCAGGCATTCATTGGTATTTTCACCCAAATTTTCAACATGGATTTTGTGACCCCACCTCATGAACAGGGGGAATATCAGTTTGTAAGCTGAAAGCTGCTTGTGCTGGCGACTACGGCATTTAACATTCGAACAGGATGTAAAATGACAACTGTACTGTTCATGGGAGGTGTAAAAATGGCAATGTTGCAAATCTGCAGTAAAAATATTTAAAAATGGTGAAGTGACGAGACATAGAAACTGTGCAACGACATCGTAATATAATTAGGTTGGGGATTTTACGGCAGATTGTCAACTCAAGCATTTGGTGCCTCCGATCACGAACAGTGTCACTGTGATTTTCTTTATCTGTCCCGAACAATGATTTTAAAGGTAACATCTCTGCGGCTAAAGTGTGGAAAACACCCTTCCAGCCATGTTGTGAAAAATGACAGCTGTACTGTTCATAAGGAAGCGGAAAATGCCACTGGTGAAAATCTGGACTGAAAATATTAAAAAGTCATGAACTTACGGTGCGTGGAAACTGCGTGAATGCTCGCTCATAACACAGTCATTTTACGGACTTTTGTTCAAATTTCAACATAGCCATTTAAAGACCTCTGCTCATGAACAGTGTAAGTGTGATTTTCTTAATCTGTCCCAAACATTGCTTTACGCACCAACAGCACCATTGTGCGCTACATGTCTGAAAACACATTTTGGGTGACATATGAAAATAGCAGCTGTACTGTTCATAAGGAAGTGTAATAAAATGGTAATTTGAAAATCCGGAGTGAAGATATTAAATTTCGCAAACTTACGGTATGCAGTATAGGAACTGTGCAACGACGTCAGAAACAGTCATTTTTAGGAATTTTTTCAACAAATTTTCAACATAGCCATTTTAATACCTCTGCTCATGAACAGTGTCACTGTGATTTTCTTAATGTGTCCCATACATTGATTTTGAACATCAACTGCGCCATTGTGCATTACATGGGCAGAAACACATTTTGGGCAAGATGTGAAAAATGACAGCTGTACTGCTCGTGAAGAGGTGTGGTAAAATGGCAATGTTGAAAATCTGGAGTGAAAATATTGAAAATTTGCGAACTTACTGAGCGCATGAGAACTGTACAATGCGCTAGTAAAACAGTCATTCTTTTGAATTTTTTCACCAAATTTTCAACATAGCCATTTAAGACCTCTGCTCATGAACAGTGTCACTGTGATTTTCTTAATGTGTCCCATACATTGATTTCGTACACGAATGCGCCATTGTGCGCTACATGGCGGAAACATGTTTTGGGTGAGATGTGAAAAATGACAGCTGTACTGCTCATAAGAGTGTGGTAAAATGGCAATGTTGAAAATCTGAGTAAAAATATTGAAATTGCAAACTACGGCGATGCGTAGGAACTGTGCAATGCACACTTGTAAACAGTCATTTTAGAATTTTCCACAAATTTTCAAAATTGTCTTTTTGGGAGCCCACCTTATGAACACTGGCAGTGTCGTTTCATTAATCATTCTGGAAAGGTGATTTCGCGCAGTGGCTGCAAAATCACCCTCGGGCCTGAGTAACCGACAGTGCAAGAATTCATGAGGAGGAGTCCCACAACCTCATGTTGAAAATTTGCAAAATCCAAAAATGCCTGAGATATGCAACAAAGTTGAAAACCCTATCTATCCCATTATACAGCTTACCAGCATTTCCTCAGTTCAGCGGTCGGCTTTGAAGAGTGCAGGCGTGTTCCCAGTCCACCGAAGATCATCCCACGGACTCAGAGGTAAGTATGGGGTGAGGGGTGTGGGAAGCAAGTGCACAGTGGGTGGGTGCGGTTGTGGAGGGGCTGGGAGACTGCGATGGGACCGTTTATTTCTTTACAGGTGTTTTTTTAAAAAAGATGCTGCGGGACATTTTCCACACTGGGGTGGGCTCCCAGCATTGCAGAAGGATGGCTGGTGGGGGGCATGGGCCGATGGGGATTGGGCACCCTGCCGGACATGGCATCTGTTGCCATGCTGGGGTGGGCTCCAGCGTGGCACCCTGTACTGGGGATGAGTGAAGCTGACAGGATTGGGCACCCCATCAGCGACAGCATGGGGTTGGGGAGAGACAGTGGAGCCGATGGGGATTGGGCACCCGTCGGTGATTATATCATTTGCCATGTTGGGGTGGTCTCCCCAGCGTGGCACCTGGAAGTTCTTTTGGGAGGTCGGCTATACAGTGTGTGCATGCGGGGGGCAACTGCGCGTGCATGTGTGTGTGTGTGTGTGTGTGTGTGTGTGTGTGGGGGCTGCGCGGGCAGGTGATATCTGATCGCTGCTCACTGACCTCTAGCTCCCCTTTCAACCCTCACGCTACTGCATTTTTGGAACTGTTATAGACAGCTCCAGCATGCATTGGCGGACTGGGGTCGCACTGCAACACACTGACTGAACTGGAAGAGGGGTGACACACCTCCAAAAACTCGGATGATGGCACTATGTTTCTTGCACATGTGTGCAAGCAAACATAAAACTGTATCAAATACCTTGGTGTTCTACTGGATCAGTCTTTGGTTTCTCCTCCCATATCCAGTCCTTGGCCACAAAATACTATATAAAACTTGGAGCATTACACAGGTTACACAGGGCAACTGGCTGTCTCTCTCAAAGTATGAATTACCATCCTATCTCCAACCTGCCTTTTTAGAACAAGGTTGTTAGAAACTTGAGACACAACAGCTCGAGACTGCCTTGTGTCCTTTGACATCCATAAGCCATTTCAGTTGGGTTTTCAGGCCAGACACAGCATGGAGACAGCATTAGCTAGGGTGCATAATGATCTGCTCAGGGCTAGAGATAGAGACAAGTCAATTATTGTGCTCCTTTGATCTCTCTTCAGCTTTTGACACCATAGATCACTTTGTGCTTCTCGAGCAGCTCTGTGACTACTGTGGACTTGCCGGTGTTGTCATCAAATGGTTTGAATCCATCTCTCTGATAGGGTGCAGCGGGTGTGATTGGGGAGTTCTCCTCCTCCCCAATGCCCTTATCATGTGGAGTGCCACAGGGCTAGATCTTGTTACCAATGCTATTCACAGTGTACGTGCTGCCTCTGGGTGAGATCATCCAGCAGTTCAATATGGAGTTTCATTGCTATGCAGATGACACCCAGCTATATCTGTCATTTGCACCCATAACATCCAATGTTATAGACGTGCTAAACACCTGTCTGGCTAAAATCAATAACTGGATGTCTTCCAGCTGGCTGTGACTTAACCCGGATAAGACAGAGGTAATACTGATCTAGCTGGGTCACAGGCATGATGGGTTGTCATCTGGAGATAACACAGATCTTTTCCTGGGGTCTAGTCCGTTGATGACTTCCCAGAGGGTGCATGATCTTGGTGTGATCCTCATGAGCAGATTGATATTTGAAGATAAGGTGTCATCTGTAGTCAAAGTGTTTTTACCACTTGAGGAACATTGCCAGGATAAAGGCCCTCATTCTACCTGAAGATCTGCCAACTCTGGTGCATGCCTTCATTACCTCTAGGCTCGACTACTGTAACTGTCTATACACTGGGGTCATGAGGGACCCTTGGCAGAAGAAAGCAGAACACAGCAGCCCGGGTTACTGAAGGACCTGTCTAGGTCCAGTCATGTGACCCCAGTCCTCATGTTGTTCTGCACTGGCTGCCGGGTCAGTGGAGGGTCCTTTTCAAGGTGGGCTTGCTCAACTTTTAAGGACCTATACAGACTGGGTCCTGGCTACCTGACTGAGCTCCTGACACCTGAACTTCTGTCCACTTCCTCGCTCCTCTTTGAGAGGCCTCCTGGATGTTCCCAGGGTCTGGCTTAAGGCATTGGGCTACTGTGATTTCAGTGTCACTGAGCTGACCCGTTGAACTCGCTACCATCTGCAGTCCAGGAGGCCCCTTCAATTGGGGTATTCAAACTGAGGCAAAAGGCCCACCTTCTGCCTAACCTACCCAGACTAACTGCCCCTGCCCAACCATTTGAGATCAGATGAGATATTAATGACATATATATCTTAAGTGTGTTTCGGATATTATTCATTATTTATTTCTTGCTTTTACTACTTGCATTGTTTGCTGTTAGGCACCCAGAGCCTCAGGATTGAGGCGTCAACAGACAAAATTGCCTTATGTTGACATGAGGGAAATGCAAGAGGGAGTGTTTGGTGCTGCACCTGGGAAGCAGCAGTGCCATGGTATATTTCAACAGTCACACTTAAATATGGGATAGCTGGCACCAGTGGCGACATGTTTTGAGTGGAGGGACACAGGAAGACAAATGAGTACTTTATTTTGTGGATTACATCCTTGCCTGCTGTTTTTTCATGTATGAATCATGTTTGTGATTATGAATCAAATAAAGCAAAGCACTTTAGATGACTGTACAAGGTATGCTTGTTTTATTTTGCAAGTTGAAGAAGCTGCTAGTAAAGCACTGCTGTTTCAGTTTGCAGGTGCCAGTTACCCCATGTTTAAGTATAAGGAAATGCCTTGTTGAATGCATGATCCTACCCATAACTGATTATAGTGATACCACTTATTCACTGCTCCAAAGTATCAGCTATTCAAATAATTTACCCTGTTCAATGCTTTCTGCCATGTTATACCTACTGCCCTTTCAAGACTTATCACTGCACTCTGTACAACCAATAAATGTGCCACTCATTATATTGCATTTACTTAATATTCTTGGCCTCTGTGGGTTTTAGTACTGCTTCAACAACCTTCCCAGTTATCTTAGCAACCTTCTCACACTTGATTCTCTCGCAGTCACTAACTTCATTCCACCACTGGGAAGAGATTCCTCATTTCCAGGTGCAAACAATAATCTGGTCAGTTTGCCTTTATCACAGACTCCCATAGATATGGAGCAACAAGCTGTTGATAGCCTCTATCCATCGGTATCCTCTCTGACAAAGTTCTCCAGCTTCTGCTTGCATTCCATTGTGACTGCACACAGAAACATAGAAACGTGATGGCAGAAAAGGACCATCTGGCTCACCCAGTCTGCCCAAGGCACCTAGCAGAGGGCTAGGACTTCAGCGCCCTTACTCCTTCCTCTTGCGCCCTATTCCCCTCGATACCAGACCCATGTGGCTGTCCCATGGTCTCTAAAGCCCTTTATGGTGGACTCTCTATCACCTCCTCTGGGAGCCCATTCCATTTCTCCACCACCCTTTCTGTGAAAAAGTTCTTCCTGTTCTTTCCTAGGAACCTGCCTCCCTCTACCTGTAGCATATGCTCCCTGGTCCTCCTCTGCCCCTTTAGTTTAAAAGTACCTCTTGTGACTCTCTGTTGATCCCCTTAACATATTTAAAGGTCTCAATTATATTCCCCTATTCCTTCTCTGCTCAAGGGGTACATTCACAATTTCTTTAATCTGTCCTCATATGGCAAGTGACTGAGCCCACCACCATTTTTTAGTTCTTCTCTGTACCTGCTCCAGCCTGTCTACTTCCCTTCTCAGGAATGGTCACCAGAATTGCACCCCATATTCCAAATGCGGTCTAACTAACTGCTGATATAAGGGGATGATGACCTCTCTTCCTGCTAGTGAGATCCCTCCCGATGCAGCCCAACATCCTGCTAGCCTTAGCTGCTGCATCTCGCACTGTTGCTTCCTTAGGTCCCTGGATTCAATAATTTGAACTTCTCCTCCTCATTACTTCAGGGCCAGACCCCCAGAGCAAGTCTCACTCCAGTTTCTCCTCCCTATGCATGATTTTGCACTTTTTATGTTAAAGGCCAATTTCCATCTCTTGGACCAAGCCTCTAATAATCCCAGGTCCCTGTGCATATTTTCCATCTCCTCCTCGTTATCCACTCTATTACAGATCTTCATATCATGGTGAAGAGACACCCTTCCCTTTAGTCCTGCCATTATATCCATCACAAATATGTTGAAAAGCAGTGGTCCCAGCATCGACCCCTGGGGAACCCCTCTTGTGACCATTCCCTCCTCTGAGGCAACTCCATATACTATTACCCTATGACATCTACCATTTAGCCAGTTTTGCACCCATCCAACTACCCTCGTCCCCAGTCCCAGTCCATCCAATTTATAAGTTAGTCCCCCATGTGGTACAGAATCAAACGTCTTTCCTAAAATCAAGATACGCAATATCCACTAACCCCCTTGATCCACCTCCCTAGTGACACAGTCAAAGAACTCTATTGTTGTATTTAACGGGACCTCCCTTTGGTGAATCCATGCTGATGCTTGTCGATAAGGTCGTTTTCCTCCAAACAGTGCAGAATCCTGCCCTTCAGTAACGTCTCCATAATTTACCTACTATGGATGGTAAGCTCACAGGCCTACAATTACCCACCTCTCTCTATCCCCCCTTTGTGGAGAGACTACGTCTGTCCCTCCTCCACTCCTCTGGGACCTTCCCTTTCTCCAGGGACCTACTAAATAGAGCTGCCAAGGGAGCTGCCAGAATATCCCTAAGTTCCCTCAGCACTTGACTACACATTGGCATATTATCCTGAAGCTGTTATGTTTATTTATTTTTATTTTATTTATTTAGATCTCAGATTACAAATACCTTTGAGCTTAGAGCTCTTTTTACAAAGGTTCCACGTCAGCAGCATAATACAACAGGTTTACAGACTAAACAGGGTAGGGTAAAATAATTGTAAATAAGGAAAGAAAAAATAGTTGACATTCATAGTGAATTAAAGAATAGAAACGAGTAACGCTAAGCAGTTTCATGCACAGGAATGCATACAGTAAATTGAAAATCAGCCAAAACAAGCTTTGTCAGTTACTGGTAAAATCATGAGGAAAGTTGAAATCAGCCAAAAGACCTTGTCAGGTCAGATGGGTTGGGGACATTAGGTAGAGGGAGGAAAGGTGAAGGGGTAGGGATTAGTAAGCAAAATTGTAAACTCTTCCACTGCTGGTTTATTTACATTTGATTTTAAATAGGTATAATTCTGTACTGCATATTGACTATTGATCTATATTTATATGACAGATATCATGTTACCATCTTTTCCTCCCCATGCATTCTGCAGGATCTGGTGTATGAACCTGGAAAGCATCACTGTAACTACAGGAGGCAGTCTGATCTATTCTAAGTGGCTAGCAGGTCACCCCTGAGAACAGACACTTGTGCCTAGTGGGCCTTACCTGGTTACCAAAGACTAAAAAAAAAAAATAAAAAATAAATAAATAAATACAGGCAGGGAACAAGGAGACCTCAAAGATACTGAGGACCAAATCTCACCAGCACCACTAAAATGATGCAGCCTCGTGCAAGTCATTTTAATCTTTCACACGTTCAATCCTCCAGCTACAAAACGTGGGTAAAAGAAAAATCAGGACCCAGCCGAAAATGAGATGTTGTATCTCAGCTGGGATATCCAGAGTCAATGAGTGGAAAGTAAAGCAGATCGATAAGTGAATAAGAGACCCACAGCAGAGGCTGGTCACTGATTTCTGGAAAGAACATGGAGCCCAAAGGTTATTTTTAATGATGTCAATTTTCCAAACTATATTTTGCTCCTCCATCTGGCAGACTGGCTGCACCGCTGTTGTGGCCAGTCATGGAGCCAGATGGAGGGATGTCTTATAGTTTCCTTCTACTACATTTCCCTCCCCACTGAGACACTGGCACAAGAAATGCTTTATCAGATGCAGCCATGTGCTTCACAATGTCCCCGGCCATGCCCGTCTGCTGCCCTATTACAAGTACAAGTGCTCCTTCCGGTGGCAGTGCCAGAGTGAGTGATGCAGCCCTCCCCAAAGAAGGAGCACATCCACCGGGCGCCTGATCCTCTTGCAGCTGGCTGGCCTTCAATGTCCCAGGCTTGCTACTGAACCCGGTCATGTGCATCATGAATGCAGCCCTGCTGCTGTACTGATGGACCAGCTCATGATACCCCAATTCTTTACAAGATAGGTTACAGATTCAAAGCAGATTTAACCAAACAGTGGAATTATAAATAAAGGAGTGTAGTATAAAATTGTCCCTTATGATAATTAGTGGGGTGGCTGTGGGACATCGAAGGAAGACATGAGAACAAAAACACAAGGATTAATAACAACCGTAGAAATGGCATGCAAGTCATGGAAAGATGAGCCTGCAGGAGTGTGAAGAAATGCTACAGCTGAGAAAACTTGGGGTGGGCGATGATTTAAAAGACAAGACTGGGTCACCAATCTTAGCTTAAAGAGGAAAAATAACAGCATCATGGCAGCAACATGGGTCATTTATTTCAAAAGTCAGATCTATATCTTAAAAAGATGAACTGTAATTTTAGGACTGATGCTTGATCCTGGAGCTGCATGCTTCAAACCGTCATCTAATAAATGATAGCAATTAGGATACACACAGCTGGCATATCTTTGGTAGCATGTTAACAGGTTTATAAAGGTGGATTCATCAGTGACTGCCAGTGCAATAAAAGACTAGCCAGGAAAGATAATCTGTAATGCTCAGCTAGGAGGACACAATGTATCATGCTCCAGTAGGCAGTGTTGCTGTAGTACTGATTTACAGATTAGGGAGGGAAAAATAATAAAATCATATGGCGGTCAACATTAAGAAGAATGGCTGAAACAAGAAGGGACTCGCTAATTAGCAGCGGGTAGAAAGGAAGATTTACAATGGAACTGAAAGGTTATTTATGTGGTGAGCACCTAGGAATTTATCTAGAAACTGTCAAGCTGGTCTCTTCAGCAGGGAAGAGCTTTGCTTAAATGAAGAAAGGTAACAAAAAAAATATTCAGGTAGAAATACTGACAGTGCAGTACTAGGGAAGAGCTAGTGATTCCATCCTTTTGGGAACGTATGAATTAATAAAGTCATTTTGAGCTAATGTATGCTAGCCTGTCAGGCTATGGAGGTGATTTGTGAAGGAGCTCTACCCTAAGGCCCACCAGAAGGCAAAACAATCTATGCAATATATATGCATTACTGATATGATTTAGTTACACAGCACAGCCAGTCAGAAAGGAAAAGGCTTTCTTTACAGGGATGCTGGCATATGAGGAAAGATTGTTAGACCTCAATATGTATACCTTGAATCCTAAAAGGGAAAGGGTGACACGATAGAGACATACAAATACCTACATGGGATAAATAGGGCGTCATGCAAAGAGCTGTTTGTCTAAAGGGTGAACACAAGCATGTGGGGAATTCATTAAAACTGGTCAGTGGAAGATTAAGTAGATGCCACAAGCTCTTTCTCATAGAAAGGGTGGTGAACAACTGGAACAGACTACGAGGAGGTGGAATCCATCAAAACAGTGGGTGGATTCATACATTGGTGGTATTAGTGCAAGGCCATAGTAAAGGCAGCAGGGATGAAAAGGGCAAATGGTAAGGGAGAAGGGTGGTCACTAGGGCCAACTCAGAAGAATCTGAGAGAGGTGGTCATGAGGCCTTTTCTGCCATCAAATTATCTGACTCTAACCCTTTTATGGAAATCTGTGCTAGGGAATCTTGAAGATAAGCGTTGGGAGGTAATTGAGAGCAAATGTTTGTGACTCCTGTTATCTCCTTCTTTAGCTCCAAGACCCTCTAGTGTGGGTTGGTGTAGACCACTACAAGTGGCCATATTGAAGAGGCATATTTTGCACAGAAAACAGTAAATGTGAGCTATAATGGACACTGGGCTTTTGTGTACCTCTGTAACCATACGCATGCTCTGTAAGTCTCATTCCCAGACCAAAGCTTCACAGTTATCCAAATCTTTGTGCAAGTTTACAGGGCCTAAAAGAGAATCGTGTGCAGCTAGGGAGGTGATCTGGGGTTCAATGCTAAGAACTGCAATGTCATGTACCTAGGCTATAAGAACCGAAGGGCTGATTACTATCTTGAGGGGTTCAGCTCACTGAATCATAGGAGAAAAGGGCTTGGTGACAGCCATTACCACCAACCTAAAAGCAGGGTTCACAGTGGTGAAGGACAGCAGCAGATGTATAACTAGAGGGATCATGAGCAGAAGTGAGGAGGTTATCCTGCCATGGTACATTTCTTAGTGAGGCTGCACTTGGGTACAGTGTGCAATACTGGAGTCCCTACCTAGGGAAGGATATCAACCAGCTAGAGGCAATGCTGATGAGGGTGACACATATGGTTAAGGGACAGCAGGACTGTGCATATGTGGACAGACTGAGAAAACTCAGTATATACTCACTGGAGTAGAGTAGGGTGAGGAGGACTAGATTGAAACTTTCAAGTACCTGAAACATATAAATAAGGTGGATATTAATGAAAACAAGACCAGGAGGGTACTGCAACAGCAATGTGGAAGGAGAGGTTCAAGAAGAAAAGGATACACTTCTTCAAAGAGCAGTTGGCATCAGGATGGAATGAGCTCCCATCTAAGGTCATCAACCAAAAGATGGTAGGGAGGTTCAAGTAAGGGTGAGACAGGGTGAAGGGAGGTCAGGGTTAGTAGGAAGAGGTGGGGCCCACTGTAATCACTTGATATGGGGCACAGAATTGAGCAGACTCAGTAGATCAAGGGACCTTCTTTTGCTGGCTAATTCATATGCTGATATGTTTGCAACTAGCATAGGCCAAGAATGACAAAGCACAGACATGAGTTTTGTCCTCACTGAGACTCTCTTTGAACTACACTCATAGACCCAGCCTGAAGGCCACTGTGCAGAACTCAGGTTTGTAAATGAGCCAGATATTCTGGCAAACAGCCAGCTGATGACTGGGGAAAGCTGCCAGTGACAAGGAATCCTCAATCAGGTGGGTCAGAGCCCCACTTTGGCTGCATCAGGGACCCTTGAGGTATGGTCCTGAAAGGTTCACCTAGAGCCACAGCAGATGATATATGCTAGCAAGGTCTCTAGTGGCTATAGTGTGTGCCATGGAGGGGCAGTGGGAGGCCAGTACTGTAGGGAAAGAAATTAGCCAGACACCATCTGCGTGATGACCTCAGCTAGTACATTCAAGACCCAGATTAAGAAGCTCGTCATCTGCCCTGTATTCTGGCCAAGTTCCCAGGGTGGAGGACAGCTCCCTATAGACCCCTGCCATGGACAGAATAACTCTGGAGCTGGAAGAACTGGAGTGTAGTGATGGATGGGAGATGGTGGTTGCCACAGGACCAGAGGAAGTGTGATGTGGTCTGGTCAGGAGAAGAAAGCTTGATTGAAAAGATATACAGTATATAGAGTATGCAGAGTTCCTTCTTCAAACCTGGAATCTCCTGGTCCACCACTATGCTCTTACCACTGAACCACTGCTCAATGGCCAAGCAGACATATTTAGCATTGCCGCCTTGGAGACACAAGTTTGGTTTCCAGACTCGGCACACTTGTTTCCTGTCACAGAACTGGCTGGGCCCAGGTATATCAAGGAAGGAAAACACCTGTCTCAAGAGAGATGGAGAAGAGATGTGGGCTATATCACATGGCACTCAAACAGCCCCTACCAACCAGTCCTAAAGAAGTGCCTCTTGTAGAAGTTGTTATAGCCACTGCCAACCCTTTCTAACCACATGGAAGGTGAAGCAACTGCAGCCTCTTAATAACAGGGTAGAGGGATAAAATCAGGAAACTAAATATGTTGAGAGTTATGGAATGCAACACTGCAGAGCAATTCAGACCATGGAATATTGTTCATCCCACAAAGTAGCAAAACTGAGCACCCGTAGGGCAACTTTGTGTGCATGAATACCACAGTGCGAGGGCCATTATGAACATCAAGTCTCGGTGGGCACAGGGCACCCAAAACCCATCAAAGAAGTGCACCTGGAGCTGTGGGTAACAGGAAAGGTACAGTGTAGTTCTGTTCCAAGTTTCTTTTTTTTTTTTTTACCATTTACAGTATTTACCCAGGAAAATTCAGCTGAAAGTTGACATTTCCTTTTAATGGGTCCTGTTTCTACAGATGTCCACAGCTTGGGAGAATGGAGTGATGAAAGGTTAATGTTAAGGGATTTCTTAGGTCACACAGTGAATATCTGGCTCTGGTTGGTTTTGAACCTGTGATCTCCTGGTTTCTATGCCAATGCTCTAACCATTGGACCACACAACCTACATTTTTAATTGTGTGTTCGCCCTGCCAATCAGAAATTCTTTTGGCATGACACCCTTCACAACAAATGTTCTAAATCCAGTCAGATCAGACATATGTGCAGGCATGAACATGCACACACATTCCTCTCTCTCTCTCTCTCTCTCTCTCTCTCTCTCTCTCTCTCTCTCTCTCTCTCCTCTCTCTCTCTCTCGTGTCAAGCAGTGTAGGAGTGAGAATCCCCAACATTTAGATTTCCTACATAGAATATCCTTTGTTTCAGCCTTGTACAACTGTCTCCCCAAACCACAGCATACCCGATGTGAAAAAAATGTACATGGAATTTACTGGTCGCTACTTACAATTGGACTGCTGAAGGCCACCTGAAGAGAAGTTCTCACCCATAGACCTCTGTCTGGAATGGCTCTGGCGAAACACGAGCACTCTGACACCTCCGAGGGGCTTAATGATCTTCTTCCCCAGGGTTGATTGATTTGTTTTAGATCTGCTAATGAGAACTTCCTCTGCTCCACCACGTTGTCATCATCTAAGTCTCCTTCTTTATGGAATGCAAGCCGTTTTGCTAGCAAATAAAAGAAAATACATTTAGAAAATGCCCATTATTCTTTTCATTTCTAATGATAAAGAAAGTGAAATGAATGTCAAATCCAGCATCAGTGCTAGATCAAGTTAGGGTCAGATAATACATGATATTGACTCAAATACCTTTGAAAATGGATATTTCAGACTCACATTTGTGTTATCTATACAAGATAATACTAAAATATCCTAGTCATTATCATGATCAGTTATCTACATTATCAAGATTATATGACATGACAGTTACAGTATCTATCTGATCTCTTCCTTATGTCAGTTATCCAACTAATGACCAAGACAGTTATCCACATTTATCACATGCCCATGATATTTTATCCACATTTAAGACACACCCACAATAGAAACATTTATTTTGGTTAGTAGATAGGACCACTTGATCCACCTAGTCTGCTCATTTTTCCTTGCCTACAGGTTCTCTGTGGAGCCTACTTAATTTCTGGTTCTTTCTCTCTCCTGAATTCCTTTCCACCAAGTCTGTTATATCTATCCCATGCATTCTTGTACCCTACCACTGTTTTCACCTCTAGCACATCAGCTGGTGAACTGTTACAGGAATCTACCAGTCTCTCTGTGAAGAAGTACTTCCTCAAATCTCTCTCCTGACTCTACCACCCTCCAACATCATAGCATGACCTCATGATTTTGTGCACCATTTTTTCAGAAAAATCCTTTCCTCATCTACCTTATTTACCCCTTGAGGTATTTAAAGAGCTCTATCACATCCCTCTCTTCCAGGGTATACATATTGAGTTCCTTTAATCTCGTCATAGGGCTATTAATGCAGACCCCACACTGTTTAAGTTGCCCTACTCTGGAATGCCTCGACTCTGTCTATGTCCTTCTTGATATGCAGCCTCCAGAACTGTACACATTATTCTAGGTGAGGTCATACCAGCAGTCTATACAGAGGAGCACCACCTTCCTCCTCCTTCTAGTGGCAATACCTCTCCTATGCCCCCAGCATCTCACTAGCTTTCCAACTATTTTGTTGCACCACCTGGCCACCATTAAGTCATCAGAAATTATCACCCCAAGGTTTCTCTCCAGCTTGGTGGTCATCACAACACTCACCCTGGGTTTCTGTGCCTCAAGTGCATTATTTGCACTTTTCATCATTACCATCACCCTCTGTCAACTAACCCCTAACCACTTTCTTACCCAGTTTACCACCTTTGGTTCCAATCCTAAGACACCCAGCTTGCTTAATAGTCTCCTATGTGGAATGGTGTTGAATGCCTTAATTAAATCTAGGTGGACTATCCACTGCTCCACCCTGATTTAATTCCTTGGTTACCCAATCAAAGAAATATGTCAGATTCGTTTGACATGACCTCCACCCATGAAACCATACTGTCTTGGGTCTTTTAACCCATTAGATTAAAGATATTCCACTATCCTATCCTTCAGCAGTGATTCCATTAACTTCCTACAACCAAAGTGCAGACCCCACACTGTTTAAGTTGCCCTACTCTGGAATGCCTCTACTCTGTCTATGTCCTTGTTGACATGCAGTCTACAGAACTGTACACATTGTTCTAGGTGAGGTCATACCAGCAATCTATACAGAGGACCACCATCTCCCTTCTGAGTGGCGATACCGCTCCTTATGCTCTCCAGCATCTGGCCACCTTTAAGTCATCAGAAATTATTACCCCAAGGTCTTTCTCCTGTTTGGTGGTCGTCATAACACTCACCCTGGGTTTCTGTGCCCCAAGTGCATTATTTTGCACTTTTACACTGAAACCAACACTCCTACCCTGCACTCCTTGAGTTTTCTCAGATCTCTGCTCATTCTTTCCACACACACCCTCAGTGTCCACCCAATTGCAGATTTTGACAACATCCTCAAAGAGGCAGATCACCCAACCTAGCGCCTCTGCTCTGTCACCTATAAAGACATTAAAGATGACTGGTCCCAGCACTGATCCCTGAGGCACCCGCTGGTTTCTTTCACCACCTGAGAGTGAACTCTGTTTACCATTACCCTCTATCAACTATCCCTAACCAGTTTCTTACCCAGTTTACCACCTTTGGTTCCAATCCTAAGATACCCAGCTTGCTTAATAGTCTCCTATGTGGAATGGTGTTAGATGCCTTAATTAAATCTAGGTGGGCTATCAATGCTCCCCGATGTAATTCCTTGGTTACCCAATCAAAGAAATCTTTCAGATTCATCTGACATGACCTCCACCCATGAATCCATACTGTTTTGGGTCTTTTAACCCATTAAATTCAAGATATTCTGCTATCCTCTCCTTCAGCAGTGATTCCATTAACTTCCCTACCAACAATGTCAGACTAACTGGTCTATAATTGTCAGCCTCCTCCCTGCGACTACTTTTGTGAAGTGGGACTACATCTTCCCTCCTCCAGTCCTCCAGAAAATTCCTGTTTTAAATGAGCTGTTAAATGGGGCTGTCAGCTAGTACCTCTCTTAGCTCCCTCACAAACCTAGGAATTATATAGTGATACCGATTGGGAAATACACCTCTGATCCACCACCCCACCCTTCCAGAGCACAATATAGTCCAGCTGCTCCTCCTCCTAGTCACTCCTCTGCTATAATAATATAGTTTACTCACCTACAGTCCACAGAAAACAAATGGAAAAAAGGTGCAGTCCACTTCCACAGAGCCTTTAAAATACTGATTTCAAAACTTGTAGTCATATAATAGTAATAACATACAGTTAGCTGGAGTATATTTGGAATAGTTATCTTCTGCAGCTGATTAAACACCTCAAGTATTTAACCACTATCATCAGCCGGCTATTCCTTTGTATATTCCAGCTAACTTAACCTTATCACATAACAGTCTAGACAAATTATCCAATATCTGGACTTACCTACCAAGATGTTGAAACCTGAGCTATCTATGGATGGTGATGAGAGTGATTAATGTCACAGTTTGCCAATGGCAGGTTGACAGGGTGCCTTTAAAATTAGTCTAAACAAATCTGTAATTGGTATATAATAACGGCTTCCCTTTTTCTCATAGGAAACCGTGGCATAATTGCCTTTGTAAGGAGTGTTTATAACTGCAAACACACGCACAGTTTCCTTGCTGTGCGCATACTCACGTAGCAGCACTACCACTCAAGACCGCTGACAGCTTCCATCTCTCCCTAAACAGCACTGCCACCGCCAGAAAACTTAGCAGTAAGTTCTTTTATTTTTCCCCTCCTACACATTGAAAACCTCACAAACCAGGACAAAAGAATGTTTTAAGATATGCTGATTCAAATCGGCACCTGACAAAAGCAAGCCTCACCAGGGATGCAACGGAAGCTTTTATTTTATATAATTGCTGAGGTGAAAAGGGATACCCAGCAATTATATAAAATAAAATATGGATCAGGATGTGTGTCAACGCTATTTTACACACACCCTCATTGTGGGATGCTTTTTCACAAACTCCTCGAGCTTCAGCCCTCAGGGTTTATGTAGCATCCCACAACTCAGGTGTGTAAAATCTTGTTACACACCCGACCCATACTTTATTCTCTATGTAATTACATAATATGTACAACTATAAAATTATTATGTCCACATTATATGAGAAAAGGCAATAAAAGCCATATTACTCATTTGTAGGCATATCATATCTCTCTTACTGAAGTCATGGAAGTCAAAGATACCATGAGTTTCCTCATTTTGGGGGGCAGCTCCATGATTTTTTCATGTGCCATGAAAACATCCTGATTTATATCAGTTTCCACAAAAACACTCATTTTGTTATTTTTCATGGCAGACCCATGATTTTGGTCCTCAACAATCACTATGTCTTGGTGTCCAGTTGGCCCCGATGTGGGATTCTGGGCTTATCTGCAGACCCTGATCTCCAAGATGGCAGTGCAATGTATGGCCTCCTGCCACTGGGCCAGCCTAAACATTATTTCTGAAACTTTATAATATTTATTGTTGTGCTCAAATACAACTATGTTAAAATGGATTTGGTTTGAGTAACCAAATCCATCTGTGCTTTCATGACTTTTATCATGATTTCTTTGACTTCTGTCATTTTGGCCATGACGATACTGTGGTTTCAGAATTTACCATGACAAAAGTATAGTCCTATTTATTCATCGTTAAAAAAAGCACAAAAGTGAAGATTAAACGTTAGTGGATTGCTTTCATTGGGGAGGGGAGGGAGGGATTCTTGAACATAAACACAATTTCTTAAGCAACTGACAACCTGAGTCGTATATTTTATTTTTACAGAAAATATGACAGATTTTTAAGGCATCTGGCCCCTTGTCTTTACACCCTGTGGCTCCTAAAATGGTTCAAATGACTTAAAACATTTTATAAAATGGCAAGAAAAAATCTAGAAATGTAATTGACTGGGACATGTCACCTGACCATTCATTAAATCTCTATAAACACATGGTCAGTTGCTGAATCTCATTTTTCTCCCCAAACAATCTACTTAGAGACATTTTATAAGTGTAATAAGCCCCTCCAGGGTGTGCATCATAGGATTTTAATGCACATCCCATGGGCATAAGGACACTCAGCCTTTGGCCTAATGCCTTACTACACCCCTGGAGTGTGCATTAAAATTCTAAAATGCATGCACTGTCATGGTTTATTACTTATTTAAATTCATATTCATAAAGTACTATTTGCATCCAGGCTTCAAGCCCTTAAATGTTTTTAACAAAAATGTCTTTAAACCTTGCTTGGCACCGGTCTTAAAACATTTTTAAAACTATTTTAAAGATATATCATGATTTGACTTACATGTCTAGACAGGAGTAAAAATAGTTTTAGGATTAACTAAAACAGCTCTAGCTGCAGTGTGGACAAGCAAACACAGTTCTGTGGTTTGAATTAATAGGAAATGGTCACCTGGAGAACAGGCTTAACACCAGCAGTGGAGGCACACTGAACCATTACCAAGAATGGTTACTGTATGATGTGGACATCAAACTGATTTTACTAAACTGGTTTTAAAAATGGTTTCAAAACAGTTCTATAATGTGGACAGGGCCTTGTTGCACATTTCCACCACAATCCATGAAAAAGTGGCCAAAGGTTTGACCACTTAAACTGCTTGCATGAAAAAAGGAATCCCTGCATCCAATTTTTGACACAAGTTTTTGCAAATCTAAGAAACAGATATGAATATGTCAGTGATTTTGAAAATATGTCATGTGAGTATGGACACAATTGGGATTACTCTGTCAGATGCAAAAACAATTGCATCTGTATCAGCATCAAGACCATTTGAAAATTCAACCCTAATATGTATTAAAACAAACAAACAAACAAAAAAAAACAGTGCTCCATTTCATAAAAAATGTTCAGGGCCAGCACTGTGGCACTGAGTGATGGGGCATCACTGTCCTGAGCCTGGGACTTCAACAGCAGAAGCAGGTAAGGAGGGGATCAGAGCACCCATCTGATACGTCACTTCTGCAGGGTGGGTGGCTGTGCTCTGCTTTGATAGTGGCTCCTGGTGAGACCTTTCTAGAGGTGCTCTTGGCAGCATGACTGTCCACGCACTGCTGATCTGCTCCCAGAATATTGCTGTGGTAGCATGCACAAAGGTGGTAGGCAGGACCCTGAACATGACAAAGGGTTGGGCTGGACTACTTGGGTGGTGGCCCCCAGGAACCTCTCCTAGCTACCAGGCATCAAAGTGAGATGGTCATTGCACATCTGGCCGTTGCAAGCAGTACAAAGTGCTTTCTTCCTGGTGGCAGCATGGGATCCCTGACAGGGATAAGCCGGATCTACTGGACAGTGTAGGTACCAGAGACATGGGAGATGGGTACAGCAGTGTAGGGTGAATTTGCTGGGTACTGGGGATGTGCCTTTTGGAGAGTCTGAAAGAGAGGTGATCAGGAAGTAGAGCAAAACAAAGCAGTTCAGGTTGCCCATGATGTAATCCTGCTGTGCCTTCCTCACTGTGCTACATCTGCCTTGATCTTTCTAGATACCAAAGCATCTTGATAAGATCATTTTGGTCCCCAGTCTTTATTGTTGCCAGCTATCTGTAGACAATTATCTTTAAAAAGTAAAACAATGGAATATGAAGCCAGATTCTAGTACAGGTCACATTGTGTCCCCTTTCTAACAGTGACTGTTTAAAACTGCAGCATAATTGTACAGAACTGACTTGCACATTTTTCTTAACATTTAGTCAAAATATTGCAATTGTTGACAAATGTGTCCCTCAGATGCACAACAGGAAACCTTGCATGAAAAGGGTGATTTTTTTCCTCTGAAAAAAAACACACATTCCTTAAAGAACCTGACATTTTGTGCTGTTTGTCATTGAGTGAAAATGACCAAATCCTTTGAAGCTTTTTGATAAGATCAATTATGTGAAGGGAGGCTGAGTGATTTTACCCCATCCCCAATTTTCCCCAGACCTAGGTGTATGCCCATCAACTAACAGAAACACCACTATGCGTAGCACTGCACCCCATGTACATTTGACTGTTGGATGAAATGGTGGAAATAGCGAATGTGTCCCACAGATGACTACCAATGGTTGCTCCTTCTGCTCAAATCCAAAAGTGCCACTTGTGCTCTATTAGCCTTCCTAAGATCCAACACATGGAGCTGACACCACTATTCCCCAAGTTTCAGAAAGTCACACAACAGTGTGTACTGCCTATTAGTCCAGGTCAGTCACAAGAACTATACCTCTCAACTATCCTTGATTTTCAGGGCATCCTTACTTTACCATAGATTTTTTCTCAGTACCTTGAATATGTGTAATTTCTGCTGCTATAGTGTAGAGATTCTAAACATAAAGAATGCAACATTAATCTTACAGTTTAATTCTCCTTCACAAAATGCTTTTCTAATAAGCCACATATTGCAATAGTTAATTGAACTGATGCAATTTATTTTTTCTTAAAGAGCTGATAGCACCTTCAGGAGAACTTTAACAAAACATAACATTTAGGCACAGTCCAGCTTGTATTTTCCATTAGTTCTATGTTCCTTCTCCTCCCATTATTTATTAGTCAGGTTATTTGCATGAAAACAGGATCTTTGCTCTTGAAGAGTTCATCTATTCCTGCTGCTTTCTCCCTACCTGATGTCATAGAGCACTGCTTGTGACCTCACAGTTACTCCCATGGCAACAGACTGTGATGTCACAACAGAAGATTATAACTTGATTTAGGAAGCAAGCTACAGAGGCAGATGAACTCAAAATGAACTCTGAGGGATACAGATCATATATTCATATACATTTACTTAGCAATAAATTATGGGAGGAGAAATATAAAATATACATGGAATGCAAGCAGAATTGTACCTAATTATTATATTTTAAAAGTTTTCTTTGAGGCATCAGTAGCTCTTTATGATGTGTTCTTGATTTTGGTCATTTGTCCCTGTTTTTTTTTTGTTTTTTTTTTGTAAGTCTTGTCACAGATTTTGGAGGCAAGTACTTGACAGGTATGGTGACAAAAACAATAGGTGTCCAAAACCAAAATACCCAACTTTCTGCTGAAAGTCTGGGGCAGACACATTTAAATAAAAGTGCATTTAGCAGTTAAACTGACATTAAGACAATGCTTATGCAGAACTGAAAATGACATCTCAGAAAAGAAGGGATAGGGAATACCTTAATATAGTATATGAAGTTATGGAGAGTTTTTTGCTTCTCCCCAAGCCTCAGGTAGGCCACTTCTTCAGGCCACCAAGGCCTATAACTGCCACATGTCCCATTGCCATCTGCCACCCTTTCATTGCCGAGACCCTGGGTAACCCAACATAACCCTTCATCAGGTGGACCCTACCCCATGGGGAGCCAGGGAGGATAAATACCCACAGGTGTCTAATATGTATCCTGAGCATGGCAGGGTTGGCACAGACACTTCTGAGATACCATGGCGATGGGGACTGGTGGCCGTCATCCTTGTCAACAGTAGGTGGATTTTGCTTTTCTCCCAAACCACTCAGCCTCCTCCCACAATGTGCTGGCCAAGGCGATGTCTGGGTGGGCATTCTGCAAGTGGTGAGGCCACACACTGCCAAAAGCACCACTCCAAGCCTCCTCCTGGGGTTGACAAACAGTGGGCCAAAGCTCACCCACTGACCCCCTGGAGGAAGCATCCAAAGGATGCTCTAAACTCCTCCTTGCTGGACTCCACTCCTGACACCTGGGATTGGGACGCAAACCCAGGTAGCCAGTGTGCCAGGCAAACACCTTCACTTGAAGCCACATTGCTGGCTTTATGGAGAGTGTGTAGCATTCACATACCCTGGCTACAGTAAATGGAGAGAGGTAGGGCAGGGAGTACATATGTGCAGAGAACTGTACTTCCATTTGACAACTCAGTCTGGCTGCAAAGTGAGCTATAGCAGTATGGGATCATAACTGACAGCTGGTGGCCAGAATGGCAAGCAGTATAGCCTAGAGGTTAAAGTAACAGGCTATGAATGAGCTTTGTACATCCAGCAGGCCTGAGTTTTATTCCACAGCCTCCACTTGTATACTGTGTGACTCTGAGCAACTCACTAACCACACAGTTCTTCAGGATCGGCCTTGAAAACAGGCACTTATGCCTAGTGGGCCTTACTCAGTTACCAAAAATCAAAGAATGAAGGAAAAAAAGCTGGCCATAGCTCAATCAGAAGGATTTACATTAAAGGGGACAGGAAATTTATGCTGGTTAGAAGCAGTTAGTAATGTTCCTGTTTACAACAATGAAATTCATACCTCCAAATGACACATATTTAACTGTATCTGAATAGACACTGGTGTGAAAATGTGTGTGTTCAGTTATTTACATTTCATGGACAACTTTCTTCACAGTTCTCTTCATGGAACCAGTAATTTAGAATTTTACTATGTCACGATTTGTGTACAGAATGCTAAGAATGAGCTCTTGACCTATTAGAACCATGCTTAGAGTTCCATACACAAACTGTGACGTAGCTAAAATTCCAGATAACTGGTCCCATGAAGAGAACTGTAGCAGAATGCTGCCCATAAATAAACAATGCAAAATACAGTTTTTTTGCATCACTTTTTTCAGCTACATTTAGATAGGGATCATTTAGATGTATGAATATAATTTCTGTAAATGGGAACTTTATAGAGAGCTGCCAATTAGAAATTATTTCCTATCGTCTTTAAGAAACCAAAATACACTGATCACTTGTCCTATGCCCTCTTACCTGGCATGGCAGGAGATGGGTCAGGCAAAGGCCAGCTTCTGTCAGTGAGGGCCTCCTGTCAGCATGCAGTGCTGTGCCAGGATAGGAGATGAGTCAAGGGTCCTCCCCATTGTACATTCTGCACTCTCTCTCCAGTCTGCTGACAGTAACATAGGAAGTTACTTCCTGCATTCTCCCAGCTGACTGCACAGCCAGGACACTTGCATATCTTAATGGAAAAGCACGGCTCATGATGGGGTGGATGTGTACAGCTGGCTAGGGGTGGCACTGAATATTTTGTGGGCCCACCTTCCTCCTTATGTGGAAGACTGATGTTAGGTGTCCTACACATTGCATTTGAGTGGCACATAGGCAGTAAATGGAGCCATAAATTACAAGCCTATGGTTAGATATCTACCAAATGACTACTGTGAACATGTTTTAGCTACTGTAATACAAATGGCCTCTCAAGTTGGGATACTGAACTGAAAAGGTGCAACCAACTGGTAAAACTCAGAATACAAAGCAAGTCTTTAAATTGTACTTACCATTTTCTTGATGGGAGAACTCCGTGCCCATGATGGTACAGCGGAAAACCATCTTGTTTTCTGTCAGGGTCCCAGTTTTGTCTGAGAAAATGTACTGTATCTGGCCCAGATCCTCTGTGATGTTCAGAGCCCTGCACTGCACTGGTGTGTCAGTCTCCTCATCATATAGGTCAATGTCACGGTGGATGAAGAAGATCTGCAGCTTCACAAATTCAATCGACACATACAGAGAAATGGGGATCACAGTCTGGAAGCGGGAAAGTGGCAGAGGTCTGGGTCAATATTAGACAGGGTTTTGTTGAACTATTTATTTATTCAGTGTAGGTGAGATACATACCCTACTGATAAATGATTTCTTTTAAATCCTGATGCATTCTAAATGAAGCTAAATTATTTATTGTTGTGTTAGCGTCATCATCTGCATATATCTTTACTTTGAACAGCTTAAAAGGAACCCTTAACAGATGAGAAAGCAGCTTTTGCAATTTATTTATTTAAAATGTTTTACCAGGAAAAACATTCTATGCTGAGTAGAAGCCAATTCAGATGCATCTTGTAGGGTTAAGGGGCGATGGGGGTAGTAGTGCAAAATAGGGTAATTGTGTAGCTGTGCAGATATTTTATATTTCATTGTTACTACACCTGCCTTGCACCCATGGGGACTACAAACAAAGGTAGAGGCCTGGGCACATAAGACTCTAATTGTGTGTGTGTGTGTGGGGGGGTTATTCCAAGAGACAGTAGAAAATGACACGTTGCCTCCACACTAAAAAGATAAGTGGATCAGATCATGTGCAGTACCACCCGCTAGGATACAGTACCAACCCATATTCCCACAGGCTAAGGACCAACTGAGACCAACCAATTGCAGTTCTTGAAGAGCATCATTTGGTACATTACAAATAATATACTTACTAATGATATGCTCACAGACAAAATTATGGAAAATAACAACCAAACATTATCTGTACCTAGGTCCTGCAAATGTAAAAGGATGGTTAGTCAATATGCAATAATCTCAGTTATTAGTAGTTCAAGTCCCTCTGATGGAAAATAGGCCCACCCCTCACCACCACACACTGCTAAATATACTGTTAGCCCAACTACCCACAGCAACGACAGTCCAACAGGACAGTGTAACAACCCCCACTAAGGATGACATCATAAAGATAACTTGAAACTGCAGTTCTTTGTGGCACACCACTAACCCAAGAATTTATGACCTAGTGAACCCTGCTGACGATGTATATTCTTATGGTGAAAGCATCAGAGACATTTCCCAGGTTCTATTTGGCAACAACAAAGAAAACCAAATTAACCTATAATAATTTCAATCATGACCTCCTGATACTAAATGTAAAATAAATATATTTTCTTTACCAAGTGGTCTAAAAAGTGTAGTTTTAAAATGGGGTCAAAAGAAAAGAGTCAGTGCAGATTAAGACTACACCTAGATACAAAATGATATTCAGGTCTAACTATACTATATGATCTCTGGAAATGCCCTGCATGTCATCAGCTTCAGCCTCCTACATTTTCAGGTTAAATGATATATATGTGTTTCTTTTCATGGGACCTTTATAACCTGTCATGATGTCATGCAACACATAATATGAAACTGTAAAATGAAAACAAACTAAAGCTTCACTCTGTAACAATATTCCCATTTAAAGGTAATGTCTAATCATGACAGCCCAAAGTTCTCTGTACATGAATTGCTATCAAACTGCCCAGCTCTTGAAAGGCTGTTTTTCTACATTTCTGTTTGTTAATGCCCAGGACTGGACTTTCAAAGTTCTGAACTCAGGAGTTGTGGCTGTACTCTTATAGCTGCATCTGAGCAAATGCATCAGAACCTCTGTGTGTGTGTGTTTTAACCATTCTGATGCATTTGTGGTGCTTTTGTTGAGTTCATGGCAAAAAATTATGCATGTGTCAGTTTGGTTTTTTATGCATGCATCTTTCTTGACATGCAACCTGCTCCATGATGTTAGAGAACCTATCTTGTCACCTGTTGTGGCACACATAGCACAAGTGCAGCATAGTTCTGCTGCAAGGCACTGAAAATCAGATCCTTGTCATTATGCTTCAGAAAACACACAATCCTGCACATTAAAAACAAGCTTCAGGGAGGGAGGAGGGCATTGGGAAACAAACTATTATGCTTAAGCCAAGTATGGGAATAGGTTCCTATTGCCACTCACTTACACAATTTCAGTCAACTAGAGCTGAGCACTGCAGGATCGCTTATCTGGTGAACAGTTGTCTCATGCGACAACGTTAACCCTTAGGCTGATGACAGAACTAGAATGCATTGGAATTCTGGACTGATATATTGGTCCCGGCATAGCAAGGATTAAAGTGGACCATTCCACTTCAGAGGTGGTAAGTGTTCCACTTGTTTTCTGCAATAAAAATGGAATGTAAAACTTATAAATCACTCCAGCAAACCTGAGTGATTTAAAAGTGTAATAGGGCTTCCAAAGATGTCTCAATGTATAAGCAAGTCATCATGTGAGGTTTATACAATCAGACCCATCAGCTTTGATTTGTGGTCCTGTCTTTAAACCTGCTCAGACACTCTCTCATAAAATGAGAAATTCTTTAGAGGCACTATTATTGTTGGGGGTAACATACAATGATATAGGATATACTGCAGTGTTCAACTTTTAATATTCTATCTACTACACCGTGTGGTGTAGGTAGGATGCAAAGCTGAGGGTGAGAATGCAAACCTCTGGGCATTAAAGTAGAATCAAGGACCTAACTGCATATAATAACAGGATTATGTTATGCAGATAGTGTTGGTGGAGTTACAGCATCTCAGGCACAAACTATGTGAATGATCACTACAGATCTGATTTGTTTATACTGGTGGCTCGACCCCACCACACACACACACACACACACGTTTTGGTGGGGGGCAGAACCCTCAACACAAACAAAAAAATATTTTTAAAGAAAACAGTCTACAGCATATTAACCTAACCTTCTCTTATCCTAGCTCTGGTTCCAGATCACTTACAGTAGCTCTGCCCGTGCTCAATATGCTACAGTAACTGTAAAGGTGAGTCATTAGTCTTGAACTAATGCTGATCAGTGAACCAGGAGACACAGGTTCAAGTCCTACCAAAGCCACTTACTTGTAACCTCGAGGAAGTCACTTGGCCCTCTAGTCCACCTAACTACAACAAATGTAGAAGCAGTACCCACTGGAAATAACGACTGCATATTATAGCATGGCTGACCCCAGAATGTTACCGCCTTGGAATATACTGTAAACAGATGTTGCAGGCATTACTGTACAATACCTAGAAGAGTTTGCTGACAAAATTATATGTATATGGAATGTGATGCATGTAACTTTTGCTGCCATTGTCTGCTAGGACATTATTGTGCATGGATCTGTGGCTGAATGATCTTTTCTGAACCATGCCTGCATGCATACATACATACATACACACACATTAACAAACAAAATACTATTTTAAAGAATATATGAAGAACTGGATGATATCTAGATATAGAAAGTGAGTTAAGGAAGACATAATTATGTGAACAGTGGCAATAATTTGGGATCTTCAGAAACTGGCATGCAAGAGAAAAGTAACAGTAGCATGACAGGGTATGCATTAACTAAGTAATAAGCCACAACAGGGTATTTATTATAGGATTTTAGTACACACCCCAGAGGTGTAACAAGGCACAAGTCCCAAGGTCATATCCTTTTGCCCATGGAAAGTCCATTAAAATCCTATGATGCAAACCCTAGAGGGACTTATTACACCTATAAAATTGCTCTACATTGTTGTTGTTTTTTTGAGGGGGAATGAGATTTGGCACCTGACTGTGCATTTAGAGATTTAATGCATGGTGAAATGACATCTCTTGGCCAATGACAATTCAGATTTTTTGCCATATTGTAAAACACTTTGATGCACATCTCAAGGTGATATGGCCTGTGTTGTAACCAAGTGCATAAAACCCTGGAAAATGCATCAAAATGCTTTAGTGTATGCCCTGGAGTGCATTATTGCACTTATAGAGTGGCTCACTGTATAATAAAATCAAAACCTAGCATACAACCTTGCATAAAACTATTTTGATGTCATTGACATGTTTCAGCCAATCATGTTAATGGATTTGCTTTCACTGCTATTTTAGAAAAACAGTGTGTGATGTGATAGGACAAGGAAGTGTATTTTAAACTCCACTAATTTACCTGTAATAAGATGATCATCGTTAGAAATGTGTAGAAACCAGCAAGTGGAGGTGAAATGGTGTTACCAGCCTCATCCGGGACAGCAAACGTAGGTGAGGTTGGAAATATCCCAGCCAAACACCATTACCTACATTAAAAAAAAGACAAATATTGGGAGTCTGTAAATAAAGGCATCTTTGTGGGTTATCTTGCTAATGCAGCACTATATGTATAGACAATCAGGTAATTACTATAGAAATGCACCCCCAGTTTAATTCAGATGACAGGGGTAAACCACTGAGTGATGTTAGTAGCTGGTGGGTGGGGTCTTCTCTTGTGTTGTGCATAGTGTTATTGTTGTGCTTGTAGTGCTAGTTAGTGTAGGTGGATGGAGGATTCTAGCACCATGGGGATGGGCAGGGAATGGTTTCTTATGAAATAGTAACACCCAATGTTTGTGCCTGGACTGGGGTAGGGAGGGAGGTATGGGAACTAGAGGGTAGAGGGATGGGGAAAATACTTAAAAATAGTAGGGGTGGTGGGAGGAGAGTGCAATGTAAGAATATGGTGTGAGTAGTTATTTACTTTAAAACATAAAACTACTGTATATGTGGAGGGCACTTTGCCAGCGAAGCACCTCTTTGCAAGGTGAAGAACTATGCTCAGTATCAGTTTTCCTAGTGAAGTGCATTATGCGTACAGTAGTCCGTTGACACTTCACCAAGCAAAGAACTAAGCAAAGGACCACTCTATGCTATGAAAAGCCAGGAAACATGGAAGAATTTTGCAATGCCAAAATATCCTGACTTTGCACATTCTAGGTTTGAAGCATAATAGAACTAGGTATGGTATATCAGCCCCATAGGCTGATGCTCCACATACTGTATCACATGTAGTACTATTAGACAAAAATCTTCCAATTAGCCAACAGGGAAAGAAAAAGTACCATAAGGTGCTTTTACACACAGGTTTGTAAAAAAATAAGCGTTACCTGTGTGGCACGATGTACTCTGTTGCGTTCGGGTTTCCTTTTATACCCTCCGAGTATTCCGCTAATCCACCTCCGTTTGTTTCAGCTCCACCAGAGTTTGCTGCTCTAATGGCAGTTTCTGCAGTGGCGCCAGAATGGCTGTTTTACACAGCCAGATCAAAGCAGCACCTATGCGATGCCAAATCGCGAGAAGCAGAGATTGCGGTTTGAATGAACGTTCACCAAGAAGCGTAACAAATGCTTTTTACACACAAGGGATGTAGCAGGATACTGTTTCTGTAACAGTTATTCTGTTACATAGACCTGTGTAAAAGCACCAATAGATATAGAAAGTAGTAGTTGACTACTTTTAATTAATTTCAATAGTACACTGACTCTTTATATTGCATAAGTATAAATATATATGTTTCTCTTATGATTATAAGATTATGTTCCTAAGTTCTTGGAGTGAGAGAACTATGAAGTGAAACTAAACAGTTCTGGCACATAAAGACTTGAGCAAAACATCTATCCAGAAGAGACACAGAAACTGTATAGGAAAATATATGATAAATCATGTTGAAAATTTCTGTTTTTTAAAACTGGAACTAGGATTTAAAATCAAAATGCCTTACTTTGCTAAAAATTAGAGAAACCTGTGAGTGAGAAATGAACTTTGCCAATGGAACATAAAACTTCAGAATTTTAGAACTATTTGCATAAGAGACCTGCTTAGGGATGAAAATAATTCATTACCTATTGCTCCAATGAGACACATGATGATCAGAAGCGCCACACAGAAGAAGATGTCTATGTTCATTTTTCTTTCTAACTGACTGCGCTTATAGCGAGGACCACTGTTGTTCAACATTGCCTTGGTCTCATGCCCTACAAACACAACAATCATTGTACATTTATTAAAATGTTTCATTTAGAAATATAGAACACTGATGGCATGAAAGGGCCCATGACTGGCCCATCCAGTCTGCCCATCTCTACCTAGTACTTTTATGATGGTCCTAATGACCAGCCTTCTCACTTTTCCTTTCCCATTTGCTCCCCAACTACCCTTATCACTCCTTTGTGTCTGACCCAACCATTTCTGAATCCACTCACTGTGTTGGCACAGACCACCTCATATGATTGAAAAGGATACTGGCCTTCCTTCTTTTGGAATCTTGCTGACAGATTAAGGAACAGGCAGAACTAGTTCTCACACAAATAAACCCCATAACCTAGCCATTTATAAATTTATTGCAAAATCAACTTCCCTTAACATTTCTAGTGATATAAAGTGAACACAAACCTTTATGGTTTCTATTACTATTAAGAACCTTGACATGTGTGATGTCTATTTATTACCCCTCCCCATTTTGTTTTTGTTTGTTTTGATAAAGTCACATTTTATGTTTGCTTGCGCATGTGCAAAAACATAGTGCATCATTCGAGTTTTCGGAGGTGTGTCAGCGTCTTCCAATTCAGTCAGTGTGTTTGCAGGTGCGGTCACAGTTCTCCAATCACTGCTGGAGCTGTCTATGACAGCAGTTGAAAATACAGTGGCATACAGTTGAAAGAGGAGATATGCTTCAGTGAGCAGTGGTAAGATATCGCCTGCTCATGTGGGCACCTCTTACACACGCCTTGCGCATACTGTGTGCTCGCCCCCCGCACACTGTATAGCAGGCACGGAGGTGCCCAATCCCCATCGGCTGTGCTACTTCCCCCAAACAGAGTCCCAGATGCCGCTGGGTGCCCACCCCAGTGGCCTTGCCCACATCCTGCGGGGCGGCGGGTTGCCCAACTTCGTTGGCTCCAGCCCCTCCAAACAGTTTATAGCTGCCACGCTGGGAGCCCACCAGCGTGGCACAAGTCCTTGCGGCCGTATGGGGTGCCCAATCCCCTGTCGCCCAGAGCCCCAACAGTTTTTAGCTGCCATGCTGGGAGCCCACCCCAGCATGGCAAATGTCCCGTGCATCTTCCTGTTAAAAAAAACAAACCTGTAAACAAGAAAATGTTCCTCGCATTCACCCAGCCCACCGCACCCACCACCGTGCCCCTGCATTCCCACACCCCACCCCATACTTACCTCCGACTCTGGCGCCGACGACCGGTGGACCGGGGAACACGCCTGCACTCTTCAAAGCTGACCACGAACTGAGGAAACGCCGGTAAGCTGTATAATGGGATAGATAGGGTTTCTTCAACTTTGCTGCATTTCTCAGGCAATTTTGGAATTTTGCACCAAATTTTCAACATGAGGGTTTTGGGACCCCTTCTCATGAATGCTTTCACTGTCATGGCGTTAATGGGTCCCAAAGGGTGATTTGCAGTCACTGCGCAAAATCACCTTTCGGGACTGTGTAACAAAACAATACTGCCACTGTTCATAAGGTGGGCTCTCAAAAACCTATGTTGAAAATTTGGTGGAAAAATTCTTAAAATGACTGTTTTGGCGTGTGTTCACGCGGTTCTCGCCGCTGTAAGTTCCAAATTTTCAATATTTTCACTCCAGATTTATTACACTTCCTTATGAGCAGCACAGCTGTCATTTTCATATCTTGCCCAAAACATGTTTCCGCCCATATAGCGCCAATGGGCGCAGTCGGTTAAGCTTGAAATCAATGTTATAGGACACATTAAGAAAATCACAGTGACACTGTTCATGAGCAGAGGTATTAAAATGGCTATGTTGAAAATTTGGTGAAAAATTCCTAAGAATAGACCGTTTCTGGCGTGCGTTCGTAGTTCCTATGCATGCTTGTAAGTTTGCAAATTTTCAATATTTTCACTCCAGATTTTCAACATTGCCATTTTATTACACTTCCTTATGGACAGTGTAGCTGCCATTTTCACATGTCACCCAAAATGTGTTTTCGCACATGTAGCGCAAAATGGTGCAGTCGATTTAATGAAAGCAATGTTTTGGACAGATTAAGGAAATCACAGTTACACTGTTCATGAGCAAAGGTCTTAAATGGCTATGTTGAAAATTTGGTGACAAAGTCCATAAATGACTGTGTTACGAGTGAGCATTGCGCAGTTTCCATGCACCTTCGTAAGTTCATGACTTTGTAATATTTTCAGTCCAGATTTTCACCAGTGGCATTTTCCACACTTCCTTATGAACAGTACAGCTGTCATTTTTCACAACATTGCCGAAATGTGTTTCACACTTTCAGTGCAGAGATGCTTGGTTGCTGTGGGAAATCATTGTTCGGGACAGATAAAGAAAATCACAATGACACTGTTCATGTTCGGAGGTCCCAAAATGCCTGTGTTGACAATCTGCTGCAAAATCCCCAAACTAATTACATTATGGGTGTGTGTTGCACAGTTTCTATGCAAGCTCGTGACTTCACCAGTTTTTTAATCTTTTTACAGATTTGCAACATCGCCATTTTACACCTCCCATGAACAGTACAGCTGTCATTTTCACATCCTGTTGAATGTGTTTTTGCACCTGTGGTGCTAAATGCTGTAGTTGCTGTGCATAAACAACTTCGGCTAACAACCTGATATTGCCACTGTTCATGAGGTGGGGTCACAAAAAACATGTTGAAAATTTGGAGTGAAAATACCAGCGAATGCCTGAGGTGTTAGGATTTCCAACCATAACGCCCACCCTGTAGAGAATGACAGGCATCAAGGGTGTGACTTGGGATTCTTGCCTGTAATGCTCATACCCATTCCACACCCTGCAGCCAGTGAGAGGCTTTGAGGTATGCCTTGAACTCTTCAGCCCCAAAGTTCACCCCATTCTCCTATACGCACCCATCTCACTGTATTTCCTGATGGAATGGGGTGCTTAATAAGGGCCAAAGACCCCATAGCACACTGTGACACTTGTCAGTGTCTGCAGGGGTGTGTGGTGAAATGGCGTGGGCTGCTATGCCTGATGACCCAAAGGCACACCTCAAAGCCTGTCACCTCTGCAGGGTGGTAGTGGGTTGGCTTCAGTTCAGTACTTCACTGCCATTCCCATTATGCAGCTCTGTAACTTACACCACCAATGCCAATGCCAGCAAGCAAACATTTGGCATTGACAAATGCTTGTTTAGCTTAGTGATATCAGTTGAGCTGAAGCCCTTCCATGCAGGGCTGAAATTCAACTGATGACTTCGATTCTGGAATTGATAAGTAATTCAAAAAATTCATATTGGGCAGAAAAAGGAAGCATCAACAATTGATCCTTAATTAAGAAAAAAATAAGTATTTCAAAACAAACAGTCAAACACACAGAACATTGAGGGTCTTTAATAGACTTCCACAAGACCAAATTTCCATTAATATTAAATAAACAAAAAAAAAAAAAAGTTGATGTTCTTTTTATCAATCATGGGAGTGCTCCTGAACAATCGGAGTTGCTCTTTTCCTTTGCATATTAGGCATTCTAATTCTAGAAAGAGTGTTTCATCTGCATTTGACCTGGAAATAAGCATGTTCGGTTAAGGTTTTAAAAATATATATACATATACAACTGATCGAGCTTGAGCAATAATATATTAACACTACTAACGAGACTACTCTCACAGTTGTAAGAGTGATCTCACTTAATTCTTAGGTTATCAAAATGCTTACATTTGGCTTGCCATTATCATACCCTAAGAATAGCGTGGGACCACTCTACAACAGTAAGAGAGGTATCAGAGGCGTATTAACATACCCAATATGCAGCTTAGTTATTAACATGTAATAGCCATATCCTGTAATGAAAGATAATGGATAATAAACTGTGGCCTTCCTACAGTAGTTAAAAGCCTGTGCAAGCTCTTTTAAATTAGGTTTTGGGTTTATCTGTAGCTGGCAGCTGTCTCAAGATATCTAGAACTTAGCCTGCCCTAATTGGATACTGTGCTGAAAACATTTTATGTAAGTTTGTGACTGACAACTACATTTTAGTTAGGCACAGCATCCCTGACTGGCATTACAAAGCTTTGTAAAATGGTGGCAGTGTAGTACAAAAATAGAACAGACTTAGTTGCAGATATTTTGAGACTGCTGTTAGTTACAGGTAAGGCTAATATCACATTTTATAGGGCTTTCTATGATCTTTCAGACTATAAGATGTCTATGTTCATAAATGGTCCCCTTTAAATGTGCACTCTGCCAGATTCAAACAGTGGTCCAAACAAGAGCCTTGCAGAAGCTTTCTGAGTTCCCAAATTAACAAGTGTGGCACTATAGTATTAATATAGGTATACTATAGGGCAGGCATATCATCAGTCTCTTGCACTGCTACCAGATTCAGGTAAGCCACTACCTTATTTAAAGCAACTTTGCATGGACTTTCAAAGTGTATGGGGCACAACATGTTTCTCTTCATACAAAATTTGGCCCAGCTCTTTAATGTAAAACAGAGAAATACAGAAACATAGAATTTGTCAGCATTAGAGGACCACCTGGCCCACCCAGTCTGCCCATCAACATCCCCTCAGAATAATAAAATCTGCAGTAAGAAATATTAGCAAAAAGTAATTCACACATAGAAAGATGAAATAATTCTGTGCACAATTTTAAGACACATAATGGTGCCATGTAGTATAATAAAATCATCTGAAACAAAGATGAAAAGGTAGATTTAAGAATGGGGTGCAGTTGACTCACAGCACAGTTTCATACCAAACTACAGGGCTCCTTGACCAGCATGCAATTATAAAAGAATACCACAATTTCCAGCTCTTTACTCCATTTACGGCCAAATGCAAAACATAATTATTCCTGCAAAGGGCCATAACAAGCACTAATGGTAGACAGAAATGCTCCACATGTCTACTTGCACTGAAAAACTGTAAGCATGGAACATTGTACTAAACTCTAAAGTTCCACTTATTGTGATTTTAGTGGATTTGCAAGGCATAAGCCCATCTAAACTCTTGCCCAGTGACTCTTCATCCCTTACAGACTTTGGAAAGAATATCCCATTCAGTATGGCAATATAATGTAATTAAATGAGTAGTACATCTGAGGTAGAAGACTTGGTTTGCTGGCCAAGGCACCTAGCTTCACCTGAGCTCTTTCCTTCCAAGACTGCTTGAAAGGCAGAGTAGAGAACCTTACCAGAGCAAGGAAAATGATTAAGACTTCTTTTGGCTAAGCAGATTTACTGTGTGGTGGTGTTTTTATTTTTACTCACAGGGATTGCTACTGTTTGTTGCTAACATTTCATTGCTTTATTTTTCTCTGATTCAAATTGTTGTTGCTGGTATACCTTCTTCTGCATTATTAAAAGGTGTGCCTACAGGTGTGTGCTAACAGATTACTGCTGTAATCTTCTGATTCAAATTGTCTTTTGCAAGGTATATCTTCTGTTACTGCTTTATTTTCTCTCGTAGCAAAGTGTTTCTTACAGGGTATATCTTCTCTGAAATTATTACAGGTGGAGCTTACATTTTTGTGACTTTTTATCATTGGTCTAAGCAAAATTACTATTTGACTCTGTTTTATTTCATTCTTGTTTTTTTTTAGTTAAAAGGTTTGTTGTCTCAGAGGTGTTTCAGACTCCTTCTCACATTGAAGGAGCTAATTGCTTTCCTCCACAGCTCTTCCAAAGGATTAGGTGTTATGTGAGGGGTGGAGCTGGCAAACTGTCAGTATTTCCAACAGAAAGAAGGGTTAAAAGGTCAGGTTAGTTGATATCTTGGAGATAGAAGACTTGGTTTGCTGGCCAATGCACCTAGCTTCACCTGAGCTCTTTCCTTCCAAGACTGCTTGAAAGGCAGAGTAGAGAACCTTACCAGAGCAAGAGAAAAGGATTAAGACTTCTTTTGGCTAAGCAGATTTACTGTGTGGTGGTGTTTTTATTTTTCACTCACAGGGATTACTACTGTTTGTTGCTAACATATCATTGCTTTATTTTTCTCTGTAGCAAAGTGTTTCTTACAGCGATATCTTCTCTGAAATTATTACAGGTGGTGCTTTACAGGTTTTACAGTTTTATCTAACATTAGGATAAGCTTTCAGGGTTACTGCATTTGCTGTTGACTGTTTCTGCTCTTACCTCCTTGTTCTTTCATCTGTGGTTCTTCTTTTTCAGCAGGAAGGGCCCACACCACCATCCCAACCACCCACACTACACTCCTTTTATAGGGTACCACAGTTGTGACATTTCCTGTGGCAGAGCAGGAAGGGGCGGATCAGTGGGGCATCCACAAGGTGAGCTCATTTACAGAGGTACTAGTAATTTAACTTGATATAACAAGTTAAACAAAACAAAACACAATCAAACCATTACTTGCATTTTTCCTTCTAATTACTCTGACTAGGTTATAAACCCAGTAACTTATCTGGAATGGATATCATTAACTGCAGGTACTGTGGAACAATTTTCAGAGGGACAGTCTTTCAGGATTTAGGACACTGTCCTACATGCTGGGCCATTGGAGATCTTAGGGCTTAGCTCCGGGCAGCATGGGCAGAGATTGCACGCCTCAAATTTCATATTCAAGAGGAAATAACATTATAAGAACCACCAGCCATTTCGCCAGCATCCAACAGAAAACCTCAACCGCAGAGGGTAGTTGGACCAGGAGGTTGGCAGGTGGTTAGGAGGGCAAATCGGGTGCCCCATCACTCTCTTCTCCAACATATTACCTCCAAAACCATATAAACACTACAAACAGGTATCTGCCTCTATCTCTGAAATCAAACAAAGACGCAGAAGACACTGCAGAGCAGGACACTGCGGCACAGGAGCTAGCACAACAAAACTCACCCAAATCAGGAACCAAAACAAAAAGCAAAAGGAATCCAAAAACTTCTGATCATAGGAGACTCCATGATTCGGGAGTTGATACCCATCTCCAGCCAGGTAATGGTCAGATGTCTCCCAGGTACATCAGCATGGAGAGACACTGACCGCATTATTAAAATTGTTCACAAAGCAGGAGAAAACATTGATGTCCTAGTACACATAGGGATTAATGATCTCGCCAGCCAGTCAGTTGTGGAGACCAAGGAACACCTGACCAGGCTGGGTGACAAACTATCATCCATTTCGTCCTGCATCTCCTTCTCTGAGATCCTGCCAGTCTGGGAGAGGGGCAGATGGACGGAAGATCAGAGAAGGGGAGATAGAGCTAAACAAGTGGCTCAAGGGCTGGTGCCAGGAAAAGGACACAGATTTGTAGGAACTGGCAACAGTTCTGGGAGTGAAAGTTCTTTAAATTTGATGGACAGCATCTGACTAAGGAGGGAGTCAGTGCATTGGGGCAGAAGTTTGATGTCTTTGCAGAATATTTAAACTAGCAAATGGGGAGGGGTGCAGCACCCCATACGTCGAATGGAAGAACACCCCCAGCTAGTGGTCAAACAAGGATTCAGCATGTTTGCAGTTCATTTGCATCACCAGGTAAGAAAAAGGTTTGTCTCCTATACAACACACAGGGTAATGCCAAACCTCACCCAACAAATAACACACTGAAATCTAGCCAATGGAAAATCATGTACACAATGCTCACAGCCTGGGAAATAAGATCCCAGACCTGCAGGCAATAATGTCAGAGGCTAACCTGGACATAGTAGCAATTAGTGAGACGTGGTTTACCAGTAACCACACTAGGAGACTTCCAGTACCTGGCTATGTATTGTTCAGAAGAGACCGAGGTGCAAAAAGGGGAGGAGTGGCCCTGTATGTCAATGAAAATATCAAAGCTACAGAAATTCAAAATACACATAAGGAGCCAGAAGAACTGTGGGTCACCCTGGAAACAGGAAATGGGACAGCCATAAGAACTGGGGTTGTCTACAGGCCCCAGACCAGAGGGAGGACATAGACACATTACTGTTAGAAGATATACAAAACATGACAGCTAAAGGGAGGTTCTGATAATGGAGACTTCAACATGCCGGATACAGATGGACAATACCAGCAGGAACATCTGCCAGAACTAGACACATAGTGGATTCCTGCAGGGGAGGGCCTCAAACAACTGGTACAACAACCCACAAGAGACAGGGCTATCCTAGATCTAGTACTGACTAACAAGGAAGGGATCACAGATCTCCAAGTAGAAGGTCACCTGGGGCTAGTGACCATCACATGGTATGGTTCAATTTGGCTACTACATCTAAATCATCCCATTCCAAGGCAAAAAATATGGGACTTCAGAGGAGCTGACTTTGATAAGATGGCCAACAGAGTTAAGCTAGCACTGGCAAAAAGAAACACAGGTGAGGGGTACAGGCAAAGTGGGCAAGCATTAAGGATGCAATACTTGAAGCAACATCCCATTGTGTTAGACAGAAAAGGAAGTGCAATAGAAGAAGGAAACCACTTTGGTTCTCAAATACAGTAGCAGAAAAGATCAGAGCCAAAAGGCTGGCCTTCAGGAAATATAAAGGAACACAGCGGATGAAGATAGTGAGGCATACCAAACTGCTCTAAGGGAAGCAGGGAAGGCGGTAAGGCAAGCAAAGTCCCAAACTGAGGAAACACTAGCACTAACAGTAAAAGAAGGTGACAAGACTTTCTATAGATACACTAGTGAAAGGAGAAAGTCCAGAGGGGTATTGCTAAGCTTAATGGAGAAAAGGGAGCATGTGAGGAGGAGGACCATGTAAAATCATCTATCCTAAATAGATACTTTGCTCAGTATTTACTGAAGAGATGGTAGGGCAGTGCCCACAGCTCAGCACCATGGACACAGGGGGAGAGGTGAGCACTACTCCCTTCACAAAAAGAAAGGGTCCTACAAGAGCTTGCTAAGCTAGGGTGGACAAGGCAATGGGTCCTGATGGCATACATCCCAGGGTACTTAAGGAGCTAAAGGTGGAACTAGCAGAGCCATTAACAGAACTGTTTAGTGAGTCTCTGAGCACAGGAGAGGTCACAGAAGACTGGAGAAGGGCTCATGTGATCCCACTCACAAGAGTGGTAGCAGGGAGGAGGCAGGGAACTACAGACCAGTCAGTCTTACCTCAGTAGTGGGCAAGATTATGGGGGCACTCCTTAAGGAAAGGATAATGCAACACCTGGAATCCATAGGGGCACAGGATCCAAGACAGCATGGGTTTACAAAGGAAGGTCCTGTCAAACTAATCTCATAGATTTCTTTGACTGGGTAACCAGAGTGGTAGACCAAGGGGAGCAGTTGATGTCGCCTACCTTGACTTCAGCAAAGCTTTTGACACTGCTCCACATAGAAGATTGATAAATAAGCTGGGTAGGCTCAGGATGGGTCAGAAGTCGGTCAACTGGGTGGCAAACTGGTTGACGGGCAGAAAACAGAGAGTGGTGGTAAATGGTATACAGTCAGAAGAGATGCAAGTCACAAGTGGGGTACCTCAGGGATCAGTCCTGTGGCCAGTCCTCTTCAACATCTTCATTAGTGACCTTGCAGATGGACTAGAGGTAAGGCTTGTCTGTTTGCAGATGACACCAAGATCTGCAACAGAGTAGATGATCCAGATGGGGTGGGCAGAATGAGAAGAGATCTGGATAAACTAGCAAAATGGTCAGAAGAGTGGCAACTGGGATTTAATGCAAAGAAGTGCAAGATCATGCACATAGGGAAGAGAAACCCTGAAGCCACCTATAGGCTGGGAGGGAGTTGCTAGCAGTCACAAAGGAAGAAAGAGACTTGGGCATCATCATCACTGATGACCTGAAATCATCCAAGCAGACCTCTAAAGCAGTAGGTAAGGCTAGGGGTTGTTAGGGTGTATTAGTAGGGGTATCATAAGTTGGAAGAGGGAGGTAATAATCCCTCTTACAAGACACTGGTTAGGCCCCATCTGGAGTACTGCATGCAGTATTGGAGACCACACCTTCACAAGGACATTAACCAAATTGAGGCAGTCCAGAGAGGGCAACCAAAATGGTGCAGGGACTGCATCAGAAGACATATGAGGACAGATTAACAGAGCTCAACATGTATACCCTTGAGCAAAGGAGGAGAGAGGTGATATGATCGAGGCATTCAAACACCTTTTGGGCATTAACAAGGTGAAAGAGTCTAACATGTTTAAATATAAGAAAAATAGCAGGACAAGAGGACACAGCATGAGATTGGGGGGCCGATTAAGGGGAATGTGAGGAAATCTTTTCACAGAAAGGGTGGTGGATGCATGGAATGGCCTACCTCAAGAAGTGGTGGCTATGAATACAGTGCAGGGCTTCAAACAGGCATGTGATAGGCATAAGGAAGCAATACAAATTAGTATGAATAGATAGGCCACTGACAGAGCAAAGGCCGATGGCACATTTATAAGGTAGAAAAGAAATGGGCAGACTGGATGGGCCTTCACGGTCCTTATCTGCCGTCAACTTCTATGTTTCTATGTTTCTATAGTACACCCTCATGTCTTGTAAATGTTATTTGTCTCCTTGTCAATAGATAACTCTTTTGTGTAGCTGTGGGTGATATGTGTTTGCTTTAGTTTGCTTTCACAGTTTACACCAGGTCCTGTAACTAGCCTGAGGTTTCCATTTTCTGGTTGTTGAAATCTCATTGTCCCAGACAGCTGCATTAGAGTATGAGAACATGATGCTACAGCAACCATTTACATCATGTATTGCTATGCTGAAAGTACATATAACCTGACAAAACTCTCTAGAAACACACAGACAAAATGCAATTTAAAAGAAAAAATCATGCATTACATCTGAGAAAGTTTCTAAAGCTAACTGAAGGTAAAGGTGATTTTTCACATCTAGCTGCAACTTGTTCTATTGAATTCTAAGTCAGCAGACAGGCATACTGTGGACTCTGTGGAGTCTAAAGGGTGCTGACACATCATGTTCTCATGTGCTAATGCATCTCATGGACAGTCAGATTTCAACAACCACAAAATGGAGACCCCAAGCTAGTTACAGGGATAGTGTGAAAACAAACTGAAGCAAACACACATATCCTTAACAGCTACACATAAAGAGTTCTCTGTTGTTAGAGAAACAATTATGATTTACAAGCTGTGAGGGTGTACAATGTTGTGACTGTCCTAATGTTTGAACATTTTGCCTCTCAACAAACGGTCTTATGCCAGCAGCAGTTTCAATGTGTCACTAATATACCAACTCCATTCCGTCATTTAGACAAGCTGTTTAGCTAGAGCAGTCAGCCATGGACTATCCTCTAGCTTAGACACATTAATGTATTTTAATTTGCAAACTACTTTGTGTTAAGCATCAGTTATGGTTAATGAAAATGAAGCAGAATTCTAATCTTTTGTCACCCCTCTTCCTGTCTGCATTCATTTTAATTTTCTATCTAGCAGCAGAATGGCGAGGACTGGTCTGCACCTCATCATTTCTAGTGAAATTTCTGATCAGTCTTTTCAGCAGGGGTTCTCATTAGAATGCTGTGAGCTACTACTTCTGATCCTTAGTCTGTACTGCACTGCAGAGCCCTGACATTCCCGACTCACAGCTGTAGCTTTCAGTAGGGCAATCTATTAGTGTTTTACATTGTTCATCCCATAACAGGACAACATTCATGAATAGTTTGAACACCCAAGAAAATCTCTTTGAATGAGGTATTGGGCTCAGCAGATGATGACATGATGGTCTCCAGGAGGCCTTAGCAAAGCTGCTACAAATAACCCTGGATGACACTAGAGAGCAGCAGAGTGATGTGGAGGAAGTTTGAAAGAGAGCAGTGCCTGCAGAAGTTTCAGAATGATTCAGATTTTGCTGCATTCAAACTGGAATTGAAATTGGAAATCCAGAAAGTAGATGTAAATGTCAGTGCTGTTAAATGGAAGAAATTAATCCAAGATGAATTGGATTATAAAAATGGTAGCAGAATGAAGGGCAAAACCAAACGTGAGGTGAGGTTTGAAAAAAAGTATTGTGGAGTTCTGCAGTGTCAGAGGCAGAAACAGCAAGTACTGAAAATAATTCAGGTAGAGATTCTGATTCCTCAATCACTTATACCGCTGTTGTTTTGTAGACAAGCCACCCAAGAACAAATACTCCTACTAGAGCCCCAGAATACAACAAAATGCAGGAAGGCGAACACCAGACAAGGAGGGATGCAGGGACGTGGGTTGATGAGATTGGACAGAAGGGGAGGAAATGGTATCAGAAGGGACAATAACCTGTGAAAGTGGGGTTTCTTCTGAGACTGAGCTGAACCACCAGCCCACAACAAACAATAACGTTGCCATTAATATATCTTGGTACAACCTCTCAGAGAGGAAATAAAGCCACAGAACAGTGGACTGGCATTAATGCTAACCACTGACTTTAATCTTTTTCTTTTTTTTTTAACACCTCTTTTTCCTCCTGTCATGGCCTGTGGAGCCTCTCTCAGGCATACTGCCTTTTCTTTCTGCCTGCCTGAGGTTCTCTAAGCCCTAAGCATCTCTCTCCCTCCTCCTCCCACAGTCAGTACCCCCAGCTTAACCCCTCTGGGGTGGGGCCACCCTCCTCTTGGGTGCACTTTCAAGTCAGACCCTGGCTGTAGGTGAGGGCCCGGAGGAACTGGAAGGCTGGGGTGAGACAAATCCAGAGGTGGGCATGGGGTCAGGTACCATCGCCTACCCCCAGAGCAGGACTTTTCCATATTCTGGTGTTCTCCTACCCCCATGCGTGGGCACCAATACCATGGCACATAGCAACCCTACAACACTGGCCATGCTGATTGATGTGCTATCTTGCATACTGCAGCACCCCTGATCTCCACTGGGAGCCATTGGTATGCTGGACAAACCCCAACCCTCCCCAGGGGAGGAGAGCAGCCCTGTGGGTGCTGGATCCTCACCCCATCCCTGCCGACCCCTAGTGCCCGAGCTCACTCCCAAACTCAGGTCGATGGTGTGGCATCCAGCACCTCAGCCCTCAGCACCACCGGCCAGCTTTAATCTTTTTCTGCTAAAATAGATCTTAACAAGTTTTGTAGGAAGTTAAACCTGAAGAGCTTGTTAAATAATGATGGTAACATAATTTGGGAGGGGTCACCAATACAGGACAGTATAGTCATTGAACCCATACCCACACAGGAAGGTTTTACAGGCACTGTGGGAATCTGAAGAGCCAGAAGAGGTCGCATAGTGGGCCACAGTTCAGGAGGAGGTACATATAAGGAGAAAACCCATCAATTTCATGCCCCAGTTACAAACCAGTTACAAATGCAGTTGGCATGTCTCAGAAGTTGGTGGAAAAATTGATAAGGGATTCAGTAGTTAGGATTTTCAGCCTGACTATGTTAACCTTTCCATAAATGAACAAAATCATCTGGAAAATCTGAAAAGTAACCCATAAATCACAATTAAGCCTGCAGATAAGGAGGGCACCATAGTGGTCATGGACACCAGCATGGTCAAGTATATAGCAGAGGTACATAGACAACTAGCCATTACAGACCAGTGTACCATGATTCCACAGTAGCCCTCTAGGAAAAAAATGGATGATTTCCTGAGTTGGGCCTATAATATGGTCCTTATTACTCTATAGGAGATTGAATATATAAAATCAGAATATCCATTAAGACCACAGATGTACATTCTCCCAAAAATCCACAACACTTTATTGAATCCTCCTAGCAGGTTAATAATATTTTCAGTTGTGGGGTCAGCCTAAAGCTCCTCTTGAAATTTACAGATGATCATATCAAACATCTGGTACCCCAGCTCCCTCTCATGTGAAAGACACTGGAGACTTGTTCCACTTTCTGGAGGGACTCCATGCTGAGGTTGAGATTTTTGGGTCACACTCGATGTGAGTCCCTGTATACAAACATACCCCAAAAGGACCGCCTCCGAGCTTTGAGATACTTTCTTTGTGAGAGAGGAATTTGAGCAGTTCCTGCTACCAACCTTTTGGTGGAGATAGCAGAACTGGTCCTGTTAAGTAATGTATTTGCTTTTATGGGAGAGTAGTTCTTGCAAATGAAGAGCACGGCAATGGGTGTGTAATTTTCACCCAATTATGTGAACCTCTATTTGGGCCAGTGGGAGGAGCAGGTTACTGGGAATTTAGAGAGCAGTGATTTTGTTACAAAAGTGAAGGCATGGTGCTGCTATATGACTGATGCATTCATGGTTTTAACTGGCAGGAGGCAAGAGAAACTTGCCAATGTTGTGCAATATCTCAATTGTACGAATGAACACTTCAGATTAACCATGATTTGTAGTCTTCATGAGACTCCCTTTTAGACATAATAATCAGCAGGATGCGCAAGGTAACATAGCCACAAGTATCTACAGGAAGCCTGCATAATGCAATTCTGCATTGCGGGCTAGTTGTACCACCCTGCCACACTGTGAACAATTTCCCAAAACCTTTTTCTGCAGGGCCAGATTTAACTGCAACTCAAAACAGTTATTCAAGAAAGAAATGTTTAACTTGAAAAGAGATGTAGACCAGGGGCTGTTCTGCTTCCACCATTAAAAAGCCCAGAACAAGTATAAAGTGTCAGTAGAAACAGTTCTCGAACCAAAAAGCGAAATGAGGAGCTTAATATGTAACAATTTTATCACTACCTACTCAGTAAGGGCACACAAGATTAGAGATCTTGCAAAAACAGGGTGGGTTCTTGGTATTGCTGACAGACTGAGGGACTTTGTAGCCACTCCACCAAGAATGGTACATAGGAGGATGAGAAACCTAAAGGATGAGTGTGTTCATGCACTTCAGCCAAGGGCGAAACCTGACACCTGCTAGCCTGTGCCCCTTAGAGACTGTAAGCAGTGAAAGTACTGCAAATATTGCAAGGTTTATTTATTTTATTTATTTTAATTTGGGATTAATAATACCTTTGAGCCAAGGGCTCATTTACAAAGCTCCAAGTCAAAACAAAGAACAGAAACAGAGATTAACAGTACAGCAGTATACAAACAGAGACATTTGCATTATGATATGATTACATGGTTTTATGGCAAACAAGGAGGGTTTTATAGCATACATAAAAGATGTAGTGATGTTCTTAACAGTCACCTTCCAATTAGGTTATAGATTAGCCATATAATTTAAAGTGATTACTTCATCGTCAGTTATTCTTGAGAAAACAGTTGGTTCAGAAATTCAGCACAGGACAAGAGACACATTTCAGGTAGCTAGTGCATGAGAGGGTAAGACCACCAGAAAGAGTTTTTTTTTTATGTTGATGCTGAAGCGTAGGGGCAGCCTGAGGAGGCTTTGTCATTGTAACAGGGGTCCCTGGTGTGGACTAGGGGAGAGAGGGTAGTGGTGGGTAGGAGGTGAGAGTGGGGGGTGTTTAGGTGGGGGTGGGTATGAGGTTGTCAAGAAGATTAACAGTTTCCTTAACCTAGAAGGACACAAGGTGCTAGATATACTTGATTTCATTGTAACCACCCATGTGGTACTCATGGTGGAGTTGTACACTCCATGATTGCACGGGGGATCATATGAGGGCCATGCAGTCAAATACTCAAGGATATGCCCTGGCAACACATGCACACTCCATATGCAGCACTGACCAGCACTGTGTCTTTTACTGGCACTGAACATGTGGTAATGGGCCCAAGGGGTGGCGATAGAGAGTTGTCACTGGACAGGAAGGAAACTTTGAGGATTTTAAATTGGCTGCCATGCTGGCCAGGTCTAAATGGGCAGCTGCATTTAGTGCTCTTCCTGATCAATAAATTATTTTGTTTTCCCTTTGCTTAGAAAAGTACATTTATGTGTCTCTTGAGAGTAAGCTATTACTGCGGTTCTGAATTTACTTTTTCTACATGATCTCATTGAGTAATACTGTGTCTGAATATATTTATTTTGACAATGCCTTTTCTCCTGTCTGTACCTTTACAGGTACCCCACTTTCACACCCTCCTTCTAGCCATTTTGGTGAAGCTGCAGATACACTTTTGGCCACAGTGTGACTGATGCAGGTAGAAGACTGGAGTGTGAGCCTTAGGACCATGAGGCTTCTTGGTTTCCCATGTGTTTTGCGCCATCAGTTGGCACTGCTTTTGCAGTTACCGTTACCCTCTCCCCCGATGTTTCCTGTTTGCCTTCCCTGTCCTTTTTCTTTCCTTCCTGCTTTGGTTCTCCCTTTCACCCACACATATCTGCACTTTCTCTGCCATGTATTTTGGGGCCCATCATTAATATACTTTTAGGGCTATACTTTCAAATATCTGGGATCTACTGTTTCTGACTGTGCAATAATAACAAGCTTTTTTAACTTTTTGGGTATTTTTGATGTAACTACATTTTATTGTTGCTGTACAATTTGCAATAAAAATGATTTGAGAGTGTAATGCATGTTTGTCTACTGTCTCTATAAATCTTAGTCACATGTCACTTTGCTAATTGTATTGAACAAGATAACCAGCAGAGGCTGCCCACCTTTGAAAAAGCTCAATAGAGTGAAATGTAAGGGATCATTTGTGCCGTTGTTGAGACTAGCTGCTTTTGTCAGCACTGAGTTTTAGGAATAATCTGCACTTTTCTAATTCTCAAGTTTGAGTCTGAAACTGACTTATTTCAAGTGGTGAGTGCTGTGCATTTCTGAACTTTCTTGCACTGTGTGAACTATTGCACTTAGCACCAGTAGTCCTAGAGCAACGTGTTTGCTCTTGGTACTGAACCCACCTATAGCTGACTGCAACCTGAACATATACATGAATATGTCTGTTCAATATTATTACCACACTGCCACTATGTTATAGAACCGTGTGATGTCATGCAGGGATGAGTTGATCTCACACAGTACTAAGAAGAACTACAGTGCTAACATTTTATGCAGTAAGTGGATTTCAAGTCATGCCACTTCTAGGGTACCATTTATTGGCCTTTTCAATGGAAGTAATGCTTTTTCCTCTTCTTCAACATCATCTGTCACCAACAGAATGATTATACTAATTAACTAACATTAAACGTTTCCAAGCAGAAAAAAATCCAATGCCCCCAAACCAGCAGTATAGCACCTGCTAGGTGGCTTCATTTTATCCACTCAGGCAGTGCTCTAGTTCTTGAACAGAACTTTGTGGTTGTATCTGATTACATGTACAGTAGTTAGGTACAGCTTGTTCCAGTATAACATCATGTTCCATAAAATGGCGGCAGAGTAGTATCAATAGATGGAAGACTTTGTCATCTATATCTTTGGACTCATTTTCTCTACAGTTGCTTCCAATGCCTTAATTAAAAGAACATGCAATGGACTTTCAGACTATTAAGGCTACTGTGTATGAGTGTTCCCTTTAAGGCAAGAAGCAACCTTCATTTTTTGATTTTGTTTTATTCCTTTTCCCATTCCTGCCATCCCCTACTCCCAATAATCCACCTCCCTACAGCCAGGAGGACAGGTGAGAGGCCACCTTTAAATCTAGCAACATGGCTGCTCCTTGATGGGCCAGCAAAGAGTGTGTGTTAATACAGAGCAGCCACTGCCATCCATCCAGAGGCAGCTAAGCACATCACCTTGGTTATATACTCAGCCTCGAGCTAGCTGCCAACTTGGATTATGGTTCTCACATGCTGCTGCAGTGCCGCCATGCTATGCATTCATTAGTATGGTGATAGTACACATCTCTGATAGCAAACAGTACAACACCACACCAAACCAAAACATATTCATTGTGTGCATGGCCAGAGAACAGTTACTTTTTAAAAATCCAACCAGCATCTCTCAGCTCAGGAGTGAAATACAATGAAAATAAAAATTGAATATGTTGATGTTTCTGCTGGAAATACATTATTCCTAAATAAAACTATGACGACTTTTTTCCTGCTAACATATAGTGATGATTTAAGTGGTGAGCATATTAGACAGGTAGTATTAGACAGGTAGGACTTAGCAGATGTGTGATGCCTCCATAAGTACATATAAAGGAAGAGTTGTGATGTCAAATGCACACAAAATCATTTGGTGAATATCTTACTACACCAACGTAAGATTTGAAGTGTTAAATTAGTAACCCCTGAGAATTACTGTACATCCCAGGTCACCCCAAAAGTAACCAGCAACCCTTGGTGAAATATGTATTTTTAAAGCAGCAGTACAACGGAACTGGACAACAAATTGACCTTATATTTTTTCACTATAAAAGATTCCAGGCATCTTCTAGTTTTATTTGGTGGTAAATGTGCTAGCCCTTAGGCTGCCAAGAGAATCAGAAGGTATAGCAATTCTGGACTGATATATATATAAGTCCATATCACAGCATGGGCTACAGCTGCAAAATATGAGTATTTTGGTGGTAAAATGTTCTAGATCTGCCAAAATGAGTATTTTATAAATGTTTTAATTTTTTTTCTCAAGAGTAAAAGACAGCCACCACATGTGGCTTAGAAATAACATGGTTGATATGGCAAAAGTAAGGGTCATGAAAAAAAAATCATGGTGCACAACATAGGTGGTACCTAGAAGAGATTCACCTGGAATGCTAATAGTTGTATTAATTGTAGCTGAAACTAGCTTTTGAAAAACATCTTTTGCTGCACTGTTGCTTTAAATGAAAATTGTTATCAAGTTCCCCTTTCAAAATACTTTACCCTAGTAAATACACTAGTACAATTCTTTCTCAATGTTTGCTTCAATGATATCCTTCCCCTTTTTAAGAGCTGGAGTCATATACAACGTGTTTTCCTTCTGGGGTATTATGCTGGTGCCTCTGTGGCTTAAATGGCTGCTTCCACCTAATGACTGTGTCTCTAACACTTCATCTACAGCCCAGGCCAAGGTCTGCTCCAACCCACATCTCACAGGCCCCAGAGGAAAGTACAGGCTGTTTCAATGTCACCATGGCTGAATTGATAAGGCTGTACTCCCCTTGTTTATATAGAAACATAACTTATTCTAACTGAATGAAAACAGCATTGATGAAGCAAACAAATAATGCTATTACATTTAGGATGACTCAAACAATAGGGTAAGGGCTCCTACCTGCATACACAACTATTCCTATGGCCTCTTCCGTGTTCCTGATGGTGCAGCCACGAAGCAAAAGCTGTCTTTGTTAAAGCCAATCCGTTTCTTATCAGGTTGATCCCTGTGTAAAACATAAAATATAGCATTTCTTTGTTGAGAAGCTAATAGCAGTTTTCAGATTTAGCCCCTAAAGAACAGAACTTCAGAGTGATCCTATTTATTCTAAACAAAGTTGACCCAGAAAGAAACTATTTCCTCATTCATACTGCTAGTAAAATATAACTGTGCAGCAGTTCCTCAGGTAGAGTGGCTGCCCACAACCCCACCCATGCACAGCTTCACAAACATTGCTTGGAGGTTCTTTGTGGGTCACAGAAATGGTTTGGCACTTCATACCATAAACCAGCTGCCACCTTCATGCCATCCTGAAAATAGTCTCCACCAGCCAAAGAAAAAAAAAATCTTTGTTGTGGACACACCTCACCCATTTTTGCACAGGGAGCTGCTTCCATAACCAAAGTGCAGTGAGATCTGCCACATAACAGGAAAAATAATTGCTTTCACATCCCTTGGAGAAATCCCATGCAAATTCCATAATTGAACAACCAACAAATCACTCAGAATCATATTCCTCAGCTATTTGTTTGACCAGCTCAGGATGAGTCCTGGGTCCATACGAACTACTTGGTTTAAGCACAGCCAAGACTATGGTTTTCAACACCCTCATATTATGCCTCAGAGAGTTACCTGGGGTTATGAAGATATTATTTGAGTTGTTTATCAAAAGTTATCTTCTGACAAACAAGCCTTGGTGCTTTGTAGAAATAATTTTCCTTAGTAAACCAATGGGACCTCTCTGTGCATATGAAAGAAACAGCAGTTTGGTGCTGATAGAAATGGGAACAAACAGCTTTTAAAGATACCATTCTTTGTACTGCATATAGTTCTATTGACTTATGAACATAATAAAATAATCATTTTTGTAAAATGGACTATGGCTCTTCATCAGACGCACCAGCTCTCGTCAAAGAAAACAACAACCCACTCACCATCCAAACAGCTGGGAATATAGAACTAGTTACCTACTTCAAGAACTTTGAACAATGACTACTGACATTTCCTTGAACCTAAACCTAAGCGTATGGCCAGACCCCTACTGAACAACTCTAACCTACATAAATGCCATCTCTTTGAAGTTCCGCCCAAAGCTTGGTCTTCTTTACAGAAACTGTGACTCCTCCCACTACCTGTTAGGCGCACACTGCTAACAAAAATTACCACTCCCATCTTTGATTACATGGACATTGTGTACAACACCACCACCTCCACCTTGCTCTCAGGCTGGACTCCTTATTCCATGCTTTTCCCTTTGCAACAAATTCACCTTTCAGAACACACCACTGCAGGCTCCTTTCCTCCCTAAGGTTAATGACCCTCTCCCATCACTGTTTTGGCACTCTATTTCTTTTATTTCCAAATTTTGGTTCAACCTACTGCCCCCTACCTGGCTGGAAACTAACCACTGCAGCCTCTTCTCTTTTCTTGCTGTGCTCTAGGCACCTGCTCCTTCTCCTCCCAAACCATCCTCATCAGCTGGCAAATCTGCCTTCTCCTACCAGCTCCCCTACCTATGTAACCAGCTTCCACAGAACCTTAGAAACTCACCCACAACCCCATTAAATCTTGACTTCATCAACTCCACTTCCCCACCTGTAACTGCAGCTAGTCTGCCTTTAGCAAAATGAACATGGTTTAAACTTCAAAACCTCTGTACTGTATATTATTGTATTCATTCAACTGATTGTAAATAACTGTATATATGTAACTGAATGTAAATAACCCTTTGTACAAAGTTATGTGATTCTGTGTAATAGTTTCATGTATCGATTCTATGTACATATACTGTTGTAACTCCCTCCCTTCACCCCTGGGATGCACCCAGAAATGAGCCTTGGCTCAGTGTGCTTTCTGGTTAACAAATGTTTAAATAAAATAAATAAAAACATCTAAAATGACGGCATACTCTTTATCCTGAGCTCCAGGCTAGGCTATGCATACTATTTAGATCCAAATGAGGTTTCAGTGGGCATGAGAGGAAGCAAAATGCCAAACAGTATTTCCTACTGTTCCTTGACAATGTTGACACTGTGTACCATACCACCATAAACATCTCCATATGTGAACTGGACACTGCATAAAACAAGCTGTGCTGATTAGGTCCTCTAGCCTTCTCAGTTTGCCAAGAATATTGCCATGCTCACACCTTCACCACTTAGTCACTCCCCTTCCCATATTCCCATTATTAGAATTTTTTAGTTGGCTGATGTCTCATTCTGCAAAATCAGTCCCTCTCCAGTTCAGACCCATCTTCCACACACTAATACTGTCTTGCATTGCCGTGTTTGGTAATTTGCCTCACATTTAAGGGCCAGTGTCCCACATTTGCTGATGCAATTTTGCGGTATGGGTATCTAGATAGACAGACCACAACACTGCACCACTTATCTGGTGTTCAGCATGCTTTTAAGCAGGAACATTTGAGGAAGCACTCACCCTGAACACCAGGGTGTTATGCCTGGGTTATATACCACCAACTGACCCACATGTACCCATAACCTTATACACTTGCAAGTATTAGTGTCTTACCACAGTCTTATAATATTTTGTCTTGTTTTATTACTTATATTAGTGTTCTTTATTATATCTGCTATACTCATATTTGTCTGTAATGCATTTATCCATATATACTGTTTCTAGTTAGCACATATATTTTGCTGTACTCATAATCACTCATATTCTGTAGTTTTCCACTATTGCAACACATTGTTTGCTTTTATGATTACGTTGCAAACATTTCCAGACTAACTATCTGGAAATAAGAACAGATAATACTTATTCTTGCTGAATACAGTATGAGTTTCCTTTGTTCAGAGATTCTTCCTTTATTTCCCATGTAATTGCCTAAAGCAGCCTCCTTATTTACATGCTTTATCCAATGCTGTATGTTTATCATATCTGTAACTGTACTCTTATCAGTCATATATAATTGTATGCATACAGATTCTCAAAGAGTAAGAGACCATACTTGAGGAATGGTGGGAAATTGGGTTCCTTGTGATTGCTCTGCTTCACTTGTTATGGTGTGAGTATCCTAATAAACCTTTTTTATTACTTCTACTTGTTGTTCCTTTTTTATTGTCCAGCATACCATGCAAAGAACCTAAGGTGTGATCTTTTCACATTGTAACAATGGCAAGCCAGCCTGCCATGGTTTTGTCTGGCAAAGAATAACACTCATTTTACTTAGTGATTTGGGCTCTGAGATGTGACTTTCATCAGAGGCAAGCAGCAATGAGCTTGACAGCTTAGGGACTCAGTGTGTGGACTGCTTTTTGTTTTGTGAATTCCGCCTTCACAGGAGTTCACAGACACCATCCATCTGTGTGTGTTTGAGTGCTGTGGTTGCTTACATGGCAGTTAACCCACAGAATGCTTTAAAGATTTCCTGCTTATTGACATGTCTAAAATATGCACAGGATTGAGAGAAGACATCTAGGCTTATCTCACTGCACAAGGTGCATGGGACATACTTAAACAAAATATAGTTAGCAATGGCTATTTTGGATCTGATTACTTTGATCTGTGTGCAGTATATTGAACTGAGACAGTCAACTATGATGCAATCCGATGAGGGCTGCTTTGGAGGCTTTCAAGCCAGATAGGGTTTATGGCTACTGATCAATTGGTGGCTGAACCATCTGATAAGTTTTTTATAGACTTCCATGAGAAATCCTCCTCATTAATGTGATTCAAAGACCAAACTTTTTCTGTTCTGACCCTGGAGGTATTTTTTTTATTTTAAATGGAAAGACCATCTGGCAGGATGTTGCCCTGTCCTTGTCTTTTGAGTTTGTGGTGAGTATACTTTAATTATATCTGTTGGTTGATCCACCTTTTATTGCATTCTATAATGCATCTAAGTGTAAGCACTTTAGTCTATACAGCTGTTCCTTGCTACTCACTTTAGGAAAAGCACTACATTAGTAGTATGCCATAACTTGTTATGTATTCCCTGAAAGCTTAGTTTACTCTACTAATTTGCAGACAGCATACCCAAGATCATGCTGTTCCCTGCAGTTCTGATAATGACTACTTGGAGAATGTTTTAAAAAAATAAAAGCAGAAACATTAGTGTATTTTGTAATGAATGCTATGGTTCAATGGTATCAGCTTCATTAACTATAATGATACATGAGTTAAATCTGTCTTTTACTCTGTTTGCTTCACTTAGCTTTGTTTATTTGAGCTAATTATTTTTTTAAATTAAAAGAATCTTCATTTCCTTATTCCAGGTTAATCTTCATTGGTGACATAGTGTTGCAGAATATGTTTTTGAATGTGCTGTCCTGGATTTTGATGTGTGGAAATATTTGTAGTTGGGAAACACTGTGCCAGATTCAGCATATGCTATGTCTATTGGTCAGTGTTACCCATTATCAGGGTCTTTAACTGTGTTTTCTGAAGCTACTCTGGTTTATTGTTTACATTTTATGTCATTTGTGCTGAGGAAAATCAGCTCATAAAATGACTGATACCTTTGGTTTGTTGCCAATGCCAATGACATGTTCCAGTCTGCAGTGTTGGCACATTGTCTGCAGACTTTCTATCTTTCACATAAGTGGTTGGTTTAATGTTGAAGTATGTGGACTGGTGTCCTTAGTATTGATTCAAATGAATCATAGTTTGTTGAAAAAACAAAGAAATAGAATCGTGATGCAAATGCTTGCAAAAGTTTTCTTTTTTTTCTTCCAATATGGCCTTTCCATTTGCCATCATAGAAACTGTGATGGTTCATCAATATTATTTTTGATGTCTTAGCCGGTGGCTAGACAGTGTTCTTTCATCTGTCAGACCTCTCATTCAGTGTGGTGTCCAAGGTCACTGCAGCTATGTCAGGGTTTGGTCCCAGGAAACATTGTTTGCACAATGTGTGACCTTTGGCAAATCACTTGACCTCCTTGTGTTTTGAGCTGTACCTGTTTTACAGCTCGCAAATTATGTACCTCCCTAATTAAATTGGTATTTCTTAACCAACTATAACTTTAATGGGGTGTGCACATCAAGAGTACTTTTGTTAAAGTTACTTTTTTCCAGTCCTCCTCATCTGTCCGTGACATTAGGACTGAATTTTTTTTCTCTGGGCTTGCAGCCATGACGCTCTTTCCATCTAGAAACCTGCCCATTCCTAAGTATGCCTTCCTTTATGGAAGATCTAATGGCTTCTTTGTCCTTGTCCTGAATCACTTATCCACATGCATCGCACAGTGATCAAAGAGTGTTCACCCCTGCATTTGTAATAAAGCCATTTCCTTTAACTTTAACAGGATAGCTACACAATGTACACTGCCACAATATGTATTAAGTCCATTTTGGGAGATTTTACCATTTATGTTACAGGCCTAATTTAACACCTTTTAACAATTTTGTATGTACAAAATACCAGTATTATAACTTGTGTTATTTATCAGAATGTGTGTGTGTGTGTTAATGACACAGTTCTAATGTCAAATTCAGAGAATTAGGGATGCCTTGTACTCTGACAGTAATAGTCCAAGACAAATACATTGCATATTTGTGCTGAATGCGAATGTGCTTTAAAGGTGTGGCATTTATTTTTGGAAGGACCGTCTAAATAAGAATGGTGACACAATTTATGATGAGTCACACTATGGAAGTTTCATGACTTGTTTAGTAAAATCTTTCATTGTTCATTATAAACTGAAGAACACAGAAAACCTAGACAAACAGCATGTTTCTCAAACAAGAACTAACCTATAAGGAAAAAGTGCTGGAATGGACACCACATCCTGCTCATTAGTGAGGTGTTTTTTTTTTGTCTTTCAGATAACATAAGTTTGACAACAGTAACCTTGACAAAAACACTAAAGTAATTGCCAAAAGCCATAACCTATGCTGACATAGAGAAATTGGCAATTAATGCTAACAATGGAGCATGAAGAGAAGGGCTCAAGTCACAGTAAGAGTCTCATTTGCACTATAGTTTGTTGAAAGGAACATTGGTTTCAGAACAGCATTCTCAACACAAGTCTGACATACAGCATTACTGATGGAGCAGAGGATAGGGAGGAGTAGGCTACTATGCTAGAACCTGGCCTTGTATTGTTACTGCTGTGTCAGGAGGGGTTTAAACCTGTCAGAACTGTGCATGGAGGGTGGTACAGAGAAGTTTAAGCAGCAATAGAGAGTCTCTGAGGTTTGGGAGGAGAGCAGGGGGGTGGATAAGGGAGGAAAAGTGGAGTGAGGATAAGGGGAATAGGACATGGGGTGGGAGAGGGGAGGAGGAAGAAATGAGAGAGTGCAGAGTGGTAAGGAGGGGCAATAGATAGAGGGAGCAAGGAGAGGATGAGTGGACAAGGTAGGACAGGTCAGGGGCAACTGTGGTAGAGGGGTGAAAGAAGAAAGGGTTGTGGGTGGAGAGGGAGAGTGAGTTAGTAAGAGTATCAGGAGAGGGTGAAAGAGGTGGGTAACAGGATTGTGAGAGAGACACCATGGAAAGGAAATAGGGCAGCAGTGAGAAGATGAGTGTTGAGCATTGAGAGAGAAGAAATTAACAGTAAAGAAAGGGAGTGAAGTTTGCTAGAAAACAAATTGACTGGGCTGTTAAGTTTGTTGCAGGTAGCCACAGAAATGAGATGATGCAGAGGAGGAAGTGTGATTGACTCAAACGAGGAGTTTCCAGGGTTACAATTGGGCAAGATGCACAGCAGGGTGGAGTCTGAGGTGCAGCTAGAGGATTTAAAGACTGGTGGGGGCAAGAAAAGTGAGAGAATACAGAGGTTGATGAGAAGCCATCATAGGCCAGAAAATAATAAAGCAAGCTAATGTCTTTTGGCTTGTTGCAGGGACCAATCAAGTGTGGATCTCCTCGAAAGATGGCCAATTACTGAGTGTAGTTTTGTGTGTGGCAACATTTAAAATTCTCTGACTTCTTTAGAAGGACCATACATTAAGATTTCTTGCAGTAGCCAAGGGTGATGCAGGTGGTGTCAGAGTGAAAGCCACACTAGAGGCACACGGTCAGAGGATCTTGTCTGTAGAGAGCGAAAGACTAGAAGGTTAGATAAATAGGTAGCTATGGAGAGGAGGGTTGGCTAAGTAGACACATACTAATAAAGAATTACTGGACCAGAGGTGCCTGAGGATGGATTAGTTTAAATGGGGATCAGGGTTTTACGCAAAAGGTGGACAGTCAATTGAGCTGAGGGGGCAGTGCTGAGCTCCCAGGGTGGATTAGCAAGAGAGAGGTGAGAGTGAGAGGAAAGCAATACATAGGAATTAAATTGTTAGAAAAGGCACAGGGCTAAGGAAAATGTAGGTGCATTGAAGAAAGTCACTGAGGCAGAGTGGATCAAAGAATTAAAATGAGTAAGCTGTAAAATAACAGAAGTATCTGCAGCAGCACTAGAAAACAGTTTAAATCATGGTCTAAATCACAGATTAAACAGTTGGTGGGATTCTTACTGGCCAGAAGTTAAAAAAATTTAAACAGTCTAAGACACAATTTAAACTGATTTGAGAAGTTCTTGCTAGCCAGAACTTAAAATTAAATTAAATCACAGTCTAAATCACAGTTTAAACAGTAGAAGTTCTTGCTAGCCGAAGTTAAAATGCACTAATGCCTTATAATGAATATATTAAAAATGTGGGCAACTAGATTAGTCAGCAGATAAAAAAAAAGAAAAATACAGTACTGATATGAAAAGTTGAAAAGTTAGAGAATACAGAGGCTGCTGAGAAACTGTCACAGGCCAGAAAACAGCAGAGCAAGCTAAAGTCTTTTGGCTTGTTGCAGGAGCCAATAAAGTGTGAATCTGCTCAAAAGTGGCCATTAGCCGAGCAGAGGGTTTGTGGTGCCAACATTTAAAAATACTCTGCTTCTTTAGAAGAACTGTACCTTAAGATTTCTTGCAGCAATCGAGGCGATATGGGCATCATCGAGGTAAAAGCTGACCACGAAGTGTACCCAGTCAGGGTCTCTTGTCTTATGATTTCTTGTGGCAGATGAAGGTGATGTATCTGGTCGGAGTTGAAAGCTGTACCGCAAAGAGTGCACCTGGTCAGAAATGGACCGCTACGTCTGAGTAGCTTTGCTCGGATTGCAGCGGACCTTTTCTTAGATGTGCTCACCTCATTATGTATGCATGGTGTGGCGCCAGCATGCAGGCTGATTGGGCAATGTGGGACACACCTACTGGTGCATGCCTGCATTCGCCGAACAGCGACCGCACCTCCAAATCCCCACTGCCGCAAGATGTTGCTCACTGCGCGACGTCCAAGATAAAATGCACATTTTAAATACTCTATTCAGTTCATGAAACTAAAAATGAGTACACTTTCACAAAACATGTGTGAAAGTGATTTTTCAAATGTTGCCTACCCCAGCCATTAGCAATGCCTGTTGGTATCTTGATGCTAGCAGATATTATCAGTTGCTCTGAGAAAATCAATATATGGATCTATCCTTTCAGAGAAGCTGCAACATAAATACACTACTAGCAGGCACTGCTACAACTCTATCACCCTCATGCATAGACTGTAGGATTTGGAGTCAGGAAGTGAGCCAGTGGAGCATGGAAGAGCTACTTGAGCTTGTTAGGGATGAAACATTCCATAGAAACACAAACTGACAGTAGAACAAGAGAAAGGAAAGCGAAGAAGGAGAATTTGTTTAACCAGGAAAGACACACTAAGCGGAGCTTGTTTCCAGGTGCAACCTGGGAGTACAAGGATGTTAAATGACTTGCTCAGGGTCACACAGTATGCAAATCAGGGCAGATGGGATTCAAACTCAGGTCTCCAGGTTTCCAGCTCAGTGCCTCTAACCACTACACTATTCTGAAGTCTGCCCTTATCTCTGTCTTACCTATGAGATCAAACCCCTATTAGCCACTTATCTTCTCCCTCCTTTTTCCACATCCATCTTCTGTCACCCACTAAACCTACATGTCTACCCACTGATGCTTGAACCCTACTGCTAATTTTGCATAGACCACTTTGTTGGGCAATTTGTTCCCTTGTCCGCCGCCCTATAGAAAAAATACTTGCTGGTGTCTCCTAGCCCCCATACCAGCTTCTTGAGTTAACTCTAGTGTTTGCACTTAAGGTGCATAGTGCCCTGCTCTCTCCTTTATTTATCCACTGTAGATATCTGAATGTTTCTATCATGCTGCCCTTTCTGTCTCCTGGTTTCCAACAAGTGCATCTTTAGGCCCACAAGCCTATTCATATGGGACCTTCCCAACTTCTTCTAGATCATCTTGGTGGTCCTCCTCCAGACCAACTCAACCCTATCCCTATCATACATCAGCTGTGTATTCCAGAACTGCATGAAGTATTCAAGTGTGGTCTCACCAGGAATCTGTACTGAGCAGTATACCCTCTTTGTCTCTACTGCTGACCCCCGCAAACATCCCAACATTACCTTGACTTTACCCACAGACTTATTAAATTGCATAGTTGACTTTTGATTATCAGACCAGTGACCCCAGATCCTTTCTCCTCCTTTGTCTGTTCCATCCCTGATCCCTATCAAGTATTCCGTTTTGGGTTCCTTGCTCTGGTGTGCCTGACCTTGCATTTCTTTGTGTTAAACTTCAGCTGCTAAACCCTAACCACCTCTTCAAATCTTCTTTCATTACCCATATTCCTTCCATGCTGTTTACCCTCCCACAGAGTGTTATGTTAACCATAAAGAGACAGATCCTGTCTGAATAAAACTTAAAACATGGCTTAAACAGCACCTCACCAATGTATCCAATTGCAACTGCTTCAAGTAATACTTACTTCCCTATGGGCGATCCACCTATTCACTTAGTAGCAGCAGCACTTAGTCTCTCACCCGGCCACCCCTACCTGTAACAACCCTTACTCACATCACTTGCCTTGTGAGTTTCTAATCTCCCACCCCATCCCTTCAAGTTTCTGAGGACCCCCACAGTTCAGCCTAGGGCCTCACTACCTATGCCTGTGAGGCTGCTCTCCCACTACCCTCTCCTCCAATTCACCCCACTTTTCCTGGAGACTTCCTCCCATCACACCACTGACTCCTTCCCTCCATCCCACTTAGCTACAGTATATCACTAACTAAGCTCTGGCAAAGTCTTCCTCTGGTGGCAGAGGATTCTCTCCATCTCTATAATACTTTCTCTTCTTTCCCATTCTCCTTTAATTAAGATCATATAGTAGTCCAAGTACTATATGTATTATATCTCTGCTGTTTACACTAGAATGTATAAACAACTCTAAAGTCTGCAAGTAGGTGAAATTATTGTTTAGAACATTGCCAAGTGACCTTGTAGTCGATTCTTGTGACATTGCTATTTTCTGTATTGTACTGTATGTCCTGTCTAGATGTGGAACCTTTAGTAAATGAGCTTCCAGCTCAAAGGTTGTTTCTGAATCAATAATCTTGAAACTTAAATAACCTCACCTGCTGTATGTCACAAATGTAGCTGTTGAAAAGCACCTGCCCCAAGACAAATCCTGCAGCACCCCAGTAGTGACCATCCTCACTTCTCAGAATTATCCACTGAGCACCTACACTCCATGTTTTTCCAATCCAGTCAGTTTCAGTCTAGGTAGTTGGTTTCTCCCCTAGGCCCAGGTCAGTCAAACTCTTAATGCATCTTCTGGGTGGAATGGAGTCAAGCGCCTTACTAAAGTTGAAGCACAGTTTATTAACAGCCTATGTCACCCAACTGAAGAAGTCTCTTAGGTTGTTTGGACAAGATCTTCCTTCCACAAACCTGTGTTGTCTACTGTCCTCTAACCATGTGTTCCATATCTTCAATCAAAACATTCTTCTATCTCTTCTGAATATTTTCTTAGGGATGTCCCAAATGCTACTTTCTGCTTTCCTAAAGCCAAAACTTCCTATGGAGTTAATTATTTTCCATTGATGCTCCATGCCATTTGAATTCATTATCTTCTAATTTAAGAAACAATGTCATTGCACGTTGTATGGCTCTTTAACGAAGAAGTATTATTTTGCATAAAAATAATTATATATTTCAGACATTAGATTCATGATCAGTATATATTTATTTTTTTCAGTTTTTTTCTAAACAGCTTTTATAGCTATTTTCACAATTAGTGTCTCAATTCATTAAAAGGGCCAACAAATACAATTAAAAAATCTCTGCCATTGAGGTTACTGTACCTGTGGAATGCACATACTAGATTGATACAGTGGCTGTATTATGGTGCTACTACACATTTCTGATAGAAAACATCATGACACTGTAGCAAGATATCTTGTTTTTCACAATGGACATGGCACAGTAGTGGGAACTTTTAAAAACTTCAGCATCTTGTATCTTAATTCAAGAATGAAAAGAAAATGAAAAGAAAAAGGGCATGCTGATTTTATTGAGACAGATACTACTGCTGAAAAACCTACATGGTGACTAACAAATACTGCTGCTTGTAACTGCAATAACTAATATTTGAATTCCACTTAATTTTGTGTGTTTTTTATAAACTATTTATGATGTATGCACTTAGGACGTATGTTACAAGAAAGACCTCTGTCTTAATTAACCTTCCTGCTCTGTGTACCTTTTTAATAAACAAACTAATTTGCCTCAGGAACTCCACCAGCTTTTCCTTAATTATGGCCTTGAGCATATTACTGAGCATACCCTTGACAGTACCCGATGAGTTTCCTTGGATTATCACCTGAGTAAGTTTGGAGGGAACCAGACTTCGGGGCCCTGTAAACAACAGCCCTCTTCCTGAATGAAATTCTGGGAATGGTAGTGACAGCATGTCACTAAAGTGCACTAGGGATAGAATTCAGGCAGTGGGTTCTAGAAACAATTATGATGGGGGTGGCAGCAGGGGCAAGATACTCTGTTTAAATTGCCAATGGATCCATGGATAAATCCCCGCCCCCAATTTTATGGCTGCATGGGTGAAGCCATGCTGTATTGTGCTATGAAGGAAGAGACAGAAGGGACTGTGGAAACATATGACTGGATACATCTCCAGCATGCTTTCACAGTGCTGAGATCATGTCCACAGCATTAGTTTTCCTATCCTCCCTTCTGCAGACTGAGCACACCCTCCATGGGGCCACTATTTTTTTCAGCCCATCACTTTTGCAGTTATGGGCAAAACAAAAGAGCCGCTGTGCCCAAGATAGCCACTGTGAGGTCACTGCACATGTGTAGTATCACACATGCACACTTCCCTCATGGTGGCCATCTTGGGAACAGTGCAAGTATGGCATCAGCCGTGCAGGAGGACCAAGAGCTTTTCACTCTGACTCGCCACTCTCAAGCTGTCACACTAGCTCTGACCAGAGTTTGTTTCCATTGCAATGTATGCAGAATAGCCAACAGTGGATCAGCTATAATCCACATAACCATGCTTGGCTAAATATTCAGAATCCAAGAGTATCCTGTTACTCCAACAGAATATCAATTATCTATACATACTGTACAATGAAACCAGGCCCAAATTAGTTTTTCTTGGTAGTCCATTTATACCATACCACATAATGTTCTAAACATTTTGAATCAATACAAGAGCATTTGTTGTTAAAAGTGAGTTTGTCCTTTTGAGAAAACTTTGAAAAATATTATATTAGACACAATTTAGCTTATATTTTATATATTGTCTGCATTTCTCTTTCTATTGTTCTACTTTACTTGTTTAATTTGCACTGAATGCATGTCTCTAGAGTTCTTCAGCTTTTGCTGTTGAATCTTTACTGAAGTTATAATCCTTTGGCTGCATCATCACAGTTTGTTGCTGTGGAAATGATTATGGCGATACAAACAGAGGACTGTGACTTCAGCAAAAGGCTGAACTGAAGGGACAGATCAATGGCATTGGACAAGGATCCAGTTTCCATGCAAATTAAGTTAGTATATAAAGAAAAGAAATACAAATATGGAAATTATTTAAACTGCAGAATTGTACTGTACATGATGGTAATAATTATGTTTGAGATAGATTTATTAAGTTCATTCCAGCTTTGTTGCACATAAGCAATTTAAAATATTGAGCCACCACAACATTATTCTTTTAACTTGGATGCTCTTCTGTCCAGGAAAATTTGTACTTATATCAGGGCAAAACAACACCGGCATAATCAGTAATGAACTTTGAACAAATTTCTTACATTATAAATAGATGTTTCATATTAGTAAGGCTTCTCTCTATTACCTTTCCACCCCAGGGCTTCTTTTTATCCTTTGGTAACTGGGTAAGGGCCACCTGGGAGCATTGGGAGGTTAAGTGACTTTCTCAGGGTCACACAGTATACAAGTGGAGGCTTTGGGAATGAAATGTGGGTCTGCTGGATGAACAAGACTCATTCACAGTTTGTTGCTGTAACTTCTAGGCTACACTGCTACTGCTGTTCTAAAGCCAGTCATGTAGTGCACAGTTAGCAACCTAACAGCTAAAGCAGCATAATGCTGTCATTATCCCTGTAAAGTCTCACACACACACACACACACACACACACACACACACACACACACACACTCTCTCTCTCTCAGTGCTAATAAAGCTGTGATGTCAATGGGATTAATTGTGTACTGACAGACATCCATAGATAATTGGTACTCACGAAACCCTTGAATCTGTTGAGATCATTGTTTGGCTTCTCACATACTATTGTGCCGTTGAAGCACTCTGGCTCAAAGCGGACTCCTGTGAACAAAAGGTAGAGTGTAAGAAGCACTGGGAACTGGCATAGACTTTTCAGTGTTGGAGCAGATGAATACTAAACTAGATTTTGGGACAGTGTCCTTCCTGTGCATTTCAAAGTCCATAAATGTCATTCTTAAAACTGGAAATAATGAAGTATTTTTTTATTAGTAGCAAACATGGAGATTTTTTGCCAATCCAGATCCAACAGGAAGAAGACATATTTAATTAATATCCATTTTCTTTTGGAGAATGCTCTCTGCTTTTGGTGTATATGAACTGAATTTGCTAAATATTTGCCAAATTACACTTTTATGCAAATTCTGCACAATTCATACAATTGTCAGTTTCACTGATGACCTTTTATAGTAAATCTTTTAATTCCATATCTCACATACCAAAGTACTCTAAAATGCCCCCAATAAGATGAGAAGTATGAAGAGTATTAGCACCTAAGATGTCAAGCACACAGTAAATGCTGGATAAAAGAACATGGGTCAACCAGCCTGGTGGTGTGGGGGACTAAGGCACCCCAATCATGCTGGTGTTCCAGGTTTGAAATTGACCCCAGCCATTTGAAGGCTGGCTGGGAAAGGAGGATTGGGTATCCATTGATCACTCTCCTCATTTGGGGTGAGGAGATAGAGGTGTGTTGATGCCCAGCCACCAGCTAACTGAGGGTAGGTGGTACAGCAGTAGCCACCTCTCTGAGAGGCCAGCACAGATGCCAAGGGCATGCAATGTCTTCACATTGCATGTCCACATCAGAGCTACATGTGCTGACCTTAGTGACTGAGGTAACAATATGGAAAGAAAACACCATGACCAAGCACACTGAAGACAGCGATCTTGAAGGCTGCGCACTCTTGCGGTGGTAACCGCCCATCAATGATAGTCAATATGAGGATGGGGTAAGTTCTGGAATTAGGGGTCACCATCAGAAGGAGGCATGCTGTAATGGCAGGTGGATAACACAGGATAAAAAAAAGTAATTCCTGTTCACCTCCTCTGCGGTTTTCCTCCCTCCACTGAGGTTCCTCAGGCTGTGGGCTTCTTCCATTATACATCTAGTTTAATGCAATTCACTGGATGGGACTTGAGAGGGGCAGACACTGCCATCATTTTAACAGCACTGAAGGATCCCCTCACTGTCTTGTTACATGCTCATTCTTTTTGGTGCAGTGACCCTGACCTTCCCACCTCCTTAAGGCCACATGGTGCCTCTGTTGGCCTTGCATACTGCGCAGTGTCTAGGCACCAGGTGCTTCACAACAAGACAGCAGGACATGAGTCATCATGAGGGGTTGATATAGGGTGGGTGATAGCATGTTCCCACATTGGCTGTGTTGCATCTCCTGTTACTCCTGCAACCATAGTCTGCTGTTAGGCCCACAGGACAATGACCAAATCAAGAAGTGCTTCCACTGTCCCATCTGTAGCCCATGCCAGTCCCTGTTGGCCAGACTGGGATCAGTAGTTTATTTTTTATGTAACATCTTTTATACAAACAGTATTCCAAAGTGCTTTGTAATCCAGGAGTAGGAGAGAATGCTGCTGCTGCTGCTTTCAGTGTAGAGGGAGAGTCAAGAACACAGAGACTGATTAGGAAAGAGATTAAAGTGGTTAAGTGCAGAGAGTTTAAGTTACTGTAGTGGCTACGTGACAGGTGTCCTCAAGGTTTATCTCTCCGATCCTCCCAAGGAGGCTGGCCTGTGTTACCAGAGGATGTACTACAATGGCCTAATGTGGGTATAGCCCTCCATTTGGGGTGGCAATATAGGATCTCTGGATGCTGAACCCTAGGCTGTAACCTCTCCCCAGATTAAACAATGAATAAACTGCCTTCACAGTCCTGTCCCCAAACAAGTGACACAGGAAGTAATGACAGTCCCCAAATCATAAAATGTAATTCAAACAATTTATTTAAAAGAGGCGGTACAGAAAGAACAAGGAAGCAGTAAAGGGTAAAATAGGAGCAATGGGGTGAAGAGTAACTCTATACTCTAAACAGTCACAAAGCAAGTAGTTGAGGCAATACACAGATCAATACTTTGCCCACAATCTTCCCACCCTACAGCAGTCCTGAAACTCCAGTATGGGTGCACATGTCTTAATACTCCCCAAAGGCCATGGGTGGGATACCTCTCTTCAGTTGCAGTGGGTACCACACTGGGGATGCTGATGCTGATAGCAGGGTGGAGCCAGGTGGCATGCTTGAGAAAGTAGCAGGTAGAACACATTTTAAAATCGCCCGTTGTAGCACACAACCATTTAAACTGGTAAAACATGTACAAAGGGACCCTAATTGTAATCCACTGATGAAATGCAGCAGGCTGGCCTCCACAGGTCTTCTGCCTGGGCTTCTCATACTGGCACAGTCTTGCACAGGACTTCTCCTTAGTTTCTGTGACAATAAACTTTCTCCCCAGTTGCAGGGTCAAACCCTAGAGTTCGCTTATGGTGTTGATACCTTTAATTGATACCTCTGGTACAGGTAGCTAGGACAGACTTATTGGATGCAGTTGCTTGCAGCTGGGATGCATGCTTCCCCAGGCTTGCTAGTGTCTTCTCTCCACTTCACACTCTCTTATTGTCTCTTTGGAGATCAGGAACCAAAAAGACAGATGCCTTCTTGGACTGCAGGCGCTGTAGTAGCTTATTCCTCAGAGGAAAAGTTTGTTGTGGGTCAGAAAACCCCAGCTCAATTTGCCATTAAACTGCAGTTTTGGTGAAAACATCTTTTCTCACACAAACACTTTACAAGCAGGGGAGAGCTGCACAAGGTATGGTGGTGCACCAAGCAAAAGCAATATGCAAACATACTGTACAATATTAAAACAAAAACAAAACACACTGAAGTCCCACTTCACTCCCACGCTTCTGAAGCTTTTTTCTTAAAAAAGGACCCTAGAATTTGAAATGAATTAAGCCTGCAGACTTTCAGTGTCTCTACGGAATAAAATTTTGCTTCTGGATTGGAGCCCTGTGTATTCTTCAAACTGTGGTTGGTGAGTGCCCGTCTTTGACTGTACACAAACACTTTACTTGGGATCCCAAACACTTTCAGCCTGCCAGTTCTGCAGTGCTTGGATAGACAGTGACAAACCAGCCCACACCTAAACACAGAGTCACTCTCTAGGCTGTCTGACTGAACTGACCATGATCTCTGAAAACAGTCCCATTTATCAGGGATGAAACTTGATGCCTGATTGGTCAGGCTTGTTCCCAGACAAACCATCTCTGGCACGAGCTGGCTTTTGATTGACCATAATTCGTGGACAACATTTATCAAATTCGACTCCTTCCCATGGTGCGGTGCAGTCTGGTCACTAATGGAGGTGCCACTATTTGAAGTCCCAACATGCTGCTTTGTTTCTGCCCTGGCCCCACTTCCTGTCCTGAGGCCAGGGATGTGTTTTATTATTCTGGGCACTTGGCGCATGTCCCTGTTAGGAACTGTTGTGTTTTATCAGGTAAACTTATATTCAGGTACATGTCATTATGATGTTACAGTGTGTTAGGACTCTTGGTTCACATACATAGTGATTTATACTTCCTTTCAACTAGTTGTCAACATTATGTTGTTACCGAGAGATTCCTTTATTTTTTTGTTCAGATTCCTAAGACTGTTACTGTACATATAGTAGACCTATTATATACAGACACATTCTGGAACACTACACGTATCAAGATGAATCACCTCATTCTCTAGGAGGTCCTTGGTAAGTTGTTTTATTAGGCTCTAATTCTGACAATTGATATTTTTGTATAAAAATCTAGTTATAGCTCTGAAGGTTTTATGCTTATGGAGTACATTATCTGGTTGAGAATATGGTTGATAAACTGTCTTCAGATATGTCTCATTTTAAACATTTACTTAAGTGCATTTAAAATCTTAAGGTCTTTTGTTTAATTAAGAGTGTATTCTCCTAATACAATCACTCATTAATTTTATGTTTGCTTGAGAGCATGTGCAAGAAACATTATGTGGCAGCTTAGGAAAGAAGTGGGTTGTGGAGTTGCGGCACTGTGGCAGCCACCAGGGGCACTGCATTTGGGGGCTTGGTAATAGTGGACCAATGTAGGCTCAGTGTCCTGATGACACTGGTTCTGTAGAAGTGCCACCAAGTTGAAACGTTTTCACCGCTGCAAACAGGGACTGCCTCGTCATTGCAGCATCAGCCATTTTGCTCCAATGAGGGAGCGACCCATCACTGCAGGCATCCGCATGCACCAAACTGGAGTAATTTGCCGAGGAGGCCCCTCCCATTTGTTGTGTGCTGAGGGGTGCCCATCCCCCAGCATCATGCACCCACCCCAACAATCTTTCTTTGCAGATGGGGCCCAATCCCCATCGGTTTCAGTCCCCACCCTTCCCAGTAAATTTGCTGATGGGGAGCCCACTCCCCATAAGCATAATGTCCCCAAAGAATGGGTTTGTGTGCAACAATGGTTCAATTCTCATTGGCTGTTCCTCAAAACTCAGGTGGCATGCTGGGAGCCCACCCCAGCATGCCAATTTTCCCTGCAAAAAAAAAAAAATCCCACGATTTTTCTGTTTTTTTTCTTTAAACATGTAAAACAGAAAACGGTCCCTCATTGAGTCCAGTGGTCGCACCCCAACCCACACCCACCCTCTCAGCACCTGCCTCCCCACACCTCCCTCACCCCAAACGTACCTCTGGAGCCCAGCGAGACGATCTTCGTGGACTGGGAACATGTCTACACTCTTCAAAGCAGACCGTGAACTGAAGAAATGCCGGTAGGCTGTATAATGGCATAAATAGGGTTTTTCAACTATGGTACATATCTTGGGCATTTCTGGGAATTTTGCACCAAACTTTCAACATGGGGTTATTGAGCCCTCCTGATAAATTCAGCCACTGTCATGGTGTTATTCAGTCCTGAAGGTGATTTTGCAGTCACTGCGTGGAATAACCTTTCAGGAGAGAGTAATGAAATGACACTGCCACTGTTCCTGAGGTAGGCTCTCAAAAGTCTATGTTGCAAATCTGTAAAAAAAGACTGTTTTACGTGATGCATTAGCTAGTTTCCATGCACGCCATAACTTCGTGAATTTGTAATATTTTTCACTCCAGGTTTTCAACATTGGCATTTCCACACCTCCCTATGAACAGTACAGCTGTCATTCTACACATCCTGGTCTAAATGTTTTTTTGCACTTTGGTGCAAAATAGCGTTGTCGCTGAGGGAAATCATTTTTCATGATAGAATGAGAAAATGACAGTGATACTGTTCATGAGCAGAGGTCCTAAAATGCCTATGTTGAAAATTTGGTGATGAAAGTCCATAAAATGACTGTGTTACAAGTGTGTGTTGTGCAGTTTCCATGCACCCTTGTAACTTTGCAAATTTAGAATATTTTCATGCCAGATTTTCAAGACTGGCATGTTTTCATACCTCATTATGAACAGTACAGCTGTCATTTTCCATATCCTGGACGAAATGTGTTTTGCACTTTTGGCGCAGAATAACACGGTCACTGTGGGAAATCAGTGTCTGAGACAGATTAAGATAGAACAAGTGAGACAGGGGCTCAACTGAGCTCTCTGGACTGATGCAGATTTCTTTGTTGACAGAAAAGGCACCAATGCAGGCAAGGGCCCAGTACAAAGGGCAGCCTGCAGCGCCGGCAGAAATAGAACAAGAGAGGGGAGGAGCGAGCTCAATGAAGCTCTGTCGGGACTGCTGCAGATTTCTTTGTGGGCAGAATAAGGCACCAATGTAGGCAGGAGTTGAGTACAAAAGGGCAAACTGCAGCGCCAGGAGAAACAGAACAAGCAAGTGAGAGAGGGGGTAGAGTGAGCTCAACAGACTCTGTCAGAACAACTCACGGATTTCTTTGTGAGCAGAAGAAGGTGCATGCAAGGCAGGGAGCCCAGTAAAAAAAGGGCAGCCTGCTGCACCGGAGGAAACAGAAGGAATGGAGTGAGAGAGGGTGAGCGCGAGCTCAACAGAGCTCTGTTGGTACAGCTGTGAACTTTATGTGGGCAGAAAAAGGTGCCAACACAGGCAGGAGTCCAGTACAAAAGGGCAGCCTGTCATCACCAGGAGGCCAGAAAGAGCGAGTGGAGAGAGGGGGAGGAGCGAGCTCAACAGAGCTCCTTTCAGGACTGCTGCAGATTTCTTTATGGGCAGAAAATGCAGCAATGCAGGCAGAAGCCCAGTACAAAAGGCCAGCATGCAGCACAGGCAGAAACAGAATGGAGGAGTGTGGGGGGAGGGTGCTCAATGGAGCTGTGTAGGGACTGCTTCAGATTTCTTTCTGGCCAGAACAAGCCGCCAATGCAGGCAGGAGCCCAGTACAAAAGGACAGTCTGCAGCACTGGGAGAAACAGAATTAGCGTGTGTGAGAGAGGGGAGAAGTGAGCTCAACGGGCTCTGTTGGGATTGCAGTGGATTGCTTTGTGGGCAGAAAAGGCACCAACACAGGCAGGAACCCAGTACAAAAGGGCAGTCTGTAGCACCAGGAGAAACAGAATGAGCGAGTGGGGGATTGAGCCAGCTCAACAGAGCTCTGTCAGAACTGCTGCGGATTTCTTTGTGGGCAGAAAAGGTGCCAATGCAGGCAGGAGCCCAGTACAAAAGGGCAACCTGCAGCACTGGGAGAAACAGAATGAGTGTATGAGAGAGGGGAGTGAGGAGAGCTCAATGGAGCTCTGCTGGGACTTTAGAGTTGCCCACACTCCTGCCCAAGGTCCTCTGTGGTCCTATATTACAGCAGGGTCTCTGGGGAGGAGACAAAGCAATGATTGGATACTTTGAGGAGTGCTGTAATAATACAGATGTAGTTGTTCTGTTTATTTCTCTAACTGAGCTAAGTACTGAACTATACTGTTATGATTGCTGTAATAACACATATTTAATTGTTCTGTTTATTTCTCTAACTGAGCTGAGTAATACTTGGAGTGCAATAGGATTTCTAACTGGGCTAAGTGAAACTATATGAGAGCTGAGAACAAAAGTATAGTAGCTGAGGGGTGAGGCTTTAGGATTGCTACAGTAATACAGTATCTAAATGATGAGATTTGAGCCTGAATTAACCGGTCAGCATTGGGTCAGTATGGGGACTAGTGTTGGGGGGGACAGGAATTTGAGTAAATAGGACCTAACAGTTGCAGTAAGGGTACAGAAACTGGGAGTAAGAGCCCGTAACATAAGATGGAGGCCAGAATGTGGCAGGTGCCACATGCCAATAGGGCGGCATCTTTGGAAGGGTGGTGGCGATACAGGGTGTGGGTTCGCCATGATCCTGGACTGGGCTTGGAGGATGGGGAGTGTATGGTCTGTAGATGACTGGCTAGTTTGTGGGAGGAACTGTGGAGGTTAGGGAGGAGTCTAATGGCAGGGCAGATGAGTAGTGGAGGCATCCTGGCTGGGGGAATACAGGATGGCAAGGGGAATGGAGGAAGAATAACTAAGGACTGAAACTGGCCCCAGTATCAGAGGCACTAGCAGAAAAGAGAGGAGAAGGAGGGTGCCCTAGCAAAGGGGGGCTCCTGTTAGGGAAGAAGAGACCACAAGAAGTACCAGGGAGAGAACAGATGACTGCGGTAGGGAGAGACCAGGGTGGGACCAGGGGTGGCACAGAGGGGAACAAGTAGGGAGGGGAACCAATGGGGAAGAGATGTAGGAGGGTATCGACTAGGAATAGAGCTCGAGCCTCTGCTATGAGAGAGGGAGGAGCAGGAACATACTGAAGGGGTGGAAGACTGTGAGGTATGGGATTAAGCAGGATGACAGCCAGTAGATTCAAATCAAAGGAAGAATTTATTTCGACTTATATAACAAAAGAAGGCAAAAACAGACTTGTACGATAAAGCAAAAATAAAACAGAACATTTCAAAGAAGGCTTTTACTTCTATACACTAGAAATGAGCTAGTGTTGCTATATCTGAGGACAGAACACATCTGATCCTCACAGACCTATCTGACTTAATGAAAGAGGAGCTCTCTTTATATAGCTGTATATCATGTTAAGAGATAGACTCCTCCCACTACTGCACTTTCAAATTAAAACATAAGATATAAACACTTTTTATTGTGTACAGATATGTCAGTCTTTTTCTAATAGCATCTGGAGTCATATTTCATAAGAAAAATAATAAAAGGAAAAGAAGAAAACAGAGAGAAGGTCTCAGAAGCAGCTCCACCCCTCAGTGCCTATCCTATATAGGTAGAAAACAGGCCGGTTGGATCTATAGAGCTAGGTACTGAGAAATTAGTAAGCCTCCCTGGAGCTTCTGGACACAACCCCAGTTCAACACAAACAGATAAAGCAAAATGCAATATTTTAAAGGCTAAACATTAAATGGGTACCAAGACTAAACAAGGACGTATTATGAACTACTGATAATCATATACATAAACATTTCTGGCAGTCTTCTGTTTGCAGCAATTGCTTTGTAGTGATTCACAACTACAGGGAGTAAGGGTAGCTCCCAACACTGTGTAGTACAAACAGTGCTTTAAATAAAATTATGCTAGCTACATATCTCCACTATAAACGTGTACAAAAGGCCACCTGACCTTAAAGGAACAGCCTTAAGTATTCCTAAGGTTGGGTTATGCTGACAACATGAACACAGCTTGCATGGCGGACAAATTAAAATAAAAACAATTACTGTTGAAGCTGGAGCTTGAGAGACTAGCGAGAAAAGCAGCTTGCTATAGCTAGTATAGCAAAAAACATCCACTTCCCATGCTTTCTAAAGCTGTCCTGCCACTTCCATTCTAAAAGAGGTTCCAAGCAGACTAATCACAGCTACCCAGTGCAGCTAAACAGCAACTTGGGAAAACATGGGACACAGAACAGTGCTAGACCATGCGCTTCTTGGGTATTTTCTATTCAGACCCAGAAACCTGATACAATATGCTTGTTTGATAGGTACACTCTTGGGATGTGGAGGACAGTGCAGGATGCTCACATTAGGGACAGTGAGGAAATGAAAAGGGATATAAAAACACAATACAGGTGGCCTACCTGTATATGTGTTAGAGGAAGGTATAGTAGAGAGAAGAAATAGCAAAAATGCTGTTGCAACAGACTCATATAGAGAGAGAAATGCAAACCCTGATGCAAAAAAAAACAACATCAAAAGTACAAGTGGGGCATGAGAGGGATGACAACAGCTAGGGAAGAGATAGCGAGGACAAAAGGGTAGAAGGGGACTAGTAAGGAAGGAGGGGTGGTGACTGGAGGAGAGAAGGCTATGGGAAGGGGAAGGATGGGAGGGCATCACTATCACGGGTAGAAGGGAATGGGGGCTCTAAATGCGACAACAACAGGGATAGGAGAGGGGTTGGAAATCAGCAGGGAGGAGGGAGGTTCGACATGTGAAGCCCAGTAGGAAATAGTCAGGTGGGAGGAATAAGGCAGAAAGGGTGAGGCAGAAGTAGGGGGGTACAGAAACAGAAGTCACAGAGGGTGAAGCTGGCAGGGCAAGGGGCAGAGAAGATCGAATATTGGGGTGGTGGAAGGGCATTAAAAGAAAAAAGGCTAAGGGATGGGGGGTACTCATCCTAGGGATTTTATACTGAAAGGGTGAGATGGGGCAGAAGGAGGGGAAGGCACAGCCATATTTGGGTTGAAGCTATCCCCAGGTTGACTGCAAGAGGGGCAAGAGCAGGCACTGCTCAATGTGTGCAGAGAGGGGAGGAAGAAACCTCATTTACTGTTGCATGTGGGCACAAACGACTTTGAGGGGAGACTGTGGAAGTAGTGAGGGAGGTTGAGTAGTTGGGCAGGCACTGTGGGGGTTGGGAGTTGGTGGCATTTCTGGAGGTACTCCCGTACCATGTGCAAGCATGGGGAGGAAGGGTAGAATTGAGAAGTTCAGCTAGGGGCTGAGGGATTGGTGCCACACAAAAATGATGGGTTAGTGACTAACTGGGGTAAAGTCTGGGGAAATAGTGACTTCTACACAGGAGCAGAGTACACTTGAGCAGGAAGGGAGGGGAGTATTAAAGGCAGAATTAGAGGGATATCTCTACTAAGGTGGATTTAAACTCAGTGGGGGAGGGGGCCAAAAGACCGAGGTTAGTAGAAAGGTCCGGACACGGAGCCTAATGAGCTCAACTACTAGATATAGGTAAATGGAGTATAGTAACCCTGGGAGGGCAGACAGAGTGGTCTGAGTGTAATACAGAAGGCATCCCCACCTGGTAAGAATAAGGAGGAGAAACAGTGCAGACAACCTGGAGGAGGAACACAGGAAAAGGAGGAGAAGAGTAAGGAGAAGGAGAGGTACAGGTGGAAAGTTGTCTCTCTCACTGCAAGAAGCCTTGAAACAAAATTGCAGAGCTTCAGGGCCCTTTCAGAGGGGAAGGTGGACACTGCTGCAGTGACAGAGACTTGCGCCACAGAGTACCATGATTGGGGCTTGGCAATCCCAGAATACAGGATATACAGCAGGGACAGGGGTTGGAAGGGGGATTGCATTGTATGTGAGGGAAAGGATTAAATGCATGAGGGAGAAGAGGAGAGTCCAGAGGCATTTTGGGTGCAGCCATGGACTCCATGGGCAGAAAGCTGAAGCTGGGAGTGGTGTACAGACCACCAGTCTGATTCAGGGAACTGGATGAGGAATTGGCAGAGCAGACAAGTAGGGTGTGTAGAAGGGGGAGTGTGGATAGGGGGGATTTTAACCTACCACGGGTTGACTGGAGCACCCCAGCCACTAGCAGTACCAGGGAGCAGGTACCCTTGATGCATTCCAGGATGGTCTTCTGACGCAATTGGTAAGTGGGCCTACAAGGCTTAGTAGCACTCTGGACCTAGTAATGGCAAATGGTGAAGGCGGTAAGGGTGGGGACCCACTAGTAGGTAGTGACCACCAAACAGTGTGTCTCATCCGTGCTGAGCAGGGAGACAGGAGGAACGGGCACCAAGGTGGTGGACTTCATTAGGTGGACTTTAGGCGGATGTGAGCAATACTGCAAGGAGACTCCAAGATATATGGCCAGGGATGGATGCAAGAACAAAGTGGGAGTCATAAATACTGGGCTAACAAAGGCCACAATAATCTGCACCAGGGCCAGGAGTATGAAGAGCAGGGGCAAGAAACCATGCTGGCTGAACAAGGAAGTGCTGCAAGGGGTGAGGGCAAAGATGGCTGTATACCGGAAGTACAAGAGAACAGGGAAGGAGAGGATAAGGAGGCTTTGGAGTTGGTCAAGGGAGGCTGCCAAGAGGGTGCAAAAAGCCAAGGCCTCCAGGCAATTAAGTTCTGCATAGGAATAAAGGAAGGAAAAGGACTTTTTAGGTATGTCAGGAAAAGAAGAAGTGCAAGGAACTTATTATGAGGATAAAGTGGGAGGGATTGGGTGGAAAAGGCAGAAGAGCAAGTGGAAATTTTAAGTGAGTACTTTTGCTCTGTTTTCACTAAGGAGGGATGGCCCACTATAAGAATGGGCTGGGGGATGTGGAAAGAGGGGAGGAGGTGATCACAGGGAGAGAAAGCAGAGGGGCTGAGGGCAGTAAGGGTGGGCAAGGCACCAGTCCCAATGCCATCCACCCTAGGGTGCTGCGGGAGATGGCAGAGCTGTTGTCTGAACCTCTGGCAGATCTGTTCAACACCTCCTGAAAACAGGGTACGCCCAGGACTGGAGGGTGGCCCATGGTATCCATACACAAAAGTGGGCCTAGGGAGGAGCCAAGAAATTATCATCCGGTAAGTTTCACGTCCACAGTGGGTAAGCTTATGGAGGCGAGCATACTGAAGGAGAGGCTGGTAGCATTCCTAGACAGTAATGGCCTCCAATAAGGGCGGCAACACAAGTTCATCTCAGGGAGGTCTCATCAAAACAACCAAATAGAGTATTGTGACTGGGTGACAAGGGAGCTGGACAGGGCCACGGGCACATGTCCTGTACTTGGACTTCAGTAAGGCCTTTGATACAGTGCCTCATGGGAGACTGGGTTGGAAACTGATGGCAGTAGAGTGGGAAAAAGCTGACTAAATGGATAGAGAACTGGTTACAGGAGAGGGTGCAGAGGGTGGTGGTGGTGGGGAGATCTTGGCACCTACAGCAGTGACAAGCGGGTGCCGAGGGGTCAGTGCTGGGCCCGTGCTATCTGAGCTCTTTATCTCTGATGTAGCACACCAAGTGGGGAGCAGGGTTAGTCTGTTCGACATTATACCAAACTGGGGGCAGTGGTAGATGAAGAGGACGGATGGGAAAAACTGCAGGGACTGACCAAACTAGATACATGATTGGTGCAGTGGCAGCTAGGATTCAATGCAAAGAAGTGTACGTGATGCACTTCAGAGCTAAGAACCAGTAGAGGGACTATTGGTTGGGGATCAGAGAGGAGGAGAAGGACCTAGGGGTGTTGGTAACTGGGAGCATGAAAATCTCAGCCCACTGCACGAGCAGCAGTGAAGGCAAACAGGATGCTGGGGTGCATCTGCAAGGGGATCTCATCCAGATACAGGATGTGATCCTACCTCTCTACAGATCATTGTCAGACTGCACCTAGAGTGCTATGTGCAATACTGAGACCATACCTGAGGGAATAGACATAAAGTTACTGGGGGATGCAAAAGAGGGCAAAAAAATGTTAAAGGGATGAAGAAAAGGAGTATGAAGTTAGGCTGAAGGGGCTGAACATGTGCACACTGGAGGAGAGGACGGACAGGGGTATATGAATGAAGCATTTAAATATCTGAGGGGTAAATAAACCTAGCACCGAGGGGTGTTTAAACTAAAAAGTGGAAGAGAGATGAGGGGCACGGACTAAAGTTGAAAAGGGACATTTCAAGAGGGAAATGAGGAGGTACTACTTCTCTGATAGGGTGGTGTCTAGTTGGAATGCACTGCCAGAGGGGTGGTAACATTTAGGACAGTCAATAGCTTGAAGGAGGAGTGGATAAAGCAAGAGGAAGAGTTGGGGGCAGGGGCTGGGACAAGCAGGGAGGAACTGAGGAGGAGGAGGCTGGGCAGCTGCAATCTTGTGCTAGCTGCACAATCAGGCAGACTTACATAGATCGATTGGTGTGTTCTGCTGGCAGATTTGTATGTTCATATGTTTGTATGTAAATATACATGTAAAATCACAGTGACTCTGTTCATGAGCAGTGGTCCTAAAATGCATATGTTGAAAATATTTTGACAAATGTCCATAAAATGACTGTGTTACAAGTGTGCATGATGCAGTTTCCTGCACCCTCATAACTGAAAATTTGTAGTATTTTCACCCAGATTTTCAACACTGGCATTTTCGACCTCCTATGAACAGTACAGCTGTCATTTTTCACATCCTGCCTGAAATATGCATACATCTGGTACAGAATACCACGCTTGCTGTGGGAAATCAATGTTCGACAGATTAAGAAAATCATAGTGACAGTGTTCATGAGCAGAGGTCACAAAATTCCTATGCTGAAAATTTGATGAAATAATTTCACTTAATGACTGTGTTATGTGAATGAGTTGCACAGTTTCCATGCACGCTCAGAAGATTGAAGCATTTTCATATTTTTCACTACAGATTTTCAACATTGCCATCTCTTCACACCTCCCTATGAATGGCACAGAAGTCATTCTTCACATCCTGCACATCTGTGTTTCACTACGCTCATCACAATGGCACGGTCGCTGTGGAAACTCAAATTGTGGGACACATTGACAAAATCACAGTGCCACTGTTCATGAGAAGAGGTCCCAAATGTTTTCATGAGGTGGGGACCACAAAATGGCCATGTTGAAAATTTGTACTGCAAATACCAACACATGCCCGTGTGTTACGGTTTCTAACCATAATGTCCCACCCAGTACAGACTGACAGGCATCAGGGTGTGCCTTTAGATTGCTGACTATAATGCTCATGACACTCCAACCCCATCCCTACCCTGCACCCACTGACAGGCATCGAGCTGTGCCTTGGACTCTTGGGCCCAACAGTTCACCCCATTCTATATTGCACCCATTTTAGTGTAGCTCCTTATGAGTGGGGTGACTATAAAGCCGACACCCCAAGGCGCCCTCAAGACTTGTCAGTGTCTGCAGGATAGGTAGGTGAAATGGCATGAACATTATGGGTGAAAACCCAAATGCATGCCCCAATGCCTGTCCATCTCTGCAGGGTGGAGGTGGGGTTGGCGGAAGTTCAATACCTCACTGCCAGTCCTACTCTGCATCTGTCTAACTCCTGCATTTCCAATGATAATACCAGCAAGCAAACATTCGGCATTGACAAATGCTCATTTAAGTTAGCTAAACTGTCTGGCCCCTCATGTAGGATTCCTCGTATCTGCTTCTGGTGACATTTGACCTTGGAGTGCTACACAGCACAGATGACTCAATCTCTTACCTTGCATTTAAATCCCTGTTATGGTTTAAAAAGATTTTAAACCAATGACAATTCTTTCTGTTTTATATGTATGATCTGGGTGTTAATAGAATGTGATTTTCTAAACAACTAGCATAAGCTTCCAAGGAGGGACTTAGGTGGTCCAAAAGCTTAAGCACTGTTTTACTTTGTTACATCTATGTTGGTCCAATAACAAGTATCAAACCATTTGTCTCAGGATCTGTACTTACAAGGACCAATGCAGCAACTAACTAATACTTGGTTACATGGAGAATAGGGAATGGAGCACATACCACATAAAGATACAAGAGGCAAAGAAGGCAGTCAGGCATGCAAAAGCACACACACAGCTGAGTTCTCTAGAGGGGGTCAAGGGAGGGAAAACAGTTGTTACTATGCATCAGAGAGAAAAGTAAGAAGAGAGGAGGGACTGTTAGGCTGATGGTGGGGATAAAGTAATAGATGAGGTTGAGCAGAAGGCAGCCATTCTAAACAATTACTTGTGCTCGGTATTCAAAGTGAAGGATAACTGGCCTCTGCTGGAAAGTGACATAAGGGGATGCTGCAAGGGATTCCAGAAATGAGACAAGTGGTAATTAGAGTAGAAAGGGTTAGAAAAGGGCTTAAACCTTGAAAATAGACAGATGGGATACACCAGAGGGTACTCAGGAATTGGCATCTGAATTGGCTGAATTCCTGGCAGGGCTATTCAGTAGTTCACAACAGTCAGAGGTGGTTCCTAGAGGAAAAGAAAAGGGAAAGGGAAGGAAGGGGAAATTGTTTTACCAGGAAAGGCACAGAAGTCAAAGCTTGTGCCCAGATACAACCTGGGAGCACAAGGAAGTTAAGTGACTTGCTCAGGATCACACTGTATGCAAGTGGGAGCTGTGGGATTGAAACTCAGGCCCCAGGTTTGAGTTCAGAGCCCTAAACCTCTGTGCTATACTGCCTCCTTCCAAGAGACTGGAGGATAGCAGATGTGGTGCTGTTCCACAAGGGTGGGGACAGGAGGAACCCAAAATTAAAGGACTATCAGTCTTACCTCCATTGTAGGTAAACTGATGAAGATACTAGTAAAAGAAGACCTAGTGGACAACCTGGAGAGAAAGCGACTCCAGGATGGAAAGTAGCATGGATTTGTGGTGGTAATGGGTCTTGTCAGACCAACCTAATAGTCTTCTTTTTAACTGGGTAACGAGGGTGATTGATAAGGGCAAGCAATAGATTTACTCTATTTCAACTTCAACAAGGCACTTGACTTGATGCTACACACAAGGCTGTTGAAGAAATTGATGGCTCTGGGAGCAGCAAAGGATCTTGTTAAATGGATAGGAAGTTGGTTGTGGGGAGACAGCAGAGGGAGATGGTAAATGGGATCAAAACATAGGAAAGTGAGGACACAATTGGGGTACTGCAGGGTTCAGTCCAGGGACCGATCCTTTTCAATATGTTCTGTGACATAAGAGAAGGGATGCAGTGCAAGACATGTCTCTTCATAGATGACACTAAGCTCTGTGGCAGAGTAGACAGCGATGCAATGGATGTGACCATCGTGTTACAGTCAACCTACCAAGAGAGATGTGAAATGTACAAATTTTATTCTGCAAAATATTTAATGAAATCCGTACATTTTGCAAAATATTTTGTGAAGTCGCGAAATAGAAATTTCACCAACAAAATCACATGTTTGCTCATGGAATGTGGAATTTACATCATGACGATGGAATTCCACCCATTCTCTGGTGAAATTCTGCCACTCGTGGTGAAATTCATGATTTCACCAACGGAATTTTGCATTTCATTTCTGCAAAATTCACAGGTGAACTGCGTGAATTTCATGAAATGGTTTTATGTGATGAAATTTGCGATTTCGCCAGAATTTCACCAGTGATATTAAATTTCACTGCAGCACTACCCACCAAATATAATGCAAAATAGATGGACTTATCTGAGTGCAGGGTGCCAAGAGGTAGTCCTGTTGAGAGGTCATCTGGCACATCTGTAGAGAAATGGAAGTGGTTTGAGGGGAATTCAGCTAAAACCCTTTCACCCAACAGTGGCTGAGTGGTGGCCAGTATTTTATTTAGTAGTCAAGTGAACAGTGAAGACTAATGTGTTGCCAGTGCCCTTTTGTTATGTGAACTGGGGCAGAAACAAGCAAACAGAGGATGCAAGCAGGCAGTGATAAAAGCCCAGAGGGACATATATATATATATATATACACACACACACACATATATATATATATATGGTAGCACGGTAGTGCTACCATAGTTAGGGTTGAGGAGCCATTTACATGTTAAACCCAAAATTTTGCACCTTAATAACTTTGCAACCATTTGACGGATTTGCCTTGAAATTTGAATACATGATCAAGACCCATACGCCTTGGGATCTACCAAGTTTTATCCTGGTCAGATACACAGCTGCGGAGTTAATCAAGCGTGATCTGAGCGTGCGTTTATGCTTTTCTGGAATTCTACGGTCACGCCTACAGGTCACACGGTTTTTGCATCGCCCGAATCTTCAGGGACCGATATGCCAGGGTCTCCGATGTGCCTTTCAAAGATTTCGTGAAAATTATTAAACGGTTCAACAGTTATTCAAAAACAATTTCCATTATAAGTCAATGGGAAAAGTTAACAAAAGTTCGACAGTGTCGTCATTGCACTTTTACTGTCGTAAATGGCCCTGTTACTGTCACAAATCCACCATTTTGTTTTCAGTTAGTGATCAGAAAAATGTTTGGCATTTAAAATTGAGACCCTCTAGCAACCTAATTCTTTTTGTATTCACCTAATCGGGCCCTGAGGATGCTAGCCATGTCTTTATTTTGGGCTAAAACACCCCAGAAATATGTTTTTCAGATTTTGGGAAAAAGTACTCGCAGTAGTGTCGCACTCATGAAAGTGTCACAAATTTTTTGCAGCTTTAAGTAGAATCGACACTACTTTGTGACACTATGCCCAAAATAACAGTAATTCTTTGGCACTCGCTGCAAAAGAACAGTTTGAGTTTGGGCTGAAATTTGAGAAAACGCAGCGGCATCTCACAGATGTGCCTTTCAGTGTTTTGTTGAAAAAATATTACATGGTGGCAAAGTTACGGTACTCCAAAGTTGATGCTTTTTCCCATAGGATAACATTACGCGCATTTAACGCATTGCAGCAATTGTTTGGCACCGCTGCAACATAACGTTTGGTCTTTTGGGCTGAAATATGCAGGAACACAGCCAACATCCCACAAATGTGCATTTCAGTGGTTTGGTGAAAAATATTACAGGGAGGCAAAGTTATGGCATTCCAAACTTCTGTTGTTTTCCCATTGGATAACATTACGGCATTCGCGCGCCTTTCAGGGCAGTATCTCGAAAACGGTGCAAGATACGGACTTTTGTCAAAATTTCTTAGCCCCTAATGGGGACTAAGTTCAAAACCATCCAGGAAAGTGATAATTCATATGACTTTTAAATTTTTTCTGTGTCATACGGTTACTGAGATATAAGCAATTTACTATTCCAAGTCCTCATTTTTGTGTTCGAGAGTCATTATTTTGCATACATTCTTTGTACTCACTGTCTTTCTCTATACAGCTTTGGGTAAAACCAGCCTGTGCGCTTACATTACTGTTACCATTACCGTTTCTGCTTGATGGTTCCGTACCGCTTCACTTACCGCTCACGCTTACGTCACCATGTGCATTACCCTTTGTGTTTTCATTTGTGGTTGCATTTTGCGGTGTTTTAACATTTCTGCCTACAGTACTGTTTTCTATCTGTTTAGCACTACGTCACCATGCGCATTACGGTTTGCGTTTGCGTGCACAATGTTACTATGTGACAAGACATCATATGGCGGAGCGAGAGTCCGCAGGGCCCTGCGCTCCACTGTATGCATACTTGGTGGAGCACGGCCCGTCTCCGCCCGCCTCAGTACATTCACTATTTCTCATTATCATTCTCAAAGAAGGAAATTAGAGGCAAAAAACTCCATTTAATGCATCAGTTGAGGTTGTTCCCGCGACAAAGTGAGAAAATTCAATGTTAGGTTTGAAACCCCTTTGCACCCTCAGCCCACCCCCAACTGGAATCGGGTCATTGGGGTCATCGGTCCTAACTGTCACCCCATTCTCCTACTCCTCAGAGTCTTTCCACATGTGATGGGGTGACAGTTAGGGCTGATGGCTGATCTTGCCCCTGATTCCAGTTGGAAAGCTGGAAAGAAAAAATTTCACACAACTTCGTTTATCTGTCGAACAACCCTAACAACATTAAATTTTGCCTCTATATATATATATATATATATATATATATAAGATCTATCTATAAAAATAAAATGGTTATCTGGAGGGGGAGCAGGAATTCCTCATAGAAAGGTCCAGGCAGGCCATGTTGAGTTAAAGTCTGCTGGCTGGTTCTGATATCACTAGGACAACATCAGCAGGAGGTGGGACCAGCCAGATAAAAGAAAATATTTAATCAGAGTATAGGGAGTGGTGTTCAGGGAGAGGGGCACAACAGCATACATAGATACATAGACAGTGTCGGCAGATAAGGGTCTATGGCCCACCCAGTCTGCCCATTTAAGTTTGTAAGTTCAGTTTATGTTTTCCAAGAAGTCTGTTGCCCCTACCCCTGACCTCTAGAATTCCTTTATGTCTATCCATGCATTCTTAAATCCGTGATTGTTTCCAGCCCTACCACTTCCTCTGGCAGGGTGTTCCACTTGTCCACCACCCGTTCTGTGAAGAAATTCTTCCTCACGCTTCCTCTGAATCATCCTCCCTCCAACTTCATCCCATGCCCTCTAGTCCTGGAACATCTTTTCACTTAAAATAGTGCATTCCTGCACCCTGTTCCTCCCTGTAAGATACTTGTATGTCTCTATCATATCCCTCTCCTCCTCCTCCTCCAGGGAGTACATGTTCAGTGCCTTCAACCTGTCCTCATAGGACTTGTGATGCAATCCATGCACCATCTTTGTTGCCCTCCACTGAACCTTCTCTACCCTGTCTATGTCCTTACGTAGGTAAGGTCTCCAGAACTGCACAGTGTACTCCAGGTGTGGCCTCACTAGTGTCTTGTATAGTGGAATTATGACCTCCCTTTCCTGCTGGTGATGCCCCTGCCTATGCATCCCAGCATCCTATTTGCTTTACCTGCTGCCTTGTCACACTGTTTCCTGCCTTGAGGTCATCAGAGATGATAACCCCAAGATCCCTTTCCTGCTTGGTGCATGCTATATCCTCACCCCAAACTGATATATTGTGCCAGGGTTTTTGTGCCCCATATGCATTATCTTGCACTTCCTTGCATTGAATTTCAACTGCCAAACCCCTGACCATCTTCAAGTTTCTGCAGGTCCTTCTCATTCTGTCTACACCTCTGGTGTGTCTACTCAGTGGGAAAGAACTTTGTTGAAAAGTTCCTACCATTTGAAAGAGGATGAAGCTCTCTCTGATTGGCTGCCAGTGACCTCAGCACCAAATGCTCTAATCAGGTACAAGAAGGGTAGCTGGGGTGCTGAAGGAGTGTAGATCAACCATTTGTTTCTGTCTCACTCTTTGAGCTGTAGTTAGCAGCAGTGTAGTGGCAGTGCTCAGCCACTCAACTCAAAAGTCAAGATGTACAAAAGTGAGGATACTGAACTTCAGGAGGCTGACTTTGGCAATATTGGGGAGTGCCTTAGAAAAGCAAAAGCAAACAGGCTAGAAGGACGGGTGGAGCAACAATGGAGAAATGCTAAATCTGCCATCACAGAGGCAACAAGCCTTGTGTGAAGCAAATAAACAAATCAAAAGAAAAGAAAAGCCACTATGGTTCTCAAAAGAGGTGGTGGGGAAGGTTAGGGAGAAAAGATAGCATTTAGAAAGTATAAGGAAACACAGAAGGAGCAGGACAGAGAACTGTACCAGTTAAGGCAGAAGGAAGCAGGGAGGGAAGTCAGAATAACAAAGGACCAAACTGAGGAAAAGATAGCCAACTCAGTTAAAAGGGGAATAAAACATTTTATAGGTACATCAGGGAGCTTAGAAAGACAAAGGAGGGATAGTGAAGCTGAATAGAAAGGACAGTGGGTGGGCTGAGAGAAACAGTGAAAAAGCAGGGATACTGAATGAATACTTCTGCTCAGCATTCACAAGAGAGGAGGAGGGGAGGTGCCTAATCCAATTAACAGAAGCACTCTGGATAGGATGGTCCAACTCAGTCCTTTCACAGAAGAAAGGGCTCTGAAAGAGCTCCTAAAACTGAAGGTGGACAAAGCAATGGGGCCTGATAGAATTCACCGCAGAATTCTAAAAGAATTAAGGGAGAACTAGTGACACCACTGACTATCCTTTTAACAAATCATGGAGGATGGTGTGGTACCTGAGGACTGGAGGAGGGCAGATGTGATTCCCTTCACAAAAGTGGGAGCAAGACAGAGGCAGGAAACTACAGACCTGTCAGTCTGACCTCTCTGGTAGGGAAAGTGATGGAATGACTTCTGAAGGAAAGAACTGTTGAGTCCATAGAGGCCAGTGGGCATGGGACCCAAGGCAGCATGGGTTCACAGCAGGAAGGTCATGTCAGACGAATCTGATTGATTTATTTGACTGGGTAAACCAAGTAGTAGACCAGGGAGGGGCTGTGGACATGGCCTACCTAAACTTTAGCAAGACATTTGACACAGTCCAACACAAAAGATTAATGATCAATTAACCAGCCTGGGAGTGGGTCCCAGGGTGGTAGCCTATGTAAAACAGTGGCTGGACAACAGGACACAGTAGGTAATTGTAAATGGAGTCCACTCTGAAGAAAGAGGGGTTACTAGTGGGGTACCACAGGGTGCAGTACTGAGTCCAGTCATTTTTAATGTCTTTATAAGTGACATTGCAGAGGGACTGGAAGGAAAAGTATGCCTCTTTGCAGATGATACAAAGATCTGCAACAGGGTTGATAATCAAGGAGGCATCGAAAGGATGAGAAGGGACTTGGCAAAGTTGGAGGAATAGCGAGTTGGATTCCATGCGAAGAAGTGCAAAATAATACACCTGGGAAACAAAACCAAGGGAAGATTACACAATGGGGGTAGTAACAACAACAAAATGGAAAGGGACTTGGGGGTAATCATATCAGATGACCTTAAGGTTAGCAAACAACGTGAGAAGGCAGTAGGAGGGCTGGGGGGATACTGGGATGTATAGGGAGAGGCATCACCAGCAGAAAACAGGAAGTTGTTATCCCTCTGTACAGACAGCTGGTGAGACCCCACCTGGAGTACTGCATCCAGTTCTGGAGACCCCATCTCCACAAGGACATAGACAAGATTGAGGCAATCCAGAAGAGGGCAACTAAAATGGTGCAGGGTCTGCAAGAGAAGCCATATGAAGAGAGACTAAAGGAGCCTGATATGTATGCCCTTGAGGAAAGGAGGAGAGGGGGGCATAATAAAAACTTTTAAGTACCTCAGTGGAATCAACAAAGTCCAAGAGGGTAGCATCTTTCAGAAAAGAGATGTGCAAGAACAAGGGACACAATTTGAAGATAGAGGAGGGTGGCTCAAGGGCAATGTGAGGAAGTATTTTTCACAGAAGGTGGTAACGCATGGAACAGCCCTTTTGAGGAGGTTGTGGGGTCTAAAACTGTGGGCTAATTCAAGAATGCATGGTACAGACATAAGGCAATTCTTGTGGGGTAGGAAGAAATTGGCTGTTGGTTAACTAGGATCTGCAGCTTATTCTGTAGGTAGAGAACTGGGCAGACTAGGTGGGCCAAGTGGTCCTTTTCAGCTGACAAAGTCTATGTTTCTATGTTTCTATTTAAGAAAAAGAAAGAAAAAATGGAAAATGGTTTTAAAGTATAGGCTAGTTAATTCAGGGGCTATCCTTTTCAATGTAAAAAAAAAAATAGTTTGTTTAGCTAGGAAAGCCAGCTAGAGTAATTGAGTTCCAGAGGTTTTGGGCCCTGATACACCAAGCAAAGAAGGAGGGCAGAAGCCAAGTTTGCAAGATAACAGTCAAGACCTGCAAAAGTTTATTATTTTCTAGCTAAAATTTGTAGGGAGGGTTCACCTGTTTCGACAAAGGACCAAGAGGACCAGATGAGCAGCTGAGAAAACCAGGACCTGGGAGGACTGAGAAGTAGCAGAGCCATCACTGGACATCAGCAGAGGACCTCTCATCAATGCCTGGCCAGGACAGCACAACAAAGGAATTAATTCTTCAAGGATTATACCCATTTTGGGTTTGAGATAACAGAAACTATAACTTATAAATAAGACCTGAAATGACTTCAGGACATTTTGGGGTGCTGTGAAAATGTGTTTTGCAACCAATTCTAGATTTTATGTCGGAAGAAAATACCGTATTCACTTCTGTGCAGATGTCATTTTACTGTGTAGGCTGTGCAGCCATTTTTCTAATTACTGACAGAACCATTGCTGCAGTAAAATAAAAAAGTAATAGTTATTCATAGGCTGCTAAATAAATTGACTCTAATTTAAAGAGATTTTCTGCCTCAGTGGTAATTCATAAAGCACTGTTTTTGTAAGAGATTCATACCCCAAATTCATATCTGTAAGTGCTGTGACTAACCTTCCTCGCAGCTAGGCCAGATTCCATCACCCTGGTAGGTGAAAGCAGTATGCAGGCAGGCGTTATAATTGGTATCACAACATGGGCAGACCTTTTAAAGTTGTAAGCAGATCTTTTACAGTTGTAACAGTAAGTTAAGCCAAAAAGGTGCATTTAAAGTAAGTGAAAAAAGTGCTAAAAAAGCTGACCCGCTGTGGCACAGGGCAGGTTGCCTGCCTGTGAAGCTGGCAACCCGTGTTTGGGAATGGACCAGGAACATCGGACCAAGGGAGAAGGCTTGAGCATCCAAGGACTGCTCTCCTTCTCCGGGGGAGGAGGGTTAGTGTGTTCAGTGCAACACGGACACCCAGAAGAAGCTGGAGTGTACCGAGCACACTTGACACCAATTGTTCAGGGGGGTGAGGACACTGGTCATCATTGCATGTCCCCACCCCCATGCACCTGGGAAAAAAATGCTGCCACCCCAAATGAAGCCCATTCAGCTTCAATAGCTTCTAAGTGAGCCCTCAACCTATCCCAATGTTGAGGCACTCTAAGAGCTGGTGCTGTAACCCCACCTGGGGTAAGCCAGGGCGATCAATGAAGCGCAACTGATTTGGGAGTGGGAAGGGGTCCATGACCAGGTTGAGGAACTGGGTGGCAGACAGCAGATAAAAGCATACTAAATAAAAAAATTTGAAAAAGTGCTAAAAATGAAAGGCAGAAATCTCATTTATTTTTATTTTTTGGCTATCTCTTCTGGCATACCTGGTCTGCTTCCCATATTCTGGCAACCCCTCAGGACTCTGACTGCTGTCCATCAACCCACACTCCTTCAGGAACCTTGACCTCTTCTCCTGCAGCTTTCCCCCCACGCAGGGTGGTGGGGAGCTCCAAACTCATCCACCCTGTCTGTATTCAGATTCAGGCAATGCCCCAGAGCCAATGCTCTATCAGATGGCCATCAAGCCGCCCAACCAGGATGCCAATTTTTTCACATTTTCACCCTCTTAGGCAGTGGAGTGTGCAATGCCATTGGGGACATATCACGTGTGTCCACCCAGCAGTACGTCTAATGGCTGCTCCTCTGCCTCCCGCTTGTGAGACACAGTGCTGGTGTGCCAGCCCCAGCCACTAGGGGCAAGGAAACACTCACTGCTGGGATACCCCCACCCCAGAGAAGGAGAGCTGTCCAAGGATGCTGCATCCTACTCCACCTCTGCCAACCCCAGCGACCCGTGCTCACTCCCTGAACATGGGTCATTGGCACGCTGCGAGGTGTGACATCCAGTGTCTCAACCCGCAGTGCTACTGGGCTGGCTAGAAATCGATTAATGAAAAATACTACAGACATTGTTTCTGATATGTTCAGAACTCGGCCCAGGGTTCCTTAGACATTTATGAACAGCATGAGGTTTTAGGCAGTTAGAGGGGATCACAGCTGGAGTTCAGTGGCATGGTGTACTATGGATCAGGTGGGCTCCAACAATTCTTTTGAACCATGGAGGAACACATGTTGGGGCTGGATGCCAGTAGAAGTCCCCTGCAGATGCAGGCTACACAGTTGGAAGAGGTTGTGGATGGCAAAACTAAGTGTAACAGAGAGCTAAGAAGAGGCAGACAAGTTGTTGAGGAGAATGGATAGCTGGAAAGCATGCTGACCAAGCTTGTCTCCAGTGTGGAACACCCGAGTGGCAATGGAGAACAGAGGAAGAGAACCACAAGTACAGAGGATATGGGACTCATATCCCATGTCTACCTGGGTTAGACAGAGAGATAAAGAACAGGAGTATGTTGACCCCATTAGGAGTGAATATAGATGGTGGCAAGATGATACTGTACCACCCATTGTCCCTATCTTCACACCATGGATGGGAAATAATTAGGGATGCACGGATACTATAATTCTGCCAGATATCCGATTTCAGATATTTATGGTAGGTATGACTACTGGATCAGATTAGATACTAACGGTTCAGATAGTTAGGTGGACAGGTGAATAGTTAGAAGAAAAACATCAATCACTGAGCAGTTTTAAGTTCTTTCTTCCACCACAGCAAACTGTCAGCATGCAGCATTTGTAGCATATTCCCTTAAAAGCAACCTGTTACAGTGAGCACTTTAAAATTATTTAACTGTGAGCCTACATTTGAGTAGCCAGCAGCCAAGATAAAGTGCATAGTCCTTTAAATGCAGCCTGTCACTGTGAGCAGAATGACCAGTTTAAAAGTTCTTAATTGTGAGCCCACAATATAGAACCCAGCAGCAAAGATAGAGCTCACTGTCCCTTTAATGCAGACTGCCACAGTGAGTAGAATGAGGGCTTTAATAATATTTAAATGTGAGCCCACATGTTAGAAGGCTTCAGCCCATAGACAGCAATGCTCTGGTTGTTTTTTTATTTTTTTAGTTTACCACCAGTCAGAGGACTTAGGCACAACATTCTACTGCTGGAGCAAGGTGCTGATGTTGGCTTTGCATTCCACTGTCATTCCCAATGCAGAATGCTACCATTCCTGGTCTGTGTTTGGCTCTCGACTCGCAGCTCTCTCAGGCCACAACTTGACAGCAACTCAGACCGTGGCATAAATGGTACTCTCCCACTCCTGACTTGCATGGCGAGGTAGAGATTGCCCGAGGTGGAATACAAAATGACTGGCAGCCAGTGAGACTTCAGCAGTGATCAATTACATTTATTAACTCAGCACACCTGCTTTAAAGTCCACAGGCTGCCACATCATAAGTACTTAACAGGAGTAAGTGGATGGCAGCTTTACATGGATGGCATGGGACCTAAATTGAGATGCTGAGATAAAAAACATTTGCCTCATTGAAGATCATTGCACCAACACTGAAAAAAAGATTTGGCAAGGAAAGATTGTGGAGGCCATTTAGACTAACTGACCTGTTTTTTGCAAACTATCTGGCCAGGTTGGATCTCTCAAAAAGCCAACTATCCAGACAGACTCTAAAACCGGTCAGATAACCATGCATCTCTAAAAATAATCTACCCACCTTTGCTGGTGACTCAAAAGAAGAACCAGAGACTTCTTGAGAGGCAAGGCAAATTTATTTATGATGCCCTATCCCAAAGGCTCTGATGCCTAACAAAATATTACAGATAAAACAACTAATTAAAATCCATAAATAGCAGATAAATAAAATCAGGGTTCAAATAATAGAATTTTCTATATTGTACTGATTACTCTGTGAAAGCCAGAGTGAAGAGGTGGGCCTTTGGCCTCTGTTTGAACACATTGATCAAAGGACCTCCCAGACTGCAGCTGGAAACATGTTCCACAGGGCTGGCCCAGAGACACTGAAAGCTTGATTACCAGATGTCTTGAGCTGAACCTGGGAACATCCAGGAAGCCCCTTGAAGAGGAGTGGAGGGAGCGAGCAGTGGTTGCAGGTGTCAGGAGCTCCAACAGGTAGCCAGGACCCAGCCAACATAGGGTCTTATAGGTAAGCAAGCCCAACTTGAAAAGGACCCTTCACCTGACTGGCAGCCAGCGCAGAGCATGCAGGACCGGGTCACATGACAGGACCTGGAGGTGGAATACAAATGACTGGCAGCCCGTGAGACTTCAGCAGTGGTCAATTACATTTATTAACTCAGCACACCTGCTTTAAAGGGTTTGAGTGAGTACTCAGACAAGCTAATATCCCTGAGGAGAACTGGCTACAGCACTGGGAGGATACCTTGCAAGGACATGCCAGCAAGCAGTGGCGGTACAAGAGCAGTCAGATTAAGAAGTGAAGGCAGTGCAAGCTGCACTTCTTAGAATATTTCAAAAGAATCCATAACAGACAGCAACTCAGAGGAAGCTGGATTGGCTCAAACAGCCAAGAGATTAACTAATGACTTTATCCTGGACAAATGGAGGTGTACCAAATTCTGTACCCTGGAGCACGAGAAGAGGAAGGAGTGGAGTTTATCACAAAACCTTGGAACCTAAACTGCAAAACCATTTTGTGTTCACCAGACTCTTGACTATTGATGAGCTGGTCCAAAAGGCCCAAGAACTGGCAGACAGCCTGAACTGGTACAGAAACTCATACAGGGTCGAGCCTTTCAACAGTTGGGCCCCTCCAATGGGACCTCCATACTTGTCACCAGAGGATAGGAGGGCAAACCAGGAAGTCACAGTCAAACCAAGGTTAGGGAGTGGCACCAGCATTAGGAGAAAAGAGGTGTTTCAAATGTGACAGCCCAAGTCACCTCAGTTACATCTGTCCTCAGCAATCACCAGCAGTTAATGTTGTAAATGTTACCAGTCCAGTGGAGGGAACCAACCTGGCTACAATTGCAAGTCCACAACAAACTGTAGAAGTCACAGGGAAGCAGAAGGTTCAAAGGAAAAAGGAAGGCACAGTTGTTATACCTTACATTTATGCTGGCAGGGACTCCAATGCAATGGTCTGGTTGACACATGAGCAACCCACACCACTGTCTCACGTAAACATAGAAAAATTACCTCGAGATGTGGACCTGGTACCAAAGGAACAGAGGTGAAAGTCAGGCTTGCTTCAGAAGAGGCCTATCATCTGTGGGGACATGGCAAGGTAGAAATTGGAGAAGGTGGAAAAAGTGCAGGGCCATGCACTCATCTTTGATCATTCTGTGGCAGATGTGATACTGGGTATGGACAGTATCAGAAACTTAGAACTAACAATTGATGTCTGCAGCAAGAGTGCGACCACACCACAGGTTCCAACAGCCCTAACTTCTTACAAAACCCAGTTCTTGAGCCATTCTAATGACAGTTACCAAAGAAGGAACCACTGAACAGGTTACCACCATCTTACAACTAGAACCAGTACAAATCTTATGTGATGCAGCTTGCTAATCTGCACTGCTACCAAGAATGAAAGAAATGCTGAAACAATGGTAAAGTGTTAACTCCAAGGAGATGTACAGCAAATCTCTGAGGTGGTGACAGAGCAAGTGGGACATATTAAACACTAAGGCATGTCCACCAGGAAACATAGTATGGAAACAATAGAATTTGGCTGGCAGATAAGGACTGTTGCCCCACCTAGTCTGCCCATTTCCCTACCTAACGGATAAGCTGCAGATCCTAGTTAACCAGCAGTCTACTTTCTCCAACCCCGACTAGAATTGCCTTATGTCTGTTCCATGCATTCTTGAATTCCTCCACTGTTTATGACTCTATGACCTCCTCAGGGCTGTTCCATGCATCTACAACCCTCTCTGTGAAGAAATACTTCCTCCATTATCTCTGAGCCGTCCTCCTCTATCTTCAAATTGTTCCCCTTGTTCTTGCACAGCTCTTATTTTGAAGATGCTACCCTCTTGGACTTTGTTAATTCCCTTGAGGTATTTGAACGTTTCTATCATGTCCCTCCTCTCCTCCTTTCCTCAAGGCTTACATCTTAAGCTCCTTTAGTTTTTCCTCATATGTCTTCTGATGCAGACCCTGTACCATTTAGTTGCACTCCTCTGGACAGCCTCCACCCTGTCTATGTCTTTGCAAAGATGGGGTCCCAGAACTGTACACAGTACTCCAGATGTGGTCTTACTAACTGTCTGTACAGAGGGCCAACAACTTTCTGTTTTCACTACTGCTGCTTCTCCCTATGCATCCCAGTATTCCCCAGCCCTCCTTCACTGCCTTCTCACATTGCTGGCCCACCTTTAGGTCATCTGATAGGACTACCCCCAGGTCCCTTTCCATTTTTGTTGTTGTCAGTATCTCCCCCCATTGGTACTCTTGCCCTGGGTTTTGTTTCCCAGGTGCATTACTTGCACTTCTTTGCATTGAATCTAAGCTGCCATACATTTGATCATTCCTCCAACCTTGCCAAGTCCCTTTCGTCCTTTCCACCCCACCTTGCATATCAACCCTGTTGCAGATCTTTGTGTCATCTGCAAAGAGTCATACCTTCCCTCCAATCCCTCCACAATGTCACTTATAAAGACATTAAAAGACCCGGCCCCAATAACGAACCCTACGGTACCCCACCAGTAACCCTCCTTTCTTCACTGTGGACTCCATTTACTATTACCTGCTGTGTCCTGTTGTGTAGCAAGTGTTTTATCCAGGCTACCACCCTGGGACCCACTTCCAGGCTGGCTAATTTGTTTATTAATCTTTTGTGGGGCTGTGTCAAATGCCTTGCTAAAGTCTAGGTAGCACATGTCCACAGCCCCTCCCTGATCTACTACTTTGGTCACCCAGTCAAAGAAATCAATTAGATTTGTTTGACATGACCTTCCTGCTGTAAAGCCATGCTGCCTTGGGTCCTGTGCCTCCTGACCTCTAGGTGCTCAACAATTCTTTCCTTCAGAAGTGATTCCATCATTTTCCTACCACTGAGGTCAAACTGACAGGTCTGTAGTTTCCTTCCTCTGTCTTGCGGTCTGTAGTTTCCTGCATCTGTCTTGCCCAGTATGACCAGAAAAGAAGATGTACTACTTTTGAAATGGGGACATGGTGCTCTTGAAACAACACATGCAATCCAACAATGAAGATGGCTTCTGTACAAAGCTAGATCAACCATGGAAAGGGCCTATGTTATTTACAAGAGGTTTTCAGATGTACATATGTACTGATGGAACCTGCAACTGGAGCGGAGCAAGGTGGTACACCACATATCAAACCTTAGGAAGTTCAGGGATAGGATAGGACACACACACCCTAACATTGAATTGGGGAGAGACCCATTTATCTCACGCTCCTTCAACTGGTGAGAGAACTAAAACAGTAGGGACTCAGGAAAGACTAGGCTTAGATGAAGAATATCAGTGAATTATAATGCTCTGCACAACTGGGGAACCATAGGGAGATGTAGCTCTAATCACTGAGCTGAAACTGTCATGCCATGAAAACTGAATGTTAGTATATAGGAAATGTTAATTGAGTATAGTTATGAGTTGCTACTTCCATGTTTAAGCCTACTGGTTGGCAGACTTGTCAGCTTCTTTGATGCTTGGAGGGAGGGGACGTAACTGGCATGACCACTTGTTACAGTCAACAAACCTAATATAATGCAAAATAGAGGACTTATCTGAGTGCAGGGTGCCAAGGGTAGTCCTGGGGAGAGGTGGTCTGCTACCCTGAAAAGAAATGGAAGTGGTTTGGGGGAGAGAACACAGCTAAACGCCTTCACCCAATGGTTGCTGAGTGGCCAGTATTTTACTTAGTAGCCAAGTGGCTAGTGAAGGCTGGTGGGTGGCTAGTGCCCTTTTATCATGTGAACTGGGAGAAGACAGAAACAAGCAAAGAGAGGATGTAAGCAGACAGTGGCAAAAGCCCAGAGGGGCATAAATATACTTGTGTGTATAAATAAAATATATCTATAAAAATAAAATGTTTTTTGGGTGGGGGGGCAGGCAGTCCTCATAGCAAGTTCCAGGCAAGCCGTGTTGAGTTAAAGTCTGCTGGCTGGTTCAATCTCACTAGGACAACATCAGCAGGAGGTGGGACTAGCCAGACAAAAGAAATATTTAAGCTAGGAAAGCAAGCTAGAGTAATTGAGTTCCAGAGGTTTGGAGCCCTGATACACCAAGCAAAGAAGGAGGGGCAGAAGTCAAGTTTGTAAAATAACAGTCAAGACCTGCAAAGAGTTTGTTGTTTTCTGTTAAAGTTTGTAGGAAGGGTTCACCTGTTCAATACAGGACCACATGAGCAGCTGTACAAACCAGGACCTCGGAGGACCAAGAGGCAGCAGAACCATCACTGGACATCAGCAGAGGACACTTGGATACTGTGGCAGTCACAGAACATGGTACATGGAGAACCATGACTGGGATGTCAACATACCAGGGTATCCAATCTACAGAAGGGACAGGAGGATAAAGAGGAGGTGAATAGCTCTCTACAAAAGGAAGGGATCAAAGCTGAGAACTGAAAGTAAAGGGAGGACAAGAGGCACTCTAGGTCACCTTGGAGACAGGGAATGGCATCACAATCCACACAGGGTTGTATACAGACCCCGTCTCAAGGGAGGAAATGGACAAGAAAATGATAGAGGCCATTCTCAAAATGGTTGAAAAAGGGAGATACTGTTGATGGGGTACCTGAATATGCCAGATGTTAACTGGACGACATGGACTGCAGCCACATCCAAGAGCAGGGTCATTCTCGATGCCCTACAGGGGCATGCCTTAGACAGCTAGTGGTGGAACCCACACGGGAGGGAGCAATATTAGACCTGGTACTCTCAAATGGAGAGAGGATCACAAATTTTGAAGTCAGTAGACATCTGGGAACAAGCAGGCACTGCACAGTGTGCTTCACAATAAACACAACCATGGAGACTTACATAAAGACAAGTGATACTGGACTTCAGAAGGCTGACTTTGGCATAATGGTGAATACCTGAGGAATGCATTAGCAAATGGCCAGAAAGGAGGGGTGGAAGAACAATGGAGAAAAATCAAACTGCCATCATGGAGGCAACAAGCCTTTGTGTGAAACAAATAAAGAAAACAAAGCAGAATAAAACCACTATGGTTCTCAAAAGAGGTGTCAGGGAAGATTAAGGAGAAAAGAGACTGCATTCAAAAAGTATAAGGAATCACAGAAGGGGCCACGACAGGAATTGTATCAATCAAACCAGAAAGAAGTGGGAAGGCAGTCAGAAAAGCAAAGGCCCAAACCGAGGAAAAGATAGCCAACTCAGTTAAGAAGGGGATAAAACCTTTTATAGGTACATTAGGAGCATAGAAAGGTTAAGGGAGGATAGTGAAGATTAATAAAGGAGAGGGAGGTGGGCAGAGGGAGACAATGAAAAGGCAGAGATACTGAATGAATACTTGTGCTCAGTATTCACAAAAGAAGAAGAGGATGAGTTACCTAAACCAAACAGTAGAAGCACTCTGGGTAGTGGTGTTGACACCAGTCCATTTACAGAAGAAAGAGTCCTGAAAGAACTCTTAAAACTCAAGGTGGACAAAGTAATGGGGCCTGACGGATTCACCCTAGAATCCTAAAAGAGCTAAGGGAGGGACCTAGTGACACCACTAACCACACTTTTTACAAATCATGGGAAGATGGGGTGGTACCTGAGGACTGGAGGAGGGCAGATGTGATTCCCTCACAAAAGTGGGAGGAAGGCAGAAGCAGGAAACTACAGACCTGTTAGTTTGACCTCAGTGGTGGGGAAAATGATGGAATCACTCTGAAAGAAAGAATTGTTCAGTACCTAGAGGCCAGAGGGGCACAGGACCCAAAGCAGCATGGATTCACAACAGGAAGGTCATGTCAGATGAATCTGATCGACTTTTGACTGGGTGACCAAAGTAATAGACCAGGCAGGGGCTGTGGATAGCCTACCTAGACTGTAGCAAGGCATTTGACACAGTCCCACACAAAGATTAATAGTCAAGTTAGCCAGCCTGGAGAGGGTCCCAGGGTGGTGCAGCCTAGGTAGAAAACTAGCTGTACAACAGAAAACAGAAGGTAATAGTGAATGGAACACATTCTGAAGAAAGGGGGTTACTAGTGGAGTTCCTCAGGGCTCAGTACTAGGTCCAGTCTCTTTAACGTCTTTATAGGTGACATTGCAGAGGGTCTGGAAGGAAAGGTATGCCTTTGCAGATGACACAAAGATCTGTAAATAGAGTTGATACACAAGTGGGGGTAGAAAGGATGAGAAGGGACTTGGCAAGATTGGAGGAATGGTCAGACATATGGCAACTTAGATTCAATGCAAAGAAGTACAAAGTAATGCACCTGGGAAATAAAAATCCAGGAGAAGAGTAGACAATATCAGGAGGTACTAACGACAACAATAATGGAAAGAGATCTGGGTGTAGTCATATCAGATGACCTAAAGGTGGGTAAGCAATGTGAGAAGTCAGTAAGGAGGCCAGGGGCTACTGGGATGCATTGGGAGGGACATCACAAGTAGAAAAGTTAAGTGGTTATCCCTCTGTACAGACAGTTGGTGAGATCCCATCTGGTGTACACGCAGTTTTGGAGACCCCATCTACGCAAGGACATACACAGGATGGAAGCAGTCCAGAGGAGGGCAGCTAAAATGGTGCAGGGTCTACATCAGAAACCATATGAAGAGAGATGGAAGAGCTTAATATGTATACCCTTGATGAAAGGAGGACGGGGACATGATAGAAACTTTTAAGTACCTCAAGGAATCAACAAAGTCCAGGAGGGTAGCATCTTTCAGAAAAAGAGATGTAAGAACAAGGGGCACAATTTAAAGTTAGAGGGGGATGGCCTCAGGGTAATATGAGGAAATTCTTTTCACGGAGAGAGTGGTGGAGGAATGGAACCACCTTCCTGGAGAGGGATGTGGGTCTAAAACAGTGGGGAATTCAAACATGCGTGGGACAGACATAAGGCAATTATAGGGGGTTGCAGGAAGTAGGCTGTTGGTTAACTAGAATCTGCAGCTTATCCAATAGGTAGGGAAATGGGCAGACTGGGTGGGCCAAGTTGTCCTTATCTGCCATCAAAGTCTATGTTTCTATGTTTCTCTCATCAATCCCTGGCCAGGGCAGCACAACAAAGAAACTTATTGTTCAAGGACTACACTCATTTTGGGTTTGAGGTATCAGAGACTGTGACTTACAAAAGAACTCAAATGATTTTGGAACATTTTACTGTTTATTTTGGGGTGGGGTGAAAATGTGTTTTGCAACCAATTCTAGATTTTTTCCATGGGAAGAAAATACTGATATTCATTTTGTGCAGATGATATTTTACTGTTTAGGCTGCACGGCCATTTTTCTAATTACTGACAGAACCATTGCTAAAGTAAAAAAAGTAATAGTTATTCATAGACTGCTAAATAAATTGACTCTAATTTAAAGAGATTCTGCCTCTGTGGTAATTCATATAGCACTGTTGTTGTAGTAAGAGTCACACCCTAGTGAATATCTGCCAGTCCTGTGACTAGACTTCTTTATAGCTAGTCAGATTCCATCACCCAGGTAAGTGAAAGCAGTGTAGGAGTTCCAGAACGACCTGCTAAGGATATAGAAGTGGTCCAAGGTCTGTTTCTGATGTTCAAAGCCAAAAGTGCAAAGTGATGCACATAGGAATAAGAACCCCAGGACAGAATACTGGATGGGAGGTGTTAAAAAGCCACTGCTTCAGAGGAAAGGACCTTTGAGTCATCATAAACAACTCCTAAAACAAATTAATCAGTGTAACAAGGGCTACAGCAAGGCAGCGAAATGTTAGGGTGCAAGAAGGAGTTTCGATAGCAGGAGGAAAGAGGGAATACTACTTTGTACAGATCACTGGTGAGACCCTCTGAAGTACTGCCCCAGTTCTAGAGTCCTCACCTGAGAAAAGACAGAGACAGGCTGGAGACAGTGCAGCATACAGTAACCAAAATGATTATGGCCCAAAGGAAAGATCCTATGAGGATCAGCTTAGAGCACTGAAGATGTATTTGTTGGAGGCCATAAATAAGAGGAGGAACATGATAGGCACCTTCAGTTACTGAAATGAATAAATAAGGTTAGCTGCAAGGAAATATTTTGCAGAAATGGTGGGTCAAAATGAGGTTAAATGAAAGTTGGGAGGAGAAATTCAGGAGGGATGTGAGCAAGTTTTACTTTATGGAGAGACTGGCTGAGCCATGAAACAGCCTGCCAGCAGAGGTGGTGGACACAAAAAACATTAATGGGTTCAAGCATGGCTGGGAAATAATTATGGCTTAATTGTTACTTGGGGTGGGGGAGCAGTATGCTGTGGCAAGGGAACAGAGTAGGATGAAAACCCCTCATCTGGACACTAGGTCTTGGGAGAGTAGGGTAAAACTGAGCAGACTGGATCGACCAATGGTCTTTTTCTGCCGATGATGTCTGTGTTTCTATGTAAACCCTTCAAAGGTATATCAGCACTTTGTGGCATTCTTCCACTTTTTAAAGGATCATGCAAGACCTACTGTAGTACACTTCACACCCTGCACAGCACTAATGTTACAAGAAAAAAGGCATGAAAATGTAATTATTTATTTATTTTTGTTTATCCAGGAGTGTCAGCAGCAACAAATGTTCAGCTACCTCTCGAAGATGGACAACAGCTGCTGCAATAAAAGCCTGCACCACAAACTACAACCTAAATGACAAGAATGTTTATGTGGATAAAAACAGTGGCACTTAAATAGCTGTGCCATAATGTACGCTATGACTGCAGCCACAATAGGAAATTTCCATCCCTTAAAATGTATCAGAAACATTTGCCTACACTAGGTGGAGGGGAGGCGTAGATGTTTTTTTAATAACAAACTGAGAAGTAGCATGAGAACACATGAGAAATGTAAATAGACAAATGGCGCCAGTTTCCACCAAATATTGTATATGCAGCTGATGAAAGCACTGTCACGGTATTGGGCCTGGACACTGTATAAACAGGCATAACATTAATTAAATTTACACATACTTAAAATGAAAAAAAACACACTGACACATTTATTTTAGATAAAAAACATTAGAATTAAAATGGCAGGTTTTTCAACCAGTTTTAAAACACTCAGTATAAGAAATATTATTTGTCCTATGTACACTGGGAAGTGATTTATAGATGGAATTAGTGCCACATCCCCAAAATGCCATTTGGAAACAGCAAAGCAATTTCCACACAAAATCTGTTCACGAGGATTACAGTGGCAACACGCCACCCAGTATACTGTAATACAACAATTATTTTTCAGATATCCCACCTGTTCCCTAACCTGAACAATCTGGGCCATCTACTGATACAAACTAAAACTGGCATTGGTGTGCTCTCCAATTCCCAGTCCATGATGGAGGGGAAATAATGTAAAATCCTGGTGGCCAGTCATGCCTGCCTCTCTGCTTCATGTCATTTTGATAACCTTTCAGCAAGCTCTTCAAAGCTCTTACTGTTTCAGTGTTGTATCCTGCTGTGTTTAATTTTTCTCCTGAAACTTGTGGAGTGTTTTGAGATAAGGTTTGTATGAAAGTTGTTATAGAAAATGAAGTTGTTATAATGTCTGTACACGAGCAGGTGCACACACACACACAGACACACACACACACACACACACACACATATGCACACAAGCATGCACACATTAAAATAAAGAAATTGAAAGGAATGGATGCTGCTTTACTGGACTTGAAAACCCTTTCACTACTCGTCTCTGCTTGAGGTTGCTCTTCCATCCAAGTTTGCAGTCTCGATGTGACAGATTCCACTTTGATCAGAGGAGTATAATAATAGGATGTCAGTAGGATTATCTCATTACACATAAGCTTAACAAAGTCGCCAACTTGCACATCCTTCCAACATTTTTCTATATATTCTTTTGTTTCCTGTTGTAAGAAAACATATAAAACAAAACTAAGGTTGGATTAAAAAGTGCAGTCATAAACAATATTTAAATGATCATATGTCTGTTTGTTCTTCAAGCATTTTGTGTTGATATTGCTCAGTTACCATACGTAGCACTAATAGTGAACATTCCAGTCATTGTTATGTTAGTTAGTTAGTTAAAACCTTTATTTTTAAACAGGAATTCAGATGGAAACATTACATCATTAGGACAAAGTCCTATTTTCAAGATGGTCCTGTAAAGTATAACATAATGTATTTCTAAACATATAAATCAAATGTTACAACAAAACACTACAGTTCAAAATTGCATAAAGCAATCATTCACAATATAATACATCAAACATCTAACACTCATCTGTAACAATCACAATGAACTTTAGTTCAGATCTCAAACTTATTAAAATACTTTGAAATCATTAATTTGATTACAATATACAGGTTTCAAAGCCCCCATAGTTTATTAACAATGACCGAAATGTCACAATGGTACAAAGCAAATAAAATCAATGACATAGTCTTTACACTGCACAGGTTTGTAACATGAAATATGAATATGACGTGTTTTATACACAAAGGGTACAATGAATGTCACTTTATTTACAGTAACTAGTGGCCAATGTGGCAGAAGCATTTTTTTCAAGGTGAGACTTCTAAGGAACTGGCTTCCACTAATTTGTCTAATATGATTTGTTAGACACAGAAGGAACACAGCTGACCTGGAGTTCCTGGAACTTCAGGCATGGCAGACCCAGAGGAAATGCTACCAGACTCTTGGGGGTGTTGAAGTATGCCTTTACTCCACTGTGTAAATGCTTTGCTCAGTGATGAACTAAAGTGGTGTGACATCAGCCCTTCCCACTAATGACTGACATTGTGTGGGTGGCATTGGAATAGGGGTGGCCTAGTAATGGACAAGGTAGTGCAGGAAAGGATAATCTCTAGCTTCCTCCCATACTCCAAAGCCCTGAAATGGTTCAGGAAACTCCCATCCCCCGGATCCTGGAGAGGAAGAGACCATTGCAGGAGGCTGTCTGAATAGTTAGGATCAGTATCAGAAGGAGGACTGGAGGCCTCTGGGAATCATAAGAGCAGGACTGAATGATGCCTAAAAATACACCCCCAACACAAATGGAATGCTGAGAGGTACTGATGTACAGAAAGCCTCCATCAGTGCTAGATCTCATTGCCTTTTATCTGTGTCACAGCAATGGAAACATGGTATGACAGTGCTAGGCCTGGCCTACTGATGGTTCTGCAGAGAATAGCAAACAAAATACAGAAGGATTAATGGACAGCATCTGTTAAATGGGTTACTTAAGCAATAAACCATAACAGGGTGTGGGTTATGGAGGGGGATTTACCATGACTGGCGTGGTTTGGCCAATGAAGCCACAGGCTGAGTGGTCAAATCCTCAATAGCCATAGTAAACCCCATAACCTACACCCTCAAGGGGTTAATTAAGCAATAAGGCATGACCAAGGGTTATGTTAATGGTCTGTTAATCACCTTCTAGGGTGTACTGTGGCACGAGGTGTAACCGAGTGCCACATGCCGAAATGGCCCTGTTTTAGTTAAAGCTCAGCTGAATGATGTCAGCATTGCATGTAAATATTTGGATCATGTCCAAATTTGGTCTGATTCCCTAAAAGAGACACAGAGCAAAAGTGCAGAGCTTGGAGGATGACCATGGGTCCTGTTGGAATTAACATGAGAATTTCCTGAGGCTTGTTTTGGAAATACTGCCAGAACCCACTCATGGACCAATGAGTGCAGGAGCTCCTAGTCAGAACATCCCATCATGGATAAGTACCCTTAGACAGTGGTTACTAAGCAAGCATGTTTTGAGTCACAGAGTACCAGATAGACTGGGTTTACAATTGTGTAACAGTTGAAGAAAACAAAGCAAAAACAATTTTGTTCATGTTTTGTGTTATTTTGGAATAACAGGTACTACAGGTTAAAATTTTCTATTTGAGGGTTGGAAGGTGGAACTTGCTGAAGCACGATGAGTCACATGCCATTGGTAATGTGCTGTGTTACAAGGCCCAAGAATTGCTTACAGTAACCCTGAATACAAGACTCCTTTCTCGACAAAGTTCTAGAAAGATACTCTGTTCTTCAGCATTACTTTAAATTATAGCTTGAGTTGTCCTACATTGTACTCTCCAGGAATTGGCATTGATACCAACTCTGCAGAGATACTTAAAGAGCACCATTTGACTGTTGCGTGGCAGTTTGCCATGTTTATGAATCACATATTCACATTCACATACATAATGGTGTTGCAATATCTGTTTGTTTTTTTCTACAGTGGAGACACAAACATTTTTGGTATCCTTGTAATTTCTAAAGAGAAATACATTGCATTTCAACAAAAGGCCATAAACACGGGACTTTGAATATCTAAGCATCACCATGACTCTTTCCTCTATCCATGCATGTACATGTCAAAGAATTGCATCATTCGAGCTTAAAGTAAGCATGACACTTTTGGGAAAAGTATGAAAACATAATATTTAGACAGAAGTAAATTTATAGTTGATCAATTTTCTGTATTTTTATTGCTTTTATTCATTCTTGCCAGGTTTATTAGGTTTGGTTGCAGAGTACACGCAAACATATCAGGAGCATGTGTAAGAAAGATGACTACGGAGATGTGTCAGGTTGTGTGCCATTGATGGCTAAGCAAAAATCCTCTCCTCTCCACGTCTAATGGTGCTAGCCCTGGTCGATAGAGATTTGGACTTTATGCCTTTTTCTAAGGTGCCACCTGTGCCTATCCCTGTGCAGAACTTGCCATTTCTGCTGATGCTTTTTACTCAGCCAATGGTCTCATGTTGTTTGATCAGTCCTGCCCCCACCACTCAATGCCACTGCTCTTTGTTATTGGCAGCAGTGGTAAATATGATACATTAAATGGGGCTGGCAGTACAGCCTAGGGATTAAAACAATGAGCTGTGAGGTACATCCAGAAACATAGAAGTTGTCAGCAGATAAAGACTGCTAAGCCCATCTAATCTGCCCATAGGCCCTATACATGTATGCATCCACTCACCCTAATTGGTCAATGGCTTTTCATCATTCCCTTCCTGCCCAAGGTTTCCTTGTGCTTGTCCCAGGCATGTTTAAACCACTCCACCCAAAAGACCTGGGCTTGATTCCCAGAACCTCCACTTGCATATTGAGTGACCCTAAATAAGCCACTTAACCTTCCCTGAAAACAGGCATTGCGCCTAGCAGGCCTTACCTAGTTGCTTAAAAGACAAACAAAATGTATCCCTTGTGCTATGCAACACTTTTAGTTGAATGTATTCTGCAATGTGCAGGTTCTATATTATGCACACACTGTGATGGTCCAAAATACTCTACCCTGCTGCTACTACTACTACTACAACAAATGGTACCACTCAATAGATAACACTGGGTATACGCTCTGACTAATTTGGCTGACTTGTACAGCTGCTGCTGCCTGCAGCTGCTATGGCAATTTCCATCATTAATCACAAGGGCCTTCTTAGTTGGGGCTAGGAGCTTGGATCAATCAGATCAATCAGTTGTGGCTATCCATATCCCTTATGTGTGTGTTCATTGAGGTGCAGTATTGATCACAGTTGCCAAGGGAGGGCTCAGCTGATGACTGACTTGCATGCTATCTGCCACTGGTTCTGTTTCCATGTCCTCACCACCATCCCAGACTATGGCTGACTTGCTTTTACCTGTGTGCTGTGTTCCACCAGCACTTTCTCACTGTCTGGTAACCATGCCATGATGAAGAACAGTCAGTCTGTTAGGCTCAGCTAAAGCCTGAAGGCTGCCTTGGTTGCAGTGCCTCTGCACTGTTACTAGCACTGAACTGACAGAGGCTGTGTCCTGAAACTGTCCGGATCAGGTGTGTCTCACTTGAATGAAGTAACCCATTACTGGCAGTTAGAGTGAAGGTCCAGGAGGAGACAGAGACACTCAGACTAGTTGGGACTTAAACATCATCTGTGAGCTATGAGACTGAGGCAGTGAGTTTCCTATTATTGGAAGCTAGGACTAAGGTCCCCAAAAGGACTGAGTTAATCAGGACTCATAAAAACAATAAGCCATGAGGCTGGAAATTTGAGTGATCTATTACTGTGAGCTAGAGCTAAGGTCTTCCAGGAAGGTACAGTCAGTCAAAACTCAGAAAACACCATCTGTGTGCCATGAAACCAGGGTTGTGAGCATCCCATTAACTGCAGCTATGGCTCAAGTACTCTTTGGACGACTCAGGGTCTGTCAAGTCAGTCAGAAGTCAGAAAACAACTTCCATAAGTCATGATACTGATGCTGTGAGTGACATATTACTATTAGCTAGGGCTAATGTCTTTCAGGAGGGACTGAGTGAGTCATTCAGGACTGTAAAATCACCATCTGAGAGCCATGATACTGAGGCCATGAGTGACTCATTAATCACAGCTAGGATAAGGTCTAGGAGGGACAGAATCAGTCGGGCTGGTTGGTACAAGAAACACCAGCTCTGAGACTGGGGCAATGAGTGACCAGTTACTGGCAGGTAGGGCTAAGGTCCCCCAGAAGGGGATGACTTTGTCAAGTCAGTCAGTACTTAGAGAACAACCTCCATAAGTCATGACAGTAAAGTCTGGCCCAGGACCATGAGACCTGCATTTCCATTTGGAGGAATCTCAGTAGCAAGGAGAAGGAAGAAAGTGTAAAGACAGACTGTAAAATATACTATCCCTTTCAAAAACTGAACTTCCGAACTCCAGCAAGTGTAAGTAAAGTGTCTCTTTTCCACTTTTACATCACACTGTGACACACAGTAACCTCTATTCTTTTGGCCTTTTGGTATAATGGCTTAAAACTAAATATTCAGACTTTTAAGTACTGATGAAACCAGCTTCTCTCCTTGCCAGATCAAGGCCAGTTACCAGAGAGCACTTGAAGGGTGAAGCCTAGCCCCGAGAGCTGTTCTCTGAGTGGGGGATGCCTGGAGACAGAATGCCTGGATGTTCGTGCTGTGATTGTCCTGACTTATCCAAGGACAGAAATCTAAAGCATGAATATGCATAGTTATGCCCTTCCCCTGAATGCCTATATAAGGGAAGGCACCAGGGCAGTGTCTGCTGTTCTGTGCTGCTGGCTGGAACTGGGTGCACAGAGAGAGAAGCAGTCCAGCCTCTTAGACTGAGACTGGGCCGAGGGGGTCTGTGGTCCCAGGGAGGATGACAGGGTCCCTAAGATCAGGTTGCACTGGTCCTTTGTGCCTGATCCCCAGGGAAAGATAGCATCAGGAGCAGTAGGAGGAGTGGAGGCCCAAAGAACTCCCCTTGAGAGGCTTGGGGACCATCAGCAGCCAAAAGACACCTTTGTCAGGAGCGGTGGGCCATCTCTCGTGGAGGCTTTGGAACCCTTGTGGGTTCACTCCCACCAGCACTAGAGGAGAATGGGAGAAGTTAATCAGTGTTCAAAGCAAACTGTAAATTTACCTTGCTGACTGTAATGCTTTTGTGTGTGAAAAGTAGGCAATTTAAATAGAATTCTGGCAGATAGACACATGAATGGGCATCTGTTAGAGGTGGCCTAGCAAAGGCTGAAGTCAGTAGGTCCCTGGGAATTGGGCTAGACATAGGAGTCTGTTTTGGGGCCACTAGGGCCATCATTGGAGTGTTGAAGGGAGGAGACGCATGGCCACACACCAACAATGCTTTATGCACTTAGTAGTGATATCATATTTATTGATTTATTTAAAATTTGGTAACTGGATAGCACACTGAGCTGAAGCCTGTTTCTGGGTGCATCCCAGGAGAGAGGTTACAGTATATTAGAGAGTTAGCACAGACATGAGAGGTGTAAAATATATGACAAGTATAAGAAAAAAATAACAAAACATAGGTTGCTTTGGCTAGAGGGCTACAGTACCCATGCAGAGTATCATCAAGCCACATGGGATATGCTGATATGCTTTTTATATTTATTATCCTATTGGGCCTATTGTGACATATCTCAACATAGCTTGACCTCGCAAGGTAGTGCTCACCCTGTCTTAGGAGAGTGCCACTGCACAAATGAATCTTGAGAGCACCAGGGTCCAGGGACGCAAACTAAGGAGGGGTGGATAGCATTCTCTAGTGCTGAAAGAGACCCAGTACATTATGCAATGCATAACTGTGCCCCTTTAGTTCAGGGAGAACCTGAAAATGCTATGGCCATGTGGTGGGCAACAGGCCCCACCGTAAGCTGGGTACTATCAGACCAGTATTAAGAAACAGCAGTTGAATGTATGCCACACTAGAGGTGGGAGTTAGGCAAAGCCCCATGAGAGTGTTGAGCAGACAATTGTGTAGAGCATGGCCCATGAAATAAGGCATTTTAATGTGTGCAGGTACCATCATAACAGACTATGCCTAGGAATATCCAAACAGCTGTGTCCCATTCGGCAGCTAATAATAAACCACCACGCTTGATCCCATCTCTGATAATGGACATTATAGCTTGTATGTGGTTTCATGTAATTGGGCCTCCAGAGTATATTTTAAGATGCCCCTGATCCCAAATGCCCTTGACATGGTATTGCAAGGTGACTGGTGTTGCTGCAGAGCTGGTATTCATGGCATAAGGTGGGCATTCTCCTGGATGAGATGCCATCATAGACCCCTCGACACAGGAGGGTGACCTGGCCCTTTCACTGAGACAAAACATCTAAACAACATGATCGCTATTTTTGCGGGTCTCTGCCAAAAAGTTGCCTCTGAATTAATGATTGTTTTATACTCTTGAGTACTGGCAATCTGTTGTACATAGTGATATCTAGAAGTCTCTGCATTTTGGAGTACCTCATCCTGTTTAGATTAGTAAGATGCCCTTTATGTTTCCCCACTCGAATGACAGCATCTCTTGTCACTGACTCCTAGGGCCCTATACACAATCGCTGTAGTGAGTGGTTGTATTTCCATACTGCCATCCACCAAAACTGCCATACACTAATGGGAGCCACTATCTACAGGGGTGGATGGTTTCCTGTGACAGCCATGCAGCATACCATTATGCAGACTGCAGTTTCAGATGTTAGTGGTCATGCACAGGCTGTGCAACAACCATTATGCTGGAACTGTGGCTGCTGACGGGTTGACCCATGGCATGGCAACAGATGCATGATACCATGCCATAATCCAAGCTAGAGGCACATGGGGCTACCAGAGATGTTGGTCCATAGAGCGGGCAATAATTAATGCTGCCCCTTACCAGTTTTCAATGGCGGTCCATTGCCCTTTTTGATGACTAATCCATAGCCCTCACATCCAATGGATCCCCTGCCTAGCCTTGTCCATGTCCAAAAATATTGTCGGCCATTCTGTGCACCACCTAACCCTCCCCTCCCATCTAAAGGAAGGGACCTGCTTGCAAGGCAGTGACACTTGTAGAACTGCTTGCATGGACAACATAAATGGCATATTTTGGCCATTCAACCTATTTTTAAGGATTGGAGTGCAGGAAATGACAAATTTGCACCTTGACAGGCAACTGAGAAAATAATATTGCCTGTCATATGAGCAAGTCCCATGGACAGTCTTTTTCTTTTTACTGCTTTTATTTTACCATTACTGGTGAGGGTCTCCTCTGCTTGGCCACACTCCAGCCCTATCCTTCCTTTTTATAGCACTTAGCATTGCTCCAGGGGTCCTGGACTGCAGCTCTACAGCCAGGGTGGGCTTTATTTGGGTGTCTCTACAGTGGCCCTGGTCTAGTCTGGGTTGTGCAGAGTCAACACCACCAGTGAGATCGGCAGGGCCCTAAGGGTGCCAGTATCATATGGCACACTGAGGACATCAGCGCAGGGAAGTCAGCACTAAAGAATCCCCATGTCCTGTTCCCTTAAATCACCAGCAGTATTCATTTAATTACAACTGTACAGCTGTACATTGGCTCTCCCACGCCCCATGGATGGTTTATCTACAACCAGTGTGTGGCACTTTGATTAATTCACCACCCCATGCACACACACACACACACACATCACCAGCAGCACCAGCATGTGGCACCAACAGAAGGATCAACAGAACTAGCTGTCAGACTCATACCCAAAGAATGGCAGCTGCAGCTGTTCTGTCTCTCTTCCTCGCCTGCCATCAACTGTCTGAGATCCTCTACAGTGCTACTCGTCCTCAGTACAATACATTGTCAATGACAGCAAACCCTCACTAGACACCACAGAGTGCTGTTTAAAATCACACTGTGTCAACTAGCCACCAGGACCTCTGCAATCACCCACTGGGCTACTAGGGCTAAATATTTAATTACAGGCCACTAGACCAGCATAGAGTTCATTTATTTCTAAACTGGCACCTATGGGTGCAGAGGGAATCTATACAATCCTCCAAAACTCTTCATATCTGTATTGATTTCTTCATTGCATCCATCCTTTTTTTCTTTACCTTCTATCTCTTATTTCTTTGTTATTTTTCAGTTTCTGTGTTGCTGTTATTATTAACCTTTTTTCTATTTCTGAGCTGGCTGTCACAGAGTGGAATAAACTTCAAACAAGGCAAATTTAAAGGTTTAAAACACTTCGTGGTATGATATTTATTTTTCAAAAGTTAGAAAAATAATAAATGAAAACAAAAAAACTTTCAAAGAAAATCACTACTTAACATCAGTAGTTTCTCATATAATACAGTCCTCGATCTTAGAGCTCCTAAGAACCTTCTCATCTGCATTCAATAGCTTGTCTGTGGAAACAGTAGAACCTCTCTCCTCTCTCAGGGCTCAACCCCACTGGACTGACTGAAGCAAACTCAATGAAGAGGTTTTATATCTTTGTGGGTCACCTGACTGAGCCTCTTTCTGTACTTACATGTCTGAACATGCTGTTTCATGTCTGAACATGTTTCAAAACCAAGGGGGGTGTTTCAGGAGACTTTCTGGTTCAGTCAAAGGTACAGTGTATATCTCTACAGATACTGACTATAGCTCTGATCCACAGTGAATAAGCACTTATAATGTAACAGGTTTATAATGTGAATTTATGAAAATATCTTAAGGATTTTGTATAACTGTACTAATCATGAAATAGTTAGTTTAATATGGCTTGAATCATTTTTGTTAAAGAGGCTTTATTTAACTGTATTCATTCCTGCTATCTGAAATAGCCTTCATGCTTTTTGTACACAAAATGCACTTATACACTTTACACAACACCTGTCCTGGTATTTGGCATCATTCCAGGACTAAATGGATGGAAATGGAAAAGAGAACTAGTAGTAAGTTTTGTAGGATAGTAAAGAGCTGCGCTTAGGTGGCCAACCCATGGTGGGGGAAAAAGAAGAAAAGCAAAGAGAAAGCTGTAACTGTTGCACAACAGAAGTTTTGGTAGCTAGGAAATAAGGAGATAGAAAAGTGGTCCATCAGTCACAGCTGAGGGTGTAGCCTAACTCTGCCACACTGGCACTTAGCCATAACTATGGAACTGTAAATTAACTGACTTGAAATATGTCTTTTTACCTTGCAGATCTGAATATGCATAACATCTTCCCTGTCAGTATTTTATCTTATGTCTATCCCTCATCCTTTCCTTAATAAATAAGTCCCTTTTTCCACTCTGTGAAATGCATCCATGCATCCCCCCAGTCTGGCAAGTAAACTGCTTAGTTTTTTAAGTAACTATTCAGTAGGTTGCCCCAATAACAGTTGCTGGCATCCATTATAAGTCACTGTCACTCAATATGTTGAAGTAGCACCTACCCTGATACTTATTATTTGTGGTTGTTCAGGTGGATGTTAAAAATCTAACTGCACCACCCGGTGATCTGACCAAATTTTCTATTCACTAAAAATAAAAAGTGTTAAACCACATTTAATATCAGCTGGTCTACATCTGTATCCACCTTCCCCATAACAAGGACACAAGAAACTTTTCCTAGCTCTCCTTTTCCAGTCAACAAAAACAACTAAACAAAATTTATTAAGCATAACAATTTCACTATCAAAACTTGAAGTAAACATTCCTGCCATTGACCCAGGCTTGTTTTTATTGAAACGGATCCTTGTTCCTAGTATTTAATCTGTTCCTGCAGTTTAATTGTTTGTAAAGTCACAGTCCATAATTTGTGATACCAGTAATTTCTGCAGCAACAAACAGTGATGTAACACTCACCTCTGAGGCTGGAAGGCCAGAAGGTTGTTGGTTCTAGCCCCACATCAAGAGTCTGGGGTAGAATCCAGTACTGACATCCTAATGCAACATGAGGTGGTTGGTGCAGCATTTGGATGAGATGTTAAACCAAGATCCCACCTGCCTGTTCTGGTGGACAGTAAAGATCCCATGGTGCTTGTTGGAAAGAGTAGGGAATTTCTCCAGTGTCCTGGTCAAGTCTGACACATTCACTAAAAATGCCACTAGCAACTTAATCTGGTTCAGTTTCAGTTGGTTTCATATGTACTTCTCGGCAAGAAGGCTTAAAATAGGCAGAATTGCTAGACGTTCTTTCCCAATCAATAAAAACTAAATAAATAAATGGATTTTGCAGTTGATACAAGTGCTTTGTAGGGAGCAAGGATTCTGTTTCCATGTAAATTACTTAGTTATGATGAGTAAAAGGAAAAGAAATGCAGCCACTATATAAAGAACAGTATAAGGAGAACTGGGTCTAAATACATTTTCTCAAACATGAGAAATGTATTTTATTTTAATCTGGCTGCTACAGAGGGAATTAAAGAGTACAAAACAAGTAACTTAGATGGGATGGTCAGAGAATATATTAAATTATCAATATTGCTATCTGAAGATAGTTCATGTAACCCCCTGCAAATGGGGGTTCCCAAAAGACTTCCAGGAGCTTGCTTGAATGCTCCAAGCCTGAATGGTGTTTGGCATTAAGTTATTTATCAGTGAGTGTTTTAGAGCCTCTGGTACTGTCTTTAAGAGCTGTCTGCTTGCAGACATAATTAGTTTGTATGGGTGGACTGTGTGCTCTCTGAGTACCACTCGAGCTGCTGCCAATTCACTCCATTTTGCAGTCACTAGGAGTGCAAAGGGAACCTATCTGAAAGATGTAACTGTTTGCCAGAAACCATTTAGAGTGATAATGAAATTATAGTTTGTCTAACCTGCTTTCTTTTGCAGTCAGAACAGTGTCTGCCTAGTTCCCATTCTGGTTTTGAACTGCTGAACTGGACCAATCAGTGGTAAGCTTAGCTCTAAATGGTGCCTTGACGAATCAGAACTTGGACTCATAATCTGAGCCAGCCACAAGAGGATTGTATGGACAGTAACTGATAGGGATAGGCCTGTGCACAGAGCCATAGGTAGATGATTAGAGTGATAAGCTAATTAACCTGATTTCCCCTGTCCTTGTTATATCCCCTAAATAAATCAGAGCTGCTTGTTTCAGCAAAGTTATACTGCCTGAGGTATTTGTCTATGTTAAAGTACTGTACTGTGATTGTTGCACTGTATCTTATTTCACAGGGGGTCCCAGTGCCGGAACTAGTCCTGGGGGTAAGTGTATACTGTGAAGGTAATTCTGATATATTGTGTGGGCCACTAGTGGGAAGAAAGGGGGTTGCAGTGTCCCAGAGGGCTGTGACCAAGTAAGTTTAACTATTGCAAACCCTGACCTCTGGGTGGAGGCACCCGCCATTGGATCCAGGCCCTCAACCTGTTAGTGGCAACTCAGGCAGGATAGTAGCCCCTGGGATAGCGCCATCTAGGGGTTACATCTTGGAGGCTCACCTGGGATTGTGTGTCCTCTAGTGGCCATATTTACGAACCACTGTTAAGAAAAATGGGTACCCGACAGAAGTGGCTGTGCACCGGCTGGTGGAGTGGTGTACTGGGAGGAGATCAACCCCAAAATGCTATGCTTATCCTGGACATCCCCTGGTATCAATACGGACACTGTTCAGGAGTACTTTCCAAGGTGGAAGGTTTACAAAACCCTGTGGTGGTGGGTCGCATGCTAATCTGCTCACCCACACTTTCCTGGCCCTAGTAGAGTTTAAGGATCCCATAGATAGCTCCAAAGTGCCACAGACCATTACCCCAGAGGGAGCCCTCACTGCTTGGAGAGTGATTACTAAGGACAGTAAAGACCGGGGAATGAGCCCCACCACTATCTGAAACTTTGGGGAGAAATTTTCTAAATGGTTGCTGGGAAAGGGAAAACTGTGGAGGACTTGAAGAAACTATTCTTGCCACCTGGGTGTTCCTCCCCAACACCCTCTCCCGCTCCAGTACCCGTAATGGTGGCTGAACCAATGCAGACTCCTATTTCTGCACCTGCCATTAGTCACGACTCTTACCGAGGTTGAGGATCTTCTGGCACCTCCCACCCCAAGGGGAGATGACTGGGAGACCTGGATAGACTATGTTGCCCCAAGTGCTAGAATGGCAATGCTCGGAAGCCGAAAAGCTGAAAGAGGGTTAGTGAGAGCCTCTGAGGTCCCGCCCTGGCTACCATTCATGCTAAACGGGCTAGTAACCCTGAAGTGACTGCACAGGCCTATCTTGAGGCCCTGGAGAATGTGTATGGGAACCCAGATTCTGATGAGGACCTATGGTGGAGAGTAAGAAATGCAGAACAGTACCAAGGGGAGTTGTTGTCTGTGTATGTCTCTCGGCTGGAAAAATTGTTGCAAGAATGCCTCAGAAAGGGTAGTTTGCCAGCGATTGAACTGGACCGAACCAGACTGGACAGAATCCTTAAGTCTGCCCCTTCTCAGAACTGCTGTTGCTTCAGATTACGCCTGGCAAATGACTGGAATCCCCACCCTCCTATGATGAGTTAATGAGAGAAATCGAGGAGTTGAGAAAAGCGACTCGGAGGGACCTGCACCAACAGCTGTGGCTACGACCCGAGTGACTGAGGGTGACCCATCAAGTGAAGTTCAGGGCAGAGGTTGACAGTCAATGAGTGCTCTGACAAGGAAAAAGATATGTCACAATGGGGCGAACTGTTGAGAGAGATCCGGAATTCAAAAACAGTCCTTTATGAAGGCCACGCCTGCAAGTACGGGCCCTGACCTATATCCGACTGCATCTGCTATGGGGGTGGGGTACCCACCCATGTATCTCCTGCTGATAACAGCTCCGAACTCGATTCCTTGACCATGGAAGTGGAGAAACTGACGAGATGTCTCCAAATGCTTATCACGCCGCAGACAGAGATGGCACCAAGGTTTCCAGTTAGTAATACCCCCGCCCTGGCTCCCAGTGTGGCGCCTCGCCAGCTCAAACTCCAGAAAGTATGTTTTGCTATAATTGTGGGAAAGATGGGCACATGAAAAGGGAATGCCAGTCCCCAAAAGACACTGACAAAGTTGCATATAGGCTACAAGGAGAGCTTCGAGAAGCAAATCAGTGGTTAAGAGGTGCACGAATGATCCCAGTGAGGGCACCAAAATGCTAATTCACGTCCTTTTGTGGCAAGGTCAGTTGCCCAGGCCCCACTATCGCCTCTCCAGACTGGTCCAGAATAGTGGGTCCCTCCATGGAGACCACTGTAAAGGTGAATGGAGTGTCTACAAGAGCTGTATTAGACAGTGGCTCCCAAGTGGCAATTATGTTCCAGGATTGGTATCAGAAGCATTTGTCATAATGCCCTTACAACCATTAGGAGGACTGCATGTATGGGGTTAAGTGAGAAGGCCTACCCCTATTCCGGGTATATCCGAATTTGGCTGTCTTTCCCCACCTCCGTGGCTGGAGTGGCTGAACAAGTAGAGACCCTAGCCTTAGTGTGTCCCCCACTGGACTGTATGATGGTGTCCTTTGTTGATTGGAACAAATGCTCATATGTTCGAAGGCTGGCACAGTTGTGTTATGAAAAACAGGGTCAAAGACTAGTAGAGCTTTAAGAGTTCCGGCTTTAATTAAGAAGGCCTATGAGGCACAGAGATGCTGAAAAACAGAACCAGAGGAACCGGTCGGAATTGTATGGAAGAAGGATCCTGAGTCTCTGATCCTGGCGCAAATGCCCAGTGTACCATACAGGAGAGGTCCGATCAGAAAGGATGTTAAGAATAAAATATTAATGTTGGATGCACCAGGCGATGGAAAATTGCCAGAGGGACTGCTGGTCAAGCCTAGTATTTTGCCCGCTAGAGCCCATGCTTATGCCAGAAGGGTAATGGTCCAAGTTCATAATGTGTCTGAAAGAGACATCGAGTAAACAGAGGTTGCATCCTGGCTAATGTGCATTGTGCAGACACTGCAGTGCTACCCAGCAGCAAGAGTTCAAGGAAGAATGACAGAGTAACGCCTGACTTGTTTGATTTCGCGACTCCCCGCTGCCAGCTGAATGGAAAGTGAGGATCAGTGAGAAGCTTGCCCAGAGAGACTAGGTGTTTTCTTTAAAGGAATGGGATGTAGGATGCAAGGAGCTGAGCACAATATCCGCTGCATGACGAAAGACCATTTCGTGAGAGGTCTCGACGCCTGGCACCTGCTGACATAGATGATGTGAGACGCATCTGCAAGAGATGTTAGCTGCTGGTGTAATACAAGAATCCAGAAGCCCTTATGCGTCCCCATTGTGGTAGTGAGGAAAAGAATGGAACAGTAAGGATGTGTGTGGATTATCACACCTTAAACCGGCGGACTATCCCTGATCAGTACACAATGCCCGCATTCAGGATGCTTTGACTGCCTAAACGGGAGCAAGTGGTTCTCTGTGCTGGATCTCCGCAGTGGGTACTACCAGATCCCGATGGCCCCAGAGGACCGTGAGAAGACGGCTTTTATCTGTCCGGGCTGTTTATGAATTCATGAGGATGCCTCAAGGATTTCAGGTGCCCCAGCCACTTTTCAACGATTGATGGAGCGTGCAGTGGGGGACATGAACTTACTAGAGTGCCTGGTATACCTAGATGATGTTATTGTGTTTGGCAGCTCACTGGAGGAACATGAGAGCAGATTATTTAAGGTATTGGACCGACTGGAGGACTTTGGCCTTAAACTGTCCATTGATAAGTGTCAATTCTTTCAAACATCAGTAAAGTATGTGGGACACATAGTATCCACCGAGGAATAGAGTCCACCCAAGTAAAGTTGAGGCCTTGACCACCTGGCCACAGCCCAAAAATCTAAAAGAACTGCAAAGATTCCTGGGATTCTGTGGTTATTATCGGTGCTTCATCAAGGACTATTCAAGAGTGATCCGCCTTTACTTAACCTTACTCAAGGGTATCCCCAACCCACAAAGAATACCAAAGTCAGCGCCCTCAAGACTGAAAGAGTGTATTTTCATCCGAGTGAAGTATTTGGGGCCGCTGGACTCTGATTATGAGACTGCTTTTCATGAGATCATATATCAACTTACCCATGCTCCAGTGCTGGCCTATGCCGATCCAAGAAAACCTTACGTCCTGCACACTGATGCTAGCTTGCAAGGGTTGGGGGCTGTGTTGTACCAAGAGCACGAGAATGGCCTGAGACCAGTGGCCTTTGCCAGTAGAAGCCTGACCCCATCCGAAAAGAACTATCCTGTACATAAGTTAGAGTTCCTAGCTTTGAAGTGGGCTATTGTTGACCAATTCCATGAGTACTTGTATGGGGCTAAAATACTAGTAAAACTGACAATAATCCTTTGACCTATGTGCAGACCTCAGCTAGTTGGATGCCACTGGCCATAGGTGGCTTTCTGCATTATCTACATATGACTATGCTCTCGAATCACCGAGCAGGTCTGAACACATAGATGCTGATGCTCTCTCCGGAGGCCTGTTTCCCAGAATGATTGGGTCGATTGGCAGAACCTGACATTCGGGCACTCTGCCGGAAGTTTGACAGGGAGGAACAAATGTCCACGGACGCAGTGGACTGCATGGTGGATTGCTTGGGACCCTCTGAGAATTGCATACCTGCTGCTTATTGCCACTTTTCTGCAATAGACATTGGTGCACTGCCTCAGCTGGACAATGACAGTATTCGACGGGATCAATCTCGCGATCCCATGATCAAAGCAGCTTTGAAGCCCTCTATGCAGGAAAAGATGTGTCCAAATTACGCTCCACTGATTTGAGAACTGCCATGTTATACAAAGAAGGTCCTAAATTGAAACTGATCAATAAACTGTTATATAGAGAAACAGTAGACAGAGGGGACAAGTTAGACAAACAACAACTAGTGCTGCCCACTGCCTTCGAGACTCAGTACTGAGGTCCTTGCACAACCACATGGGGCACCTTGGTGTAGACAGAACACTTGACTTGGTGAGATCCAGATTCTATTGGCCTAAGATGGGGGCTGATGTGGAGCAACACATTCAAACTTGTAGTCGCTGCTTACAGAGGAAAGCTTTGCCCCAGAGGGCTGCCCCTTGTTAACATAACCACCAGTGCACCCATGGAGCTGGTCTGTATGTGATTTTCTGAGTTTGGAGTCAGATCAAAGAAATATCAGTAATGTGCTGGTGGTCACTGACCATTTCACGAGATATGCCCAAGCTTTCCCACCAAAGACCAGAAAGCATCCACTGTAGCCAAAGTACTTGTAGAAAACTTTTGTTCACTATGGGCTCCACAAAGAATCCATTCTGATCAAGGGAGAGACTTTGAGAGTCGTCTGATCAAAGAAATGCTTTCTCTGTGGGGAGTGAGAAAGTCCAGAACCACTCTACCACCCCCAGGGGGACCCACAGCCTGAACGTTTCAACCGCACTTTGCTAGATATGCTAGGCACCCTGCACCCAAAGGACAAGACTAGATGGAGCCAACAAATTAGCACCCTGGTACATGCTTATAACTGCACCAAAAGTGATGCCACTGGGTTCTCCCCTACCGCTGATGTTTGAAGAGAAGCTCGACTACCGGTAGATGTGTGTTTTGGGGTCTCTCCTGATGGGGTTCAAGCTGACAACTATTTACAGTATGTGCAAAAGTTAAAGGCCCAGCTAACTCATGCATACCAACTGACTCAAACCATGGCTGCCAAAAGAAATCTGGCCAACAAAGAAAGGTATGATAAAAGGTGAAAGCACAGGAACTCCAGGAGGGAGATCGGTATTGCTAAGAAATCTGGGACTGCATGGCAAGCACAAGATTGCTGACAGATGGCACCATCTCCTCACATTGTAGTGGGCAAACTAGATGATCTGCCAGTGTACAAAGTAAGGCCTGAGAATAATTCAAAAGATGTAAAACAATGCATAGAAATCATTTACTGCCCATTGGACAAATCTTAATTGAGTCTGAGCCCCTAGAAGATGCCCCTCTGGACCAGTGACTAGAGCTGCTACTAAGAAAAGATCAAGAAAGTCTGCACCTACAGAAGCAAAGTTAAAGTGTTCCCTCCACAAGTCCCAGTTGAGCATGACTGTCAGTCCATATCGGAAGAAAGTGAGAGTGACTTTGAATACTATCCTTCTACGAACTGAGTCAATTGTTTCGGGCAATCCCTAGTCAATACTGGAGATGAAGCTGAGCCTTCTGGACTGTCCAAGCTCCCAGCTTCGTCCCTGGAGCCAATGCTCCCAGAAAGTGTAGTCAAGCATCAGATCAGATGAAATGGAATCATTGTGCATGGTTGAACTGTTTGAGCTTTCAAGGAGGAAAATGATGGATTGGGTCAGACTGGTGATACACCAGAACAAAAAGAGTATTTTGAGTGCCCTGACAGTCCACTGCCAGTGTCTGAAAGCTCTCCCCTGCGAGCCAAATGTTGTGGACTCAGAAACTGTAACTCCTGGAGCTGAAAGTGCCCCAAGTTCTAGCCTCTCTACCCCCATGGAGACTCCCTGACAAGTGAGGACAATGCTGAAAATGAGGCTCAGAGTGCAGAGACTATAACAGTTCCCCTAGAAAGACTGGTCGAGCTGTAAAGCCTGTGGTGCACCTCAGTTATGATTCACTTGGGAGGCCTGTGGACTTGCCTCTCAATGTTGTCCATAAAGGAGTGTATGTGTCCCCGAGCTCATTGCCCAAACTGAGCATCAGTGCTAACTCGTTACTTGTGTTGTCTTCTATATGGTGCCCTAGCCCCATCCAGTCCCAAGGTAACTGATAGGAAGGGCCCCTCTTCAGGTTTCATGTGCAAGAGGTAATAACTTGAGTTATGGTACAATGTGTATGTAATACTGTGTAAAGAGTGACGTACTGCAATGTTTCAGAAATGTGTTCTTGGTAAAATGATATATTGACTGATGATTACATATGACTGATGATTACATGTGGAGCCTAATGCAAATGTATATGGTTGCAGTTGAAACTTATGGTACTTGCTTGACGCGACGCCAAGCTTTCCCAGGCCAGGAAGGGTGTAACCCCTGCAAATGGGGGTTCCCAAAAGACTTCCAGGAGCTTGCTTGAATGCTCCAAGCCTGAATGGTGTTTGGCATTTAAGCCATTTATCAGTGAGTGTTTTTAGAGCCTCTGGTACTGTCTTTAAGAGCTGTCTGCTTGCAGACATAATTAGTTTGTATGGGGGACTGTGTGCTTCTCTGAGTACCACTCGAGCTGCTGCCAATTCACTCCATTTTGCAGTCACTAGGAGTGCAAAGGGAACCTATCTGAAAGATGTAACTGTTTGCCAGAAACCATTTAGAGTGATAATGAAATTACAGTTTGTCTAACCTGCTTTCTTTTGCAGTCAGAACAGTGTCTGCCTAGTTCCCCATTCTGGTTTTGAACTGCTGAACTGGACCAATCAGTGTGGGGTAAGCTAGCTCTAAAATGGTGCCTTGGACGAATCAGAACTTGGACTCATAATCTGAGCCAGCCACAAGAGGATTGTATGGACAGTAACTGATAGGGATAGGCCTGTGCACAGAGCCATAGGTAGATGATTAGAGTGATAAGCTAATTAACCTGATTTCCCCTGTCCTTGTTATATCCCCCTAAATAAATCAAGCTGCTTGTTTCAGCAAAGTTATACTGCCTGAGGTATTTGTCTATGTTAAAGTACTGTACTGTGATTGTTGCACTGTATCTTATTTCACAGGGGGTCCCAGTGCCGAACTAGTCCTGGGGGTAAGTGTATACTGTGAAGGTAATTTGATATATTGTGTGGGCCACTAGTGGGAAGAAAGGGGTTGCAGTGTCCCAGAGGGCTGTGACCAAGTAAGTTCAACTATTGCAAACCCTGACCTCTGGGTGGAGGCACCCGCCATTGGATCCAGGCCCTCAACCTGTTAGTGGCAACTCAGGCCAGGGTAGTAACCCCTGGGATAGCGCCATCTAGGGTTACACATGTATTCATATCAGGGCTTGGAAAAATTGCCTTCTATATTTCTGCAGAATATTTTCAGCAAGAAAAACCCAAATTCTACAAAAATCTCTTTTTCAGGAGAAAAACTGGGAAGAAATCACTATTAACACACGAACATATGCCATTTTACACAAATTGTTTTGTTTAAAAACTACATTTTCACAGGAAAATAGCAGATTATCAGCTGATTTTCATTTGATTTTACCATTCACATAAAACGCCAAAATTATGATTTATGTTTAAATGACAAGTGTGCAAAATTGATTTTTGTGGTCTGTTTGCCTTCAAAGAGAAAATTCGATCCAACCCTAATCCATGTCAATGCAGACTGATTTGGGGAAAGGAATATTTGGCTAAACATTGTCTTGGATCATTGGATAATTTATGTGGGTAATGATACAACAACCTTATTAGCCTCTCCAGGTAAAAATCTCTGGGTCTTATGTGAACAACAAGTTCTACAGGAATTGATGTTGGTATAGTGGCTCTGCAGTGGGTACTCTCCCCTTGGTTACAAGTAACCATACTGATGTCCCAGCATGGTGTTTGAGGGACACTGTGCTGTTAGAGGTGCCATCTATTGTTGAGCCATTAAATCACAGTCCCATCTTCCTGCTCATGTTGCAGTTGAGGTAGATGTTGAAGATCCCTTGCAACTTCTCAAAGAGAGAAGGAGAATTGTCTCTTGTTTCCTGGCCAACTTTCCCCATTCACTGAAAACCCACCAACAGGTTACCCTAGTTGGTAGCAGTTGATTTTCATTTGTATTCCCAAAATTGAAAACAGAAAGTATTTTCTGACCATCCTTTCTCAATCAAAAAAAAAAATAAAATAATAAATGATGTAAAAATGACATTGTCTGTGGTGTTCCCAAGATAATCCAAGCAAATTTTCTATAATTTAGGTGGATGGTTAATTCAGAGGATTGAGCTAATCTGAGTGCATTTTGTAGAGACATGGCAGGAGTAAGCAAAGGATTGAGAACCTGGAGTTTATATACAGATATACAGCATGTGGTTTTAAAAATGATGTTGGGAGGCACCTAATGGCCCAGCAGGTAGAACATCACACTCCCATGCTGTGACCTGGGTTCAAAAGTGAACTCAGGAGTTGGGACAGGTGGCTGAGAGGGCAGGGGATCTTGCCTTCACTGCAGGATGTTGCTGTATGGATGTGAGTCTGATGGGGCAACACTCTGCATTGCAGATGTGGGAGGGTTAAAGGAAATGGGGAGAAACTAGAAAATCCCCATGTTTCCTGGGCTGCCTTTATGATGACCACTGATACCGTTGGGCTTCACACTGTGTGAATCCCCACTGGCTCTGACAGAGAAAGGGGGAAGGTAGATGGGGTTGCAAGACTGCTAGCATAAGGAGCAGATGGCATATAAAGAAGGTGGTCTGGGAGAAAACAGCTACAATATGTTGAAAAGAAATGATATGGAGAGCCTGAGAATCCCAAGCTGAAGCCTGCTGGGAGGTCAAACATGTCATGGAGCTGAGGTGCTCCACTCACTGGGAGGGTTAGTGCGAGGTCATCCAGCATTTGTGCAACCACTGCCAACTGACCACAGGATACCAGGGGCATTAACTGTGATGCCAGCCACTGGACCATCATCCCAGCCAAAGGATGGGCACAGGCACGGTGACCCCAAACATCTATGGGGGATGGGGATAACCATAAGGGTACAAAAGGGAGAAACATACAATTTAAAAAGACAGTGTTGCAAGCATTTATTGCACTTTAATGTAAATACATTCATGGATGTCTGCAGGTGTGTCAACATAACTGGCCACTGTCTTAAAGCAGCAATATTAGTCACTATGAATTTTTTTCAGTAAAAAAATGTATTTCTAGGCAAAACATCAATATACCCATTTTGCTTTTCATTTAAATAGACAGAGATGGGAAATATTTTATTTTATCCTGGAACATATGGCTAAGATGTTAAGTCCTATTTCCTACCTTTGTCCTGTACAAAGCAAATAATACCAGTACATAAAAACAAACATGGAAATTACCTAAAACAAGGTAAAAATATAAACATTTATGGAAGCAATGGTTTACAAGAAAGGTAAGTTCATCTTGTCTGACTGTAGGGGTGACTAACTCTTTTTAGGAGTACTTTGAAATTCATATTGAGGATACATTTTAGCATGAATGTCAACTGATGATTGATTCCAGGATTTAGCAACACTAGCCTGTAGAGTCATGCTACCATAACTAGTAAGTTCTCCAGAATATGGTAAACCTCTGTTTGATACTTGTTTAAATGGGTAGCATACATTACAAATTAATGAATACCAAGATTTTCTTACATCCCTGAAATGGGGCACATAATTTTGAATTTTTAAAGTTCCTGCTCCCTTGCAGCACCCACCATGAAAACATTTGATATCTTGTGTAGTACTCTGCTGTTTAGCATCAGAAACTAGTGATAACACTATCCATACATGCTACGATGACACTACCTTAATACACACACAGCATGATTTATTTTTGCCAGGCCCTCTCGGAGGCTCAGCCCAGCTCCATTCACTGTGACTGATACCCAGGTTTGCCCCTGGGAGTAGGACCACTGGGCGGCAACCTCTTCCAATGGACACTGTGCTAGGCGAGACCTAGCTTGCTTTCCAGTCAGGCCATGGGAGGGGCTTGTAGGCAGCAGGATGGCAGAGGGCCAGTGTAATGATCGGAGGCTGACATTTTCTTTTTCTGCTGGGATCCCAGGTGCGGGACATGCAATGATGACCAGCATCTGCCCCACCCCGCGGACATACAATGCCATCCGTGGCAGTACCCCAGCCTCTGTCAGAGGTCCTCAATGAGCTGGACACTCAACCCCTCCCCTGGAGCAGAGCAGTCCTTGGATGCTCAGTCCTTCTGCCCCGGCCAGCCCTCCGACTCTCGAGTCCATCCCAGAATCCGGAATGTTGGTATCACAAGCAAATGCCTTGCCGCTGCACCGTGGGCCAACAGTATGAATTTAGTATGCACATCCTTAAAGAAACATCAGCAGAAGAGACTTGTAAAATTGTGAGTGGCGTCCCATTTTTAATGACTTCAGTCATTAATAACAAAATTAGTCATAAAAGCAGTTTAAAAAATATCTGAGTCAATTGAAAAGTATTCAGATGAGAAATCTAAGGATGTCAGAATTATATTGTACATCACTGCTAAAAAACAAAACTACATGATGCATTGGTTGCCAACTAAGAAATACTGCTGTTTTAACAGGGCCAGTTTGAAAAGAAAATGTCTCAACTCTGTATCCCTGTGAGTTCAAGTTTTTTTCTGTTCATGTTCCGTGCTCTCTGGATGGCCCCCATCTGTTCAACCCAGCCCAAGTCCCGTCATCCTGCCATTCTTTAGTTCTTACTAGAGCCTTCCCATGTTCCCCAGAGCATCTCCTTCTGGCAGGGACAGCTGTGCCTCCATTTCCTGTGCCACAGAAGAATCCGATGTGAAAGACTACATCTGGGTAGCAAGGTGCAGAGTCTGAGAACTGGTTGGCTTCATCCTGCCACTCAAGGTATTTCTGTCCCAGGTTTCCCAGAATGCTGGCGTCAAGGGCACACCAGCACATACCCATGCAAGTGTGCATCATGCAGCGCCTAACAATGACCTCCCACCCACTAGCTGCTTCAGCAGCACTGCCTTCTGTGTTCACCCAGGTGGCAATATTGCAACACAGCTGGCTGCCCTCCTTCCAGGAGAGCATCCTCTGGAACTCTTGATCCTCCTTTCCTGGCTTGTTTCTGAACTCAAGCTGCCAGTCTGGAAGAGGTAAGGCAAGAGGTGCCACTAGGTCAGTAACATATATCAAGTTTTAATAATCAAAAATAAAAACAGCTGCACAACACAACAGAATTGCACATAACAAGGTGTTGTGATTATGAACCAGTAATTGCTTGCCTTGGGAGTGTTGCTGGCACAAAGGTGCACCTCTTGCCTTTTAAATGTACCCAAGAAGTATAATAATTGGCAATTATTACACAGCTCTGAAGTGAATTATTGCACATCTAAAATGTTTTTAAAAATAATTAGTAAAATACATTAAAAATTGAGTTGTTTTGTAGGGTGTTTAAAATAAAGAGATTTTTTTGATGATTGGGTAGAAATGCCAGATCCATGTAATTATGTGAGAAAATTAATCCAGTTAACTAATTTGTAAATAAAAAAAATACAACAATGTTCTTTAGTTTAGATGCCATTTTGTAAAGCAGTCTAAGCAAGTTTTATCTTTAAAGAGCCCTGGTGCCATTGGGACAACTTTGGAAAAGTGTAATATTTAAACACGATTAAGCTTATATTTTCTATTTTTTCCTTTACTCTCACTCTTATTTCTTTATTACTAAGGGCATTTGCATGAAAATAGGATTTCTGCCCTATCTGCTTTGGTGGCTTATTTACACCTGTCATCACAATACTGTTTATGACATCTCAGTCTGTTGCTGCCAAGATAATTATGATGTCATAAGCATGAGATTATGATGTCAGCTGTAGACAAGTAGCCAAAACAGATAAAGTCTAGTGGGCAGTGATCCTGTTTTCATGCAACTCTCCTTAGAAATAAAAAAAGGGACTATAATTGCAGAAAATATTTGAAATATAAATTGAATTGTGTCTGAATCTTACTTTGTTTTTTTTTTTAAGTTCTTAGAACAGTGTCAGGGGTTTTACATGTGTCCTACTTTGCATCAGCATGCAAAGCATGAAACACTTTGAGGTCTGCCATCTGGCAGTGTGCAAGCTCCATAAGTTTCAATTCACGATTTCTTGAATGTCAGGATGGTAATTTTAAATCAGCAAAACCGGTTAGTGTATTCACCAAATATTATTGATGGCTAGTTGCCAAGGGTGATAATATTTCAGTCCTGGGCTTCATGAAGTAAGAGTGGGATGTATCATTTTATGTTCTCCGTGCACACATGTGCAGTGAATATTTTGTTTAAAGAGTGGCCTTTGAGGGGTGTGACACTGTCAGTCCAATGCAGAGTGGTCTGCAAGGGTCTCATCAATGTCACAACAATCATCAGCCAAACTGATCATGGCACTGTTCTGGCCTGCTGGTGGAAATCTTCATGTAGTTCAAAGGAAAGAGAGACAGCCCAATCATAGGTTGGTTCTTTCCTTTGATCTACACCACCCAGCAAGTACAGCTGATCTGTCATGATCAGCCTGCTGAGGTTGAATTACACCATGTAACAGAAAACTGTCCATCGATGTCTGTTACTGCTGCCTCCACCCTACTGTTCCCCCACCCAGCCTTCTCACTCCACACCCACCACCCCACCCCCACCCAACCCTACCACTCCTCACTCCTCACCCCATCCCCACAAACATAACACTGATTCTTGGGTCGTCCAGTCCTCAATGTTACCATCTGAAATGAAGAAAACTCTTCCTCATCATTTTTTATATACCCTGACACAAAGAAAACCATCCATCGATGTCTGCTGCTGCCATCACCATTGGTCACCCAACCTGACCCTCCCACTGAGCACCCCGCACACCCTCCCCACACCCTCTCACAAACATAACACTAACACTGCTGGTGCCTACTCCCCCAGAGTCACCACCTGAAACAAAGAAAACTGTCCCTAGTAGTACTTTAAAAATACCATGTAAAAAGAAAACCATCCATCGATGTCTGTTGCTGCCACTACCATTAGTCCCATCACCCACCCTCCCACTCCCTCCCCACACCACCAGTCCCTTACTTTCCAATGGGGTCCAACACCACAAGCCTCTCTGGACTGAAAACACATCTTCACTCTTCAATGCTCTACTGCGTAACTGAGAAAATCACAGGTACAGTATGTGGTTCAATGTATTTCAATGGGGTTTTAAACTTAGTGGCATAACTTGGTAATTTTTGAATACTGTTGCCCCAAACGTTCAACATGCCATTTGGGGACCCACCTCATTAACATTAGCAGTGAAATTAGACAAATCTGTCATGAAAAGTGGTTTTGTGGTCACTGCGTGAAAGCATTCCTTGTTCATGAGGCGCTGGTATATAAGGCTATGTTGAAAATCTGTGGTAAAAATATATAAGACAACAAAGTTATGAGCCTATGTTGAAATTTGCAAGTGCAGGCTCATAACCTTGGTCATTTTTGAATATTTTGACCCCACATTTTCAACATAGCCATTTTTTTCATACCACCACCACCACCTCATGAACGTAATAGCTGTCATTTCACAAATCCTACACAAAATGTGTTTTAACACTTGTGGTGCAAAATGATGTTTCAGCAATTGTTTTATAAATGACACCTGCCATGCTCTTAAGGAGTGGTCATAAAAGATGGTGATGAAAATTTGGGCTAAAAATGTGAAAGCTAGCTAAGTTATGAGGAACGAATTGTTCCAACATTTACTCATAACTTTCTTTTTGCCTATTTTGGCCCCTTAATATTCAGCATGTCCCTTGTGTTACCCCCACCTCCTGAACATATCAGGCATCATATTTTTAAATGCCCTCAAAAAGCGTTTCCACAGTCGCATAGCAAAATCACTTTTCAGATGCGATTTTAAAAATTCCACCTGTCTTGATCATAACGTCAGGTCATAAAAGACTGTTGGACATTTGTGGTCAAAATGTGGGAGCCCACTTAAAGTAGATATTACCTCTCAGCTGCCCTATCCTGGGTAATAATAATGTAACAATGTGTCAAAGCAAGACACCACTGAAAATTAGATATTGTGCCTCATCTGCTATAGCCTGTGAAAATTTATAGTAAAAATGTATACAAGCAAGACCTTCTACAACAGCAATACCAGAAGCGAACATTTGGCACTGACAAATGCTTGTTTCTAAGTTGTCTTGTTACTCACTGTGACCTGCTCTGTATCTCCATTAGTTCATGCTTTTATTTTATAATTTGGTCTAAATCTTTTTCTGGTCTTCAAGCTGCTGCAGGTATAAAACCTTCTAAAGCTGAAATGTGACATTTAGAAGGGTTCTGGAATTAAAGTCTTCCTTAATTTCAGAACCCCAAGCCAGGAAGAAGTCTTTTTAGGGAAGCAACATTTTAGGACCTACAGTGTGCCCCATACAAGACCAAAGGGAAGGTTGGGACCAAATAGAAAGACCATGTTGCCACATTTGTTCCCTGGGGCTGTGTTATGAGCAACACTGAGCATAACCATCGTGCATGAGGCTAGCAACTACAGGCTGGTCAGTCTCACATCAATGGGTGGGAGAAGAATTAATGGAAACCCAGTTAAAGGAAAGGTTGGTATTAGACCTTTATCCAGTGGGATAGAAGACAAAGGTTGCATGCATTCATTGGGGGTGATCATGCCAGATTAATCTAATTGATTTCTTGGACTGGGTGACTAGGGAAATAGACCAGAAGCGGGCAGTGGACATGGCCTATCTGGACTTCAACAAGGCCTTCAACACTGTGCCAATACAGGAGACTGGAAATGAAATTGAGCAGCCAAGGGTGAGATCCAAAGTGTGAAATAGGGTAAGAACTGGCTTGTGGATAGTCAACAGAAGGCAGTGATTAATGGCACCTCTCTAATGAGAGAACAGTGACAAGCAGGCGCTGCTGGGCTCGGTACTGGACTGATCCTCTTTAATGTCTTCATAAGTGACATTGCAGAAGATCCAGAAGGGAAGGTACTGTATGTCATTTTCAGATGACACCAAACTCTGTAATGGAGTGGAAACTCAGGAGGGGTGAAGAGAATGCATATTGACCTTGAGAAACCAAGGGGGTGGTCAAGTGCAAAATCTTGCACCTAGGGCATAGAAACCCAGGAACTGAGTATAGGATGGGGAATACTGACAGTCACTAAGCAGGACAAGGACTTTGGTGTTATTGTATCTGATGACCTCAAAGTTGCTGGGCAGTCTGACAAAGCAGCAAGTAAGGCCAGTGAGATCCTGGGATGTACAGGGAGTGGTATGTCCAGCAGGAGGAGGGAAGAGGTGTCGCCACTATATCTCTCACTTGTGAGACCCTACCTGGAGTATTGTGTCCAGTTCTGAAGGCTGTGCCTCAGAAATGACATAGACAGGGTGGAGGCCATCCAGAGGAGCACAACAAATATTATGTAGGGGTTGCATCAAAAGCCCTATAAATCAAGACTGAGGGATCTCACTGTGTACAGCCTGGAAGTGAGGATAGCGAGATGGGACATGATAGAGACATACAAGTGTTACATGGGGTGAATAAGGTGGAGAAGTGAGTCCTTTCAAATGAGAAAGAGTACCAGGACCAGAGGACATGCAATGAAGCTGGAGGGGTAGAATTTTGAGGATGTGAGGAAGACCACTTCACTGAAAGAGTGGTGGATGATTGGAAGTTGAAAACATTAGGGGTTTCAAGCACACATTGGATAGACATATGGGATATTAGTAAATAGGCAGGGAAGAGGAAGGATCACCAAAGACCAGTTAGGTTCTGGGGAGACAGACTAGGCAGGGACCACCTCGACAGACTGGGTGGGCCAAACAGTCCTTTTCTGTCAACAAATTCTGTGCTTCTATGTTGCTTGATCATCTGGTGCTTACAAACTGACACCAACTACACAAACCACCTGTAAATTTGGCTACAGGTCTGGCATGATCCGTATGATGATATAGCTAGTCACTTGCTACATGTCTGGAGCAATGTGTGTGATGATGGAGCAGCCACATAAGGGACTAGCAGGGCCACTTGTGAAGTCCACAAATGTGTGATGACACAGCTCTTTGTGAGTGTCAAAATGAACTTCATCAACTTGTGAACTTTAATGAGCATTCATGAACAGTCTATGAGTATCCATTAAAGTTCATCAAATGTTCTTCAACTCAGTTCATGAACCAAGTTAACAATACAAATATGGTTATCTACATGGTTAAATCTCTCTTCCAAGGTGGTCTACAAAATGAGGTACCTATCAGCTGACATCTTGTTCATATAAATTCCCATGTATGTGCATTTTATCTGTGTATTTTATTTACTGCACTCTGCATTTGGTGCTTTGTGCATGCAGTTGCCATCTGTATGTCCAGCATTGAACATTTAGACTTCCAGAACTATGAAAGACATACCAATAATGTTGCTTCTGGCTCTGCACTCCTAGAAGCAATACTCAACCTTTTGCTTTGGAATAGTGTAGGTGTTATTTGGCATGCTAGGCTAAAACAATGGGACTTTGCCTGACTCTGTCCCAATGCAGGGGATGTGGGAGAGGGTTCATCCTTGGTCAAAAGCAAATCAAAATGTGGGAAATATACACAGTCTGAAATATTGTCAGTAAAATGTAATAGAAAAATGCATATCCCCACATGGGTAAATTCTCATTGTTCGCCATATATTTGTTTCTAGAATAGTGCCTTTACAAAATACAGAAACCTGTGAACAATTAATGTATTTACATGTAATTTAGCTTATTTTGAATATATTTCTTGAAATTTCTCCTCTCTTTATTCTTCATTTTGAGAATGTCTGCATCAAAACAAGATAGCTGCATGTTAGACTTTGTCTAAAGATGTTGCTTGTCTACAGGTAATGATGATATCCTATGTTTATGAAATCACAATCTAGTCAAGTGAAAATTTTATGTTGTTATAAGCAGAGGACTAGGACTTTGCATGTAAAAAGCCATGGAGTAAGATAAAGCCCAGAGAAAATATCATTTTTCAGACCAATCCCAGTGTTAATAAATAATATCAGGACAATCATTTGAAAAAATATATGACATACAGTATGGGTTGATGTATGTCACTAAGTACCAGTCCTTTCCATGTGGTGTCCTCCATAATTCTGTAAGGGTGTATGTTGCAACTCTCCCTTAAAATGTTCATTACTTCCAAAATGCTTTAGAAGTCTGACCTTCGATTGTTTAACCTTGACACAAATGGCCACCAAGGAAAATAAGTTAAAGACATTCCAACTGTACTTTACAGTTCCACGATGACATGCCTTTTAAAAGTACATCATCATATTAAATATATGGGGCAGTCACAGCAGACAGGTCTTTCTCCTTTTACTCCTCCCCTAAAGTTCAGTCAGGGCATCTGCACTGGATACACAAGAGTGTACATCCTGCACCTTTAGGGTTACCACCTTTAAAAGGCCCAAAGTAGAACATTTCTTACTTAAACCTGATTTTTGCAGGACACCATGTAACCTTGACTGATGTAACAAACTTGTTTTCCTAAAGAATCAGAAGTAAGACTAAGTGTTGTAGATTTGTAGTTGTTTCTATTTTCTTATCATTTTAAGGTAATTTTGTTAAGGTATTAATAGTTTTTTGCAAAATTTAGAGGAAAGTCAAAAAATATTTTTTCTACTGTAAGGTCAGGGCATGCAGTAATTTTTGTTTTTGTAGGACACAGTTGCCGAATCAGGACTGTGCTGCAAAAATCAGGACAGGTGAAACATAGAAACACAGAATTTGACTGCAGATAAGGACTGCTTGGCCGACCCAGTCTGCCCGCTTCCTACTTATTGGATAAGCTGCAGATCCTAGTTAACCAACCGCCTACTTCCTCCTTCCCCACCCCAAGAATTGCCTTATGTCTGTCCCATGCATTCTTGAATTCCTCCACTGTTTTTGACTCCACAACCTCCTCAGGAAGGCTGTTCCATGCATCCACAACCCTTTCTGTGAAAAATATTTCTCACATTACCTCTGAGCCATCCCCTCTATCTTCAAATTGTTCCCCTTGTTCTTGCACACCTCTTTTTCTGAAAGATGCTCCTCTTTGACTTTGCCAATTCCTGTGAGATACTTGAACGCTTTATCATGTCTCTCCCTCCTTACCTCAAGGGTATACATATTAAGCTCCTTTAGCTTCTCTCATATGTCTTCTGATGCAGACCCTGCACCATTTTAGTTGCCCTCCTCTGGACAGCCTCCATCCTGCTTATGTCCTTCTGGAGATGAGGTCTCCAGAACAGCACACAGTACTCCAGATGGGGTCTCACCAGCTGTCTGTACAGAGGGATAACAACTTCTTGTTTTCTATTGGTGATGCCTCTCCTATACATCCCAGTATCTCCCAGCCCTCCTTGATGCCTTCTCACATTACTTGCTAACCTTTACATCATCTGCTATGATTACCCCCAGGTCCCTTTCAATTTTTGTTGTTGTTACTACCTCCCCCATTGTGTAGTCTTCCCTGGGTTTTTGTTTCCAGGTGCATTTTTGCACTTTTGCATTGAATCCAAGCTGCCATAACTCTGACCATTCCTCCAACCTTGCCAAGTCCCTTCCTATCCTTTCCACCCCACCTTGTGTATCAATCCTGTTGCAGATCTTTGTGTCATCTGCAAAGAGACATACTTTTCTTCCAGTCCCTCTGCAATGTCCCTTATAAAGACATTGAAGAGGACCGTCCTAGAACTGAACCCTGCAGTACCCGCTGGTAACTCCTTTCTTCAGAGTGGACTTCGCTTACTATTACCTCTGTGTCCTGTTGTCCAGCCAGTGTTTTACCCAGTGTTTTACCTAGGCTACCATCTTGGAGCCCACTCCAAGGCTGGCTAAATTGTATATTCATCTTTTGTGTCTGATGGTGTCAAATGCCTTGCTAATGTCTAGGTAGCCCATGTCCACAGCCCCTCCCTGGTCTACTACTTTGGTTACCCAGTCAAAGAAATTGATTAGATTCATCTGACATGATCTTCCCATTGTGAAACCCTATGCACCTTAGGCTAGAGTCACTTTTGGCTCAGAGTTTTGCTGAAGCCATATTTCCTGACAGCCATGTCTGATTAAGTTCTCCTAGAAACAAGTCAAGGAAAGGTGGATGGGGGTCTAATAGAGGTAACACCAATCAGGGCACCTGAGAGCAGAAGTCCAGAGGAAGGCACATAAAAGGAGGAGGGAGGGAGAAAGGTGAGATGGGACTTGGAAGAAAATTGAGGGAAGAAGAAAAGTAAAAAAATAATATAAACATAACTTTGCTTTATAAAATATTTCTCCATGGTTGAGAGTGCTTTCTTCTATCTATTATTACTGGGCCATTTGTTCACAGAGTAATTAGCAAAGACATAATGCTACCGACAACTGTTTCAGACAAGTAAGCAACCAATAATCCACAACAGTGAATGGTAAGATAGATCCTGCTACATGCCCCAGGTGGATTGTAAAGCAAAAAGGCACTGGGCTGGCAGTATAGCCCAGAGGCTAGAGTAATGATCTGTGAATAAGTTTGGTACATCCAGGAGACCTGGGCTTGATTCCCACAACCTCCACTTGCACACTGTGCGACTCTGAGCAAGTCACTTAACTACCCCAGTGCTCCTGAATCACCCTGAAAACAGTCACTTGTGCCTAGTGGGCCTTACCCAGTTACCAAAAGAATAATAAAAATAAAATAAAAAAGGCACAGGCAAGTGCTTTTAACCACCTGGGAAATGCTAGTAGAACCAAAAATAGAAGACAGGAAAATGTTACAAATTTTAAGTAGTCAACTGTAACTTGATTTCTGAAATATTTTTCTTTTCTGTTTTCTCATTAGGAAGTTTATCATGTGATGGTATTAAGCTGGATGTGTGGAACAGCACTCCACCTGGCAGCTGGCATATCTAGTTCTATTGCCCCCCACTACATCATCAGCATTGTGACCTCACTGACAGTGACATCATATGCGATTGACCTGGCAGCTACTGAGTGGCTCTTCCTTAGTATCTGTAATGTCAAAGTCAGGGAGGTCACAATACTGATGATGTATTTGTGGGATAGAACCAGATATGTCAGATGCTAGGGACACATTGTTCCACAGATCACCCTTACTAATATCAGGTGACAAATCTTCTAATTACCCAAAATGGGAAAAAACACACCTCAGATATAAAAGGTAATGGCTGACTGATTCTAAAACTAATATTAATTTTGGGCAGTACACTAGCTCTTTAACATGCACCACGGAGTGGTCATTCAGCTCATAAATGGCTTTTTAGGCAGAAAAATGTCTAAAGGAGACATTTTAAATTTGATTGAGAGTCAGCCATGCAGAAAGACAAAGCCCACTGCATGGTCACATGATATTCTTTAGTTTCATGCTGCTATTTTTATAAACAAATAAACCTCCAGGTTCCTTCAGCAGGATTCATTACCTCTTTTATAGATTTTAAACTGCTTTGGCTTATACTGTAAATGGATAACCTGTCTTTAAAAGTGCCACATCTCTCCTATTGAAAACTATCTGTCAAACAGGTTATGTTGCATTGCTTTTGATGACGTACAATATATGTTTCTTGTATTTAGAAGTAAGCAATGGCCACACCTAGAGATTTCTTTTCTATTTTTATACAGGGTATGTAATAGTGGGACTACATTTAACAGTCAGAAGGCAATGTCATACAGCATGTGATATTTACTTATGGTATGTGTTTTCTTGTAATACTGCTGACGACCTGACTGTATTCTACATTATTTTCTATATTTATTATATTTATTTTCTATGTTCTATGTAGCCTCCAGGTCTCACCTGAAAATGAACTCGATGCAATGTGCCCTCCTAGACATATATATATATATATATATATATATATATATCCATTCTAAATGCATTCAAATTGGTACTTCAGTTGTGGGAGGTGAGAGGGAGACACAGCAAAACAAATGTATTAGCCCATATATTTTCAGACATATAGTCAAGATTTCATAATGGCAGCTGGCTGAAGGCTTATTGTGATAGGGGTGTTGAAAAAATTGCATCCTTGCAGATGGATGTGAGAAAGTTCTGATATACAGCAGCCTTCTGTTTTTAGAAGTTTCAGCAATGTTGTGTAAGATACATACAGGCGTATACCAGTGGAGAACAAGACAGCAGTATAACAAGTACTGCAGGAAAGGGCAACAGGGTGCCAACATTTGGGGAGACAGCCAGGATGACTGTCCCAGGTACAGGGGCTCAGGAGGGTGCAAATTTACATATTTATATGTCTTGAGATGGAGGGAGGCCCCAGACCTAAAGGCATGTCCCGGCCTGGGAATTTCTATTGCACCCTGATGGGCAAAGTCCATGTATTATGTCTGATATAGTCCTCATGGCAAAATATATAAACTTAAAGGGGTGAAGTCTTCATAGAATAACTACAGTACGTACACCTTGCCCTTGGTGATGGGCCAATTCCACTTTGCCTATGAAGTGTCAATGGATGCAAACCCACTGTAAACAAACAAAAAATGAGTTAATTCCCGTCCCCACTCTTGTAACATGCATCTCTCCTCATGGCCCAACTCATGCACACAAACATTCTGCCCTTTCTCATCCCACTTAGCACCCCAACAACCCATCCTCCATCTCCATCCTGTATAGCTGACCTAGAAAAAGGAATAGGATGCATCATCATGAGGCTGGAGACTGCAACCAGTATTGCCCTCCTGCAACTGCATCAGCCAGATGACATCTGAATGAATGAAAGTACAAGCATGCTCACAGTTTTGAACTGATAAACTATAGTGATGCTGTAGTGCCACCATAATTAGGGTCAGGTAGGCACTTCTGTGTTACACCCTGATTTTTGTATCTTAATGCCATAGCCATTGATGGACATAAAAACCTGGAATATGGCAGAGGCATAGATAGTTCCAGGATCTCTGGATCCTTAAAATTTGGTAAATCCTGGTTGGATGATTTGAAAGTTCTAGAAGTTGGAAATACATAAAAATATGGTTTGAAGACTTTTTCATATATATATAGCTTTTTGCTCCTCCATGGCCACCTTTTCCTGTCACTGTCCCCCCACACCAAACCCCATCAGTCTCTCCCCACCATTGTACTGGTGGGGATCCACAAGAAGAAGGGTCTGAGAGCAGTAGGAGGTGTCACACACAGTCACGGAGAGACCTGGATTTTTCTGTGGATTCTCCCTGCCTTCCTGGAACAGCAGTGCACGGTAAGTGCGCGTGCATGGAGGCATGCATGTACTTCTGGAAGCAGAGGATCCTTCCACCATCCCTTACATTAAGTCAGCCCCTGGCTCTGCTCTGACACTTGGCATCCACAGGTTGTCAGCCTAGAGAGAGGACTGTACCTCCCAATATGAGAGATGAGAGCAGCCCAGCAGCCGCTACAATCACCTCCCAGCCCTCCCCGCTGACCCCCTGTGACATGAGCTCACCCGATATCTCTGGTCACTGTTGTGATGCAAGGTCTGGTGTCCAGCACTCAATCCTCAGTGCCACCAGGTCACCTAGGTTTTAAGACCTTTGTTTGTTTTCCAATAGTACAAAAATAGCAGCGAGCTGAAACATGGAACTTTTAGGTTTGTTAAGAGTTTGCCAAAGGAGGATCTTTGACCAGCAGCTTCATAGAAAATTTGAAGATTAAAAATTATTAAGACAAAAAAATGTCAGGTTTGCACATGAGCAGTTCATTTTACACAAATTATTCCAAAACGGATTTTTGCAAAAACTGATGTGCTACTTTTGTGACTCATAATCTAATTTTTGAGAAGAGAATCATGAATTTATAAGCCTCAGTGGACACAAAAGTGAAGGAAACAAAATGTTTTGCCCAGCAATCACAAAAATTTTGTTTTAGTATGACACTTGTGTGTTTTTTAGTGTATGGCGCGGGTTGATTCTTCAAGGGATTTTGTGAAAAAATGTTTTTAAAATATCAATGAAATTAGACTAGCATGACTCATGACAACATATTTTGGTCTCATGACTCTCAGATCTACTTTAGTGAGATATAACCTCATTTTTCATGACAGACTCATAACAAAAATTAACATGGCTGTGTACTATAGGTCAGAAAGGGGATAAAACAAGGGAAAATGCATCAAAAAGAAAAAAGTGTTGGAATGATTTAATATCTAAAACTTGTGTGGTTGTTAGAGTAAGGTTGATTCTTTTGATTTTTGTAATAAAACAGTTTTGAAAATATTACACAATTAGGCTCAAACATTTCACAACAGGTCATGTTTTAGTCTCTTGTGAACCAGCTTTTGTGACTTGTAAACCCACTTTCCTGAGATGCAACCTCATTTTCATGATATTTGGTCTCACACAAAAAGAATGTAGATGGCGTTGTAGGGATATATCTGTGAACATTCAACTATTTTACCAGTTACCTAAAGGGTCACTTGTAATGTCTGCTAAAGGTCTGCATCATGTGCAGGATAATGCAGCTGCTTCTTCACATCAACTCATGATGTCCGCTAAAGGTCTAATGCAATCTATGTAACAATGCAGATGCTGGCCACTCATGAGGTCCACTATAGGGCTGGGTCAATGTGTGCAGATGTAACTGTTTTTGAGTGACCCACAGGACCACTCACTAAGTCAATGACAGATCTGGGGCAATGTGTGCCATGATGACACTGCTGCATGAGGTCCACTTGCAAGTCCACTACAGGTCTGTTGCAACTTGGTGACCATGCAGCTACTTTGTGAGTGCCAGAAGGGCTATTTGTGAAGTCCAAAACAAGTTTGGAGCAATCTGTGTGAGGGATAGAGTTGGATGAAGTAGGCAAAATTCACTCTGTGAATTAATCTGTGAATTTAGTGCAATTTGTGGAGCACAGATTGATCTGTGAAGTGTGAAGTTTTGCCATGACCTGCATAATTTTGCCTGAGAAGCATGAAACGTTGTGGTAACATTTCACACTCTATGGTGAAGCCTCATGATTCAGTCATAGTCGAAGTTGCTGAGGTAGGAAAACATCGCAAAACTCCATGAATATGAATTTCGCCACTTCATGGCAACTTCAGCAGCGAATTAAAACTTGGCACATCTCAAGTGATGTTGCAGCTGATAGTCACTTGCAAGTACACTACATGTTTGGTGCAATCTATCTAATTATTCAGCTACTTCCCACTTACAATGTTCACTACAGGCCTCATGCTGCTTATGTTATAATGCAGCTACTGGACACTTATGATGCCCACTACAGGTCAACCATAATGACTAAAATAGTCGTATGTCTATTTATTAGACATAAATACATGTGAAGGTAAGTGCATTCCAAGATGGTGTAAAGAGAATTAGAAACACATAAACATAGATGTTGATGGCAGATGAGGACCGCAGGGCCCATCCAGTCTGCCCATTTCTTTTCTACCTTATGAATGTGACATCGGCATTTGCTCTGTCAATGGCCTATCTATTCATACTTATCTGTATTGTCCCTTATGCCTATTCCATGCCTGTCTGAAGCCCTGCACTGTATTCATATCCACCACTTCCTGAGATAGGCCATTCCATGCATCCACCACCCTTTTCTGTGAAAAGAACTTCCTCACATTACCCTTAATCAGCCTCCTCTAATCTCATTCTGTGTCCTCTTGTCATGCTATTTTTCTTATATTGAAACATGTTAGACTCTTTCGCTTTGTTAATGCCATTAAGGTGTTTGAATGTTTCAATCATATCACCTATCTCCCTTCTTTGCTCGAGGCATACATATTGAGTTATGCTAATCTGTCCTCATATGTTTTCTGATGCAGTACCTGCACCATTTTGGTTGCCCTTCTCTTTACTGCCTCAATTTGGTTAATGTACTTGTGAAGGTGTGGCCTCTGGTACTGCATGCAGTACTCCAGATGGGGCTCTAACCAGTGTCTTGTAAAGAGGGACTATTACACACCTCTTACAACTTGTGATACCCTATTAATACACCCCATCATCTCCCTAGTCTTACTTGCTGCTTTAGTGGTCTGCTTGGATGATTTCAGGTAATCTGTGATGATGATGCTCAAGTCTCTTTTCTTCCTTGTGATTGCCAGCAACTCCCTCCAAACCTATAGGTGGCTTCAGGGTTTATCTTCCTATGTGCATGATCTTGCACTTCTTTGCTTTAAACCCCAGTTGGCACTCTTCTGACCACTTTGCAAGTTTATCCAGATCTCTTCTTATTCTGCCCACCCCATCTGGACCATCTAATCTGTTGCAGATCTTGGTGTCATCTGCAAACAGACAAACCTTACCCTGCAGTCCATATGCAATGTCACTGATGAAGATATTGAAGAGGACTGGCCCAGGACTGATCCCTGAGGTATCCTACTTATGACCTGCATCTCTTCTTACTGTATACCGTTTACCACCACTCTCTATTTTGGCCAGTCAACCAGTTTGCCACCCAGTTGACCAACTTCAGACCCATCCCGAGCCTACCCAGCTTATTAATCAATCTTCTATGTGGAACAGTATTGAAAGCTTTGCTGAAGTCAAATTGGACAATAGAAGGCCAGTGGTTGTAGATTAGAGTTTACATTGTATTTATGTAACCAGGCAATAGGCTGGACTTTATAGCTCCAGTAATACAATGAAAGAGTGAAATGACATATACAGCAGGTCAGCAATCTCAACAGGACAATCTGATAAAGGTAGTCAGAAAGCAAGCACTTCAGTGCTGTAACTTATGACACAGCTACAGTATATCAATGTTTTGAGGAAAGTGTAATTGACAATATACAGCCTGCCATTCGGTGACATCTTTTGTCTCAAGATTCCTTGAAATGGCTTCTACCTTGAGTTGATATAACAATGATTTGGATACTCATCAAATGGGTTAGGAAAATCATTTGTCCTGATTGTGCAGAAAATTCCAATACCATGTGGTTCAGGAACTGAATCTAACCATGTTGCATTTTTTCCAGCAACCAGGATGCAGCATATTTCAATATCAATGCCTGCCAGAAAGAGTTTTAAAATATTTCTGGCAGCCATTTTGTCCCCATTTTTATTTTCGACCATCATACCATCTCCACAACAAACACTGACCTATTTGTGAAAATTTTGTTAAAGAGCTCCATTTCCAATCTGACTGTGCACAGTGGAGCCCATCAGGATGCACACAGTATCCTGTGACACTGCATGACACAAGGGATTAAGTACCTTTGAATCACCCTGTTTCTGCAGAATTCTGCAGTATTGTGTTGCAACTTGGGCTCCATTATACAACACTTACTTCTACAGCTAAAATCTCCATTCCCATCTCTGATCTCTCTCAGCCCCAGATGAGACACTCACAATCACATCAGCAAAACTGCCAGTGCCCACTCACAACTTCAATGGCTGCTAGTTCCTCATGCAAAAGAATGGTTTATAAAAAGTAAAATTGTCACTTGTTTTGTACAGAGTACCAATTTAATAAGCGCAAAAGATGCTTCAGTGTGTGGATTTCTTCTCCTAAACCACATTTTTGGTGGTTGAAGGCACTCGGCACAAGCACCTCATGCCACACAATGCACTAGGCATGGGGTTCAGGAATACAAACCCTTGTCCTGTTCTGTCTCATTAGAAAGATCTTTTCATGAGTTTAAGGTATTAGCATACATGCCTTTCCTATGTGAAATACTCTTTCATCTTCTATAAAGTGCTGCCTTGACATTTGTCTGTTTAAATAAAAGAATACTCCAGACTACTTATCTCTGCAATGAATCAGAGACATTCCAGATGGTGAACTGAAACCGATATACACACCTCATTTTTCCTCTTTCTTTGTTGCTGTTGGCATGACATGAAAAAGAGACTTGCAAGAACAAAGGGACACAATTTAAAGATAGAAGGAGGGCGGTTCTAGGGCAATGTGAGGAAGTATTATTTCGCAGAGAGGGTAGTGGATGCATGGAACAGCCTTCCTGAGGAAGTTGTGGGGTCTAAAACTGTGGGAGAATTCAAGAATGCATGGGACAGACATAAGGCAATTCTTGTGGGGGCAGGAAGATATAGGCTGTTGGTTAACTAGGATCTTCTGGCCTATCCTGTAGGTAGGAAATGGCAGACTAGATGGGCCTAGCGTGTCCTTATCTGCCATCAAAGTCTATGTTTCCTATGACATTCAGTGGCAAAAGGGTAAAAACACTCAGGTTACAGTAACAGGTCATGGGGTTGCCAGCACTGTACACAAACCAGTTTTCTTTATGGATAACAAGTACATTTGTTGCAACAAGAAGAAACCCAAACAGGTCAGGGCTCACTGAGAGTTCTCCAGATTTGAGGAGAATTTACGACCTCCATCATCAGCACAGGAGGTCATCAACAAGAAATGTACTTAATTTTGGAACTCATATTCTGCACTGCACTGTCCTTGGGGTAACTTCTTTTTGGGGAATGGGTGAATGGCTTTTACTAGAAAAGAAGAACTAATGTCCTAAAGTGCATTTACACTGGGGCTGGGAGAACTCGGTGAAGTTCTGACCCTTATTAAATAAGAATCAAATCATGGAGGGTTCTAATTAGTTCTGATCAGTTCTGATTATTTATAAATATTTTAGTAAATGTGCTGATATGCATAAAGGGGCAAGCTTTAGTTTTCAACACAGAAGGATAATGGGGAATACTTCAAATCAAAATTTGCATAACAAATAAAGTCAAGCTGCTAATGTGGATGAGAGACAAAGAAGCCAAGACACCCACCAGCAGGAAGAACTATGAAACATGCAGGCAGCAGGCAGGTGTAGGCAGTCAGCACAGCACCATCAGATATCTTTTTTTTCTTATTCACTCAATCTTTGCCTAATCTGCTTTATGTTTTTGTCTGTGTTTTGCAACCTGCAGGCAGGTATAGGTAGCCAGCACAGTGCATGCACACTCAGCATTGTCTTCTTCCGCTCTCTCACTCAAGTCTACTCTCAACGTTACAGGCTGCTCTGTGATTGCAGGGCAGGGTTTCCAAGAAATGCAAAAGTATGTAAGAAAATATAATGACTCTTTTTCTAATCTGCTTCTGTAATTTTCTACCAGTATTTTCTCAAGTACTTCTGTATTTTTGTAAGCCCTGCCCTGGAAGCATAGGCACCTTGTGGCAATGACAGTACTATTCTGCTGTCTCCTTTTCACTGCCAGTACCTTTAACATGCATTTAGTTTTAGCTACCTGCATGTGCAGTAGACACAGTCACTGGCAAGGTGAGCTACCATACACACTCACTGTCTGATCCCTCACTTTTTCTCTCTAAAATCTAGTTATTTCCTTTTCAATCTGTCTCTGCTGCTTCATTGCCTATTTTGTGCTGCAGCTTTTTTTGCAGGCACAACAGAAGGCAGGCAACCAGATCCAGCAAAGCAGCTTACACCCCACCCTCCACTCCAGCCATGATCGATTGTCTCTCTCTCTCTCTCTCTCTCTAATCTGTTTTGTAATTATTCTCCTTCTCTTTTCTCTGTGTTTGCAGTGTGTGTGTATGTGTTTTTTTGTAACTTTAGCTCCAGAGCAAGCCCATCCCACACTTGGCTCAATCCCATGTCATTCTCCTTCTCTCCCTCTTTCTGTCTTGCTCTCCTCTAACCTGTGTCTTCTGTTACAGTGCTGCCAACTAAGTTACATGACTTTTTTGCCACTGGTGGGGATTAGCTGATGAAGCTTGTGATCCTCACCACTGGTGCCAACACTTACTGACATGTATTCTGTGCACCACCAACACTCGAGTAGGACATGCACTTTCTCCATCTCCCATGACATGGGTGATGCACAAATCAGAAAAATACTCACCACCTGAGTGGCGCATGGGCTCTCTCTCTCTCTCCCATCATGCAGCTAGCACAAGCATGGAAGTTGCACTCATGGACTTGGAACCAGACTTTGATACTCAAGTCCATATTTATTCGAGTCTGTGAATGAGCCAGGGATCCAGGGGTTCTTATTTTCTTCAGAACAGTCCACCCAGTCTTAATTTATACACAAGATGGGGTTAGGCCTAATTCCAGCACCTGTGTGTGAAGTGCACTATTATAATCAGTTCCTGTGCATCCACACTGGAGTTGTGGGGAGTGGTAGAAGCTGCAGAAGTGCTGCAGGCAGAGTGGCTCCCTTTCCTCATGTGTTTTATGTCCCAATGCTGGCTGCCAACACTGCAAGTTCATCACTTCAAATGGTGTGGAGCATTCACACAGGGACTTAAGACCCCTGCATGGTTTCAGCTCCCACCACTGCAGAGGTCCCTCAGGGGCTAAAACCCATTAGCTTAGAATGCTCTCAAATGCCTTTACATTTAACACCTCACAGCAGATCAGCTACTCTACACCACTCACAGTAAGCAACACATTCAGGAAACACAATAAATAGGCTCTAAATAATAAGGTCAGGAAAAGAATAAGATACTGACCCCCACGTGACACAGATTTAAATCATGAGATGCAGTTCATCTGATGGTAACTGTGGTAATATGAAGAAAAGGATTACTTCACTATTAGCTCTTGTATAATGCACCAGACAAGAGCAGTTGCTTCATCAAACTGAGCCTGCTGTACTTTTCCAGACCATCCCTAAACTAGCCATCAAGCTCTTCACCTCCCTCAGATGTCTTAATCTCAGTTTCATGTCTGAATTGTTTCACTTTGTTTTTACATAAAATAACTTTTGAATCCAAATAGAATGTTGCAGCAGGATCTCCAGCAACTGGTTGGATGCCTTATCCATCAGTTAAAAAAACAAAGAATTTGCATTTATATAGTGTAACCGGAAAGCTCCAATTTTGTACCTTCTCCATTTGTGACTGAGAATCAGGCTTGTGATGTTTTATATCACAGCAGATTTTTCTGGAGAATTGTGTGCTTTTTTCTGGGAGAGGTGCAGTATTTTCCAAGCAAGTGATACAGTTCTTAGTTCAGAGAGCAACAATGGGACTGCACTGGTCACAATAGTTCACAAATAGCCTACCTTGGTCTTGATAGCAAAATAAAATGGTGAAAATTTAGATTTAATGGGTGTACCTCTGCCAACACTGCAAAAGTGCCTCTTTTAATATTTCAAATGTAAAACAAAAAGTGCCAAAGCAGACTCAAAATAAAGGGAAAAGGATATTATACAAAACAGATTTATTTTAACAAGGTGACATCCACCTGCTCTGACATCCCTGACAGCAACAGCCGCATGCTGAATGTTGGCATTGCACCGTCAGGATGCCACATTGTTTCTATCAGTGGGTTGTGCCACCAGAACCCCCATGTGGGGCTCTGCCCACCACACCCAGTCTATATGGATACAACTCGAGTCGGAGTTGTCTGAGGAGGGGCAAAACACTGGATGATGCAATCCCAGTGCCAGCAGAGACCATCCACAGTGACCCAAGGTATTTGCTCAAATCCGTCACTGTGATGGTCTCCACTGTTGCATTTTCACTTTGTGGTCGGTACACCATACAAGACAAGAGGTAAGAGTCAATCTAAATTAAAAAACATGTATTGCTCAAAATGCACTGCTGCTTTATGCAAGATGGGCCTATGTAACAGTCCACAGAATAAGGACAGGATGCAATATTGGTGCCGAGGTGAAAGTAATGCCCTACAGGTACTTATTTGAATTATAAAGAACCAATAGAGAGTCATTTGTCAATATAACCCTCCTCTGAGTTTGTAAATGTAAATAATGCTAACAAGGCAACACTGAGACAAAACTATGAGCTTTGCTTAGTGCACATTGGAGCAGATGCAATTAGATCACTTGTGTGTCAGTATAGTCAGACAGTAAAATCTGAGGGGTATGGATTGTGACATTTCTGGAAGAAACCAGGAAATATGCATTTAGCATTAATGGATGCCAGTCACTTTTCTTTCTCCTAGTGTGCTCCAAATATCTTAAATGCTCTGTTAGAATGTTGTTATGCATAACAGTTTAAATAACATAATGTACATTGTGTACCGTAGTTGAGAACGTGTTTAACAATACTGAAAATATTGGGAGTACTGCATGTGTACCAAATGTGACCAGAAAACTTTTCTGAGAGTAAAACTTTCTCTTCTTTCTTTCTAGTTGTTTTACTCAGGATAGACTATCTCAGATGCAACATCTCTTGCATCTTTTTGGCCCTGTCCATACTAGGCAACAATTTCTTTAAATGGCTTGAAAAAGGTCTTTCTTCAGGGGTCCAGTGCATCCACACTACTATTCAGTACCATGTTGTGCCATCAAGTTCCTAGGCATTTTGTTGGTACCAACACAAGGCACTGCTGGCACAGCTCTGCATTCTAGTATATTTGTGACTGGCAAGGAACAAGAATCCCCCAAAAGGTAACTGGATGACTATCTCAGTATGAGCTTGACAGTGGTGTTATTTTTTTTTTAATTTCAGAGCTGTGTAAGTGAACTCCATTTACCACTCCCTCTGTCACCTATCCATTGATCGATCTCTCACCAGGTTTACTGTCTTAGACCCCACCCCTGTACTGCCCACTTTCTTTATCAGTCTCCTATGTAGTATGGTGTTGAATGCCTTAGTAGGCCACATCTACTGCCCCACCCTGATCTATTTCCTGGTCACCCAAAGAGATCTATCAAATTTGTCTGACATGACCTTCCCTGTGAATCCATTCTGCCTCAGGTCTTGTAACCTACTAGATTTAAGATATTCCAGTCTTTTCCTTTAACAGAAACTCCATTAACTTCCCTACCCTAATGTCAGACTGACTGCGCTACAGTTACCAGCATCCTCTATGCTACCACTTTTATGAAGTGGGATTATATCTAACCTCCTCCAGTCCTCCAGAACCTGTTTCCAGTAACTTGTTGAATAGGACTATCAGAGTTGCAGCCAGCACCTCCCTACTGCTTTTATGTGGCCCATCCTTCTCTTTCATTTTGAAGACTGAACAAAAGTATTTGTTCAGGAAAATCTTTTCCCCCATTTCCTCTCTGCACAGCTCCTCCCCTGCATTAATTAACCTCACAGTCCCTCCTTCATGACCTGCTGAAGGTGAGACAGCTAAGCCAGTGACTGTGCTGAGATCTGAACCTGCAATCATCTGGTTTATAGTTTGGTGCTCTTACCACTAGGCTATGCTGCCTTTCCCAAAATTCAGAAAAGGGAAGTGTAACCCCTGCATGTGGGACTTACTTCAGGCTCCACAGAGTGCAGCCTTTCCCCTGTCCATCTTGTTGCTCCATTCTGCACCCCAGTTACTCACATTCCTTGAATGGAGACCTTTTGAATGAAGGAGAGAAACTCTGAAGGGTCTCCTCTGCCATTGAACAGGGTCTCCATACACGTAAAATGAGTCTGCCTGACACCAGTGAAAGGATAATCATGCTCTCAATGAGCAGGAGATTTCTCCCAATGGAAAGCCTGATCTGACAGGACAAATAAGCATGACCCAATCAACAACAATGGAATGAACACTGAGGCCAGAGACCCTAGGACCACAAACGTGGCAGCCATTTTATTCCACTCTGAAACTTCTCAAACATGTTCACTGAGGTGAAAGTACGTGCCACAGCCAATCAGGCTACAGAAGCACACCAGGAGTCACAGAGGGCTCTTGGAACACAAAAGAACTAACTACTACACCATGGAGTTTGACCATCAGGAGTTTTACCATTGTGTGTTTGCCAGGCAGACTGTCAGAGACTGACAGTAGGATTTAGCAATCAGAAGGCTATCTGCTGCTGAGGGCCTAAAGAATGTTACAGCACATTATAAGTCTGCTATGGGTGTGGTGATGTGCAGACCTATCATCTGTAGTCAAGTCAGTGGGAAAGCAACTCACCTGCTGGAGTGAGAGGAGTGCAGGCTTACTGTCTATATGTAACCAGGGCGGTATGCCATTTGAATCTGACAGCAATACCAGGTGGGCTGGGTTCAGGGAGGAATAGGTTACTTGGCACAAAGGCTAGGTTTGGCTACTCTGCACAGGGCACCCAAGTAATTCTGAACACAGGAAGCAATAACTGTAATGTCCAATACTAGAAGTGGGATTCTAAAGTGTGGCTTTTTATTCACATCCAAACAGAATAAACAAAGCGTAGATGGACCCCACGGGGCTACACTCCTGGTAATGCAGATTAAAGAACCAAGAACACTTCCTCAACACTTTTAGACCTCAGGCTCTGAACCCACGGGCACACAGCTCAGACTTGCATGCTGCTTTGGGTTACAGCCTGAACTTACACTACTTTCTGGGTTTTCCTGGCTCGGCTCCTTGCCAGCCACTTGGACACCTTCCATACTCATGGAAACATTTTCTGGTGGCTCCCTAAACCACCTAAGAGCACCCCGGCTCCATCAGGGAATCTTCTTTTTAATCCCACGTTGGGTACTTTCCTCAGGCACTGGCCAAGTACCTGAGAAAAAGTAAAAGGTGTCTCAGAGCAAATCCACAGAGGTGAATTTGGTTACTACTGATGGGGGGTCTCCACCTCTCGCTCCCACAATTCATACCTGGCCATTTCTCTGGACAATAAACACCTCATACTGTAAAACTTGGCAATGTAGATTCTTGCTAAATGTATGTCACATTCCATCTACTTGTCTTGCTTTCCCTTTGTGCTGGACTTGGACATACTTTTAATTGGCATAGCCCATTGCTCTAGGCCCCTCACTGATTAAGCAGTCCAATCCCACTTTACAACTGTAGTTGGCTGTCTTTCCTGACCCCACAGTAACAGTCCCTTTAGTTTCCTTCTGTTAAGGTGAAAAACACTTGGCCCTGTTTCAGAGTGAACTCATCCTTTGGTTGCAGGTGCCCCACAGGCGATTCTTCACAGGAATTTCTCTCAGAGCTTTTGATGCCACGGCACAACTTGAATAGGCAGCTTCTTCCTTAGCTGGAACAAGGATGGTTGCCCCTGGAAAACAGGCAAACCTTTCTCTTCATCCCCTCAGGGATGGGACACTTGGACCAGTAACAGCGGTCTCCACCACTTCAACTACCAGTTTCTGTGTTCCTCTTATGGTGGAAACACACACCTTCTAATCAGTAGCTCTAAAACAGAGCTTAAAGCTCTGAGAGCCTGCACACAGACAGCTGTACTACTGTCTCTCACCAAGACTGCACACAGACTGAATTCAAAATCCCGGCGTTCTACACTAACCTCCAACTGCAACACTCCAGTGTGGCTTATGCAGCCGCGAACGTTCTATAATGATTTCATCCCTCAGTTTCAACTGAGACTGAGAACAAGTGAGACAGTGTGAAATCCATTTAACTGGAGTTTCACAAGCTGCCTTCCCTGCCTACCACTAGGTCTTACTGGGATTCTAGTAACCCCGGGTAACAGGGGGTTACATATATCTAGCGTAAAGTGTGCTTTTACAGCCTCCATGGAGAGACTGCCACTTGAAGCACACAGAGAGAAAAAGTAAAGCTGCAGCTGGGGACCTCAGCCTGGTATGGGGTCAGCTGCCTGCAGGTGAGCCTCAGTGTACATACTGCTATATTGTGTCCTGATAAGACTTGCAGGGTCTACAGTTGTGATACAGCCAGTGGGGCCTAAATCTACCATGCTGATCACCACAGCCAAATGGTAGCAACAAGAAGGAGACCCTCAAGGCGCCCTGAGAGGTTAACAGAGTAAGGGTCCAGATGAACGTGTGTGAGGTGCCTGACAGACTGTAACTACAGAGGAGAGTTGAGGGAGCCATTAGAGGTGCAACACAAGACTGCCAGATGAAGAGGATATATCCAGCCATGACTGCTGCCAGAGACTGAGGCCCACCAGCCTCAGGGTAACCATCAGTACTGATCTAGATCCTATGGATCCTGTAATCCATTATTTGTTAGCTAGGACCACAGATTTTTGGCCACTCTTGTTAACACAGTAGGACATCTAGCCAGGATTAAATATAATGGGTTTGATGTAATATTGTTGTTTAAGTACACCAAAGCCAACCAGCCGCATGAAGCAATCAGTGGTCCTACATCAATACAACACCTGGGTACCCAGGATCTCCCATGAGCTCTCTAAGACTAGGGGGTACAAACTGGTACCAGTGGGGATTGGATAGTGACCCAACAATACAGTAGGGGAGAGGCATGGTATTAGTTGTGAGATGGGCTGCACTTAAAGGTTTGATGGCCAGTAAATTATTTGTTTGGCATGTTTAACCTTTTCGGCCCACCTAAGACCTCATGCCTCATCACCCAATACATTTTCTTATTTGTTTGAAATGCTGACTGAAGGAATATTATTTGAGGGAGCTTATTATTGGTAATTTCTTAAAGTGTTGCTAGGCTGTTGACTAAATTGTATGAGAAGAGGGTGGGATATACTGTTGGGGACCATAGTGGGTTTGCTGTTATTTCCCAGAGGGTAGCTTAGACCTAGGCCATGAAATCCATCCCTGGGTAGAGGCACTGAGCTGTTTACCTCTGAACTTTAACATAATATCTTTGGGTAACAAATCCTTCAGCAGTTATCAACCCAGGCCCCACATCTTTATTTGAGCCCATAAGGCAGGGGTAGAGTACTGACATGTACAGCAACCTGGTACAAAAGTAAAATGGTTTAGACATGTAGGAGTACTTGTAGTACTGGCATTTTTGTAATGTTGGCTACCAGTCAACTGTCTATGATCCCACGTGCATCAAAATTGAGAAAACCTACCTTTCTCTAGTGGACAATCACTGTGTAATCTGATGAAACTAGCTTTAGCATGTGTAGTGCAACTGTAAATGTGCAAGATTAAAACGATGTCAATAGTCAGCTGCATCCAACCAGGTGCACAACAAAATTAAAGCTGTGCACAGTCATGAGAAGAGTTAAAACTAAAATGTTAACAAGCAAGAACTATGAGGCTGTGAATGGGCCGAATAATATTTCCTGAATACTGTACCATGAATAGTAGGCTTTCCAAAATATTTGGGTGTCCTTCAAGAACAGTCCACTAAATACAGTACATATAAATTTATTTGGTGCTATACTCCGAGTTGAGAATTAAGAAGGCATTTTGCCCATTATATCCATCCATGTGACATCTCAATAGTGGAAACCTTGCTTTGAGCACTACTATACTGATCCAAATTGTTCTTAAATTTATTTACAATTTCTGATGCCATTATCCATTCAGGGAAGCCATTCCAGGCAATGCAACCCACTGCATAAAAATAACTTCCTATATCAGTTTAAATTTGTTTACTTGATGGTTGGTATCTATGGCCTCTCATATTGTGTTTCAGATGAATTAATGTCATGTCTAGGAGAGTTTTAGCATTAATATTTTTATGCATTTATATAGTGTCTCATCTTGGTACCTTCCTCTCTACACTGAACAATATTGGCTTAATTAACCAGTTCATAAGGTACAGTAGATCCTTTTGGCCTTTAATACATATTGTTGCTCTACTCTTTGTTTTTCCAAATTATCTATGTCACTTCTATGATGTGGGTTTGAAAATCCATGTGTGGCCTTACATATGATTTGTAAAGTGACATTATCACCTGACTGGATCTGGCAACATATTTTGTTGTTGTTGTTGTTGTTTAAATAGTTTAGAATTTTGCCAGCTTTATTTGGTAATCTGATTAAAGCTTTTAAAGATGTTTGACGCTTTTATTGATGATAATCCCAAATCCCTATTTAAATCAACTGTTTTATTTCTGTTCTGTTTTAATCATATTTGTGCACATGATTTCATAATCTGAAAGGTTTTACCATGCATTTATCTTCATTAAAATGTATACCTCTTCAAGTGGCCCACTGCTCGATTGTCTGTTTGGATATCTGGTTTGATTTCATGTTGATTAATAATTGTGTCAGTGAACAACAGCAAGTACTAACTGTTCTGCTCCCAAAACAGCCTGTAAGGGGATAGAGGCAAATCTCAAGGAGCTACAACAGTCTATGAGCAAATCTTTGAAAGCTGGGTTTAATAGGTCACAAGGGGACAGCAGCTGGAATTAAAGCTTTTCAAGTTGGAGTTCAGGTTCATCTCCTGGGGTGCCAAGCTGCAATGTTTTGATGTTATACATCTTCCACCAGTGTCCTGAAAACAAACTGTCAAAGGCACCATAGCCAGCTGTCTCCAACATGGAGTGACTTAATTTACTTGCTGCTAGTCACCTTGTGGCCTATTAACACCAGCTTTCGATTTGCTTGTTTGATGTTGTGGCATGTTCTGTATACTTCCAAGTATTTTGAGAGAAAAATCATTGCAAACCAACGAATTTACTTACTTACATTGTTTAAACTCCTAAAGGCTAGCACCTCATATATATGCAGCATTACAAGAAGTACAGTAATAGTATAAAATATAATTACACAGCACAAAGTTCAGTAAAGCTACTATCGATGTAGCTAGTGCATTTGCCATCTGCACTATTCCATATTAACTATTGTGTCTAATCTAGGAGACCCTTGAAAATAAAATTATTGGCCAATGGTGTTAATCCATTTCTTGTACAAGAATTAATTTATTACTACTACACAACTAACATGACCATGTTAAAATGCAAACCAAATGTAAAAATAACTTTTGTCTTTAAAACCAGCCAAAATAATTATCTTAATTTTTTAATAAGAAAGGATACTTAATTCACTGCAGATTATGATACCTTTTATTGGTCTAAAAGGAAATCACACATACTGCAGTTGTTACAATACACAAACTTTCGGGGACATACTGTATATGTTCCTTATTCAGGGTTTTAGTAAAACTGAGCAAAAGAAGCAGGTTTTATACTAAAGGTTGATGTCAAAGAAATAGCATATCAAAAGGCAGATAGAGATTTTAAACCTTAAAATATGGATGAGTCATGGTTAATTTGAGAGGTACGAGAAGGGTAAAAGGCAGGAAAAAAAAAATGCTGAATGTTTAAGGGACAGAGACTCAAGGTTTTGCTAAGTGAGTAAATCAGCATAGCCATCTCACTACATAGGTTATTATGTAAATAAAAGGATCAGAGGTCCCCATCATATGTTATGAACCCTGAGTCTCTGTTCAGTCTGTTTTATTTTAAATTAAGTTGCTTACCATGATGTCATTTTTCACTGTGCAGTTCTGAAGTTAAGAAGAGGACACAGGGCACTCACTTTTCAAAGAGCCTTTGGATCACTGCATGTTGCAGCAGTCTAGGGCTATGGCAGTCTCAGGGTGCATCAGGAACCTGTGCCATATTTAAAAAAAAATAATGAGGGTCCTTTCACCCAAGACCTAAGATTTGCCACATCTGCAGGGTTGTGCTTGAGAATTGGTGCACCTGCAGAGTTTGACAGAAGGATCCATCAACCCCACCACCCAGGGTAGCACTAGAGGGGCCAAGAAGGAGGGGTGGTACATACAGTGGCAAGACAGTGACCAAGGCATAAGGAGCATGGGGGTAGCATAGGATTGATGGGGACATGATAGCAATGTGAGGGTGCTGATATGGCACCTTGCAGGTGCTCTGCTGAAGAGTAAGCAGACAACTGACCAAGGTGTGGGGTTGGCAGGAAGGGACCAGGACCCAGCATCAGGTTCACTCAGCCTGGCACCTGCCCCATATGTGCCACTGATCCCAACATCATAGGTTGGCAGTATCTTGCTCCTTGCAGGGGCTTGGTACCAGGGACTGCTTGCAGACATTTTTGAAGCAGCAGTAATACTGAATTTATGGTCCTTGCCAGTATCTCTACAGGTTGCCACATGAAATGACTGTGCAGGAGATGAGGACACTAAATAAGATGCATGGTGAGGTATAGGATCTTGGTCACTTAGAAAATGAGCAATGTTACAATTCAGTTAACAAAATACCAAAAACAATGTGAATACTATAATCCTCTTGGAAAACATGAAAAAGCTTTCCTTATAAAGTCCTAAAATTGGTCTGAAAAAAAGCACAACTCCAAAAACAAGTATTTTAGACTCATAAAAGGATGGTGCCATGAAACTATAAAATAAGATTTTAATCAACTAGATAAAAAATGGTGTAAGAAATGTATACCATGAAAAAAGCATGCCTTTCTCAAAAGATATAACTAGATCTGCTGGCCCAGTGGCTTGGAGGGCTAAGGCATTCATGCTTTAACTCCTGCCATGCTAGCAACCTGTGTTCAAGGTGTGAGCGGTCACCCGGGTCGAACGGGAGGAGGATCAAGCTTCCCGGGTTAACTATCCTCTCCAGGGAGTGGGGAGGGAAACAGCAGTCGATGTTAGCCTGGTCACTAGTGGAGGCAAAAGGCCAGCATACTGATGCTGCAAGCAAGGAGGGCAGAGGTGGGGCAGACACTCCAGTGCTGCATACGGAGTGTGCGTGGCACTCCATAGGGCTCCTAGCACACCCCTTCTGTGGGGAGAAAAGGAGGAACCTGACAATGGTTGGATGACAGTGGGTACCTGCAGACTCCACCCCCAGCCAGTCAGACCAGCAGAATCAGATCCTGAGTGCAGTGAGGGTGAGCGCTGCCTTGCGACTCCCACCAGGGGCAGAAGCTGGTGCCGGTTGATGTTGGGGATGGGGCTGTAGTGATCACCTAAACACGGGCCGCGGCACAGGGAGAAACAAGCTAATTAAGAAAAAAGATATAACTAGATAATGTGTCCTAAAAGCAGACTATTTTTGTTAAACAAGAAAAATCAACTAGAAAAAACCTGGAGATTAAAAATGAAGATTTTTAATTAGGCAATAAGATGCTTGCCATGATATTATTTTCTGCAGTATACTACTAGAAGCAACTGCATGTTCCCTTTGTAGCACTGTTCAAAATAAAATGTTGTACCTTACAAGAGAACTTGTCAAGCACTTGACAAAGTTCAGTACATCAGCTGTGGTGAAGGGTGTTAATGTCAAGCAGGAAGCTGCTTTTACAAAAATTAGTATGTCAAGAAAAGTACACAATGACCAATACTGAGCTCGAAGACCAAAGCATGATGTTTGTATATTACAAATGTGTCAAACATATCTATAAGATTCATAAGATCATTTACAGGTCAGTAGCATTATCCATTAATGACCTGAGCCATACTACCAAATTTCAACCATACAGACTTGGTCGACCATTTCTTCATCCAATCCTTTCTTAAAAATGTTTATATTATTACCTGTACTATCCACCACTAATCTGCAAAGTTTAAGGAATAAAGTAGCACAATGGGCTTTGCAAGTACTCATTTCAGCTTGCATGTGATGCTGGGACACATGAAGAATTCAGGAAAGCCTGTGTCTCTAGTACACCCAGTAATCGACCACTCCATGGTCTAGCCAACCTTGATGTTGGAGCCACTTCCATTTATCTTGGGAATTCTTTAACTGTACTTGGACATGCTGTCACAAAGCATATCCAAGTGCCACAAAGGCTTTGGCCACTGAAAAACAGGCACAGGTGCAGATAATGACAGGGGCACATCATAAGCATCTGAGTCAATGTCCACATCTGCATCTTAAAATCCTGCCCAGTGTGATCTAATGTCTGAATCAAGTGCAAACATTGCATGTTTATTGAAAATCTCAAGTTGAGAAAAAATTCCCATTTACTCTTAAATATCTTCAGTGATAGGCTGTCAGTTGGAGGCAAGTCAAATAAAGAGGGCAGATAGACTTGGTACCAAGATATCTACTGGAACTAATGTGTTTTCACCCCCCTTTTGATTCCATCTATAAATGTACAAGATTCTCCTCTGCCTACCATTTCTGATGCTCTACAAAAGCACCAAGGCACATAGAACCCCCAAGACAATAATAAAAAAGAATTAGGGAAGAAGATACAGTAACTGAAGTAGATGACTTTGGTATAATGTCCAATACACCAAACCATCAAAAAGGAAGGCATGCAACTACCTTTACTATCCCCCTAACAATAGATTCTCTAGTTTAACAATGACCGACAATGGTATAGACAATAGATCTTCACAAGCATTAATAACTTTAGACACTCCAGGAAACCTTATTAATATGGATATTAACTGGGGTAATAATGCCCTCTGACCACTCAAAATAATGTTGACAATATAACAAACAACAATGAAAGTAACACAGAGGTATGCAAAAAATACTCAACATCAACAAAGAGATCTTCTGTATGGGAGACTCAGTGATTAAATGTCTGGATAGGGTTATCTGCAATCCAGACAAATCTTACCGGACACTATCATCATTTAGTGGAAAAATAGCAGCGTTGCATATATGTGAAAAACAACTTTTAAAAATCTAGGCAGTAACCCTCTTGTGCTTATACATGTGGGGACAAATAATATGTTTAGGGATACACTTGAGGAAATTAAACAAGATATGGTGGCACTTACTAATAGATTGACTTCCTTGGGATGTGACGTTATTATATCTGAAATTCTACCAATACCAAAAGCCTCACCATGAATCATATGAAAGTAAGAAATGTTAACAATTGGTTAAGAAAGTGGACAATTAGGCAAGAGATACAATGCCTGACCCACTCGGAAGAGTTCTATCATCAGGACAATTTATACTGTAAAGATGGTCTGCATCTAAGTAAAAGGGGAATGAACTCTTAGGAAAACATATCAGCAATTCTACTGATAAACATTTAAACTAGTTCAGGAGGGTGGGATAGAGATGAGCAGTGACCTCAGTGAAAATCAGAATTTCACAGTATCAACAACTAAAAAATAAATTTAGTCTCTTCAAATGTTAATCCACATCACAAAAGCAAAAATAAAAATATAAATATCTTACTACTTAACGCTTGAAGTTTGTCAAATAATATGGATGAACTAAGGTACATAATTCAAAAGGAGAATATTTCTATCTGTGGGGTAACTGAAACATGGTTTCACAAGATTGTGGAACACAGATATCCTGAGATTTAATAAAATAATAAGGAATAGGAAGGATAAACAAGGAGGATAGTACTTTATATTTCTGAAGATTACACATCACACTGTATTACTCCAGAAAATACTTCAAATAGTGATAATGAAATAATCTGGCCAGAGATTATATTAACAGCTATGAAACTACATATAGGCTTAGCATACAGACCCCTAACGTTAATAAAGAACAAAATATTGACTTCCTTAATTTGATAGACAAATTTGAACCTAGTAATAATTACATATTAATGGGAGATTTCAACTTCCCTAATATTGATTGGGCAAAACTCAGTTGCAAAGGATCTATAGAAAGGGACTTTCTGGACATTCAGCTAATCAAGACATGGATCAAATCATCCATGAAGGAACTAGAAATGATAATATCATAGACATTGTACTCACCAATATGGGGCAAAAACCTTAGAACCTACAATAGTAGAACTACTGGGAAACAGTGATCACAACATGATTATTTTTCAAATACAGTCTACAGTATCTGAAACCAAGGGAATACTACAATGAAGGACTATGCTAGAGCCAATTATTTTTTTATTTATTTGTTCTATGATTACAAATACCTTTGAGCCGAGGCTCTTTTACAAAGGTTTCACATCATTGGTACAATTGAGACAATCATAAGCAAAGATAACAGTTTATAAAATAAAAAAACACATAGTCTTGTAGGTGAAAAAGAACAATAAGGTGAAACTTTGGGAAGGAAGGGAAAGGAGGAGGGTGAAATCAAGGAGACTAAGTGGATGGGAGAAAAGGGAGGTAGGTTGGGGACAGAGAGGAGAGGTGGAAGACGGATAAGAATAGAGGTAGTGCAGCTGAGTGGCATTTGTCATGGGCCAGCAGGGAGGTGAAGATGGGAGGGTGCTGGCAAAGTGCAGGAGTAGATGTGGATCCAAGGGCATCTTCAGCTATGGAACCAAAAGACGTTTAGCCACAACAGTCACAGAGGCTGGAGGCAGTGAGTGTTAGGCGGAGACGAGTCTTAAAAGTGTTGGCGATAGTGAGGATGAGATGTCACTTGGAAGACCGTTGTACCAACTAGTGGCCCGTAAGCAAAGGATCTTTGGCCTTGTGTTGTGCGGCAATGCAGGATTTGCAGAAGCTGAGGTTTCGATCCCCTGGTATGTCGGGTGGATTCTCAGTTGTATGAGGGCACAGACTCCAGGGGGCAAGGCCCAGCAAGATTTTCTTAGTAGTAATACAAGTTTGATGTTTTATTGATTGGCAAGATTCAACCATCCAGTCTGAGAATAGAGGTCACAGGTGTGAGTTAGGCATTGGGAGCCAGTGACAAGTCGACAGGCCTTGTTGATGGTGGTGGATACACGCTTGAGTGCAGTGGTTGTAGCAGAGCCATAAATGATAATGCCATAATCAATGATGGATATGATGGAGCTCTGGACAGTGACAGCGAGGACTTGGGTGTCAGGTGTTTCCTGATGACGGAATAGCAGGCCTAGCCGGGAGTTAGCGGCTTTGGTGACATGGTCGATGTGGGCAGTGTAGGAGAGGTGATGGTCAAGGGTGATCCCTGAGGTATTTAAAGTTTTGACCTGTTCCAGTGTGGCACCTTGTCTGGTGATAACGGAGAGTTGGAAGTGCTTATGTTTATTATGAATTATTATCAATTATCAAGAAATAAAACATTACATGGCCATATGGGATTGGAACATTGAATTTATAGGCCTAAATATCCATCAGGCTTGGACCCTTATTTTGTCTCAAATCAATCACTGTCTAGATAACTGGGTTCCTAATATGAAAAATATAAAAATGGGTGTAGAACTCCAGTTTGATGAAACAATAAAATTAAGAGATTAATTAATAAAAAGCAAGTGTTTTAGGAAATACAAAAACAACCATCACAATCTAAATGGAATAGTTATAAAATGGTCAAATAAAGTAAAACAACAAATCAGGAAAGCAAAGATAGAAATGGAAAATAAATTAGCAACTGATACTGTAAACAACAAAAAAGTGCTATAATTATATTGGCTCACCCAGAGGTTCCAAGACTACATTAGGACCTATACAAAGGAAAACAGGCCTTACGAATAATGAAATGAAATTGCAACAGAACTAAATAACTACTTTCTTGCTAATTTGACTCCTAAGAAAAACTGTAATAGTTCAATATCAAATTGTAATAATTTAACAGTTGACTCCATTACTGTTGAAGAATCCTTAAGGGCACTACAAGACCTAAAAATCAACTCCTCAGCTGGACCTGATGGAGTTCACCCAGATTCCTAAGGAAATTGCACTACAAATTTCAGGCCCTTTATGTAAATTATTTAATTTACCTAGATGTAGGAGAGAGTGTTGCAACATAGAAGGATGCTGTGGTTATTCCAATATATAAAACAGGAAGCAAAACATTAGCATCAAATTATAGACCAATAAGTCTAACTTCCGTTATAGGAAAATTAAGAAAGGCTAATCTTACAGATTAGAACAACATATAAAACATAACAATTTACAAGATATTACACACCATGGGTTTATACATGGTAGGTCATGCTAACTAATCAGCTACAATTTTTTGAAAATGTTAGTGCTGCTCTGGATGTTGGTCTTCCTGTTGATATAGCCTTTTTGGACCTTGCAAAAGCATTCAATAAAGTCTCATAAAATTGTATTGGAACATATGATTAGTTGAAATTCTCATATATCTTAATAAATTGATAGAATCATGGCTACATAATTGACGGCAGTGCACATCAATAAAGGGATTTATGTCTCCATGGGCAGAAGTGACGAGTGGGGTTCTGCAGGGCTTGGTGTTGGGCCAGCACTGTTTAACATCCTGTTAACATCAATGCAGTCATCTAATAATGTTTGGATGTCTAAGATGTAGATGACTGCAAGATAGGTTGTATAGTCGACTCCAATGAGGTAATAGAAAACTTTCAAAAGAGTTAGCAGCATTAGAATTATGGGCACAAACAAACAGAATGATGTTTAATTAACAAAAGTGTAAAGTAATGCATTTGGGACAGAACAACAAGAAAAATAGTTATTTACTAAACAATGTTATATTACAAGAAACAGAAAAAAAAGAGATCTTGGAATACATGTAGATAATAAGCTCAATTCTGAAAACAACACGGTTTTGAAAGTTAGGAAATGTCAAAGAATAACAGGCTGTATTTTGAAAAATATTAAAAGCAGACAACCACGAGTTATTCTACCACTTTACACTAGTTTAGTGAGATCCCATCTGCATTATTGTGCACTTTCTGTGCACCTAATATAATTAGAGGTAAGAAATAAATCAAAGGGGTTCAAAGAAAAATAACTGAAAGAATTCTAGGTATGGCAGACAAAACCTATGGAAAAGGCTGAAACAATTGGACTTATATTCCATGAAATACAGACAACTTTGAGGAGAACTCGGTCTGACCTATAACACCATAAGAGAACCTGGACTTACTGAAACTTTGGGTTTAGAAATTAATTGTAATAAAACACAAACAAGATCACATAATCTTCAATTAAAAGGTGTTAACTGTAGAACTAAAAGAGAAGCCACTGGTACACCCAAAGAATTGTCAATATATGGAACACATTACCAACCTCAATTGTTGAGAGCAAGAATATGGACACATTTAAAACCAGTTAGATCAATATATGGGATGTGAATATATATAAAATAATCCCACCCTTGGTGTGAGAGCTCAGATAAAGGCTATGCCTCCTGAGCTTGTACGAACTATGATCCTATGAACCATATACAACAAAGCTGTATTTCCATCGAGGGGTTAGGATGACATCATAGGGTCCCCATGAGTAAAATTCAAGAGATCACTGACGTCATCTCAGTCTGGAGATGCAAACCTATATCCAGTGGGGCATGGTTGCCTCATATATTATTTTAATTAGTATGTGGTTTAAAATAGAGATAGTTACACAGAAACATAAAGTTGACAGTGGTAGAAGGCCACTTAATCTATCCAGTCTGCCCTTATCCCTGCCTAACTGATAGGACTAAGCACCCTATTGATCATTCGTCTCCTCCTTCCAGTTCGGTCCCCTCCTCCCTGTTGTCCACTAAACCATGTGTTTATTCCACCAATGCCTGAATCAATCACTAATTTTGCACAGACCACCTCACTGACAATGTATTCTACCTTTTCACCAGCATCTCCATTAACACTCACCTCATGTCATCTTTTTAATACTTCCTCTGCCAGTTTCTTCATATTTGCCGCTAGAGTTTGTATTGATACCATAGGTTAACAGTGCAATGCAATCCACTTTGTAAATCCCTGGAGGAGCATGAATGTTTCTATCATGTCTCTCCTTTATTTTGAGTTTCTAGTGACTACATACTAAAGTCCGATAGCCTTTTATAGTAGGGATCTACCCTGCTCCCTGAATCATTTACTATCCCTTCTATGGATCACCCTATCCCTAGTCATCTTCAGGTTAGGATTCCAGAACTGCATGCAGTACTCTAAGTGTGGTCTCACCAGAGAGCTGTACAGGGACAATATCATCCTTCTACACAGATCCACTGCCTATGCATCCCAACATTCTGTTAGTCTTCCTCATAGTCTTCTTAATCTCAGCAGTTAGATTTAGGTTATTAGCTATAACAACATCAAATCCTTTTCCTCTTTCTGCTCCAACCTCACCAGTGACTGCCCTCACCTCTGAGAATTCCCCATTGAGCAGAACTCTCTGTGTTCTCCCCAGACAGTTTCCAACTCAGGAAGTTAGTTTCATTCCTGCACCCAATGCTGTCAGTATCTTACCCAGCTTTCTTTGGGGACTGAGTTAAATGTCTTACTAATGTCCAGGTATAATAAATCACAGCCTGGTCTCCATCAGCAGCCTTTGTTACCACAAGTTAATTAGATTTGCCTGATAAAATATTCCTACCACAAATCCATGCTGCCTACTATCCTTTAATCCATTTGCCTCCAGGAACTCCACCAGCCATTCCATAATAATGGATTCAAGCATCTTACCAAGTATTGACATTAAACTGGCAGGACAGTAGTTTCATGGGTTAGCCCTACTGCTGAAATTGTGCAGCAGAATAACATCAACTACCCTCCAACTGGCTGGTATCACTTCTGTCTCCAGTGAGCAGTTGAAAAAGTATATCAGTGGTGCTGTGAGCACTTGCCCAATAACATTTAGCACCCTTGAGTGGAGACCATCTAGTCCTGTTGATTTGCCTACCCTTGGTCACCACAGCCATTAAATACCATCTCTTCTTTCGGCTTCTGTTTGAATGCCTTAACCCTCTTCCTGAGTGGGCATGGCCCCATCACTGTCAATAAGGACAATTCTCCACTATAATGACAGAACAAAAGTATTTATCCTGCACATCTGTTTTACCCTTACCACTCCGCTTACACTAAGTTGCACCTTCTCAGCCAACAATCCCTTCCTTATTTTTTCATTTCTCCCTATAGAAACATAGAAACATAGAATTTGACAGCCGATAAGGACCGCTTGGCCCACCCAGTCTGCCCATTACCCTACCTAATGGATAAGCTGCAGATCCTAGTTAACCAGCAGCCTACTTCTTCCTACCCCCACCTCCTAGAATTGCTCTTATGACTGTCCCATGCATGCTTGAATTCCACCACTGTTTTTGACTCCACAACCTCCTCCGGAAGGCCATTCCATGCATCCACAACCCTCTCTGTGAAAAATACTTCTTAAATTACCTCTGAGCCACCCCTCCATCTTCAAATTGTGCCCCTTGTTCTTGCACACCTCTTTTTTTGAAAGATGCTACCCTCTTGGACTTTGTTGATTCCCTTGAGGTGCTTGAAAGTTTCTATCATGTCCCCTCTCCCTCCTTTCCTCAGGGCTATACATATTAAGCTCCTTAAGTCTCTCTTCATATGTCTTCTGGTGCAGGCCCTGCACCATTTTAGTGCCCTCCTCTGGACAGCTTCCATCCTGTCTATGTCTTTGCAGGGATGGGTCTCAGAACTACGCAGTACTCAGATGGGGTCTCCCAGCTGTCTGTACAGAGGGATAATAACTCTGTTTTCTACTGGTGATGCCTCTCCTATGCATCCCAGTATCCCACCAGCCCTCCTTGCTGCCCTCTCACATTGCTTGCCTACCTTTAGGTCATCTGATATGACTACCCCCAGGTCTCTTTCCATTTTGTTGTTGTTGTTGTTGTAAGAAAACCTTGTCTTCCTCAATCACTCTACCAATTATTTTTCAGATGGACTTCCACTTTTGCTTTCTTCATTGTTCTACTTGCTTCTATCAGGTTGTTTAAGCATCCAATCTACCTGAGTACTTCCACATCCTGCTGAAATCAGTTCTCCAGAATCCAACTCTAGTCATTGAATTAGTGTGGTCATGCAGCTTCCAGCACAATGTTGAACCATACTGAAATGTTTCTCAGTAGCTTCTTTATAATACTGTAATCTTTCTTTACAGTCCTCGTGTTTTAAGAACCAGGCCCAATGTACCAGACCCCTTTATTTACCCTCCAGTGCATTGTGTCAGGAATCCATCCTGGAATGCCTTCCCCAATCCCTGGTTCCTGGCACTTTGTGCTACTGGGACATAAATAAACATCTGGCATGTTATGATCCCCACTAGAACCACTTCAGCTTGGGCCATATTCCCCTGAGATCTTCTGCCTGTACCTCGTCTTCTGTCTCTTTCTAATTAGGTGGTCTGTAAGCTACCCCAACCATGATGATCCTCTCTCTACATGGAGAAAAGTTGCACCCAAACGGGTTCAGTGGTGGTACTTCTCTGATCCCTGATGTGAAGGATACCTTCCTCTCTTCCTTCCACCCTTTCCTTCCTGTTAAGGATGTATGCAGGAAATGTGAGTATCCAGTCATGGTGCTGCGTTGCTGGGTTTCTATTCATGACTACCAGGTTCAGATGAGCATCAACCACCAGAGGATGGAGATCACCCACATTATTCCTTAAGCTTCTGGCAGTCACAGACTACTTTTCAAAAGATTGGCTGGCATTCCTTCTTCAACTGCTCCTCACTCTTCTTCTAACCCCATGATGTCCCGGATTGGTGCCTGCCCTCTGTCCCTTTATACAGGTACCATGCTTTCCTTTTCTAGATCCTAGCACTTCTGCTGCCCAAACTCCTCTTGCATTGCTAGTCCCTTCTAGTGTTGAATGTCTCACCCCTCTTTGACTATATTTTCATTCTCATTGTTACCCTTTCACTATGTTTACCTTTACCTGCTTGTTTTTGTCCATGTCAAGGAAGGCCCGTTGTCCACTGCCCCTTCCCAAACTGAAAGTTTTCTGATTGCACCAGTTTTAAAGATAAACAAACCTAGCACCCAACTTCATAATACCGCCGACTAATAGACAGAAATTGTACCCTTGGTCTTTTTTGATTGCAAGAATCTTAACTTTGACAGCAATGCCTCTTGCTAGGCAATGATCCTCCTTACTAAGTGCTTCCTATTTGAATGTGCATTGACTTAAACCTAAGCATTTATTAAGTTTTCACCCATTCTGGTACATTACTTTTAAAGTAAAGATATTTATGATCAAATAAAAGCTAAGGTTATGTATTGGGGTAATAAGCAACTGAGAGTGGGTTGGTTGTCTTTTTAAGTTGGTGAAAGTTGGAAATGTTCTATTTGGGGGTGGAAATGTTCTGTTTGGGGGTGGTAGTGAGTGAGTGAGTGATTGTGTGTGAGATGTAACTATTATGGTCAATAGTAACTGAGGATGTATGGTTTCCATACACCTTTACCATATACTATATATGGTCTGTATTAACCCTTGCTGTGCCGTGGACTGATATATCAGTCCAGAATTCCTATACTTTCCAATTCTTGTGGCAGTCAAAGGTTAATTGAGCCTGGAAATGCCAGCTCTATGGCAAACTCCAATCTCAAGAAATTAAAATATTTGCATTGTTTTATATACAAACCCTTATTTGATCTATTCATTAGTAAACATGCTATCTACGTTGACAGAAATATATGCAACCTGCTTCTTCAGTATGCTCCCTCTGAGTGTTCTATATGCCCAATGCCCTTCTGACTTGGTACCTTGCTGAGACAATGACTGCATTACATCAAGGGGCATCCAACAGGATGTAACACATGTCTGTATTTTGTCACCACCAGCCTATACTGGATCAGATGTACAAGTCAGTTTTAAAGATAATGTCTGTTTTAGTTTATGTTTACTCCATATGACAGGCTTCCACCTTAGCAAGATTTGGTTTGGTACCAAATAAAATAACCTGCGTCTTTCTAGAATTTACAAGAACATATCATTTACTAGATTTAATTGGGTAGAAATAAAACCTTCAGGTATACAGGGGCCTCCACAACCAAAGAAAACAGTAGTATACAGAATGGTGCAATTGGTACATTATTGCTGATCAGCATAACTCGACATAGTAGGCAAACACCATTTTGTAAAGAGTTAAAAATGGGTTTGAGCCATGAACCTTATTGGAACCTTGGCCATACTTTTAAATGCATTTGATCTCCAACCATTATTTTCAATCTTTTTTAAATAATGGGAACAGCTGTCTCAGTGACACAGGTGATAGTAAGTTAGACTAACATGTGGGACACTCTAAGTTAACATCATGCACCCCTGCCACTTCCAGCCTTAAGCTGAAGGATGCTCTAGGGCAATTTACAGGCAGCCTTAAGTCTCAAGAAGGGGATGTGGAGGGTTGCAGCAATCCAGCAGCATGAGGGACTCTAGTGGTGCATGAGGAATAGCTCCAGGATCAGCACTTGGCATCATGGGTGACCCACAATATCCTAGCCTCCTCTCAAAGTCATGGTATGCCTGAAATCATAAAATATAAAACAGGGTCACAACCTCCAGTGAAGAGTACAGAAGCAATAATAGCAACACATTCTTGTCTTTACTGATTATCCAAGGACAGAAACATGCAAAGACACCTATTACCAAGAGGAGGAAGGCCCCCAATGTTTGTGGGCCTCAGTGCTTCCACTTTTTCAAGCAGTAAGTGGGCAGCTTCACTCATGTGAAGGTGACAGAGAGACATTCAGGAAAAAATGGACATGTGGTAGTATGATGTCCTGCCTAGTTTTTTATGCAATGGCTCGACACTAGCCTCTGGAGTCCCATCTCTACACTGAATATGTGGGAGAGGTGAACAAGACTAAATGCAGGAGAGAAGTCACAAGGGCTTCTGTATGTGGTACCAAAGGGCCTCCAGATGATTAAAGCTGTGACAGGGACTGAGCTAGGCAGCGGATGGGAAGCGAAAAAGTGTAGAATGAAAAAAACTAATAAAATAATGACAGAAGCAGCAGCTCAAAATGTGGGTTGGCTAGAACCACCACAGGCTGACTATAGTAACGTGTGTTTACATTACATGTCCAGTTTAACTTGGCATGAAAAGTAAAATGCATGACTGTTTGACTGTAGAAACCATGACAGCTGGTGTGTGGGTGGGGCAGAAGCATTGAAAGCAGTTCAACTGTCATCTCAAAAGAATGATCGTGTTTGGCAAGGTTACTATGCAGTACCAGGAACAGCTCAACTACAAAAAAACCTTTAAGTAAAAAAAAATACTAAATATGACAGAGCTTTCTATTTCCCAAGAGCAAACAAGATGAGACTTTAATGAGCAGAACAGTTCCACGTGTACCTTTTGTTAGAATAACAAAGGCCGTTTTTGTTCAAAGAGCCTTTGCATTGATGTAAATATTTTCTGGTCTGCACAGCCTTGTCACTAATGCTTTTAAGCATGACTGGGCAAACTGTTTGAGTCTACTTCCAAAGGGCTGCAAAATGCTGTAAAAAAAAGGGGGGCTACATTCATAAGAAATGGATAATACATCACACTGATGAAAATATTTCTGGATGCGGGGATTTTGGATCTTATTTCCACTGATTTCTTGTTGAACTAAAGATCTGCAGGACCCATACTTAAAACAAAAGATGCATGAAATTATGAGACTTACAGACTTTATGTTCCACAATAGTTTCCAAATCCCATATTAAAAATTAGTGACATTTTTGTCTTGTATATCAGCCAATTTGAGGGTTATAAAATACACAAATTTAGCTCTTTGAAATGAAAACAGTTTTGTTTTTGCAGAATTTCTTCAATTTCTATAGCAAACATGAAATTTGCTCAACCATATGCTTAACCACTACCGTATTTCACCTCTCCTCCAGGTACCAGTGTCACAAAACTGGCTTCTGTTTACCAGCTGCACGTTAGAATCAATGGGTATGTTTTTGGACAAGTTACCCCAGAGTTGGGATGTCACCACTTCCTGTTCGTCCACATTTTACAGCATGTAATGTTGCTTACTCTTTAAATAATTTGGGAAATGACAATCTAGTCAATCTTCTGGTCACCATTTTATTGATCTAGTTTGTTTTAAAAGTCAAAGTGTTAATCTTTTCTGCCTGGTAGTGGTGGGTGAAGTGGTTAGCGGAGTAATGCAGAATCCGTAAAATACTCCGCAACACGAAGCGGAGTACTTCATGTCATGATGAGAGGACGTGAAGTCCACTGAAATCAATGAGGGGCTGCCAATATTGTTGTCACTTCACCTTACTTGGCGTTAAGGTGGAATGACAATCTTGATAATAATTACAAGGCAAAGTGACCTTTTGTATTGGCCACTCTGCATAGCGGAGTGGCAACGTGAAAGTGCCCACTTGAGGGCACTACGCCAATGAAATTTAAATTTACTGCATCTCTACTGGTTGGATGCATTGCACTCTAGTTCCTGCTGGGAACAAAGCAGCCCTATTAACACCCTACCTTATTTCAGGTCCTACAGAGCTTGCCCACATGGGAGGAACAGTAAGAAAGGCCTCCCGATTAGACATTTTCTCTCATATGTGTGGGCAGGAATCATATCCTTAGTGTACTAGTGCCATCATTCTGGTGGCCTCCTTGTTTCCCTCCTGTTTTTGACTTAACCCCATTGTCCCCTGCCTTCTGTGATGCCATACACAGACATGTAATCAGTTTGTGTGCGTGCAGTCACACCATTGCAAGGACGCAAGTTCCTTTGGTCAACACTGAGGGTTCCTACAGTAGCAAAGCATGGCACACTCTGTCTCTGGCCTGGGACATACTGCCATAGGCAATTCTTTTCACGCCTTTGCTGCAGTTGTGCTGGCAACTTACATCACTGGAAAATGCTCTTCCACCACAATGTACTACTGCTGGGCCTCTGGGAGAGCTCTTTTGCCACTTTAGGGAGAGACTCATCACAAGTGGTTCATTGGTGTATACTGCTGCAGAAATGACTTTGTAACTCTACAGAAATACCAAAACATGAGATAAAACAGCAAAATATGAAAAAATGAAAAATTAAAGGACACGCTAACTGGGAAGATGCTGAGAAGTATTGTATTTATTTGTAATTTTGGACCAAGAAAGGCACACCATGCTGTGACAGCTCATTTCAGATGGGTCCTGAAAGTGAGTTACATGGGTCTGTTTTACTAACTAGGCAAATGTTAGCTATGTCACGGGAAAATTCACCTACTCTTCTTTGTTTAATACCACTGGATCTTTAACTCACATAGATAGTAGTCAGAGATGTGCAGAAAGAAACTAGGAACTGGACATTTAGCAACTTTCTCTTGCAGATCATTTTATATAGGTAAAAACAGTGTGCAAATTTAAAATAAGGGTAGCAAGCATTTAAGAGCAATGAAGCAAGAATAATTGGAGCTTGCTCTGGCCATACACATTAAATAAGTAGATAGAAATGAGGAACACAAAGTCAGATTTCTGTGGATAAAAAGTGTCCAATAGTGAAAGAGAAGGATACTGATGCTGTGCTGCCTAGGAAATTAAGTTTTGGATTGATGTGTTAGGGGCCCAGGGATTGAATGGATGCCTGGTGGTGGTGCCATTTCTTTTTCACTCAGGTTTATGTCCCATGTCCTTCTGACCCCCATCATGGCAGCCCACCCAGCCAGGTTATCCACCATCCCCAGGACTCTTGTGGCAGTGATGGGGGTGTGCGCTCATGTCTGCCCCAGAAGCAGGATCCAGTTCGGGCACCTGGTTGGTGATGCCAAGCCTGTGGGTGGCTGACTTTCATCCCATAGCAGGATGTCTTTCCCTCTGTGTTTTTCTCACTTCCATTGGCATAAAATGATGCACAGTGTCATGCCAACTTCCCAATTCCTATTGGGCTCCTGACTTCCTGACAACCAGTCTCCACTAGGTGTCAGATACACTGTGGGAAGCACTGCCCAACTTCCCTGGGAGAAGGAGAGTTGTCCTCCAGATTTTCCTCCTCCTCCCCTGGTGACCCCTGATGACTTGAATTTACTCCTAAACTCAGCCAATGGTGTGGCAGGCAGTAGTACTGCCACTGTGCCACCAGTCTGGCTCTGTGGCACCATTTCTAAATTAGATACTGTAAAAGGAAGTTACCTTTTCATGCTTCCTTGTACTACTTGAAGTGTCATCAAATGAATAGGTTCTGAATGGTAGTAAAATAATGGCATCTTAACATTTATCACACAGATTTTTGTTTCATAAACTTGAGGAGGAGGGCACACCTGGGAAGTAAGGTTGCATGACAGCAGAACCTCATGCACCCAGGAATATATTCCAAACTTTTAATAGCTGACAAACTCTTTCCTACTGCTGAACCTACAGTACATGTTCAAGACATTTCTAGTAATGTTGTCATGCCTTTAATTGACTAAGCACCTTTTCAATGAATGTACAGTAGCTGGACTTTCACTTGTTCATTAAAAAGGGAACCACCAACTATTAGACCCACAACCCAGTGTAGGACTGGTCCCAATTTGCACCCTGAGTGCAACAACTTTATTTTTACTTAATGTTTGCTGCAGTATAGTAGATTGTATCAAGCTGATTGTGTTGACTTTCAAGCTGATGTTTGCTTTATCCAGAAATCCTAGAATTCCTGTAGCATGCAGCAGAGCAAAGCTGCATCACTATGAGATTCAATAGCCTGTACTGCATGTTAGAGTTTTATAAACTTTAATCTTTTGTTTGCTGGTCTGGTCCCACTGTCCTGTCGGGACTAAGTACAGTCATGCAGGACTTACTTTGCCCTGGGCGAACAGAAGAACTGGCAATCATCTGATCTGAACTTATAAAATCTCTAACATGTACTGCAGGCTATTGAATCTCCCACTGGTACAGTGCTGCTCTGATGTCAGCTGCAAGAAATTGTGGGATATCTATATAAAGCAAATATCAACTTGAAGTCACTAAAATCAGCCTGATATAATCTAATGTACTGCCGTACCTAAGTAAGCCAAAAAAAAAAAGATTTGCAGACAAAGTGTAATTGCAACCTGCCTCACATTTTGGTGTGAGTCTCTTAGTGCTGTCTGTTCCCTTTAAGGTTTTTTTTTATTTCAACTTGAGTACAAGTACTATGACTACACTTAAGTAAGACAAGCATTTGTCAATGCCAAATGTTGTCTCACTGGCATTAGTAGTGCAGAGTTAGAGACACATAATAGGAATGGTAGTGAAGTATTGAAGTGCGCCAACCCCATCCCCACCGGCAGAGACAGACAGGCATTGGGGTGTGCCTTTGGGTCATCAGCTATAACGTTCATGCCATTTTACCTCACCCTACCCTGTAGACACTGACAAGTGTTGTGGTGTGCTTCGGTCTTTTGACATTATAATTGCCCCATTCCATAAGGAAATACACTGAGGTGGGTGCAGTATAGGAGAATAGGGTGAACTTTGTGGCTGAACACTCCAAGGCACACCACAATGCCTGTCACTGGCTGCAGGGTGGGGGTTGAATGGCATGAGCATTACAGCCGATGATCCCAAGTCACACCCCTGATGTCTGTCAGTCTCTACAGGGTGAGGTGCTACAGTTGGAAACCCTAACACCATAGGTGTGTGTTGGAATTTCACTCCAAATTTTCAACATGGGCTTTTGTGAGCCAACCTCATGAAGAGTGGCACTATCAGTTTGTTAGTTGAAAGGTGGTTTTGTACAGTGGCTATGCCATTTGACGACACAGGTATGAAAGCACATTTTGGGCAGTATGCAGAAAATGACAACTGTATTGTTCATGAGGGATGTCAAAAAATGGAAAAGTTGAGAATCTGGAGTGAAAATATGAACAATTGGTGAAGTCATGAGCATGCATAGAAACTGTGCAACACACTTCTGTAACCCAATTATTTGGGATTTTAACCACATTTTAACATAGGCATTTGGGACCTCCCTCATGAACAGTGGCACTGTGATTTTGTTAATTTGTCCCAGGCGTTGATTTCACACACTGACCAGGCCATTGTCGCCACAGGTGCAAAAACACATTTAGGGCAGGATGTGAAAAATGACAACTATACTGTTTATAAGGAGTGTGAAAATGCCAATATTGAAAATCTGGCATGAAAATATTGCAAATTTGCAAAGTTACAAGGGTGCGTGGAAACTGCTGAATACACACTTGTAACAGTGTCATTTTATAGAATTGTGTCATGGAATTTTGAACATAGGCATTTTAGGACCTCTGCTCAAGAACAGTGTCACTGTAATTTCGAAAACTGTCCCAAAAACAGATTTTACAGAGTAACGCATTATTCTGCACTGGGCATGCAAAACCACATTTCAGCCAGGATATGTAAATGACAGCTGTACTGTTCATAAGGAGGGTGGAAAATGCCAATTTCAAAAATTTGGAGTGAAAATATTAAAATTCATGAAGTTATGAGCATGCGTGTAAACTGTGCAATGCATGCTCATAAAACAATATTTTAGATTTTTTCCACCAGATTTGCAACATACACTTTTTGAGACCCCTCATGAACTGTGCACTGTCATTTTGTTAATCGTCTCAAAAGGTGATTCCACACAGTGACCGCAAAATCACCTTTTGGGATCAAATAACACCATGACAGTGCTTGAATTCAAGAGGAGGTTCCCAATAACCCTATATTGAAAATTTGTGTCAAAAGTCCCCAAAATGCCTGAGATATGCACCAAAGTTGAAAAAAACTATTTATGCCATTATACAGCTTATCGACATTTCTTCAGTTCGCAGTCGGCATTGAAGAGTGCAGACGTGTTCCCAGTCCACTGAAGATCATCACGCTGGGCTCTGGAGGTAAGTATGAGGTGAAGGGGTGTTGGGAGGCTGGTTGCGCAGAGGTTGGGGAGGGGCAGGGTTACCGCTGAGGAACTGTTTCTGTTTACAGGTAAAAGTGAAAAAAAAAAAAATCACAGGACTTTTTTTTTTTTTTTCCAACAAGAGAAATTTGGCATGCTGGGGTGGGCTCACAGCATGCCACCTGAGTTGTTTTTGGGGGCTGGGGCCGACAGGGATTAGGCACACCCATCGCAAATACCAGTGGGGCAGGAGAGCCGATGGGATTGGGCACCCCTCGGCACACAACAAACGAGGAAGGGACATTATACTTACAGGGAGTGGCTCCCATCAGCAGATTGAACTGGGAAGGGGGGACTGAAGCCAATGGGGATTGTGCCCCTGTTGGCAAAGAAAGATTTTTTTGGGGTGCATGATGCCGAGGGGATTGGGCACCCCATTGGCACACAGCAGAAATGGGAGGGGGACATTATGCTGATGGGGGTGGGCTTCCCTGTTGGCATTGTGACAGGCAGTGTGAGTCACTGCCTCCATGTTGCTTGCACGTCAGGAGGCATTTGGTGGTCCTGCTGCATGAGAACTTCACTTTCATTGCAGCTGACCTTTCTTAGATCTGGTGGCCACATTGCCTAGGCATGATGTCAGCACCTGATGCTGGCTTATTGGGGAATGAGGGATGCACCTACTGATGCTACCCTGCATTTGCCCACAGTGACCGCACCTCCAAATCTGCTACACGCTAGATGTTGATCATGCACGCACGAGCCAACATAAAAATCATTAGCCACTTTGTGAAATGGCAGTGCACTCCTGCTAAAGCCCCATTGGGAGAAATAGATTTTGGTGCATTTGTTCTGGGTTACTACCGTTTCATGTGTCAGTCCACTGTTGCATATTCCATTCAATTTCTCAGAAGAGTATTATCTTTTACACTGTAGGTATTTGCTCTCTGCATGTTGTACCTCCACCAGTGAAGTTGATATCACTGATTTTTCCATATTTGTTTCCTTTTGGTAAGCACATTTTCGACTGCACCAGTTACTGTATTTTTTGTGTTTGCACTACTGCTTGCTTCAGATGCCTATTAATTGTATCCTCTGATATCATTGCTCTCACTTAAATACCATTTCCTGTATACTTTACTGCTGCATAGTCTGATTCTCCCAGGTTGAGCTTGAAAATAGGCATATATATGCCTAGTGTACACACCTAGTTTTAAAGACTAATAAATAAATGCCAGAGGATGGGGTTATATATTTGAAAGTTGGAGGAGCTACTGATACACCATCTATTGGGGGTTATTATAGAAAGAACAAAGCTCACTGTAGGATCTTGGACTTATTTAGGTACCTATTGTTTTTAGACAGTAGTAATGTGACCCCTGTGGGTTCCCTGACTTAATGATTTCTCTGGAACAAGGGTTAACTGGGATTCCTCATTGTTAAGCGCTAGAGGGGGCCACTGCAGGCTGATTCTTTCAGCTATGCTGCCAACAGGAGATTAAATCCGAGTGAGCAGAGTAAGGAGAATTGATGATGGTGACTCAAGGGTCCGAGAGAGATTTGGCTCACCTGGTTCCCTTGGATATATACTGACTCAACAAAGAAGAGCTGTGGTGGAGGCTGTCATCTAGCAATATCCCAAGTGGGGATTAACAGCAATGACTTTATTAGAAAAATAGATCACATCTATGATCTTGTTTAAAACGCTGCAAGGAATTGTGAGTATAGGTCCTCCACTACCTGACCAGTAGAGCATAATCTGTTCCGATGAAATCCTCATCTCATGGGGACAAGTAAGAAGTGGATTTGGGCCTATGGAAGCCTCTTGTCCCCTGAGAGGCACCAGATTGTTCATGTCTGGGTAGTGGTGCCCACAATGTTCTAGCTCTTCTGTAGGAGCCAGGCTTAAGGTGTTGGACAGACTGATGGCACTCTCCCTGCCTGTGGGTACTGGATTTGGACACTCTGACTCCCATATAAATATATGTTATTTGAAGAACAACAGTGGGTACCCATGAATAGCCATAGCTTTCACTGTCATGGAGCCTTCTGTTTGTAGGGGCCAGCAAGTGAAACATTGGTGGTTGAAGGCCTGATACAGACTGCAGTCCCTAGGTAGGTTTCTCAACATTCATCAGCGAACTACCCTCTGATCCTCTGACTATCCTTCTGGAGCTTGGGGTGATGGAGTGGATAGGAGTTGAGACCGAGAGATGACCGAAACAGCTAATATTGTGTGGAACCTGACTTGAGCTTGAAGGCCTAATTACCACCTGTAGTATGTTTAATAAAACTTCAGTTAACTCTAATTATGTGGAAATTGTGTTTACTCTATTGGTTTATGGTTGTCCAGAAATGCCCGCACCTGTTGTTCCCTGAACTGCATGTTCCTTTGAGGATCACTGCCAACTTCTTCCATCTAATGGGAAGACCCCATATGTTGCCAATGTCCTTTAGGGGCAGAAGCAGTTACATTTAGGTAACAAACCTTAACTTTCCTTGAAGCCTAAAACCTCTTGATGGCAACAGACAGCAAACATTTTTGTTGATCTCTCTCCTTCAATCTGTTTTCTTTATCCTTTTTTGCTTTCAAATTGCTGTCTACTGTATGTTATTTGTATCCCTATTTTATCTTTATGTGTTGTTTGCCTACTGCCTACAGCAAAAGCCTTGTGTGAATAAAACACTTAATATAGTCATTTATGTTTACAGTGCAGTTCAGAAAGGTTTAGATGACATGGCCTGAGGAAGGACTTGGGCACAAGTAATTGGTGGCTCTTCATTCATGTTCTTGGTTCAATGCCAATTGTCAAATCAGTCAGTAGGCCTGCATTTCAAAACTGGGACAGATTTGATTAACCTGAATGTGGAGTAGGGTTTAGGAATCCACTGATATTCTGGGCTATAGTTCTGGTCTAGAACTTTTCAAATAGTTTGAGAGTTAAATTTGTTTGCTTATAGGGCTGAAGAGGAAATTAACAAACTTACTGAGAGGAGAAAAACAACTACAAAGAGACCTCTCTTCTCAGCAGAGCAGTCATATTCTGTTTCACTGCAGAAAAGAATGAAACACTGAGTGTGTCATCCAAAAAGCAAATACAAGGCATCACAACTGATATGGTTTAGTCTGGCTCAGCTGCATTTACAGGTCTATGAACAGCACATTCTCAATGCACCTCACTAAAACATTATAAAATGTAATTCCAGATTTATTCCTTTAGTTTTTGTTGACCAGGTAAGTGCACTAGGCAAACAAATGCCTATTTTCAGGCCTGACCTGAGAGATTACATACATGAAATGCATTACAAAGAAAGGTACAGGGCTATAACACAGGCAAAGCAAGTCAGGAGAAAACAACATAAGTGGGAAAACAGCATATACAACATTAAAATATTAATAAGAACACTAAGAAGCTTCTACTAAGGGCTAACTGAGAGAAGCCATCATGCTTAATCAAGTAGAAAAGACACATAAATCACCAAACTAATTCAGATTAATAGGACTGTGGGGCAGAACCTCTTACACTTTCAGTAGGTGTTTATGGTACATACTGTGAAAAGAGGATGCCAAAGGACTTTGTCAAATCTCAGCGGAATGGAGTTCCATAATGTAGGTGCAGTGTAGGCAAAGAGGATTCCCAGATCTAAAGTTTGGTGATCTCTAAGAGGCATTTACTCCAGACCACAGGTGCTACAGGGTTGTGGTGGGTGACAAGTGCCAGAGGCTTACAGTTTTGAGGGATGCTCTGGATGACACACCTAGTGAGTGGTCATGAGACTTGGATGGGAAACAGTCTAGCCTGTTATAGAGGAGGCAGTGGTGTGCCAGTCTGTGCGATGCCAGTGTGAAATGACAAATGTTGTAGGCTACATCCCATCTTGAGAGTATTGCCTTTGAGTCCAATATAAAAACAGGAGTGCCATAAAGGAGTTTAGGTAGAAGCATGCTTCTGGCAATAGCTAGTCTAGCTTGTGATGTCAGATTATGTCCAGCTTTGTAGGAGACACCCAGCATGGAGTTGAGCATTTTGCAGATACCAATCATGTGCAGCATGAAATCTATTGAGGGGTCAAGAGTGACACCTAGACAGGTAAATGAAGTGACCACTGGGACTAAAGTACTGTCTTAGTAAGCAACAGATAAAGAGACTGGACACTGACTCTGTATGGGGGTCCCAAAGAGCATTGACTGAGTTTTGGACACATTAAGGATCAGTTGTTTGCTGGTCAGCCAGTCATGGACTGACTGAAGGTCAGAGTAAGATCCTAATTAATGTAGGAGATATTACTAGAGATGATGCAGAGGAACACATTTTCTGTGTATAGTATAGCAGAGCAGTGGGACAGACTATGAGTGATCAGATTTATGTTTAAGGCAGGTAATGGGGTCAGGATAAATCCTTGTAGAACCCCAACAAGTACCGGGGCAGGTTCAGACTGGGATGATTCAAATTTAACTCTGTAAGCAATCAACTAGGTAATTTCTGAACCACAGGAGTGCACTGGGAGATATACCCAGTTCTCCATGTTTTGGCAGAGAGAGATGGTTAATGAGGTCAAAGTGTTAGTTAAGTCAATGAAGACAGTGCTGGTATGGCAGCCCTATCCATGCCTGACGCTATATGGTTGGTGAGAGAGAGTAGGCAGTAGTGGTACTATGTCTCTATTGAAACCATGATGTACAAAGCATGATAAACTCATGGCCAGTAAGATCAGAGGTGAGCTGGGAGGAGACAATTTTCTAAGATTTTGTTTAGCATTAGGAGAAAGGATACTAGGCCTGTAACTGATGAGCAGTTTATGATCTCCTTTCTTAAAAATTGGCACAGTATTGAGATTTTACAGAGATCAGGCACCATACCAGAGGACAAGGATAAATTAATAAATTTGGCAATGGTGGGCAAGTTCAAAACCTGTGAGCCTGATAAGGTAATGTAGTGCTCAGTGCCATCAGAGCTTGCAGATTTTGAGATTCTCTGAGGTGGCTTAATCAGCTTTGCACAGCATGTACAGAAAACAGGAGAGTGATCGCTTATGGAGTCAGGGAGTACACCTGCATATCTAATCCTGTCTGGTCAGGGGTGAGTATCCAATCAATAAGGGTAGCCATGCTTCCATTGTTGGAGCTCCTAGTGGGTTCAGAGATTAGCTGGGTCAAACTGTTTGTTATAGGATTGTGCCACTGATTTGCTGCAATCAGAGAGCAAGTTTATATTAAAATTCCCTAACAGGATGAAGGCCTTGTTTTTAATCACAGTACCCAAGGAAATGACCAATGTGAGAGAAGATATATGCTCCCAGTAGGTGGTAGATAAATGCAGAAAAGTGAAGCAATTCAGAATTTCCCACTGCAAGTACACCATGGCAATATTTAATAGGGATGCCGACTGAAGGGTGCTACTTGCCAAGGAGATGCTGAGGTGAGACCTGAACTAGACCTGAAATAGATCGAGGTGCCTCCTTTTTCTTGTGGCCAGAGAGGTCACTGTGAAAGAAATTACACCCAGAGAGGGCACTGAGTCTATCAGGTATAGATAGTTTCGCCAATTTTCAGACAGAATCATAGTTTGTTTTCCAGACTGGCATCCCCTGTTTTGAAATGTCTGAAAAAGAAAGTATGTTTTAGCATTTGGAATGGGTTCTAAAAGGGTTCTATTCTTTTGAACTAGTTCTGACAACCCTAGTGAGGATAAAAATGAAAGAAGGAAGCATCGTCTTATGATGAACAAGCTAGGGTCCTAGTTTCTTCCTTATTCAACTTACCAGTGACAAATGGTCTGAGCTAATGTGCCTGTATCTCCCAACTGTTCCTAAATATTAACTCACTGTGGCTTATCACTGCTGCAAGGAGATGGACATTATGAGGAGGTGTGATTTATTTATTTAGTTTTTGTTAACAACGGGTAAGTGCACTAGCCAGCAAGTGACTATTTTCAGGCACCCGGGAGGTACAGTTACAGTACAAAATAAGACAGTTCAGATTTACACAGTACAAGTGAGATTCATTGAAACAAGTACAGGTATGCATATATTACAAAGATGGGGGAGGAGGAGCAAGGGGACTGGAGGAGCACAGATTTGGAAGGAGCAATATAGGAAAGGGAGGGAAGAAGAAGTGAAGCAGGAAGGAGAGGTGTAAGACTCAGTTCTCTGAAAGGTGATATGGGCAAGACAGGGAAGGAAAATCTAATGCAGAAAGGCACGGCAAATACGGCTTTAGCAGTACATGGTTATGACCTGCATCAGGCTGGTGGAACCGAGGACGGCAGAAGTGAGAAGGAAAGGTCGGTAAGTAGGGAAGTGTTACGGCTAATGCGAAGGTGCAAAGAATGAAAACGTAAGGAGGGGTGGCGACAGGCAGGGGAAGGGAAGGAGGAGGGCAGTACATACCAGTAGAAATACAATCAGAGGGAGGACAGAGGTAATGGAGGAGTGACTGGTAGGAGAAGAGGAAGAAAGGCATGAGTAGGGTAAAAGTGAGTGCATGATTAGGGACAGAGAGTGAGACTGATGATCGGGAGAACGTGGCTCTATGGAGTGTGGACCAGCAAGGGAGGAAGAGGAGCATGGTCTCTGAGAGGATGGGAACTGCTATTACAGGGGACCGCACCAGAGTTAAGACGAGAACTAATTAGGGCAGGGAGGGAATATGGCCAGTCGGAGAGCGTTTAACATCTTTATCGGGAGAAGGTGCAAGTAAGACCGGAGCTATGGAACTGAAATCGGCAAGGCACAGAAGAGACAGGGGGGCATTCGAGAATGGGAGGAGAGGGCCATAGGCGTTTCTGACGCATTAGCCAGGAAAAGCGTGGGTAATATCGAAGCTGTGGAACTAAATCGGCCAGGCACAGAGAGGTAGGGGAGCGACGAGAGTGGGAGAGGGAACCAGAGAGCTATTACGGCTTTAACGGGAAAAGGCATTAGTAGAACCAAGCTATGGAAATTGGCAAAGCACAGAGAGATAGGGAGGCGTGAGGGAGGGGAGAGGAGAACCAGAGAGCATTTACGGCTTTAGCGGGAAAAGGCGCTGGTAAAACCAAAAGATATGGAACTGAAATCGACAAGGCATGGGGGTGGGGAGATACGAGTGGGAGGGGGTCAGAGAGCAAATTACGGCTTTAGCGGAAAACACGAGTGAAACCGAAGCTATGGAACTGAAATCGGCAAGGCACAGAGAGGTAGAGGAGCATGCGAGAGTGGTAGGGGGAGCAGAGCACTATAGCGCTCAAGTGGGAAAAGAGGTGCGAGTAAAACCCGAAACTTGAGCTATCATCAGCAAGGCACAGAAGAGGTAGGGGACCTTACAGAGATGGGAAGCCAGAGAGCATTTTACGCTTTAGTGGGAAAGGCAAGTAGAGCCCGAGCTATGAAACTGAAATCGGCAAGGCTCGGAGAGGTTGGGAGCGTATGGGAGTGGGAGGGAGGCAGGAAGACCAGCAACCACTTACATTCAGTAGCATCATTGGTTTTAGTGCAACACAGGAGGATCCAACAATAATAACAATTGAGTTATACATATTTCATATACAATAGCAGAGAAGTAGAGCAAGTTGTAGGCAAACATATCATAACAAATAACAATCGGTAGACCCATTTTAAGTGGAGTACCTACCACACATATTATAAGAGTCACAGTGACTAGGCATTATTGAGATGTTACATGATATCATAGGACAGAGTATCCATACAGGATGCTTTGTAAATATGTAACTTAAAGTGCAGGCAGACAGGAACTGGTAACTATATAGGGCATAAAACTTAGCTGAGGGAGAGCAAGTAGACATATGCAAGGAACACAGAGGTAGTCTAGATGGGGAAGAACAGAGTCTCAGGATTTTAAGTGGGATCAAAACAAGTGCATTGGTCTACAAAGGCAAGGTGTGATCGTAGTCTTCATTTGAAAGCAGGGTGTGAGGGGCACTCCTTAGGTCCATTGGCAGCAAGTTCCATGAGTGGGGGCAGCATGCCTGAATGCCCCAGTGCCCTTGGTAGTCCGGCAAAGGGAACAGTTAGCAAAGATTTGTCAGGCGATCTCAGTTCCCGCGATGGGATCACAGGCTGGAGCAGTTCAGACAGAGTAGCTGGTTTCGTCACTCTAATTATGGAGTCTGAGAGGCAACAGAGATAATATTGCCTGGTGGAGGAGGGACAGCCAGCCTAGATCTTTATAGAGTTGACAGTGGTGTTTTCAGGCGTGGCACTTTAGATGCATACCTACAGACATTGTTAAAGGTAGTGTCCCATTTTGTAGTACAGTTTTGTTAGCCATTGTGAGGATGGAAGCACAATAGGACAGGGTAGGTAATAGGATTCCCTGGCAATGGCAAGCTTGGCAGTGGGAGTGAGCAAGTAGTTTGTCCTGTAGGCGGCTCCCAGTTTGCAGTTGACAGCTTTACAAGTTTCCTGGACGTGCTGATTCAAGTCAAGATTTTGATCAGCTGTATTCCAGATATCGAACGAACTACAGTCTCAAGAGGGGCACCGTTTAAATCAAGAATATTTAGTGAAGATGAGCAGGTTCTAAGTTTATGGAGTGACCCAAAGAGCATAGCTTTAGTTTTATCTGCATTGAGTACGAGGCGATGAGCATTTATCCAGTGTTGTACCAAGTGGAAGGCTGACGCCAGAGTGGCATTGAGGTTGATAGCATTGTCAGAGTGGGCATAGATAACTAGGGCAACGTGCAAAGGAGTGAGTTACCAGATGTTATTACGTTGGGGAGATTCTTTATAAATAGTGAGAAGAGGAGAGGTCCAAGTATAGAGCCCTGCGGAACCCGATGTTGATCACGGTACTGTCATAGATAGCTGAGTTAAATTTCACTGCTTGTGACCTATTGGTAAGGTAACTACTGAACCACGTTGTTACAGGGATGAGAAGCCCAGGTTTCTGAGGGTGGCAAGCAGCAATGGGTGATCAACAAGGTCAAAAGCCTTTGTAAGGTCAATGAACACAGCCCAGTTAGCTGCCCTTTGTCCATATTAGTGGGTACATCAGAGGTGAATTTCGCCAGTGCAGTCGTAGTACTGTGGTGCTTCCTGGGCGATGTTGTGCTTCACAAAGTGCATTAGAGGATTCAATGAATTCAATAACCTGGTGGATACTATTTTTCAAGAACTTTGCTAAGGACCGACTGGATGGCAATTGGTCTATAGTTCGATGTATCATTTTGCTCCTTTGAACACAGGAGTGATTCTAGCAGCCTTCCAAATTTCGGGACAGTGCCTGTGGAGGGATAGTGTGAAGATCCTGGCAACTCGGACGGGATATGAAGTGAACAGCACATTTTAGTAATCGAGGTTCCAATGTATCAGAGCCAGGACTAGTGTTATCCGATATGATATTGAGGAGTTTAAAACTTGATTCCCAGTAACTGCCTTAAAATAAAAAGATTTTGCTGAAGCTGGTTGAGAATCAGTGCTCATTGTGGTAAGGTATTGCTGAGAAGCGGTGGATGTAGATTTATGAGAGGATGTAAAGGCAGATAGGTCAGAGAATTGCTGATTAAAGGCGTTGGCTATGGTGAGAGTCATTGCAGTGGACCCCTTGGAGTATCATTTCCGAGGGGTGACAGATTGGATGGTTCCAAGGAAGGTTTTAATGTGACTCCAGAACTTCCATGGATCGTTAGAGGAGCTAGTCAATAGGTTTTGGCAATATTTGCTTTTGGCAAGTCTGTATATTTTGCAGTCATTTCTATGCTGCTTATATATAAGATGATCCTGGGTAGTCCAGGTTATTTTGTATTGTTTCTAGAGTTTGTCCCTGGTTTTGAGTTTCGTAAAGTTCTTTGTCCAACCACCTAGTTTGTTGACCTCTGACCCTTCTCATTGTCTTTGGTACATGCCTCCTTTGTACTTCTCCAAACCTGGTGAGGAGACGTATCCAGGGCAGTTTCAGCAGTGGTTGCATAAAAGATTTCAGACCAGTCGATGTTAGAAATGTCAGAAAGAAAGGCTTGTACATCTAGAGCAGCAAAGTTAGTGAAGGTGACCAGGCGGGATTGAGGAGCAAGCGGCGGGCAGGACAGCCAGTGACAGACCGTGGCGAGTGATCCGTCAGGGAGTCAGGTAGGACGCTGTTTTAGATATATGGTCCGTCTGTTGGTGAGGATCCAGTCCAATAGCGTACCTGATAATGAATTAGACATTCTAGTGCACTCAGTTATTAGTTGATGAAAGTTGTGTTTTGGATCAGTGATGCAAGGAGATTGTGATGTGGTCCCAACCAGTTCAAATTAACGTCCCTAGTAGGATGGTCTCATTCATGTTCATGGTTAGAGATACATGCTGAAGTAGGTTCTGAAGACCGTCCAGCCCACCAGTGGAGGGTTGTATACATAAAATGTGCAGGTATTTCGCCCAAGAGTCAATGTCACATGCAGCAATTCACAATGCATATGGGGACCAGGGTTAGGAACAACATTAAGAGAAAGGTGATTTTTGTAGTATGGCAACACCCCACCCTTTTAGAACCAAACCGTCTTGTCGAACTATAGTATACCCAGGTAAGAGCAATGTGCATCCGAGACATTAGGTTTTAGCCATGTTTCAGTGGAGGCATAGGATGTCAGATTTACTAACCCAGCCCAGACTCCAAGCTCAGCCAAGTGACCCAGGAGGCTTCTAATATTCATATGGGCTAGTACTAGGCCTTTTTAGTTTTAGTTGTGGCTGTCAATGGAGTATTAGGTTGTGGACCAGGGTTAGATTCAATGTCACCAGCCAGCATGAGTAGCCTTTGGGCAAGGAATTCAAGCATGGCTCTGGGGAATATATTATGTTTTTCTGCTTTACACTGTGCTGCAAGTAGAATAGGAGTGACAGGTAGGTACATCCTTTCTTCAGGAGATGCGTAGTGAGTAATAGGTAGATGGGTATGGCAAGAGAAGGAGGCAGTATGGCGCAGTGGGTTAAGGCTCTGAGCTGCAAATCTGGAGACCTGGGTTTGAATCCCACAGCCCCTAGTGCATACTGTGTGACCCTGAGCAAGTCGCTTAACTTCCTTGTGCTCCCAGGTTGCACCTGCAAACAAGCTTTCAGCTTAGTGTGTCTCACCTGGTAAAATAATAGGTTAAAAAAAAAGATTAGAAAAGCTAAAGTCATTAGTTGACGGTGGTCAATGTTCTTCAGCAATAGACAGAGACAGGGTGATACTGTTAAGACCAAGCAGGAGAAGCAGGCAGATGAGGGAGCTAGGCTAGAGTGACAGGTGTACAAATACAGGGTCATTTGGTAGAGCAGGAGCAAGGATGCATAGGCACCGAGAAGAAGGAGAAATGCCAGGAGGGATTATATCAAGCGTCGGGGTTGAAGATACTCGAAGGCCTGGGATCACACGTATAGAGGGATGCTACGTTATAGCGCAGCACAGGGAGGCAGGTTTGGTTAGAGAGTTGTCTGAGTCATTACCTTAGTGAGAGATAGGATGCTGTCCCTAGTGGGAGAGGAGTATAAGAGCCAATGAAAAGTGGGCACTTAGTCATATGACCTCAGCAGCCTATATAGCTAGAGCAGCAGCCATAGCTAGAGGGTCGACCAGGTGGTGAGGTGGGAGGCGGGACGAGTGCGCCGAGCTGTATCACTTAGCAGCAGTGGTGGCGCCACAGTCCCCGGAGTTCTAAATGGCAAGCAGATTCCAAAAATAAGAAGTGAGAACAGCCGCTTTCTGTGCAGGATGGTACTAGCTAAAGTCCCAACCCAGCAGGAGAGAGGCGGCGGCAGGGAGGTCGATAAAACATACCTTGCAGGCTATGCACCTTGAGGTACAAGGTACCAGGGGGCGACCGGCTCCTGGTTCCCATCCCTGCCAGAGTGCAGATGGTGCGCCCCTGGCAACAGCCCGAGCTGGAGGAGCACGGCTTGTCTTTTCTGGGTGCCCCTAGGCAAGCGGGACCCCAGAGGTTTCTTTGCATCCAGTGGCTGGTTCCTGGTCCTGGAGGAGGGGTCCTAAGCCCCGTGGCTCGGGGATTCCTAGAGGTAGGAAGGACAGGCAGTTAAGGGAGCGTGAACAAGGGAAGGGCGGAGGTGAAGAAAAGGAGGAGATTTAGCCAGTAGGGGTAGACTCAGAGTTAGGCAGGTAAAGAAGACAGTGATTAGATAGGTTCACTTAAACAAAATAGAAGTCAGATTCAAACAAAAGGTGGGAAGACAGTAAAAGGCAGCAAAGAACAGTTAAAGTGACTATGCAGGTTATATTATCTTAGCCAAGAAATAAACAAGTAGAGAAACTCTAAAATTAAGTTTATAGTGAAAACAGGTCTTAACTCAAGCTTATAAGGCTGTATCACTTAGCCGCAGTGGCGCTCACAGTCCCGGAGTTCTAAATGGCAAGCAGATTCCAAAATAAGAAGTGAGAACAGCCGCTTTCTGTGCAGAATGGTACTAGCTAAAGTCCCAACCCAGCAGGAGAGAGCCGGTGGCAGGGAGGTCGATAAAACGTACCTTGCAGGCTATGCGCTGGCGATACAAGGTACCAGGGGCGGCGAGCTCCTGGTTCCGATCCTCGGCTAGAGTGCTGGATGGTGCAGCCCCTGGCAACAGTCGAGCTGGAGGATGGTGGCTTGTCTTTTCTGGGTGCCACTAGGCAAGCGGGGACCCCAGAGGTTTCTTTGCATCTGGTGGCTGGTTCTGGTCCTGGAGGAGGGGTCCAAAGCCCGGTGGCTTGGATGGTAGGGTGTGGGGAGTGCAAATGGAAAGGCACTATTGGGCTTATGAGGACCAGAAGACATCCATGGGCAAATTGGATCTACAGCAAGGCCAGACGTGGTTGATTCACATAACCAGTGCTCTCACTTGACTGAGTGGGCAGGTAACCATGAGGCCAGCAGCCTCTATCTGTCCCCAATGGTGGTGCTTTGTAGTGTCAGATCAATTAGGAATAAGACTGCTATTATGGCAGATTTAATGTCTGGTTATTTGCTTGATCTGGCTTGCATCATGGAGATCTACCTGAGTGTTGATGCTGGTCCAGTCTTGGGGAGCTGGTCCCAGCTAGATTGTCTGTGGTGCACTGCCCATGAAGGATTAAAGCGTGGGGTGTGGCCATCTGTTTAAGATCTGAGTTGAACTTCACTGTGCATACTGTGGGACAAGCCTTGCTAATTGGATGCATGGCTGTGAATGGGGGACCCAGTGCAGACTGCAAGATCCTTCTCATGTACTAGTCACTGGGGTGCGAGAGGGATTTCCTGCAGAAAATTGCAGAGTTCATCACTGAAAGATTGTTGGAGTCACCCAGATGACTGGTTCTGGGTGACTTCAATGCCTGGACTGATGATGAACTCTTGCATTTTAGACAGGATTTCCTCTGGCTGGTGGAATCACTGGGCCAAGCAGAACTGGTTATTTCTGCAACCCACCAACACAAGCATACCTTGGACTTGTTTTTTCCTGGGCTTGAGATTAACAACCTCAAGACTGATCCAGTCAGTTGGTTGGATAACTGCACAGTGAAGTTCTAATTTGGGCCCCCCTTAGTGCATCTCCTGTAGAGATGGTCCACTGCTGCCCTTTGGGGTTGACTCAGAAGGACTCCAGGCAGTAAGGGATCTTGATGGCATGTGAGACAAGATTGGAGGAAACAGTGATGGCCTATAATAGGGCCACTGCCTTGGCCTTTGATTCAGTAGCACCAGTCTGTATATGACCTCAGACTTCATGCCAGAGAACCCTTTGGTTTGTTGGGTAGCTCAGGGAAGTCAGGGGTTTGAGGTCAAAGTGTTGTTTGAGACGATCCAGGACTGATAAGAACAAACTGGCATTGAGGACTCACTGTAGTGAGTATCAAAGGGCAATCATCTGTAAGAAACCAGTATTTCTTTCCAGGAGATTGCAACTGGAAGGAACTGACTGTCTCATCTCTTCCAAACAGTGTACAGGCAACTCACCCTGCCTGTCTACAGTCAATGAGAGTGAGTTCATCTGCTAAGTGCAAGAGTTTGCTCAGTTCATGGACAAGGTGTCCTGTATTTGAGCTGGGATCACCCCAAATGGGCTGTCACGATCAAGCAGGGTTCAGTCTGAATCTCATGATCACCTCCTCTCACCTGGGAAGAGTTTAGGCCAGTTATGGTTGAGAAGTTTCATGAAGTCATCTCAGAACTGTGACCCAACTTCTGTGAACTGCACCCAGGCCTGACACATGTCCTGTAAGCTGTGTGAGGCTACAGGTTCCAGTGCTCACTGGATTTTCTGGTGCTCCCTTTCAGACTCAGGACCTTTTCAAGTTTATTAAAGGAAAACTACATATTCATATTTTGTAAATTTTGTTTCCATGTCAATGGAAACTCCATCATGTAGATGTTAGGGACATAAATGAATACTTTTGTTTGTTTTCATCATTCATAATAGTCCCTGTAACTATCCTGTGAGGGTCTCCATTTTCTGGTTGCTGAAATCTCATTGTTTCTGAGAGCTGCACTAGCGTATGAGAACATGATGTGTCGGCACCCTTTAAACTCCACAGTATGCCTGTCTGCTTAGAGTTCAACAAAACAAGTTGCAGCAGGGTGTGAAATGCCACATTTACTTTCAGTTAACTATTCAAACTGTCCGGTAGTAATGCAGTGCTCTTTCTTTTCAAAATACATTCAGTTTGTATGTTTCAGAGAGCTGTTTCAGGATACTTGTACTTTCAACATAGAGATACATAGTATAAATGTATACTGTGACATCATGTTCTCACGTGCTAATACAGCTCCCCAGGACCATGAGATTTCAACAAGCACAAAATTAAGCCCCCACCCCAAGATAGTTACAGGGACTAGCATGATCACTGAAAACAAACTAAAGCAAACACATATATCCCAACAGCTACAGAAAAAGATTTGTCTGTTGATATGGAAACAAAATTTACAAAATATGAACATGTGTTCTCCTTTATCATATACACTGATGAGTTCCTTCTGAAGAAACCTTAGAGGAGAAAAAGCTGGGCATACACCAACTGGATTGCAATGATAGGTTATTTTATTTATTTTAAAATTATTCAGGCATGGCAAGAAAGTGGGATAACACTCCTACTGATCGACCTGACCATGAAGGCCTTCTTCAGGAGCCCAGATTGTATGCACAGCTTTGATTTCTCCTCTACTAGTTAGTTGTTGCTGGATCACCTTTAAGGAGGCTGATATGTTCTTCTATGCCTCAACACGTTTCTGAAGAAACCTTTAATGGATATGGACTCATTGGTGAGTTATGGACCGGTCTCTAACCTCTCATTTATGGGTATGGTTATTGAGAAGACTCATGCTTCAGACTGAGGCAACTCTCACTGGTTATTGCATCTATGAACCTCTCTAGTCTAGATATAAGTCAGGACACAATACTGAGACTGTGCTGGTCAGGAGAGCAAAATGATCTTCTCAGGGCAAGACATAAATCAGAATAGTCAGTCTTCTTCCTCCTCAACATTTGCACTGTGAACCATGATTTGTTGGACTACCTTAGGAAGTACTGCTCTTTCATTGTCATGGTCATCTGCTGGTTTTACTTACCTCAGAAATAGGATGCAGAAGGCAGGGATGGGAATTTCTCTTTGCTTCCGAAGCCTCTGCTTTGTGGGTGCTATCCTAGGTGTCAGTCCTCACTCCAATATTGTTCGCGGTGTACAAGCAACCCCTGGGAGTGATCATTAGAAAATACAAGCTGGGCTTTCCTACAATGCAGATGACACCCAACTGTATCTGTCATTTGCACTGGGACACCTGAGGTGGTTCAGGTATTCAACTTAGCTTGATACAGATCAAGAACTGGATGACCTCTTACTTGTTGAAACTTTCCAGAACTGAGGTCCTGGTGATTGAGCTAGGTGAGAGGAGGGTAGAAGAAGTGATGGAGCTTATGCATGATCCTCTGGGCTTGTGGCCTTAACTAAGGCGAAAATCAAGGGGTCATTCTGGATGATAAGTTGATATTTAAGGCCCAGGTGTTGGTAGTTGTACAGAATGGCTTTACCATCTCAGGAACATGGTTGTATTAAATCCCAAAGCCAAATACCCCTGAAAATCTGCCATCAATTACACATGCTTTCATGATGTCAGTTTTGAATACTGCAGTGCCTCTACCTCCAGGATGAATGGAGTTATCCTACAATACCTTCAGTTAAGTGCAAATCGTTGACAGAAGTTGCAGACAGGCCATCTAAGGTCCTGTCATGTGACCCAGATTCTGCATGAACTGCAATGGCTGCTAGTGGAAAGGTATATTACCTTCAAGATCAGCTTGCTGACCTAAAAGAGCCTGAGGCTCTGGTTACCTGTGGGAACACTGAACTCTACCTCCCTTCCACCCCTCTACTCCTACAAGGTGGGCATCCTGGAGGTTCCCAAAGCTAGGTTTAAATCATCAAGAATTTCAGTTTGTCAGTCTAGCACTGTGGATTTCGTTGCCTAGATCTCTGAGGAAGCCCCTGTGGAGGCTGACCTTCTGCAGCTAAAGACCACTATTTAATGAGGCCTTTGGTCATATTTAGTTGTCTCTGAATTTTATTTGCCGATGTCATCTGCTTTATTAGTATACATTTATTTACTTTCATTTTACATATTTAGAACTGTTTTATTAATTCATGTATTCATGTATTAGTTCATGTATTTATGTTGCACCTTTCATGCCAGGTGCTCTGAGCTCCCTCAAGGGTGATTAAAATAAACTATTACTACTACGTCATCAGTACAGTGTACAATTATCATATACAGAAAAAACACAATATTTGCTTTTGGGATCATGTTAACATGAAAGACAATCACTACAAGCATGTAGATTATTCCTGATTTCATTATGAGATATATATTATTTGCAAAATTGTTGTTAATGTGCCATTTAGGGTAACCCAATGCCTCAAAAGTAGCGAAATGTGTTATGGGTTTCCAATTTAACTTCTCACCCCACCCACAAGCAGCAAATGGGAAAAAAATATTAGGGCTTTGGGCCTCCAGAGTCTGGGTAAATCAGTGATGGGGGTCTTCCTTGGGGTTATCAGCCTGATGCTCACCCCATTCCATGAAAACATCACAGATAATCTCCTTTCTTTACACAAGATCCACAGGAGGGTCCTGTAAGAAGGTACAACAAACTGTTTTTGCAACCTGTGGTAGAGACAAACTTCTCTGCCTTTAAAGAGTGTATCATTATAAGGTAATGGCTTGAAAGTATACCTTGTGCATCAGACTGGAGGCTATGGGCTGGGGAGGCGAGGGTAAAATTAGGGTTGAACCCCCAAGGAAGATGCCACCACTGATTTGCCTAAGATTCCAGAGATCCAAAACCCTAATGTTTTTTCCTTTTCTGCTTGGGGGTGGGTGGGGCAATAGGCGAAACCCTAACACCACATTTCCCCTACTTTGTGGCATTGAGTTACCCTAACTGATGCATTAATGAAATTTTTTACAAAAATTTCCTTTCTTTTTGAAATAGTGGAATTGTATCATCATTCACACAGGTCAGAGGGACCTGCGTGAACAGGTGCAGATGCTCTGTGTGAAGAGAAACTCTGTCCACCTACAGAAGTTCAGGACACAAACTGTAGGCCCTGCAGTTTGGTGCAACGACAGATGTGAGAAATTCATGTGGCTGTCTGGTGGGTGAGAAAGTGCAGGGTCTTGTGATCCCTGCACTTCTAGGCTGCAGTTACAGATGCACAGGACAAAGAGTGCATATGTCAGCCAATGCACAGGGCCCCCTACAAATTGGGGAGAAGTACAGGGCCCTATTCAAGAGACAGCTGTGTTCACTATATGGTACCCAGGCCCATGTGAACAACCTATGCAGCTTCATTCCCTGGCTGGGGTGTTGCATGACAGCACCATCCCCCACCCTCACCCCATCTAGCTGGGTCACTGAGCTTAGTCCCAAACTCAGCTCACCAGCACGGGATCATAAAGCATATCAATTGAGGTCAAGAGTGGCACCACACACAAAGTCTGTTAATTATATATATTTTTTCAATTTTGACTGACTGTGTCCTTCTGGCATCTTCTCACTGGACATGGCCCCATGCCCTCCAAAATTTGTTTAGAATGCTGCCCCTTCTGCTGGGTAACCCCGACAGAATTACCAGCCCCCACTGTGGAGCCCAGTTTGGATGCTAGTCAAGCTTTTTCCCAGGAGGAAACACATGTTCACTCTGCTTGGTGCCAGGGAGCTGAAGGGGTGTGGGGGCCATCTCATGTGGGCCATGGGCTGCAGGGCCAGTCTCTCAGATGTCTGCTGCCAGTGCTTCCTCCTCCATGGCCCTGCCCTCACCTTGCCAGTAACACAGGACAGGCAAGTTGGTGCATACACATTCTTGCTAAATTAATTCACATGGCTCACTTCCCCTCAGTCACCTACATCAGCACAGAGAACTCTGGAATGGATCAGATCTGCTCTGTTGACAAAGACAGTATGGAATTTAGCAGGATCAACCAGATAAAGTTCATCTTTACTGCAGCTGTGTGAGTACAAACAAGTTTTATGCACTGGAAATGCTCATCAGGGCACCCACATACATTAACTGTGGGGCTTTAATGAGGAAATTCCCTTTAAAGATGTTTAATGTTTTGTTATTGCTGGTGGCCATTATTAGTAGTAAAGTAATATTTGTTTTATCCAAAATAAAACTGTTCAGTGTTATCATGGGCTTTTATCAACATGCTTTTTTTTTTCATTTCCTGTACTTTCCTAATCAGACTCAAACACACATTTCTAATGAGGCCATTTAGGTCACCAGAGATTTATCATTTCTTCTAGCAGACTGCTATGAAGTGTTCTTTTAAACAAGCATGAGAGAGTAAGTAAACCTGACTGTTAGCTTTTTCTATCTCAGGTGGTTCCTTTGCCACTTGTGCATGAGGAAAACTGCTACCACCAAAAGGTCATCATTCTGTTTGCCACAGAGGCCCTGCACACACTGGGGCTTTTACACAGTAACCATAACATATATGCACAATTTCTTTGTTGGTTCAGTAAAAGATGTATTCAATATTCAACAAATCCAGTTTTTCAGGGACAAGAGAGTTGCAGATATTTTTATCTAGCAATATTAAAACAATTTCCACAGCATTTGACCTCTCTCCTATTTTACTTTGAACCCACCCCCACTCCTTTAGGGGAGGGGCAATATCATTTTGGGTGATGAGGGGAGGTTGAAGGAGAAATACATTTCTATTCTGTCATTATGAATCAGCAGTTCACACAATTTTGGTTTTCTTGAACTTAAAAGCCATTTCCAACACAGAGATCTGTTCTTTTTCTGGCTATAAGAACTAGCCTGTGCTACAAACGAGATTTTGTAATCAGTCAGATGGAAGTACTTCAACCACCACAGATTTCAATAGAAGATTGTATTTTCTGGTTCTATCCCACTGACTTCGATAAACAAAGCGGATTTTGTAGTTCAGTTTCATAGTGCCACAGATTGCATTTTGAGATCATAGCATTGTTAAAAGAGCCTCGGCTCAAAGGTACTTTGTAATCATAGCATTTGATGAAATGTGGGCCTGGCAATGTGTGAAAAAATTATCCTAGTCCAACTACCCATTCAGGGGCAAGTCACACACCAGCAGTCAGTGCTTCTTGCCCTGGGGGGCTATCGGTACAATCACTGCACCTCCCTCCATTGCACACACTGCTGGAGGTCAGTCCTCCTTCAAGTGGCAGTTAAAGGACTCAATCCCCTGCATTATTCACTTACCTGACCCCAGAGTTTACGCACCAGACTGGGTATGCAGCATGGCTTACGTGATTGGAAGAACAGTTCTGCCAACACAGAGAAGATGAAGGTGAGCAGTAGGAGCAGCAGCAGCATGAGGTACCTAGTTATTTTGCATTTTCTAATGACAGGAACCTGAAACAGTGGTTAACTTATACAACATTTTAAAATGGTGAGGTAAACATGAGGCATCAAATTAAGAAATACTGAAAGCCGATAGGTATTGTGGTTATGATCAACCCAAGTTTAAGAACAGACAAACACTTTTGGGGACAAAAGGACTTAGCCCATGTAGGAGTAGAGATCCTCAGATTGGTTGTCCATTCACCCCGCACATCCATTACTTGTGTGCATTCTGTATTGTCATGGCTGTGCCACTAAGCCAATATAGTCTCTATCACATCATTTTTGTTAACTAGCAATTCTAACTGCATGTCCTTTGTTTATTGTGATTGTACATACTTTGGATTCTGATGTGTTCTCACAGTTTTGCAGGTGGTGTGTACTTTGAATCATCTCTCAAGTTAACAGGTTAAAAACATGGGGTAGAACTACATCAGAAGCTGTTGACTCCTGTGAAATTTGCCAATCAATATCTACAATGAACTCACAGATGCAGCCCAAAAAGTTCAGCAAGGCATGCAAGAGTTGTGAGTGCCACGCAAGCAGAAATTTCATGGCTCTGACTAAGCCAATATATGGAGTGTGTTTCAACAAACCTTACACGGAGCCTCTTTATATTAATTGAACTGGTGCGGTAGCATTTATGTCTAAGCCAAACACAAATTGTGGTCGACTGGCACCTTAAATACACTGGCTATGCACTCTACAGCACCTAGATAAAAGCAGGAGCAAATTATCCTTTAAAATCGAGTTTAATTTGTGTCCTTGTGTGCAAACACAGAGACGATATCTGTGACAGCTGTCCCAGGCTTAGTAGATCACAGGAATACTGAAATGGCACGTTGAATCCCCTCCCCAGTTTAACATAAAACACCTGACCTGGCATCTAGTTCACATGCTCAGTTCTAATCCTTTCTGCACCCTGACTCTGACTGATTTGCATGACTTGATATGTTCTCATTCCTCCTCCAGGTTGGAAGTTGGAACAATATTTAATGCTAGGCACTGTAAGAGAGTCTTGGGTACTGCCTCTGATATTCAAAACTGTCAGTGTATGGAATGTTGTGACCAAGTGAACTGTGGACTTTCTATGAAATGTATCTTCCTGTAATTGGGGGAATGAGGTAGTGGTGCTATGCAATACCTGTTTCATTGGCATAACAAAGTTTTTTTAATATAAAGTGTTGGGTTCTGTTCCATGTCACCCTTCTCGAATTAAGCATGCCTCAGATGCCCTGTGTGGAGGGTGGTGAATTTACAGTCATATGTCATTTAAAGTAGTCTCATTTTGTTGTTTGTAAATTCCAATCTCTAGCAATAATAATTGAATACCTTTTCTTTAGTAGCCTCCTGATTTCACTTCTCTGCAACTCTGCTTTCCCTCCCTCCCCAATGTTCTCTTCCATAACCATCCCCATTGATCTCCTGGAGTTCCCTCCATCCACTATCCTCTTTTCTCCCCCATTACCCTGTTTTCCTTCCTCCTCTTCTAATCTTGCCCCAAGTCTCCCTCTACTTATCATGATCTTTATCCTCCTTCCCCTCCTTAACCTGCTTTCCCTACCACCTATCCTTTAACCTGCAACTCAAGTTCAACCTTATTGAGATGCTCCCTTTTCATTGCATGCATTTGAGCTACGTAAGTTTTGGGAGGGTTGAAGGAGGGCCAAGAATAAGTACAGTTATGAGAATAGAAGTAAAGTAGGGCTAAAGGATAATGCGCCAGGTATGGAGGTTGAAGGGGGCTAAGATCAAGTGCAATTAGGGGAATAGAAATTGTGAAGGGCTAAGAAAACTGAAGATGGGGAAGAGGAAAGTCTGTTAGGAGGTGATGAGTTCCAAAGCTTTGGGAAGCAGTAGGAGAAAGCTTCCTGTCCTATGGCAGTAGAATGACAAGGAATAGCTAGAGTGTGTGTGTGTCAGTAGGTCTGAGGAGGGTGGGAGGAAGGAGGTGAAGCAGAGAGTAAGGAGGAGAGATAAGAGGAAAGTCCCAAACCACAATTTAGAAGTGAACTTGGCACAGTGAGAGAGACGAATACACCAAGGAAGGAGAGAATGTGATGGCATGGCCTTTGTAACTCCAGTTGAACTGCTGGCAGATGTAAACATACTGGATTGAAATCAGACCCTCATCGCTCAGATATACATCTCATTCTCCTAGTCAGAACATCCAAGGGCGTTTCAGATATTCTCAGAAGTTGCATTTGTCCTGCAGTATTGTGTAAAATGACAAAGAAGTTCATTTGAAAAGTTTGTGTAAAACCTTACACTTTCTATGCAGTGCTTTGATAGAAACAGGCATTGTAGAAGCATTCATGGGTAAGGCAGACTTGGGAAAATATTTTAGGTAAAAGGTAGGGTGGCTACCCAAGCTGCACATTCATAACAAGAATACACATGGGAAAGCAAAAATCCTGAAAGAGAAGGTTTTAGAAAGGTCTGAGTAGAACTGTTCCTTAAATTTGAAACCATGTAAATGTAATTTCATAGCTCCATATGCCAATGCCACGCGCACACACACACACACACACACACACACACACACACACCATACTCAGCAAAATAGCACACGTTGTTTAAAGCCCAGACCAGGTATATTCTAAGAGCACAACAGTATTTCATTTTACTAATGTTCAGATAACAGGAGCCTGACTTGCTGTAGCAATGGTCTTTTCCTTCAGAGCCCCCTTAGTACATATAAATTTTCATTTTAAAGCTGATAGGAAAAACTTTGTGCTATTTTCCTCAGAAACAAAATGCACACCTAAATACATTATGCTGCTAGCATTTAAAATAAAATTACTTTTCAATTTTGACTCTCCGTTTCAGGAAAAGATCTATTGTACTTTGTTTTACAGTTTTAGTCTGATTGTTTTACATTATTATCCACATGTCTGCTTGCAAACTGCTACCACTGCCTTCTGGGTACTCCTTACCACATTAAGTGTATAATGCACCTCAATGAAGTCACTCTGTGTGAACTACATGTAAAGATAGATATAGACAGACAGTGTTAGTATGATAATGATAGATAGATATTATATATATATATATATATATATGCTATACATAGACAGACAGACAAAAGACAGACAGATACTATAGATAAATACTGTAGATAGAGTTGGGTATGATAAGATAAATAGACAGACAGACAGTTTGATACAATAGGTAGAGTGATAGATCAATATTGTAGATAGATACTGTAGACAGAGACAGTAGAGAAACAGACTGACAAACAAGAGGCTACTGAAATATACTGGTATTTGAGAAATTTCTAAAGTTTGGGATATGGACTAGTAGTACTGTATCTACCCTGATGCCCGACATACAACCAATGAGAACACTGCACTCTGATTGGTACCCCTAACTCTTTGCCAAAATATGTTTCACTGCTGTTAGCAACAAGCAGCTACTGTCTAAACATTTAATAACCAGCTTTAATAGGAAGAGATGTCTCTTCTCTGAGACATGGGCAGGCATTGTATTTACCTTTGTCCCATCATTAAAAGTGACAATGTCAGCCACTTTGGGAGCTTAAATGGCCTTTTTAAAGAACCCACCTGAGGATCTAAATCCACACACAACACTAGGAATACCTGGATTAGCACTGTTCTGGAAAATAGCATTGCATAATAGCAGGCCTTCTGTCATCACTCATTAGCCAGGACTGATTGGTGAGCTTGCTCCAGGAACAAAGTACTCTGCTGACTGTTCTGCTTCTTCTGTCACCCCAATGAAAGCAAGTTTATATTCATATTAGGCAATCACTTTTTAAATAAGACAGAAAACGTGATGGGTGTAGCAAGATTTAAATCTTAAAGTAGTCTTTAAAAGGTCATGAAAGGCCCAGAGGCAGTGGAAAAATGCCTCTTAATTTCAGAAAGGATTTCCAAATGCACATAGGAGGACAAACATATAATTAAGGGTTAGAAGGACAGGCTTTGTTAAGCACTGATTAATGAAGTAAGCTTCATTCTTTCTCTTTTCAAATTAATGCAAAGGAAGTTGTCTAAAGCTAGGTTTAACCCTTAACCATTTCTGCTGCATTTCTTCTTTAGCTGTAAAACTGTGTAGAGTCACTGCACCTTCTTCGTTGTACATTTGACTGACATCACTATACTGATCCTCTCCAAACATTACTGGGTAGTGTCATTGTCATGTGCAGGAGAAGCGGACACAATAGAAATAAAGAATTTAAGGGCAGATAAGGACTGCTTGGCCCACCTAATCTGTCCATTTCCTACCTAATGGATAAGCTGCAGATCCTAGTTAACCAACAGCCTACTTCCTCCTACCCCCACTAGAATTGTCTTATGTCCATCCGTACATTTCTTGAATTCCCCTACTATTTTGACTCCACTACCGCCTCAGGAAGGCTGTTCCATGTATCCACAACTCTCTCCATGAAAAATACTTCCTCATTACCTCTGAGCCGCCCCCTCTATCTTCAAATTGTGCCCCTTGTTCTTGCACATCTCTTTTCTGAAAGATGCTACCCTCTTGGACTTTGTTGATTCCTTGAGATACTTGAAAGTTTCTATCATGTACCCCTCTCCTCCTCTCCTCAAGGGCATACATATTAAACTCCTTTAATCTCTTTCGATGTCATCTGGTGCAGACCATGCACCATTTTGTTGCCCACTTCTGGACAGCCCCATCCTGTCTATGTCCATGTGGAGATGGAGTCTCCAGAACTGCATGCAGTACTCCAGATGGGGTCTCAGCAACTGTCTGTACAGAGGGATAACAGCCTCTTTTTCTATTAGTGATGCCTCCTCTATGCATCCCAGTATCCCCAGCCCTCCTTACTGCATTCTCACATTGCTTGTCCACCTTAAGGTCATCTGATATGACCACCCCCAGGTCTCTCTCCATTTTTGTTGTTGTTAGTACCTCACCCCCATTGTGTACTCTTCCCTGGGTTTTGTTTCCCAGGTGCATTACTTTGCATTGAATCTAAGCTGCCATATATTTGACCATTCCTCCAACCCGCCAAGTCCCTTTGCATCCTTTCCACCCCACCTTCTGTATCGACCCTGTTTCAGATCTTTGTGTTGTCTGCAAAGAGATATAAGTTACTTACCTGTCCCTCTGCAATGTCAATTATAAGACATTAAGAGGATTGGTCCATACTGAACCCTGCAGTACCCCCAGTAACCCAACTTTCTTCAGAGTGGACCCGTGTACTATTACCTCTGCATTCTGTTGTCCAGCCAATTTTTTTACAGGCTACCACCTTGAGACCCACTCCAATGTTGGCTAACTTGTATATTAATCTTTGTGGGACTGTGTCAAATGCCTTCTAAAGTCTAGATAGGCCAAGTCCACAGCCCCTTCCTGGTCTACTACTTTGGTCACCCAGTCAAAGAAATCCAATAGATTCATCTGACACGACCTTCCTGCTGTAAAACCATGCTGCCTTGGGTTCTGTGCCCCTCTGGCCTCTAGGAACTCAACAATTATTCCTTCAGAAGTGGTTCCATCACTTTCCCTACCACTGAAGTCAAACTAACAGGTCTGTAGTTTCTTGACTCTGTCTTGCTTCCACTTTTGTGAAGGGAATCACATCTGCCCTCCTCCAGTCCTCAGGTACCACACCATCCTCCCATGATTTGTTAAAAGGGTAGTCAGATGGTGCCTATGTGTCTTCCATCTCTCCCCTACTGTGTTGCTAGTACTGAATGTTAAATAGAGGGAGTTTTGTAGTAGTACACACTGCATTTTCTAAATAATGTTCTGATATGCAACTAGTTCCATAACTATAACTTTCTTCCATCCTCCGGCTTCAGGATTTGAAGTAGGAGACATCAGTTGTCATGAGGCTGGCTAAACAGTTGTCCTTATGGCTCCAGTTGAAATGTCACCTGGGTGGTATTCAAAGGTTTGCAGTCAGTTCTCAATGCAATCTTTTAATTTCTTTTTCTTTTTCATGGAAGTATGCATCCAGTGTCTCGCAGTAACTAATGCTCCTATCAATTGCTTCAATCTGCTGATGTTGGGAAGAAGGGTTGGTTCAATTCTTAACATGGCTTCTGGCATACTGGGGCAAGTTACATATCGTTGTCAGCTTAATTTCATCCAAACTTTAAATTAGTACAAAAAATTATACCCACTGTACAGTATATTAGGAACTGGTTGGAAGAACTGCAAAATGTCCCTAGGTTCTGAATGGTTCTGATAAGCTATGAGAAGTTCTGATAGTTAACTGAGCCCTATCAGAAATATCAGATTATTTTAGTTTATTTATTGTGTTAAAGTACATAAACTGATTTTAGCCTAATTTCCTCAGCAACTATTGTCGGTGAAAGGGAATGTTAGTACTGTCGCACAACTTGGAGTTGCACTAAATATAGTGAGTGACATACAACTATCTTTGCCCTTCTGAAACACCACTGTGATCATGATGACCACCTAATACTGGCTTAATGGGTCCTTCCCCATTCCAACTTTCTTCTTTGGTTTTATCATTACCCCAGTCTTCCTTCAGGATAAAGATCTGCTGGGGAAATACATTAAGCTCCAAAATAAATATTCAGAAGTTATTGTAACCTTTACAGAACTTAAAAATATTCAGATAAGGTTCTTTTGCAGAAAAAGCAAAGATTCTTGAAGCAGAGATTTATTTAACTCTAAAAATTGATTAGCGTTTTGCTAATAAAAGTGCTAAAACATTGTGAAAATGCATAGCACCTGCCTCACTGTGTTTAGCAAACATAACACTTCTAGAAAACCTATATAAATACTTTCTGAACAGTTAGTATTGTCCCAAAAAAAAACTGCTAATCAATTATTTAAAACCCTGTGTAAGTTTTTGAATTTATCTGAACGGTTCTTTCATCTCTACTGTATATTAAATGAATATCATGTGAATTGCCATAGGAGACTCTTTTCGACATTTCTCTCCACTTACGTTAATTACAACCACTTAAATAAATCAGTCATCATTTTCCCTGATACCCCATAATTCACGATTTATGACCAGAGAAGGAAATACTGATAATGAAAAGGGCAACCTCAATTTTTATTTCTAGAGTGGATACTCATCATTATTCATCTAGTCTGGTAATAGTGACCTAGACAAAGGATCATTTTGGCCAGAGTGTCATGGATAGTTCATCAAGAGAAGGACCCAGAGATCTAATTATCTAGTCAGGACAACACATTCGTGTGTAAGACTACATGCCTAAACTGCAGTTATTATAAAATTATTGAAAGTGTAATGACCCCGGATATAGACAATTAATTCTGGATATGGAAAATATTATCCAGAAAATGTTAGCCAGGTGGATGCACGAAGCGGTAACCACCAGATAACTAAGGTATCCACCAGAGTGTGCACAGATCACTGATTACCTTGATTGTCAAATATTTTTATGTTCATTTCTTTCTTCCGGAGTGGTGCAGGCTACTATCTGGCTCAACCCCCACCCCGATCCATCACTCAGTATTCTAAGGGCTTATTCTCTAATCCCAACCTTTCCTCCATAGCATACCCATGTGGCGGTGTTGGTAGATTCCCTGCTTGCCACCAATGGATCTAGTTTCTGGGACAGGACACTGTAGTCAGTGTGGAGCCTGTGATGGGTTGATCTTCCATCTTGCTCTGCCTCCATTACATTTCACCCGTGAGAAAGTGGATGTGCAATGCCATCCATACGACCCTCACACATGCTCCCATGCATAGGAAGTTGCCGCTAGTGCTCCCAACTCCCCAACATGGGTCCATGGTTGCCTTGCCCTAGACTCTGGTAGAGCCAGGCTAATGCAGAGCAGCTCAACCTTCAGTCCCCAGAGGAAAACAGCAATTCCTCTGGATGCTCAATCCTCCTCTCCCCAGCTAACCCTCCAATGCCCCAAGTTCACCTCCGAACCCATGTCATTAGCACTGCAAGTGGTAGCACTACCACTGCATCAGTAGGCTGGCTGGCATGCATACATTTTTAATAACCAATGGCACAATGCAAAGAGCTTGGCCTAGTGGCTTGAACACAGGTTTGGAAACAGAATATGCAGGTTCAAATGGCACCAGAGCCACTTCATCATTGTGTGACCCTGGCAGGTCACTAAGCATCTATCTGTGCTTCAGTCTATTCTGTTATATGGAGGGAGGGAAGGAGGAAATGGTTTAACCAGGAAAGACACACTAAGCTAAGGCTTGTTTCCAGGTGTGACCTGGGAGGGCAAGGAAGATAAGTGACTTGCTCAGGGTCACCACACTATGCAAGTGAGGGTTGTGGTATTCAAACCAAGGTCTCCAGGTTTGCAGCTCAGTGCCCTTAACCACAACACTACATTGCCTCCTAAGAATCAGGATACTAGGGACGGATTCATGAAACTGGCATGACAACTAATTTGATGATGTTCACAACCAGCCAGGAACCCATTGACACCCTCAACCAGATGCATCCCGAAACAACTGGCACTGGAGATGTTCAATGCATGGGTGCCATACAGGGGACTGCGCCTGTGCCCCCTATTATAGATATCTAATTCTATGTCAGACAGACAGTAGAGTTAGATATTTACTCCATCACCGAACAGTTGATCGAAGTGGAACCCCTCACTGCCGATATAGGCACAGTGGGGCTTTTGGTATGCTGGTGTCACTGTAGCAGTGGTGCACCCTAAGGACTGCCCTCCACCCTGCTGCCATCCCCACATCCAAGCCAGAGAGGGCAGCAGGTGAGCCCTCTTGATCCTGCTTCAGTATCCTGGCTAAATAAACTGCAAGAAAAAGAGAAGTATGCAGTACCACCCAATCCCGTTCAATCAAATATGGCATGTCTGGCAAGGGTCTGAGCAACCTGTTTGAAATTATCAAAAATTCCATCAAGTGTGCCTCACAAGTCACCAACAAGGCCTGCTTCAAGAACAGTACATTACTTGATTCTTTCCTGAGAGGTTAGCATACTTCTAGACTCGCTCTACCACCCTCCATATCCCTAAATGACAGGTTTTCTGTACAGGGAGGCAATCTAGATTTACATGCTAGGTGCATTAACAGCACTGTGTCTTAATGATAATACTGATGTTCTGCTTTGATTAAGAAAACAGGAAATAATATTACTGTGATAGAATGATGTAAATAACATGGACACTAATATCCTTCTGGGGATATATAGATTTTATGCATCTGATTCTATTTAATTGAGAAGTTTTAAACTTACTCATGTTTATTATTCTTTTTCTAAACATGGTGGATCCAGGTTTTGAATCCATAAAGTTCGATCAGGCACTTTCTATATACAAAATTCATTGTTGTAATGATAATTCACCTGGTGAAATATTTATTTAGATTTGTTTTAATAGTGAGAATAATTGATAGATGTAACTGTTACAATTAAGTAGTTTTTAACTGCACTGTCAATTTAAGTTTGCCTCTTAAATTGATCTCACTAACATTTGCAGCATCCTCCTGATAACATAGGCAACTATGAAACTGGTCGGGTTGTTTGATCCCAAGCTGTGGCGGCTATTATTGGGATTTTGCACTGATTAAAGCTCCTATTTGCACTGGTGAAAGTGGTGCTAACTTTTTTTAATGGGTAACTCTCAGTCCTTGGGAAACTGTAGGGTGGTGCAGTGATGGGGATAGTATTTAGTTCAGTGTCACCTACTAGCAAAAGCAGCAAGGAAATAAGGAGCTTACTGGAACCAATATGCTCATCGGAGGAGGCAGGTGAGGAGGTGGAGGAGGTGGAAGGATAAGGGAAGAGGAGACAGAGAGCACCAGAGAACTTCAAGATGAATACAAGGAACAGGAAGGAGTTGACACCCAGTATGCGGGAGGAGGGATAGAGGAGAAGGGAGTATAGAGGAAAAGGGTGGGGTGGTTGATAGAGAGGTGAGGAAAGAGAAGTAGAAGGTGGAAGAAAAAGGGAAGAGTAGGGTAAGGAAAGCCAAAAAGCTAGCAGCATAGAGGAAATAAGGTGTAAAATTCGACACCTATGTTGAACGTAAACAGAAGGCACAAGAGATATAGTAATGTGGAGGGTCTAATCCAGATTAGAGAGGTAAATGGAATGCCTAGTCAACGAAACTATAGAGGAGAAGTTAGATCAAAACTGAGTTTACTGGAGACTAGGCATACCCTAGATAGGGAGATAACAGATATGAAGACCTTAACTAGAAATGTTAATTGAATGTCGGACTCTAATCAGATTAGAGACAAAGGTAATGTTAGCCCAACCGAGATGGGGAGGCAACCAGAAGGCACATTTACTCAGACAAGGTTGCAAGGGAATGAAGTCCACACATAAAAGTGTGTCAGAAAATGTAAATAGAAAACAAACTGATGATGGAGGAATATCCTTACCAGACAGGAGACAAAATCAACAAAAATCAAATGGGTAAACTATAAAAGCAGATGAGATGGTATGTGCAGTTATTACTAAACACACTTCCCAGTCTCATGCAAATGGTCAGAAAATAACACAGTATAATCCCTCACTAGCAAAGATTGTTAAGGACTGCAATCAATCAATCAATCAATGTCTTTATTTATACAGGCGATCATTGTTGAGCAAGCTCATTTACAAGATGGACCTGTTACACAAAGTGACAAAGGAGCAAATACAATACAAATAGTGTAATAATGCATTTGTGAACACAGGAGGAACAGAAGTACAATACAACTTTAACCATAAAAAGTGCATGAGTGTAAATCAACATGGACATGGCTCTGGTTGGAGCTGGTTAATACAGGCATGACATAGACAAACTGAGCACACATATGAGATCAGAGATGTATATCAGGGACCTACTTAATCTCGTGGGCCCAGGAAGGCAGGTGGTAGAGGGGAATAAGAAAATAGGGGCAGGATGGCAGAGAGAGAGAGAGAGAAAGGAACATGACCAAGACAGTGTGAGGAAGGGTAATTACATTTATCTTCGGGGAAGCAGTTGCAGCTTTCTTTCACTGATCGGTCGTATAGGGTCTTAAAGGAGAATACGCTGATCAGAGAGCTGAACTTCAGTGTTTTTGTACAGTGCTCCACAAAGAGGGCAGCTAAAACTTACAGCCGATCTCCCTAGATGATTTTTAGGTTAGGTACCTTCAGATAGATGAGGAGCAGCTTCTCAGGCATAGGTACCAGGTTCACATAGTGGTAGACAAGCGGAGATATAAGGGGAAGTTTCTTAATGATAGCTTGAAGGTCCAGAATATAGCTTTTCTGAGTCTCCTGGAGTGAAGGAGGGCCACCCCACGACTGTGTAGAGGCACAGTGGTCGGTGGTGGCGGTAGTCCAGTGATGAATCTCAGGGCCCTGTGATACAAAGTGTCAAGTTTAGCAAACTGCGAGGCAGGGCAGTGACTATAGAGAAGTCGGCATAGTCGATCAAGGAGAGAAATGTGGTTTGTACCAGACTCCTCTTGGCATTTCAGGTAAGGTAGTAATTTATCCTAAAGAAGAGGCCAAGCCTCTGTCTTAGTTTCTTTAGAAGGTCTTCAATATGTTCAGAGAAACAAAGTTTGTGGTCGAGCCCACACCCCAGGTACTTGAATTTGCTTCGTATTCCAGGTTTTCTCTCAAGAGTGTGGTAATCTGAGGAATGAAACCAGACATGGCTGGGTTTCTAGCCTGATAGGAAAAGCAAGGCCAGCATAGCCTTAGTTTTTTGCGTTTAATAACAATTTTGTGAAGCAGTTGGCTCTGAAGGATGTTGAATTCCGATTGTAGATCTTTGTAGGCTGCTTTGGGAGAGGAGTGGCTTAGGTAAAGGACCGTGTCATCTGCGAATAGATGAATGTTAGCCATAGTTATGTTTTTGTCTAAGTTGTTCACGTAGATTGCGAACAACAATGGGCCCAGGATCGATCCTTGAAGGATGGCTCTTTTCAAGAGCTTAAGAGGAGAAAGGTCACCATTGGATTTTACTTGCTGCCAACAGTTAGAGAGGTATTCTGAAAACCAGTGAAGGGACAGAGAATCCAGTCCTATAGCCTTGAGGGAGGAGCAGTTCATGATCAATAGTGTCGAAAGCCTTGCTTAGGTCTAAGAACACTGCACAGACAAATTTCTTGTTTTCCAGGTCCCAATGCCAATCATTGGTCACCTTAGCAAGGGCTGTGATAGTGCTGTGATGTGCTCTGCAGCCAGATTGCATAGGATTCAGGAGATTCATGGATTCAACGTAAGCTGTCAGTTGCTTGTTTACTATTTTTTCCAATAGTTTAGACAAGATGAGATTGGCCTGTAATTGTTTAAGTCTCAAGAGTCCCCAGATTTGAACAAGGGTATAACATGTGCTATTTTCCATAAAGGTGGGAGGATACCATGGGATAGAGAAAGACTGAATAGATGGGTAATTGGTACAGATAGGACATGTTAGGTGACCTTTAGGAAGATGATCTAGATAGTTGGCACCAGCACTTTTCTTCTCGCTCACCTTTAGTAGAAGATCTTCAACCTCCCTCAGCGTAGTTTGCTGGAAAGAAAATACTGAACTGGTTGGAGAGGTTCAGAGTTGAGCACATTACATTGAGGTCATATGGAACATGCAGGTGAGTTATCAAAGGCAAGACCTACGGTGAGAAGTGGTTTTGAAGGCATCCAGTATTTCCAGTTTGTCGCAGATGGTGCCGCTGCCAGAGAAAATTTTTGCAGGCAAGGAGGTTCCAGGGATATGTCCAGTCATGTCCCTGATGGAATCCCAAAATTTGTCATAATTTCTAGTTGCAGAATTGAGTTCTGAGTGATAGAGGATGCTTTAGCATCTCTTGTCATTTTGGTGCAGGCGTATTCCTGGCAATCCTAAAGTTGCACCAGTCCGTTTAGCGTTCAGAGACCTTCCTTTCTTCCAAAGCTTGTCCCTGTTTAATAAAGCTGCTTTGAGTTTAGGTGTGAACTAATGACAGGTTCTTCTCCTTACGCTGGTTTTTATAAGGGAGCATGCTTGTTTAGGGCCTCAGTCATGATTTCGGAAAATATCTCCTAGGCAAGCTGGATGGAGTTGGCTAAGTAAAAGTCCTGCCAGTGCATCGAGGATTTTAAGTCATCCAGGTAGGCGGACAGCTCAAAATTGCATCTGGACCGCTTGATAGAGAACTTTGACATGGATGGTGGGCACTGGGCTGAACTTATGCTGGCAATAATGCTATGTCACTGACATCATAGAAAATACACCTGCATGGGAGAAAAGGTGCGATTTGCTTGCTAAGATGACATCCAACAAAGTACTATTAGCGGGACATTTTTGTTGGGACGAGTAGGCTCTCCATAAGTTAGAGTTAGCCCATGGGCATTACAAAATTCTTTGAGAGATGCCGCAGCTTGGGACAGCCAATCAAATTTAAGTCCCCAAGGATGACCATTTCAAGGGAGCCATGCTCCATAATATTAGTTAGGTGGGTAAGGATTTGGGAACCAGCAGAAGGTGGACTATAGCACATATACTAACATACTAAAATGCCAGCAGAATAGGCCTAATAGTCTTTTATGTCTGCTCGTTTTGGCCAGCCCCACCCTGGAGCTGACCTTGCTGACCCCTCACCTTCTCTGCTTCTCCCTTCCCAGTTCCGGATATTCTTGCTGCATTGGATTTTGCTTCCCAACCTTCCCTGTACCTGTCCCACCCCTCTTGAACCCTCCACCATCTCTGCCTCCACTAGCCCCCAAGGCAGTGCATTCCATGGCTCCACCACCCTCTCAGTGAAGTAGTGCCTCCTTCTTCTCCCCTGAATCTTCCCTCCAGCTTCCACCCATGCCCTCTAGTGGCCCCCTCCTCCTTCCTTTGAAGCACCCTGACTGCTCCTCCCTATTTACCCCTTCATGTACCTGAAGACCTCTATCATGTCCCCAGTCCCTTCTCTCTTCCAATGTGTACATATTTAGCTCTTCGAGCCTCTCCTCATAGGTCCTGTCCCCAAGCCCCAAATCATTTTGGTTGCCCTCCTCTGGACCCTCTCCAGGAGTTTAATGTCCCTCTTTAAATGTGGCCTCAAAACTGCACATAGTACTTGAGGTGCGGCCTCACCAAGCAGTTATACAGAGGGAGTATCACGTCCCTCCTTCTGGAGGTGATCCCCTAGAAATGCATCCCAGCATCCTGTTGGCCTTGGCTGCTGCCCTGCTACAAGTCTCCGAGTTGTTCATCTCGACATCCACCACCACCCCAGGTCCCTCTCAACCATCGAGACTTGTAGCATCCCCCGGTGTACACTTGATCCAGGTTTCTGGCCCCCAGGTGCAGTACCTTGCATTTCCCTGCATTGATCCTCAGCTTCCACTTTCTAGACCATCTTTCCAGAGCCTCTAGGTCCCCTGTAGGGCCACCCTCCCTCCTCCCCATCCACCACCGCCCCCAGTTTTGAGTCATCCACAAAGAGACTCATCTCACTCCCTGATACCTGTCCTATGTCAGAGATGTAGGCGTTGAACAGGAAGGGCCCAATGACTGATCTCTGTGGGACCCCACTAATGACCCTCCTTGGGGATGAGACTATCCTGCCAACTTCTGGTCCTGGAGCCAATTGCCTATCCATCTGATCATCTGGTTCTCCACCCCTATTTCTCCCAGCTTATCAAACAGGCCCTCGTGAGGAACAGAGTCAAATGCCTTGCTAAAGTCTAGAAAGAGGACGTCCACTGGTCTACCCAGGTCCAAGGCACTCATCACCCAGTCATAGAACTCAACAAGGCTTGTCTGACACAATTTCCTGGGATGAATCCATGCTGTCTATTGTCCAGGCACCCTGACTTTTCCAGGTCCCTCTAGCCTCTCCTTGACAATGCCCTCCATCACCTTGCCCACCACCGATGTCAGGCTGACAGGCCTGTAGTTCCCTGCCACCCCTTGATCACCCCTTGTGGATAGGCACTATATGCACCACCTTCCAGTCCTGGGGCACCCACCCTGTCCTCAGAGAGATGGTGAAAAGCTCTGCCAGGACATCCAGCAAGTTCCTTCAGCACTCTGGGATGTAATTTAACCAGCCACGGTGCTTTCTTCCGTCTTAAGGGACCTGAGGGCTTCCCTCACCTCTCTGCTGTGATTTCCACTTCCGCTACCTCTTCTCCTGCTTAACTTCCCTCCTCCTGCCAGTGATGCCTCCCCTCTCCCCAAACCCACCAATTGGTAAGGGTCCCCCTTCTCAGTATCACAGTCTCCTCCCATGTATGATGCAGCACCCCATTTTCCTTGGTGAAAACTGAGGTGAAGTACTCATTTAGTACCTCAGCCTGCTCCCCGCATCTTGTGCCCATCTCTCCTTTGTTTTAATCCTGCTAATCTGCCCTTCACCCTTCATTTTACCCCAACGATCTAAAGAACCCCTTGCTCCCTCTCCTAATTTCCCTGCCAGGTTCTGCTCCTTCCTTGCCTTAGCCACCTCACCACCCCTAGAGGCCCTTCTAGCCATCAGCTCATACTCCCTCAACCTTTCACTCCTTGAGCACTTGAATTGCCTATAGGCTGCCTTCTTTCCCTCACCACCTCCTGGACCTCCCTGGTCCACAGCAGGGTTTTCGGCCCTACCGCATTTTTGTCTTACTCTTGCACAGGTGCTGGTAGCATCCTGCACCCTCTCCTGATTATTTCCCACCTACTATCAGCGTCCATGTCTGGTCCAAGCACATCCAAATGCTCCTTAAGGATCCTTCCCATTTCCTTAAAATCCAGCCCCTGAAGTCAGTTACCTCCGTCTTTGTGCAGCCTTCTACCCTCCTAGGTCCAGGCAGAACCAGACCGTAGCATGGTCACTCCCCACCAATGGGTCCTTTACTCCAGGCCCCAATCTGATCACTGTCTGCCAGGACCACATCCAGTACCAGCCCTCCCTGGTCGGTTCCCCCACCCGCTGAGTTAGGAACGATCTTGAAAGACATCCAACAACATCTGTTCCCTGGCCACCGAGGATGTCATAGTCTCCCAGTCTGTTTCTGGCATGTTTAAGTCCTCCAACACCACCACCCTTCCCTGCCCAATCTGCAGTGTCTCCAACATCTGCCACCAGACTCTCCTCCAGCTCCTCGGCCAGTGCAGGGGTCTATACACCACTCCTATTTTTACTCTCTTGCCCTCCCTTGTTATCAAGGTGACCCAAATTGCCTCCACAGTTCCCTCAGCCTCCTATTCTCCCCTATGCCAATGCAGTTTTTGACTATCATTGCTACCCCTCCTCCCTTCCCCCCCTGTCCTTCCTGAACATAGTGTAACCCTCCAGGTTCAGGTCCCAGTGCATGTTCTAGGGTGGCCCAGGTTTCAGTGACCTCTGCCACATCCACCGTCCCTCAGTTACCATCGCCTGAGCTCAGGCATTTTATTGCAAGCTCCTGGCATTTAGCAGACTTCCTTCCACCCTTTCCCTATACTTCCTTTTCCCTCACTGTGTTCCCATGGGGATTCCGTTTCCCTGGTCTGCACTTTACCAGTCGGCCTTTCCTCATTCCTCCAGCTCCCCAGAGTGGAGACAGATCCCTCCTTTATCAGACCCCCTCGACAGCCTTTTCTCCCATCCTCCCTCCTTCACAAGTTTAAACCCCACTTTTCACCAATGAACCCCTATTTTCAACTTAAGGATTCCTCCTGCAAATTGAGATGGAGCCTATCTCTAGCATACAGCTCCTTATCCTCCCAGGTCTCCCCAATCCCCATTAACCCATTCCCTCTGGCCTCACACACTCCCTGAGCCACTGGTTTATCTCCCTAATCTTCCTTTGTGTTCCCATTAGCCCTTAGCACGGCAGGATTTCAAGAAGGAAATTGTGCATCCTATGTCATGACAGACCCTGAAAGCTCCCTGAACCTTGCCTGTATCTCTAGCTCACTATTTCCTTCAATGTCATTTGTACCCAGGTGGACCAGTATGTCCGGGAACCCCCACAACCTTTTTCAGCTGATATACCTCATGCTTGGCCATGTCACCTTTAGTCCAGGTTTCTCCCTCCCTATTCCATTTGTTACCCTGATCATAGAATCCCCCAACAGGAGCACTCTGACTGCCTTTCCTCCATTTCCCCTTCCATGTCCCTCATCCTTTCTACTGGCCCCTCCACCCAGCCGGCTCCTTGTTCCTCCCCTATCTGGGTGCCACATGCCGCTCCCTCCTAATTTACCCTGGCCACCCTCCCTCCGAGTCTATGCCTCTCCTCCCTCCTGAGTATCCTTCTGTACCTCGCTAACTCCCCCTCACTGATCATGACTGGTCCTTCTTCCCCATCCACTAAACTAGTCTGGCCATGTCCTCCCTTCCTTTCTGTCTCCGTTTAGTCCCTCTTTGTTTGTTGTGCCCCTGGCCTAAACCCTTTGCTCCTTTACTGTATCCTCCGTGCACTTCTGGTCCTTCTCCTTGCCCTTTTCTCCCAACTGGTCCTTCTTCTTGCGCTTTCCTCCCTCTTCCCCCTGCCCCTCCTGCTCTGATTCACTGCTCCTCCCATTTTCCTGCATTTCAGGTTTCCCCTGTTCCTCCTGCTATCCGGGCCCTGCCTCCCTTCCCCACTCCCTTTCCATCTCTAACCACCCTGTCGTGGCTACATCACCCCCCTCATCCTCAAGCAGAAGAAGAGAACTGAGAGCGGTTACTGAGCATAAGGTCCGATCCACCTCCCGCCTTGCTTCCTTCTGTCCAGCCCCGGCCATCTGCCTACTTCCCTGAGAATGTTGTCCCTCTGGCCCCCTTTGTGAGGGTACCCAGTTACCTGCCTGCTTCCTTGGTAGTGTCCTCCTTTTAGGCCCCCTCTGCCAGGGTCCCTATGTGACCCCAGAGTATTCTTCTGCACTCCTTTCCCTATGCCCCCACCCCTAGTGCTTGGTGCAACCCGTGGGAGATCCCTGCCCTCTTCTTCAACCACCTCCCCCTTCCCCAGCTATCTACTCTTCCCCACAACCTCCTCCCTAAGCTGTGCCAGCTGATAGCACACTGGGCAACCACCGACTTCAAGCCCAGTCCAGTATCATTGCTGCCCCACACCCTGTGCACCCCACCACCCTCCCAAAGATGCCGGCCCCTAATGATGTGTGGTCCCATCCCCTACAAATAGGTTTCCTTGGATGAGCCACCAGGTTCCCACTAGTCCAAGATACACCCTACTGCCTAATCAGGTCACCCACTAATCCTAGATACAGTCCCACAGTAAACCGTAACCCTGTTACTAGGTGCAGTACAACACAGTAAACTTATAAGGAAGTGAACAACTCCCTAAGCTCCTCTCTCCCAGCCTTTAAATCCAACCCTTGTGGCTAGAACTACATGAGCTGCACCTGCAGCCTTTTCCTCAATTGCAGGGCAGGTGTTCCCCTATAAATAAGCAGATCTCTGGGAGGAAGGGGTGGGGAGGGTGGGATTGGCCCCACCCGACTCTCGAGAGAGAGTGTATCAGCCCTGTGCCTGCCTCTCTAAGCCCTGCAAACACAGAACCAGCCCCAAGCAAATCCCACCAAATAGGTTTTAAATCAGAAGAAATAGGCCTGCACCAGTGCAGCCTGTTACACAGTGAAACATCCACAAATGAGCCCACTTACAGCCACCAAACCAATTTTCAGACTTCCAACAGCCCCAAAACAATACCCTGCTAGCCCCTTAGAAGTACGAAAGAAAAGAAATACCCTTCTACAAAGTAAAATCCACAAGAAACCCTGTAAAAACAACAAGAAGCAACAACTGTACTGGAACACAACTGATCCTGTCCTCTTCTAGTTCCTTCCTATAACAAGTAGCACTGAGGATGAGGGTATTTCCAGCTTTAGAACCAGGCATTCGAATTGGTTAGCAATGGATGTCATTTCTAGACATGTTACCATGTATTTATCCTTTGCATATATGGCACACCTCCCCCGTGAGCCTGTCGGCTCTAAATAAGAGAATAATCAGGGATGCTAATTTCCTGTCAGGCATGGCGGCCTGAGCCAAGAGTCCGAGATAACTAATACATCTGGTTTAGTGTGAGTGACCCAGGCCTGTATTAATGTGAACTTTTAGCAAACTGCATACATTCATGTGCAAGAATTGCATGCCTTTCAGGTTTGCAAGGTCGAGAGGGATGTGATAGTTTGAACTGGACCGGGGTGAAGCTCGACATCTCCAGAGCATAACAGAAGGAGAAGAAGTAGCTTCCTGATAAAGGCTAGAGACATTCTAAGTTTATTTAGCTGTGAAAGTTTGATGCAGGTAGTATGCTGTGAGATAGGTAACATGTGGTTATATCTGAATCGAGCTAGAACTGCAGATACTAAAACCCTGTCAGGAAGAAAACAAGGGAGGTAAATGCTTGCAAAGTGATGAATATACTCTAGATGGCAGCTCTGCAGTCCCAACTCTATGCACAGAATTGGAGAGAGGCCACAAATAGGAAGTCTGAGGGCATAGAGGTGATTGTAAGAGGAGAAGCGATGAACTCGCAACCACTGGGGTGCCATGGGTCCCTCTGCCAGCAAGCCGAGTGGACTTAGGTACCGTACAGGGAACGAGAAGGAGGGGAAGCAAAACGAGGATCCAAAGAGGCACCCCCATAACAGGTTTGGAAGATGACAGGTACAATAGAGCTGTCTAGATTTATGGCTTACGGTAGTTTAATAGCCCTAAACCACTATAACAGGGATGAGCTAGGAAGGAGATGCAGGGTCACCAATGGTGCTGCAACAAGGTGCCACCTGGACGTTCTTGTTAGGCTGCTTCAGAGGACCAGGCACTTGAGTGGGCTGCTTCAGAGGACCAGAGCCAAAGGTTTGTGATCTAGGCCATGTACACGGTAGATAAGGTGCCTAGAGACAGACAGTTGCTGGCCCTGAGAGTTTAACTGGCCCACCGGCACTTAGTAGGACCGGCAACATTAGAGTCCCCAAGATCTAAGGGATCAGAATATGAGCAGTGGGTGGGAGCTTGACCGGGAGCACAAAAGTGTTCTTCAGTGGCTAAGTTTGTCCTGAGAGAGAGAGAGAGAGAGAGACTAAAGGCGTGGATGACTGGGGGCGGGCGTATGCATATTTAATCGTGGAGGGGTGGGGGATGGGTGGGCAGGTGGAAAAAAATAGCTTTTGCCGTACCTTTCAATGGAGATTGTCCTGGCTTGTGGTCTCGGGTGGCAGCTGTGGAGCGCAGTCCGCCCGGGGTCCAAGTCTCCTCGGAGTCTTGAGCTGGGAGCCCTGCTGGTCTGGGCTGAGGAGACAGGAGGAAGTTAAATACTGGCTGGAGACAAAGGCCATGCAGCCCAGCAATAGGATTACAATTTGCACGACAAACGGGCCGATTTAGTTTGGCGCCCAACAGTCGAGTCCAGAGACACAGCCTAAAAGGAGCTAAGATCACTTTCAAGGCTATAGGTTTAGCAGGCACAATAAGGCATTAGTAAGCAGGCTAACATTAAAAGCTAACATTCATTTCTGGCAAAAGCAACAATTACAGCCCTTTTTGAAAAATTAGCAAGGCCAAAGGCAATATCGGTCAGCGGACCAATCAGGCGAGGCTGAAGAAGGTGCTCATGTTCGGTTGGCTAACGGCTTTTTGCCGTACCTTTCAATGGAGGCGTCCGAGCTTGGTCTTGGGCGTGGCTGTGGAAGCACTGTCCGCCTGGGGCCGAAGTCTCCTCAGAGTCTTGAGCTGGGAGCCCTGCTGGGGTCTCGGCTGAGGAGAGAGGAGACAGGAGGACGTTAAATACTGGCAGGAGAAAAAGGCTATGCAGTCCAGCAATAGGATTACAATTTTCACGACAAGGGGCCGATTCAGTTTGGAGTCAGGAGTCCAGAGACACAGCCAAAAGGAGGTGAGATCACTTTCAAGGCTTTAGGTTTAGCAGGCACAGTAAGGCATTGGTAGCAGGCTAATATTAAAGCTAACATTCATTTCTGCCTTGGTTATACAGAAATGGTAGTAAATGTAAAATGCTAGCACATAATAAATATGCAGGTGGTGGAAAAATATTAACAATAGCCCACAAGTTGCAGGAGAGGCCTAGGTGATAGATGAGTACATACAGAATATTTCAGAGAACTTGATACTAACAGCCCTTACAACTGATTCACAATAATAATGCAAGGTAAAGCTGCCGATAAGTATGTCACCTTTGAGTGCAGTCTCCTGCCAATTTTGCCCAGACAGACACCCACAGTGTGACCCTTTAGCTAAAGGACCACAGCAGAGGACCACTTGAGCAGCAAGATTTCTTTCTTGTTGCACTTCACCAAGCAGGAAGTCAGATTATCAGTGCTTAATTTATGCCCCACTGCTCAGAGCTATGGGATTGGCTCTGTGCAGTTTGCTCCTGTATCTTATCACATGAAAGAGACCAAAGTTCAAACACCAGTCTGATGGTTACATGATGTACTTAAACGTTCTGAGTATTATTGGGTATAGTCATTGCCAAGCGACAGAAGGGGTGGACAAGATGTGAAATTGCCTACTGGATAGCCTTCAGCTGGCGAGTATTAACCTGACCAAGATGGAGCTGTTGCTAGTGCAATCAGGTTCCTAGATGTCAGCTGGAAGACCTGAGGTCATTAGCTTATCATCTTTGAATTGCACTCTGCTTTCCACCATGCAAAGGTAAAACAAAATCAGCAAGTCATTGTGGATTCAAAGCTGACAGGAGAACATCAGGGTCAGCCGTAGTCCACAACTGATTTTTCCAATTAAAGATTATTTTCGGATTAGATCCTAGCTAGGGCAAGAGGATCTGGACACCCTCTTACTGTACATGCCTTCATGATCTTGGAGGCTCCACTACTGTAATGCTCTATGCCTATGGCTCTCCTGAGGTTAGGTGCGCTGCCTGCAGCTGGAGCGGAATGCAGCAGCCAGGTTGGTTTTAGGAGTGTCATACTGAAATCACATTTTTCCTGTGCTGTAGCAATTGCACTGACTTCTGACTAATGGGCACACTAACATTGCTTTGTTATTCTCATACAAAGGCCTAGGCAAGCCAGTTGGCACAGCAGTAGTGGTATTGCTTGTGGCTCCAATGACCCAGGTTGGGAGCAAACCCAGAGCATCAGAGGGTTGGCCTGGGGAGATACTATAGTGTGTCCAGTGGACAGCTCTCACCCTCCAGTGGGAGAGACCAGACTCCCAGCAACATCCTGACTCTGGGTGGAGCTCAGGGTTGGTGCATACAATGTTTCAGTAGCACAGAGACTGGTGGTGTGCTGAATGTCAGCGTGCAGTGTGTGGGATGGTGGACTGTGTTCCATGGACATCACTGCATATCCACATCACCAAGGCCAACCAAGGCAAAGAAACCCACCACACCCACCCACCCACAGAAGCAACTACGACTGTCTCCTGGATTAGCGTATCCTACTTTCTTTCCTCTCATCTCCCCCAATGGGAGGGGACCCACTGTGCAGGTCAAAGAGATCTCCCAGGGAGGGGTGCTGGAGATCACACTGAGGATGATATGGGGTAAATCCCCATCAGCTAAAAAAGAGAAATGTACAAAGCCCTGCATGGGTTGGTTTCTCAAATATCTTAAAGACCTCTTGGTCTGGTATACTCCCAACCATTCTCTCCACTCCACTGAGGAATTATTGCTGGCTGTCTCGAGGTCTCACGTAAAACAATTTGGCAATAAAGTCATCTCGGTTGTGGCACTGCTGATATAGAACTCCTTGCCATTCCTTCTTTGGAGTTTCTCCTCAGTGGAAGCATCTAAAAAGTGGTCCAATGAGATACCTGCTTGATTGTGCGTGCAACATAGATCCCTAAACAGTGGTTTATTTTACCTCAGGTTGTATTTTAAATGTATAATTGCTGATGCTGAGTTTTATTTCTTGTATGTTGATTTAGTGTACTTGATGTGAAGTGACCAAGCCTTTTGAATAGGGGTGCTTGACAAATAAAACTGAATTGCCTAATACCCAGTGGTGGGTGGAACATTCACAGAAGGGTGAGTACCAAATATACATGGAAAGGAGATGCAGGAAGCATACTCAGGAAACAAAAGTAGGTTATATTAAAGGACACACAAAAATAACACAAGCACAGATGCATGAAAGGTACACCACTCCGCCCAGGTTTTCTTTTTGCTTTATTTTTTAATGCTCCTCTTGCCCCAACCAACCACTCCTTCAGGCCTTGCCTTGGGACTCCCGTTGCCCACCAAGCCATCCCTCTCAGCAATCCATAGCATTCCCCATATGCATGCCCCAGCTGTCTCAAGTATTCCTTCACCAGGGTGCCCACCTCACATGGCCCATGTGAGGGAGGATTAAGAGTTTGCTTCACCAGGCACATGGCAGGGATCAGCTTAGAAGCACTCACCCAGGCTGCGTGGCATGTGGGGACCCAGTGACCATCATCCGTCGCCTGAGCGAGCATTTTCCATTTTCTCCCACAATCTACCCACCTCCCATATTGCAGCCGCATGCAGACGGTGGCCTGAGGAGACACACTTGCAGCGTGTAGTCACCCATGCCACAAAGCGTGCTGCCACTACGGGCCACCAGCAGCCACTTGTAAATGGTGCAGACTCTCCCCCCCAGGGCATAGAGCATCCAACAGGTGCTCCTAACCCTCTCCACCAGTCTCTGTTTCTGTTGTCCTGGGTGCGGGCATAAACCTGGGCCACCAGCATGCCAATTGATCCCCTGTCACTCAACACCATGGAGCTGGCCCACCTGTTTTTTTTTTTTAATTAATTACATTTCTTTAGGGCCCAGGGATATGAATAGAGCACACTGTGGACCACCATGGCACTAGGAATTAACCCTAAATCCTTTCTGTCATTGCAAAACTGTGTTATATGAACCATAAATCATGCGAGATGAATGCTAGTTCCTTCCTTTCCAAGACTGTCATATTAGCAATACTATTTACGTCACAGAACATTGTGTAGATTTTTCCTTGTTTGGTTGATTACCTCTGAACTATAACTGTTATTGTTGTCTGCCAGTTTTGTATTGTGACCTCCTGGGTCATGTCTGAAAATAGTCATATTTTGTGGCTATGACACCTTACCTGGTAAACAAAAACTAAATAAAAATAATAAAATATGAGATGACTTCTTTATTTTTTCTTATCCTGCATGTGCCCTTCAACCATTTAGCTCTCAGATCTGACCTGGTAAGCTCCCAGCTGCAAATCCCCCTACCTTCATGGCATGACCACCCTCATGGAGAATTTGGATGTGTATCCCATCCCTTTGTTACACTCACAGTCCACTGTGGTGACTTTAATGGAGTGAGGTCTGAGAGTACCAGAGATCATCATCTGAGGAATTCAAATGGATTTTCCTTCTTTAGTGCCATTGAAAGTGACTTCTATAGTCCTGGTGCTGTGTGAACCATTGGAGCCTCCTGATTTCCCAGCAGTGCTTCCCACAGAATACCATTTCCTGAATATTTGTCCGAGTATTCGGTATTCTGGTCCCAAGTATACATTATTCGGTATTTGTTACTCGGTAGATAAGTTGCCTTAATGGAGAATTGCTATAGAACTCCTCAAAATGACTTTGGGAGGAGGAGGATGAAAGGTAATGGCACTTTGGCTTGTAGATAGGTGCCAGAGGCTGTCTTATGCTGCTGGTGCTTCAGGGCGAGGATGAAGAGAGGTCATGGCACTTTTCTTGTATGCTGCTGCCAGTGTGGCACAGCTGGTAGCACATTCACCTCTGGACCAGAAAGTCATAGGTTCTCGTCCCTCACCAAAATTGGACTCATACCTAAAATGCTGACATTCGAGTGACGTATTGGGGGCTGCTGTACTGGGGTGCGCTGTCCTTTGGATGAGATGTTAAACTGAGGTCCTTCTAACCATCTTGGTGCTGTCCTGGTGGGCATCAGGTGGAAGTAAAAGTACCCAGGGCATTCTTTGCAAAGGTAGGGCATATTCCCAGTGTCCTGGTCAACATTCCCTTCCCACAAAAACAAAAGGGTCATGGAATTGTCCAGGCTGTGTGTGGGTGTTGATGTGTGATATAGCCACCACTACACATTCAGTCACTTCATTGTCAGTCTAGCATTGCTTGTAAAGCACTTTGGGATACACTGAGTATAAAAAGCACTATATAAATGCTGATTTTTCTTCTTCTTCTGCCATTGGTGCTTCAGGAGGAGGATGAAGAGGGCATGGCACTTTGGCTTGTACACTAGTGCCACAGGCTGTCATGTGCTGCTCGTGCCTCAAATACTGAGATAGGTGATGCCACACTGGTAACTGGCTGCTATACTTTATCGCACGTGAAATACCTGAGACTGGTAACTGCCATATTTCAGGCATTGGAAATACTGAGACTAGAGATGCCACACTGGTAACTACCATATTTTATGCATGTAAATACTTAAGACTGGAGATGCCACACTGGTAACTGCCATATTTTATGCACACAAAATACTTGAGACTGGAGATGCCACACTATAACTGCCATATTTCAGGCATGGAAAACACTGAGACTAGAGATGACACACTGTTAACTGCCATATTTTATGCATGCAAAATACTTGAGACTGGTGATGCCACACTGGTAACTGGCATCTGGAAAGTTGTTAAAGAGATAGATGGAATATGGGCACCAGCAACACAGGGATGAGAGATGCAGCAACACCAGTGGAGGATTTTTATCAAGAACAGCAGTCAATAGGTGGGTGGCAGTTTTAGGCATTGGGAACTGCAGGGCATGCATTTTCAAAAGAACACACCATGACAGTGCAAGTAACAAAGAAAAGGGTGCTGGTCACAGATTTGTGTTAGTATGACTGTAATTATGATGAACATGTTTGACTAAATGTTAACATGTTACACATATTTCTAGCAGAATAATGGTTAACTAGAATGGATTGTGTATGGGTCCATGCTATAATACACAAATGTATCTTGTACAAGATGATTTTGAATGCATTTTTAATGATCAAATGTGTACCCAAGATGAGGTAGATTTTTTCATAAACACAAGTTGTTCCACATGTGTTGGGTCAAGAGAGGATGGGTGACGTTCCACCACATCCCCAGCAGTGCTGAACATTCATTCAGACAGTGCGGTGCTGGGTGGGCAACAGATATATTTAAGGGCCTAATGCAGAGATGCTTTCATCCTTTTGATCCAGTACTCTACTGGATTAATGGAGAATGAATCCAGAGGCTCACTGAAATAACTGTTCAGCAGATTGGGTGCCTACTGTGGCTGCTGTTCTGTTCTCTTCCATTGCTCAGCCTGTAGTGATGAGCTGAGTTCAGCCCAACAGTCACCCCTCCTTCTCAAGGTTTTCCATACTGCTTTCAGTTTGTGATTCTGACACTGGCTCATTGATAGGGTTACAAGCTGGTCTCATTGACCAAGCATGCAGAAACTAAGTTCTGAGCACATCTGCTTCTGAAATTCTGTAACCTGTGAGTCAGCATTATAAGGTGTAGTACCTCACACTTGAAATGTGGATCAGTGCAGTGGCAAATATGTGCTTTTACTGGAACAGAGATCAAAACCTAACTTCTAGTTCTGTGGTGAGATTTTCCACAAAGGATATCACTGTTCCTGGTGTCTGGTTTGGATCTTTCTCAGCATTTTCATGAATCTCCAAATGGCTTTTTCAGGATCTGTACAGCAGGAATTACCTGACTTAGCAGTGCAGAATCAGAGCTAAGGTTATGAGTGCTCCTTTCAAATTGGGCTAAAACCTTTACCAAGCCCTCAATCACAGCCCAGTCCTGATGTCTGAGGACTCCCCATGTTGGTTGATATGGTCATCTCGAAGGACCCACTTCTGCTCCAGAAGCCTTTGCAGCATGTAGTAGGTAGAATTCCACCAGGTCTGTACATCCTCGCTGAGATGATGCTGCGGCACTTCTGCAGTGCCGGCTGGGTTCTCGGTGTTTCACCACCTGAGGTTGGCTCATAGGGGTGATGGTGTAGCCATCTTTTGAAGATCGAGCTGAGCTTTGTGGATGTTCCAGTGGGGACCTCCAGATCCATTGAGTGAATCATGGGAGAGGATGTAGGCTGCAGGATACTCCTCATTTACGGTCCACCAGGTGATGGGTCTTTATTCCTGCAGGAGATTGCGGACTTCATCATCGACATGGTATTGGAGTCTCTCAGATGGATAATTCTGGGGACTTCAATGCCTGGGTTGAAGATGAACTCTCACTATTTGGTCAAAATCTCCTCCAGCTTATGACAATGCTGGGCCTCACACAGGTGGTTACCTCCTCTACCCATACAGGGGTCACTCACTGGATCTGCTGTTCCTCCTGGGGATGGAGATCTTGGATTTGGGGTGTAACCAGTCAGTTGGTCTGACCATCATGCCATAGGGTTCAGCGGGGTTCCCCGATTGGACCTACCCTTAGGAGATGGTCCAGTACCGCTCTTTAAGGAGTTACTCAGAGGGTCCATCAGCAGTTCTGGACCTGTTGGGTTGCTGGTGAGAGCACAAGCCCAGGGAACCTTGTACTAGCTTATAATAAAGCAGTGGCAGATGTCCTGGACTTGATTACTCCTGTTTGTGTTCGACCACTCACTCTTCGCCCAAGGTCCCCATGGTGTGATGGATCTTTGAAGAAGCTGAGGCGCGAGTTGGTGAAAGCTGAAGAGGCTTAGCAGAAGTCGGGCCTGGATGCTGACAGGCTTAGATTGGTAGAACATTATAATGGCTATCAATCATAAATCACCCTTAAGAAGGCAGAGTTCCTGTCCAGGAGATTTCTGCTGCACTGAATCGACCAACTCAGCTCTTCTGAATTATTGACAGATTGTGCAATCCAGTCTGCTTCCAGTCTGGAAGAGCTTTTTCATGGGATAAGTGTGATGAGCAAGCTAGGTTCTTCATAGATAAGGTTGCCAGCACCAGGTCTGGAATCAGCCTGGCTCTCTCTATGAGGGTTGCAGAGATCAATGGGAGGTGGTGATCACCCATTCTGTCTGGACAGATCTCAGCCAACAGAAATTCATGGACATTGTGAAAATCATCCAGACTTTGTGCCCAACCTGTTGTAGTCTGAATCCAGGCCCTACCCCTCTCTTAGTGGAATATGTAGATGTTATCTGCCCGATCCTGGTGAAATTGTATGGAGATCCTTGAGGAGGCGATCTTTCCCAACTCCTTAAAGCAGGTGGTCATTAGACCACTCCTTAAAAACCTCCTGGGATACTGATGATCCAGCTAATTACCGACATGTCTCTAACCTTTCCTTTGTGAGGAAGGTTACTGAGAAAGTGGTTGCACTGCAACTGGATGATCATCTTGTCACTCAACTTCTATGAAGCCTTCAATCTGGTATTAGGAAATGGCATAGCACAGAGACTGCCCTTGTTCAGGTACTAAACGACCTCTTAATGGTGAGAGATCAAAAGATTCATACCATCTTGGTCCTTCTCAATCTCTCAGGAGCTTTTGACACTGTGGACCATGGAGTGCTTTTGGAGACCCCATGATTCCTTTGTGGATTGTTGGGTACAGTCCTCAACTGGTTTCCATCTTTCCTCACAGGCAGATCTCTGATGGTGGTCACTGGAATTTATTCCTCCGACATCCTCCCTCTGTCCTGCAGGGTGACACAGGGATCCATACTGGTGCCCATGTTGTTGCAGTGTACATGCTTCCATTAGGAGACATCATCAGGTAATACAACTGAGTTTTCACTGCTATGCAGATGATACTCTGCTGTATATGTCCTTTGCACCCAGACAAGTTGATGCGATCTCTGTGCTAAATGATTGCCTTCGGAGATCAATGACTGGATGGGCTCAGCTGGCTGAGACTGAATCCAGATAAGACTGAGATGCTGTTTGTGGACCGGGTTGCCCAGGGGTTGGTCTGGGGGTTGGACATATGTCTGGCCTGTGGCTCGATGGTGTCCAGCTCTTTACCTCAGATTGGGTTCAGAACCTGGGCATTGTTTTTGATGATGGCTTGACCCTAAAATCTCAGGTGTCAGCCATGGTCAAATCCTCATTTTACCATGTGAGGAATATCACCTGGGTAAAACACCTGGTTCTGCCATGCGACCTTCCAAAATTGGTTCATGCCTTCATCACTACTCATCTTGACTACTGTAATGCCCTCTGTCTAGGGCTGTCTGGGGTTGATATCTGCCACTTGCAGCTGGTGCAGAATATTGCAGCCAGGCTATTGACGGGTACCTCCAGGTCCAGTCACATAACACCTGTGCTGCGTGGACTGCACAGGCTGCTGGTTCAGTGGTGGATCACCACAAGGTAGGCTTGCTTGCCTTTAAAGCCCTACACTAACAGGGGCCCAACTACCTGAAAGGTCTCCGACTCCCTACACCCTAATCGCCCTCTCCAATCTGCTGATGAGAGATTGCTAGAGATTCCCAGGATTCATCTTAAAACATCTGGAGCTCATGCATTTACATTTGCAGCACCAACCCCGTGGAATTCTCTACCTCATCAGTTAAGAGAATGCCTGACCCTCAGTAGTTTTAAATCTTTGTTAAAATATATTTATTTGCACAGTCCTTCCGCAGACTGAATGGTTTTATATGTATATTGCTCTGTTTTAAATATGTTTTAAATTTGTGCCGCCTTGATATTGAAAGGCACTATATAATTAAAGAAGGCAAGGCAAGTTTTATTTAAGAGGCGCCCATCCGGAAGCTTTGGGCGCCATATAAGAATCAAAATAGATACAAAACAACGAATAATAAACATTTATATACAATATACCAAACAGTTAAAACAGAATTTACTACCCTCGACAGCAACTAAATTCAGAATAGGCAGAAACTAAATTAAACATCCATTTCTAAAAGACAGGAAGGGACTATAGAACATAGTCTGGGAAGGCCTGATTATACAAGGAGGCCCTGAGAGGGCCTTAAATACCTCCACAGAAGGGCCTCCTGACAGCTAAAGCGAATTCCACAGGATGGGGCGGTGACACTAAATACTCTGAATGTTTTGATTTTAAGATGCTCTTATAGCTGATGCAGATGGTTTGTGGTTTTCACAGAGCGATGGAAGTGGCTTCACATGCTTCTGGCTACTTTGACTGTGGATCTGCCTCCACTGTGTTTGCCAAAGCCTATGCCACCACCAAATTTAGTGTATGAGCAAAGCAGAGTATCCCCTCAAAACTGCCATCTCTAAGTGCTTTTATCATATTTGTGGCATTGTCTGTGACCATAAATCCTACCTGCAGATTGTTGCCATCAGTCCATGAGCTCAACATCTCTTGCAGGAACAGCAGTATGTTTATAGCCTGGTGATCCTTTTCCATAACACTGACATTTAGCAAAGCAGACCTGCAGGCAGAGGGGAGAGACAGAACCAGGGCCAGTACCACTTTCACCCCCAGTGATTACCACATCTGCAACACACCAGTGTACTGTCAGTGACATATATGCATGATTTGAATTCATGCTGGTCCATATGTCATTTATGCAGTGGAAAACTCCACCAACAGCCTGTGCTAGTAGTCTGGCAACTTCTTTTCTCAAATCATGGTAAATGTTGAATACTCAGTACTTGAAAATGTGTTCATGATGGTAAATTATAGCTGAGGTGCAAATGCTGCAGCAGCCTATGGAGACCTGTGTTTTCCACAATGAAAAATGGCTTCAGAACCAAGGCCATCATCTCACCAATTAAACTGGTGATCTGCTGTGCTGTTGGGCGTGATGCCTGGTATTTAGTGTGGGCATGGAAGGCTTGCATGAGGGGTGTAATGAAAGCAGTAGCACATCACATTGACTTTTACCCCATGGTGAAGGGTGTCACCATAGTCAATTGAACAGAAGAAAGCAGAATGGGTGATGCTCCTGTACAGGGATGCGCTACAAGTGGTGTAGGGGAGTTGAGGGCACACTGTCTGTCTCAGTAATAGAATCACTTCTAATACTCTGTGCATCTACTAGACCAGTACCAGAAGAGAGCAGACAGGCACATGTTGTGGAAGGGAGGAACCACTGTGGATCTTTGAAGTTGACAGGAAGTTTCATTTGGAGATGGTTCATCTTTGATGTTGAGATTTGAAAGATTATTACCATGACTTATAGTACAGTCGCACACAGAACATACTGCCTTTGTTGCATCATCATTCACAACACTGGAGTACAGCCATACTGCACTTTTCCCCCACTGACAGTGGAAGTACAGGCCCTAATAGGGCGACCATGGCCATGTTTTGCCCCTTTCCCCTTATCAGACCTGGGTGCAGTGGATGCAGTTGTTCTGCCCTTTCTTTCTCTGCAACAGATGTAGTTGTAGAACTACTTTGTATATCAGATGGAGTTGAACTTGGTGCAACTCTTTGAAAGGACAGGGTGGACTGTTTGTTTTTACGAGGAGAAGGGTGACCCTGACTGACCTGCTTGCCATGACGGGCACCACTGCATTTTATGTCAGCTGCATGTTCACGCTTCTCACACAGATATGCCGTGTATTCAGCCTCATCGCCAAATTCGCTTAGGTGGGTGTCACTGTCAGATGTTTTATTGAGCAAGTCTTGTGGCTCTGGTAAACATTCAGAACCAGATGAGTGCTCTTCTTTGGAATCCTCCACATCAGCAAAAGGAACTGTGGTGAGAGGAAACTTACTAGGCTGAGCATCAGTACGTTTGGCAATACTATTGGTGATCATTGTAACAGTCTCATGGTCAGTACTAGTCAGTACCTATGGCCATAGGTACAGTTGGCAAGATAGTAGCACTGTCAGCAGTAGTCCCAGTGCCAGAATTATTATCAGGAGTTTCAGTTGAAGAAATTGGCATCATATTACAGCTAGTTGTAATACTGGCAGCAGTAGTCATGGTGACAGTAGAGTGCCCAGGACTACTAATGAGGCCAAGGTTGTGGTGACAGTGGCTGTGCAAGAGCACAAATAACAGTGTTCACTGTTATGGTAGTGGTGGTGTCAATAGTACACAAAGGATCTGCTCTGGTTGCTGAAATCATGGCACTAGTGGTGGTGGGGAGGAGCACACTGATAGACAATGTTGCCTCCATGGGGGCGGCTGCATGAATAGCACTACCTCTGGTAGTGGAGGTGGGTTCTTGCTCTTGTATGACTGGAGATGTCAGCTGTAAAGCCCTCCTACTTTAATAAAATTAAGGTGCTGCAAATGCAGTGCTAGTAGCAGTAGTAATGGTAGCAGTTGTAATTATAGTAGCGCTAATACCACTTCCCAATCCTACTGACACCAGAACCTGAAGGGTTATCAGGGGAGAAAACTGTTTTAGAGTGGTGAATACGAACAGACCCTTCTCTCACCCTGTTCCTCACCACTTACAACTGGTGGTGAAGACGACTTGCTTGGACTGACTATGCATGTTTACGGATTGATGAGACATGGTCTGTAAATTACTGTGTATTTTATTTGTGATTAGTGTTTTTATTTATGTTGGTGCTTCTTGCAGAAACAACAATACCCACACCCCTTAGTAGCAGCTAATAAGACAGGCTGATACTAGACAGAGAATGGCATCAGCAAACAACTTGTTTTACTTGTACTGTGTTAGTTGTGCAGTCATACAGTACAGTAATTCAAGCTTTGAAGGTGCACCACACAACTCACAAAACACAGGACCCAGTGAGTCAAGGCTGACACACACAGAAATACTATGGCAATTCACAGAAAATTTATGTGTACACACTCACAGAAGTGCACACACAAGGGAAGACACACAAAAAGAAAAACTCACATACACAGGAGGCCACTCAGGTGCAGTGAGCTGTGGAGGAGAGTCACTTGCAACACCCTCCTCACTCATTTGTACAGGGAACTGAGCCAAGAACCAGACCACAAGCAGCAATAACTCAATGGGTCAAGCCTGACCCAATGAAAAAAAAATACAATGCTTTATAAATCACAAAAAATGTGTGCGAGACAACTGTAAGTGCACTTGCAGGACAACAATGACAAGAACAACAATATAACACACGACAAATGATTTATGAGCTGCAGTGAGCTGTACCGCAGACAAGAGAGTCAGATGACAATCATACCTCAGTTTTGCGAGGAACAAAACCCGTAACCTGATGAGCAAAATACCAATTTGCTTCACCAAAGAAATAAAAAATACCACAGGTGCTGTGTGTGAATTTGGAAGAAAATGCTAAGCAAGCACGGCAGTGGGGATGGGGCAGTCAGCAAAACTTGAACCTCTCACTGTTACTGAGCACAGTAATAGTTACTCACTATCAAGCTGGACTTTGTGGACAAAAAAATCCTAATAAGAACTAATAATAGAACAGAAAGGTTCTTAAGCAAAAATCAAATCACACTGCTTTTCAGCTGAACTGTGAAACTATACGCAGTGGGGAGGGAGTCAGCAACAGCACACACAGATTAACTCACACACAGAATCTCCTTTTCCTTGAAACTGAGCCGGTTTCAAGGATGAAAACAAAACTGCAGTTAGATGCAGTCACAAGGTGATCAGATGTCAAAACTGGATCACACACACAGGTTTTTTAAACAGTTATAAAAGTCAAGTGGTAAACTAAACAGAGCCAGCTCTCTCAGAAACTACTGTCTCCTCTCATCTACACACTCTGAGTGAGATCATCACATGGTGTTCCTGGCTGTGATCTCCAAAAACAACCTCTGATTGGCCAGCTTAAGCTCTGTGAGACGGAACTCACCCACTGAATAGCATTATCCGAATTGCAGCCAAATAGTGGACTATTCGGGACACCCATCTGAATATTCAGCAAGCCCACTATTCATTTATTTGGAAATACTATTCAGACCATGCACAGCCCTGCTTCACAGTCATATGTTGGCCCAGTGTTCAAACAACATGGTACTGTGTCGAGGGAGTAAACTCCTCAGCCCAACACAGGAGTTGCCATAGTGACAGTTCATGACACCTCTCCATGGGCTGGAATGTACAATCATTATGTGCGTGCATATGTTCTCTAGTGCACGCTTCAAAATGTACTGCTGATATTTGTTTTGCTTCCTCAGTAACCTGCTGCAGTTGCCATGCCTTAATCACTGTAATTGCATTGTATTTGTTCTCTGCCTATACCTGTCTGTACTGTGTTTGATAGCTGCTACCTTGTCACTGTACTTGGTTACTGTTGGACTTCTTTACCTGTATATGACTGTACCTTGTTGAATTGCGGTTATCCTGCCTCTGAATTATTATTGCCTGTATCTTTGTAATTCTCCTGGAGTGCATACCTGAAAATAGGCACTTGACTGTCGAAGCGTGCTTACCAGGTAAACAAAAGCTAAATAAATAAATAAATTGGCAGCAATTCCCAAATCCTAATTACCTAAGCACAGATTCTGCTCTCAAATGTGGGCCACTCATTTTATTTGCCATACACCTAGTTTTGGGCCATTGGGAGTCTCTTTAAGATCCCTTCTTTCTCTATACAAGCAACAAAGGTAAGCAAGTGCATGTCAAACCTTCAGACAAGCTAAGGTAATGCAAGGTTATCTGATTCAAATCAGCTCAACAGGTCACCTTTGCAACAGTGGCACAGTGTCTTTCCTTAAAATACCCTAACAGGATTAATTGAAGAGGAACACAGCAGGCTGGTAGGCTGTATAAGGTAATGTAACCAGCTACTGTACAAGCAGATCTGTGTCAGATGACAAATCCAATCAGAACTGCAGACCTGAACTTCAGTGCTGCTTCATTTTAATAATGCAAACTGACAAGAGTGTACTGTCAGATTAAGACAAGTCCAGTTTGTTTATATTCAAGAAGATAAAGACTTCTGAATCAATATGAAAGATGTCATATTCGGACAGGCGAAATTATGCTGAGAAAGGCACATTGAGTTGTATTTTGCCTTATGCTCAGCCATTGGCAGAATGCTGCAATTTTCACTTGAAGTTGATGTTTCAAGGCTAGAGCACTGCAGTGGCACTACTGAACTGAGGGGCTGTGGTCTCAAACTCTGGGACCATTTGTTGAATCAGAATCAGAAAATGACCCTGTGGGATGAAAAGCTGTGAGTGTGCCTGACAAAAAGCAAAATCACTCTTAAACATTAATCTATTTTTGTCTCCCCAGCCATGACACACCTAGAGCACCCCGCTCCGAAGAGTCAGGAGGACCATTGATTAGGTGGACCTAACACATGGGGTGGTTTGATTTAGATACCCCATTACTCCTGGAGGAATGCCGGTGTGCAAGGCATGCAAAAAGCCAAATGAGCTTAGCGCACACAGTGATGTGCAGCCACCCAGGTTTCCTGCCAGCATCCTCCCTCCCTTCTGTGGTGCATCAAACTGTACTGCCAAATGTTGCCACCAGGTGGAAGTAGTACACGCAGCTGCATCATCCCCAGGAGGAGAGCAGCCTTTGGGGCCCTCAATCCTCCTCCCACCAGGGTGGCCCTCCAGCAAGCTAGGCTCATTCCTGAACCTGATCACCATCATCACAGAAAGTAACTCTACCGATGCACCAATCAGTTGGACAAAAAAAACAAACAAAAAAAAAACACTCCTTGATTTCATTTTTTTCTTTGTAAAATGTTAGGACACCTAGACTGCATACAGCAATGCCAGCCATGATGCAATTCAGTAAATGACATGTTACAATTACAAAATGCTGCAGAGCTCACTTGCTATTAAATTGCATTGTTTTCTGCAGCACTCTGCAGGAATACTGCATCCTGATTAGCTCCACTAGAAAAGAAGTTATGCTAGGAGGGGCTAGATCTTGGCATGGTGCTTAAATAGGTGATTCATCTAAGTAAGGATGAAAAATTTGAAAACTGACTTACTTGGTTCAGCTTTAGCAATCTGGCAAAATACACTTTGGCTCCTTTGTAAGAAGGTCTAGCAGGCTAAAAATAGGTGAAAGAGTCACCCTTCTCCACTTCATTCAATCTCATCTTTTACTACCCTTCCCAGTTCCACTAGTCAGATTTTTAAAACATGCTCAGGCAGCACCTGGCACCGCACAGAAGCCAGAAATGTTCTTACATAAACAAAGAGTGTGGGGATGGGAGACAATGTAGAAAGTGAAGGGATGGAAAAAGGGTTGTTAAAGGACTAGACCCGACTACCTGGGAAGGGATAGAGTTTTGTTTTGTATTATACAGTTGGAGGTCACAGTTGTTCTGAAGTGGCTCATAAGTCTGGCTGGGCCACAGTAAAGACAAAAATGTTGAATTTAAGCAAATTCACTTAATACCAATTCAGCATTGCTTCATCCTCACATCAGAACAGCTGCCCTCTTTAGGGAACATCATCAAAGGAAGGTGGAGAAGACATTGCACCTCAGAACTAGTCGTGCCGAGAAATGAACACAGTACTGTTTTATTCAGTATTTTTATAAGCATTTATGTATCAACTTTATGGTGAGTCCATATTGATAAGACCCATCTAGTTTAAACTGCCTGTGGACAGCACGGAGTGGCAACAGAACAGGTGCTTGCTTAGTTCAAGACAGCACCATTCCAGTGGAAGTACTGTAGCTCAGGCAATACATTGACAAAATCAGAAAAAATCACAGATGTTTCCATCTCACAGTGACATTTTCTTGTTGGGGGTGGGGAGGGTCTAAATCTGCATTTTGACACAAAGAATAAGCCAGATGACAAACAACGGTAGCTAGTGTGTCTCTAAAATACAGTTACAATAATGTACGATTCCAAAATCTCCAGTCCAGAAGAATTTTGATGCATCAAGATTTTCATTTATGGTACATAGTAAATGGGGTTAGAATATAACTATGAACCAACAACCCAAGCCTTTTACTGTTTTTATGCTACGGTCCTCAGAATGCAATCACAGGGGACCTTGGTAGTACAGTAAGTAGGGAATCCTTATAAATAAGTGTGCTTGCATAGCACAAACATTCATCTCTGCTTACGAAAGGTAGGTGGGGGAGGGAAGTGATGGACCCAGAGTCCCTTCTGACCTTAAATTTTATATTAGTATGTTAAAGGTTCACCATCCAACCTAGAATCATTACTTTTTGCTGTCACACTCAGACTAGAGAGAACGTGAACATCAACCTTGTTTTATCTTTTTAATATCATCGAAAATCCGGCATGTGTGTAGTCTGTTTAATCTATTTACTGTGCTTTTGTACTTTTATCTCATTGAAATCATCTCACATTTTCCCCAATATTAGGCTCCCTTGTCAATGTTGTCATTTTCCAGATGTATATTTATTTTTGTAATTACTGATCAGTTACAGAACACAGCGACATTACTTGAGTGAAGGCCCACAGTACTAGTTTCTACAAAGGACCTTCACTTGGTTGATGTGCCAATTTCAACTGATCAGTAAATCTGAAAAGAAACATCTGGTGGGAAAGGGGCAGCATTTACAAGAGTCCTTTTAAAAAGGAAAACAAGAATATTTCAAAGCTAAAAAAAGAAAAAAGTACAGAGATCAAAGGGGATGCACCCATGCAAAATGTCAAATGATATTTTAAAAGGCATAGGCCATGCTTATGTTCCTTTAAATTCTAATAAAACAAATCCTACCCTTAAAAGCAATGTTTTATGTGGGTCAGTTGGCACAGTGGTACTGCTACCACTCGTGATGCTGGCGTCTGCATTTGGGAATGAGTGTGGGCAGCTAAGGGATGAGAAGCAGCTCAATAGCAAAAAAAGTAGTGCTGTTACTGAATACTGAACTCCTCTCCCTGTGTAAACAGAACTACTGAGCAACAGAATTACTGCTCTGCTATGGTACAGAGTCAGACTAGAACACCCATACTGGTCATCTCATTTTGTATGTTTATATCCAACAAAAACAAGACAATCAACCTTGTGAATTAAGGCACTTTTTTTTTTCAATAAGTGCACCGTTTTCTACTATGGAACTGTCTATCTGAGTTTGCTGCTCTTACAGCTCCGTGGATTGTTCCCCAGTGTGTCCCTCTTTGCATTGTTTTAGTCTTTAGTAGCTAAATGTAGTATGTTTATGAAGGATACATTGAAGTGTATACCAGTTCATTTTAGTGTACTGTCTCGGGAAACAGCATAAAAATTAGTGCTTTTGCAAAGAGGACGCCCAACCATCAGAATTTCATTTCACTTAGTCAGGGTTATAACCATTCAGCAATGGTGACCCAAGATCAAAGTTACAAAATATAACACAATACATGTTTGTGAATCAACATCAGTTTGGGTTCCTCCATCCTGGTCTTTTTAGCTGCTTTACAGCTTTAAAAGCCATGATCCAGGATCTAGGTTGAAGCTGTCACTTTATTTTCTTGTGGCCTCATAACCATACAAATCTAAGCAGTTTCAGATCCTTGCCTCAGCAGTGAAAGGCATACAGTACTCATTAACCCACTTAAGCCCTAGATCTCCAAACACTGTGAACTAACAGTGCATAATACCATTTATTCCTACTCCTGATCCATTCTTTAGCAGCCTTGAACTAAGCTGCTGTATTAACTAGAACAATTCAAAGCGTAATAGCCTGTGACTACTAAAGGGTGTTACTATAGCCCCAGAAACAAAAAGACAATCTTCCAAATTGTTTTTGTTATCAATTAAGTCTCCTGAGATGCATTTATCCCTCTCCAGCTGCTAACATCTGATAAAGAGTGGTTCATATCAGAAAATCAGATCCTAATGAACAACAGTAACATTTCAACTGAGTCTCAAATAGCTCACTCCCTCACATTCCAAGCTAGAGCTGAAAATCCTGTTTTTCCTTTAATTTCACAAGCCTGTACCATGGGAAGAATACACTAGTCATTGTAGAAGTTGCTGAAGGGGACTGGCCTTAAATATTAAAGCAGCACTTCAACATTGAAAAGTGCACATGTATGCATTTTGAAAAAATAATAAAGGTGGACAATATTTTGTTAATGGCGATAGACTTAAAACAAAAGCTAGAGAAAAGGATCTGGGGTTATTAATAGTTCATTCAAGCAAAGCAAAAGGCACAGAAGTACTGTAATTAAGAAGTGCAAAATGATAGGAATTGATGATAAAGGATTGATCCACAAACAGTGTGGATAAACTCAAATAAGTGAATCCCTGCCACTCCACTGTGTATCCAAGACTGTGTGGGGACAGGTGTAATTCACAACCACATCCACCTGCCCCTTGCTGACTCAGTACCCATGCAGGGGCTGTAGATGGTACAGTGAGTGACATGACCATGATCACAGGGCATCCAATCAGTTGCATGAGGTGGCTCTGCAGTGGATCCATGGGAATATGGAAGCCCATGCAATCCTCCATGGGCTGCCATATCTCTTTTGGTATATCCCTCACAAGTGCCTAAGCGACTGGCTGATGTCATTGATATCCCAGCCATGTACCACTGCTCCTGGCACTGGGGATGGTGAAGAGTGTGCCATCAGACCCCTGTCAGTGCTGGGATGGCTGAGTGGAGAGGGAGCATAGCCACTACAGGAACCCCTAGGGCTGTGTAGTGTCTGCCTTCTTTCTCAGATCTGACTGCTGCTCTGACAGCTCTCATGATTGGGCCGATGTCAGTGCTCACCCTCAACCCAGCCAAGTATGGGGAAAGTGACATGACTGGGGATCAGGAATGGTTCAGTCTCACAGTCACAGCTGTGGATGCTGTGAAGTACCCCAAAGGTGCACATCCTGCATGCAGGTGGCACTCTGTGGCTATTCACACACCTCTGTGGGTGCAGAGCTGCTGCGCAACATTTGTGGATCAGGCACTTAGTTTCTGTAATTCTCCCAGGTCGAGCTGGAAAATAGGCACATGTATGCCTTGTATATCTTTCTTCATACAAAAACAAGTAAATAAATATGGGGCCACATAAAAGAAATAAACTGTAAGTTCATGATCAAGGAATTTCCTCACGTGACTGCATTAAGCAATGGAGGAATGGATATGGATACTGTGTACAGTTTTGATGACCCTCAAAGAGAGGAGATATTAACAGACTGGACTGGGTCAACAGAAGAGTGACCAGACAGGTGGAGGGCTCAAGTGGTCTGAGTTAATAGGAGATTACAAGAACTTAATATGTAGCCTATAGAGGAGGAGGAGGAGGAGGACAGCTAATATTTTCAAGTGAAATGACCTCTGGCTGGTAGCTGCAATACTGAACATAGGATTTGCAAGAAAGCGAGTTGTGCTCACAACAGAGGAGGTGAACCTAACAATTGTCTTTGGTTTGTATCAGATATTCTGCAGGTGGAGGCTACTTCTACCTGAAAGGTGAAACAAGGAACTTGGAATTATCAGGAAAAAGACAGTCTTTCAAGCAACAGAGGAGGTGGATCTAGCTTACATTTGTTACAATTCTTAAGATTTTCAGTGCAGGAAGAGTTTAAATCACAGATGACTTATTTTAGGGCTGACTGCTTTCAGAGCACAAACCACCAGGCTGTTTTGGGGCTGGGAAGTTTACCTGTGTCTGACTTGGATGTGGATTTTTCTCTGTTTGATTAGAAGGGTATTTTCTCTGTCAAATTGTTGTGTAGGGCATCTTGCTGACAGGAAGGCACTCATCACAGCAGTGGGTCAGAGCTTTTAGCTGATTGTTTTGTGAGGCACAGTTTAGGCCCAACCCTTCCCACCCTCACCCCACCCACCCCTGAAATAGTTCCTTTATACCTGGGGTTCTGACATCATTTCCTCAAGAGTGCAAGGTGCATATCACTGACATATCCTCTCTAGCACACTGCACTGACAATAGAAGCATACACATTGTATAATATATATATTTCTATATAACAAACCAATCACACACACAAACACACACCACAAAAAAGGTAGATAAACATGTGGGAGGAGTGCAATGTAATGGTTGTGGGGCAGCAGTCTTCCAGGAGACTTTCTGGAGGCTGAGATGCTGCCTATTGCAGACAACTCTCTGCCCTGAGGGAGAAGTTGCCTGTCTTCAGGCCACACTGGATAGTAGTAAGGAACCTTCACCCAGGCCACACTGGATGGTAGGAAGGAACCTCCCCATCCAGGAGCACCAGAGCCACCACCACTACCTCAGAGGTTGAAGAAAGCACAGCAGTTGGACCACAGTGTGCTCAGGAGGTAAGGGTGGTGGAACAGAGGCACACCCAGTCAGTTGTTCACTCCACAATCCATACACCATTCTGGGGAGCATAGCTCCCCTATGGATGCACCACAGAGGAAACTAAGGAGGTAGAAGACAACTGTCACAAGGGAGGCCCACAGGAAGGAGGCAGAGGACACCACAAGGAAAGGAAGCAGCTCCTGGTGGGGACTCAATTATTAGGGGATAGAACTGGGGAGCAGGAAAACTGAAGTAAGGTGCCTGCCTGGTGCCATGGCCTGGAGGGACAGGAAGCGCATCCTCAGAATCACGAGAACAGATGCAGGGAGTCTGAGCTTGACGTCAATGTCCACCTAGGGACAAATGACTTGGCTCATCATGAGATTAGAGCAGTGCAGAAGGACTTTGTAGAATTGGGGAGGGCCTAAGACAAGTAGCACACACAGTATCCTTCTCAGAGGTGCTGCCTGTCAATGGCATGAGTGAGGCGGTACATTGCACCATGCAGTTTAATGAATGGTTGAAAAAATGGTGTGGAGCACAGGGGTTTGGCTTCATTGGGGACTGGGGTTCCACCTGGAGGGACACCAGCCTATACTGGCAGGATGGTCTGCATCTGTCCAGGAAGGAGCAAGTCTTTTGAGCAATCGGTTTATGCTTCATTGAAGCTTTTAAACTAGTCAAGGGGGGCACTGATAAGCAGCAGAAAAATCCCAGCCTCTCCCTACAAAACAGGGTACTAAATGAGAAAAAGACTGAGGTAGAAAGGTCAGTGGGGATGCTGCAACAGAAGGTAAAGCCATCAAAAATGGAGAACAATGAGTACCAATGCCCGTAGTCCAAGAAACAAGCTTCCTGAATTAGCGGCCCTCGGAGGAGGAACATCTGGATATCGTGGCAGTCAAAGAAACATGGTACACACAAAACCATGACTGGGACATAAACATACCAGGATACACTATCTACAGGAGGGACAGGAAGTGTAAAAGAGGAGGAGGAGTAGCTCATTACATAGGGAAGGAATCAAAGCAACAGAACAAAAGGGTAAACAGGAGAGAAAGAAGCACTGTGGGTAAATTTGGAGACTGGCAATGGCACCACAATCCTCACAGGGTTGTATACAGACCCCTTCTCAGGGAGGAAATGGACAAGGAAATGATAGAAAGTATACTTAGAATGGCAGAAAAGGGAGATATTGCTGATGGGTGATCTGATATGCAGATGTTAACTGGAGTGCAGTTGCAGCAGCCACTTCAAAAAGTGGGGTTATTCTAGATGCCCTACAGGGGCATTCCTAGACAATTAGTATTGGAGCCCACTCCAAGAGGAGCAATCTTAGACCTGGTTCTCTCAAATGAAGATGAAGAGAGGATCACAGATGTAGAAGTGGGTAGCCATCTGGGAACTAGCGACCATCAACAGTATGGTTCACAATAAACACAGCAATAGAGTCAAGCCATACAAAGGCAAAAGTACTGGACTTTAGGAGGCTGACTTTGCCAAAATGGGTGAGTGCCTAAGGAATGCACTAGCAAATGGGCAGGAAGGAGGTGTGGAAGAACAATGGGAATAATAAAAACTGCCATCACAGAGGTAACAGCCTCTGTGTGAAACAAATAAACAAAACAGAACAATGTAAGAAACCACTATGGTTCTCAAAGGAAGTGGCAGTGAAGGTTCAAGAGAAAGAAAGCATTCAGGAAGTACAAAGGAATCACAGAAGGAGCAGGACAGAGAACTGTATCAGTTAAAGCAAGAGGAAGCTGGGAAGGCAATCAGAACAGCAAAGGCCCAAACTGAGGAAAAGATAGCCAACTCAGTTAAGAAGAGGATAAAACCTTTTATAGGTACATGGGGAGCGAAGGAAGACCAAGGGAGGGATAGTGAGGCTTAATAAAGGGAGGGAGGGTGGGCAGAGGGTGACTGTGAAAAGTGGAGATACTAAACAAATAATTTTGCTCAGTATTTACAAAGGAAGGGGGTACCTAAAACAAACAGTAGAAACACTCTGGATACAGAAGTTGATACCAGCCCATTTACAGAAGAAAGGGTTCTGAAAGAACTCACCAAAACTGAAGGTGGACAAAGCAATGGGGCCTGATGGGATTCATCCAAAATTCTAAAGAACTAAGGGTAGAACTAGTGACACCACTGACTACCCTCTTTAACAAATCATGGGAGGATGGGGTGGTACCCGAGGACTGGAGGAGGGCAGATGTGATTCCCTTCACAAAGTGGGAGCAAGGCAGAAGCAGAAAACTACAGACCTGTTAGTTTAACCTCAGAGGTAGGGAAAATGATGGAATCACTTATGAAGGAAAGAATTGTTGAGTATCTAGAGGCCAGAGGGGCACAGGACCCAAGGCAGCATGGATTCACAGCAGGAAGGTCATGCCAGACAAATCTGATAGATTTCTTTGACTGGCTGCCCAAAGTAGTAGATCAGGAGAGGCTGTGGACATGGCCTACCTAGACTTTAGCAAGGCATTTGACACAATCCCACACAAAGATTAATATACAAGTTAGCCAGCCTGGGAGTGGGTCCCAAGATGACAGCCTGGGTAAAGAATTGGCTGGAGAATAGGACACAGAGGTAATAGTAAATGGAGTCCTCTGAAGAAAGGGGTTACACTACAGGTGCACGGGAGTTCAGTATTAGGACGGTCCTCTCAATGTCTTTATAGCGACATTGCAGAGGGACTGGAAGGAAAAGTATGTCTCTTTTGCAGATGACACAAAGATCTGCTACAGAGTTGATGCACAAGGTGGGGTGGAAAGGATGAGAAGGACTTGGCAAGGTTAGAGGAATGGTCAAATGTATGGCAGCTTAGATTCAATGCTAAGAAGTGCAAGATAATGCACCTGGGAAACAAAGACCCAGGGAAGAGTACACAATGGGGTGAGATACTAACAACAACAAAATGGAAAGGGACCTGGGGTAGTCATGTCAGATGACCTAAAGGTGGCCAAGCAATGTGAGAGGTCAGCAAGGAGGGCTGGGGATACTGGGATGCATAGGGAGAGGCATCATCAGTAGAAAACAGGAAGTTATTATCCCTCTGTACAGACAGCTGGTGAGACCCCATCTGGGTTACTGCATGCAGTTCTGGAGACAGTCTTCGAAAGACATAGACAGGATGGAAGCTGTCAGAGGAGGGCAACTAAAATGTGCGGGTCTGCAGCAGAAGACATATAGAAGAGAGACTTAAGGAGCTTAATATGTATAGCCTCGAGGAAAGGAGGGAGGGGACATGATGAAACTTTCAAGTACCACAAGGGAATCAACAAAGTCCAAGAGGGTAGCATCTTTCAAAAAAGAGGTGTGCAAGAACAAGAGGGCACAATTTGAAGATGGGGGGGCTGCTCAGAGGTAATTTAAGGAAGTATTTTTTCACAGAAGGTTGTGGATGCATGGAATGGCCTTCCGGAGGAGGTTGTGGAGTCAAAAATGGTGGAATTCAAGCATGCATAGGACAGTCATAAGGCGATTCTAGGGGTGGGGTAGGAAGAAGTAGGCTGCTGGTTAACTAGGATCTGCAGCTTATCCATTAGGTGAAATGGGCAGACTACGTTGGGCCAAGCGATCCTTATCTGCCATCAAATTCTATGTTTCTATGTTTGAGGAGAGGGATGTGATCATGGTTTATAAGGCCCCTAGAATGTTAATCCTTAAACAGTTTTCAACTTGAATGCAATAATTTAACAATGAAACACCCATGGAGACATATCACGGCTTGGTGTATTAGGTTCAGGACAACACTAAGGAGGGATTCTTTACTTGGAGAGTAGTGGGAGCACAGAATAGGCTATTAGAGAACACTGTATCTTCCGCTCCAATGAACTATTCAGAAATGGACTTGACAGATACATGACAGAGACGAATAAAAAGGATTACTGACAAATGAAAATGGAGTTGTACTTAAGGGCTTATTACTTTTGGTCTAAACTCTACTATGTTGACCTAGCCATTCTGTGGTCCTGCAGGCCATTTCTCATTCACACACTTTTCCTGCACTCAGTTCCCTGCTTCTACAATCACATTAGTTTATCTCTTAGCCTTATGCAGCCTACCTTCTATATTTATATTTCTTGCTTGGTTTTATTACTCCTTGATTTATTACTTCACACACTGTCACTCACTGCATATTTTGCTTCTATATGCTCGTTTTCTATGTTACATTTGCATCTCCCGCCCCAACCCTCTGGATCACCTGGAAATGAGTCTCGGCTCATTGTGCCCTTTCCGTTACCAACTTTTAAATAAATAAATGTTACTGAAACTGTTATGTAAACTTGGAACTTATTAATATTGTATAGGATGTTCCTTAGTAATGTCTGTGTGGACAGACTAGTCTGCAAATATGTTTTGACTGCACATTTTATGCCTCTGGGAATTATTGATTTATTTAAAAAATAACCAGGAAAGACATACTGAGCTGATAACTCATTCCCAGATACATTCCGGGGAAGGGATGAGGAAAATAATATATCAGGAATATCAATGTAACAGCAAATACAATACATCATGGAGAATAACCAAAATTTAAAGAAAAAATCTGAATAATATATGTAGAGGTATAAAAGGAAACAGATTGCCAGGGCAAAACTAGTGGGGTGGGGATGGGGAATAGAGTAAAGAACAGTTGCAGAATGGAGAAGAAAAGTCATAAAGGAGAGGCTTTAGGGAGAAAGCCAAAGAAGCAGAGTAAATTGACAAAGGAAGGAGGATCAAAGTTTAGGAAAGAGGTATGACAAAGCAGATTGACCAGAAATAGAGTTGCTAGATGGAATAGTGAGGGAATGGAAGTGTTATTGCATAGAGGATAGCAGGAAGCTGAGGGAGAAGATAAGAGGAATTAAGGTAGGAAAGGAAACCATACCAGAATTTAGATATTTAAAAGTCAGAATGGGAAAGGTGCTTGGCATCAAGAGAGGAGTGAAAGGGCAGAGTACAGAGAGCAGTGGTGGGTAAGTGTGGAATAATCTGAAGTAAAATGACAAAAGAGTTGAAGCGTGGGTTTGGTCCAGTAAGGGAAGATTTGGGATTTCTCTATAGACTATGTCACCATAATAAAAATAGGAAGATCATCCTTAAAACAATTTCATGATGGACAGGAAGCAGGATACGAGGGAAGCAGCATAGTGCAGTAATTTAAGGCTCTGAGCTATAAATCTGGAGACCTGGTTTGAATACCCACTTGCATACTGTGTGACACTTAGCAAGTCATTTACTTCCTGTGCTCCTAGGTCGCACCTGTAAACATGCTTTCAGCTTAGTGTGCCACTGCTGGTTAAGCAATTGAAAAAAATACTTACTTTGTTCCTCTGTAGTGCCCCTAGCTTGGGGTAAAGATTTGGTGATGTATGGTATCAATATGAACTGAGAAATCAAGATGACAATCAAGCCAAAACTGAGGCACTTATAAAAGATACATCCTCAATAATAGCACCATCAAGTGTGTGAGAAGGGAGAGGAGTGAGTCTAGAAAGCCTCTGATGGGTGCCAAGAGTCATGGAGACTGCTTTCTTGGCATTGGGGATAGAAGGTTACACTTGAACCAGCACTGAATATTGTTGAAATCCAGCTGAAGCCTTGAGGTAAGATCACAGGAAGAGAAGCCTGATGCAAGAATAACTGTGTCATCAGCATACATATGACTGGATACAAAGGAACAGACAGAGAGGAGTCATTTAAGGATACTGAAAAGAGAATATGACCCAGGACAGACTCTTGAGGGACACCTGAGCAGATTGGGAGTGGTGGTGTACTTGGGAAGGATCTTATTTATGATATGAAAGTAGATATTTTACTTGACAGTAGAAAAGTGGAAACATGTTGTACTCTGCATTTGCACTGTCTGTTCCCTTCAGCATCTTTTCATCAGAAATATATATGTTAACACTAAGTTAAAGCAGCAGTGCAATGAAAAATTGGACCCTACCTTTTCACTACAAATGATTCCAGGCATCTTCCATTTTAAGTTGTGATGGGGTGGGGCACCATTTTCTAATTCCACCAACATTTGAGTATTATATACAAATGTTTGAATTTAGTTTTTCTCAAGAAAAATATGGCCACCACATTTTCCACAAACATAGCACTGTAGACCTGGCAAAGGTTAGACTCAAGAAAAAAAAAGTCTCATGGTACACAGCATAATAGGTAGCTAGATAAGTACATCTGACAGGTATATTAATATTTGTAACTGTAACTAAACGATCTTTCTTAGAAAACCATTTTCATTCACGGCTGCTTTAAATTCAATAAAAATGTGTTTACAAAAAAAACATAGCTCTAAATAAAACAAAATTCTATTTCATAATATGGACTCTGTTTGTGCAACATTGGATTGCCGTATGTGTCAATGCATTAGTCCTGCCTAAGGGCTCAATTAAGGTTGAGGTGTCTGGTCGTTAACTCCAGTGAGGATAGGTTACCCAACAATGTTATATTGAAATAAATTGTGAGCTGCCTAATTCCTGGGAAATTCAGTAGGTTAGCAGTAGCACTACCCCACTGAAAACAGTACCAACCCACTGTGGTTCCCAGTGGTGCACACAATGCAGTAGCAGTTCCACAGTCATTTTATAAATAATAAGCTAGGAGTCAGTAAGTTAAACAAGTATGAAAGGGATTTATTGGGGATTAGGAACAAGGCCCTAAAGGAAGGAAAGGCAAAGTCAAAAACAAATAAAGTTCTATGCAGGCAATGCCATTGTACTTAGTAAATCCTACAGTGGAGCCCACCCCCATAACCAAAACAATACCCAAGTCCAACTGCACTATCTTGGCCTCTACACTGCTGCCTACATGTACCAGTATCCCTATATCTCTAGGAGTGCACAGTACTTCACCTTGTTTCCGGTTGGTGAAACATTGCAGGCCCATTGCAGTTGCATGTGGCTGGCTAATACTGGTAAACTCAAATAAACAACAAACAATTTGAAGCATACAATTCCATCTGGATGGCCTAGTCCAGCAAACTGATCATTAGCCTGGGGGACTTGCAGGACTACATATAGAATTGGTGTCACAGGACCTGTGGGTCCTGATCAATTACTCACGTTAGCCTCAGTTATACAACATCAGTCATCTCCTCCTCTCACTACAGATCTGGCTGGATACATTGATGCCTCACATCTGCTGAGTGGATCCCACCTCTGACTTCTCAGTTCTCCTTCACCATCATCTTCCATGACTCTGTCAATCAGCTGGTCTTTCCCCTGTCAGAATTTCACTCTCAGGGTTATCAAGTGGATGAGAGGTTGAAAGCACACCCACTGCTGGCTGTCACTAGGCAGGAATGACTAACTCAGTAGTTTGCAAGTCTCTGGTATAGTTGCTGTGCAGGTCACTCTCATCTGAAAGGAAATAAATCTTTATTTTCTTGCTCCTCTCCCTCTCTTCCATTCAGGACTGCAGGATAGCTTAATAACTTGTGACTGACAGTTCAGTCAATTACGTCGTGGAAGCCCTGCAGTCAGTTGCTCCTCCTCAGTGATTGAGATAGCACACTTCTCCCTTTCAATGAGATATGCACAGAGCTGGCGTGCATTCACAGACAGTAGGTCCTCCTTGGACAGGCAGGAATGTACTCCTAAGCTGGGTAAGTTATGTCTAGTAAACCTGGGTAGGCAGCATCCCATTGTCCAAGGTCATATGACAGTCACAGTGGAGGGCTAGTATGTTGGGTAAAGTCCACCACCTGTTGCAGGCACTGGCCATGCTCATCATCAGTGGAAGTGAAATCCATATGCTGTCTGCACACAGCAACTAGTCCAGATGTAGGTGATACTGAAGAAGCAGCCCATGTTATCTCACTCCATAACTTTCTCTGATACTGTCCACTATCCCTGGAGGTCAGGAGAAACATCAGAATGTCCACAGCATGAAAGAGTTCCATGCTTAAAGAGCAATTCTGCACTTCAGCATGTGCTTTCATAAATAAGATGTTTCAGCTATACGTATTTACTACAGAATACGCTTTCTTCCATTTTCAATGTTCCTTTCTTAAGATTTCCATCACACCATGGTAGTCCATCTAAAATGACTGTATAGAAAACATTTGAAAACATTTGCCTCTCCCTGTTAACCTCACAGTGCCTTGGTTTTATGACATCATAGTGCTCAACATGACAACAGCCTGTGATGTCATAAACAGCAATTCTGTTGTTAGCAGGGAGAGTAACACACATTTTGAAAGACTCAGTAAAACAATTGCTGCACTATCTACACTATTTAGAAGACCAACAGCAGGGGAAGTAAAAAAAATAACTAGAAAAATACAGTTAAAACATGATAGGTATTAATATAGTGTTTTAGGCTTTTTTTTATTTTAATACAGAGTTGCTATTTAAAAGTATAGCCAAGCCCCACTGAGGGTGGAGGGTGTTACATATTTTCACATTTCTGAAAAATACAGCTACTGTTGCATTTCAGATGATCTTAGGAACAGTTTTCAGAGTCCCAAAATGCCCCATTGCATAGATGGGAAAATTGAAATTAGTGCTTTCCGCCCACCCATTTTTCCCATTATACTGGCAATTTTGACAGAACTGTCTTAATCATGAAGATTTAAAATCCACTTTTAGAATTTGTTTTCTGAAATACCTGTCCCATTAAAGGATGGCAAGTGGTCCAAATGACAGAAGGCAAGATTTGCTATCAACAGAACAGCTTTTTCCACAAATTCCTACTTCTGAACAGCAATTAACCATAACAAGATACATACTAAAAACAAACAAAAACAAATCAAACAATAAATGCTGCTGCTGCTAATGACATTTTGAAAGTGCACGACTATAAAAATAAAGGAAAAACTTTCTATCTCAAAAGGGTGAAACATCTTGATGTAATGAAGCTGGAAACTAAACAATCATTAATTTATATGGAAAACAAAATGTCTTCGGCAATCATATTTTATACCAGTAACATGTAACACAGTCATTTAAAGTTGTAAGGGACTATAGGCCCATCATATCAACTGCACTGCTTTATAAGCAGGTATGAAGATGTGGGTTAAAGGGATCCAAACATGGGTCTCTTTGACATGGGAAATATTTTATTAATAAAAAGGACCTTCCAAATTTGGACCCTGGAATCTGTTTTACCTCCACAAAACTGTAAACTGAATCCCTGACTGCAGGTCCTGTACAACTGATTCAAAAATGGGCACCCTTAGAATCCAGTCCATGGTTTCACTAAATAACGTAAATTGATCTTGCTCCCACAAGCACATCTCCGTAGCCTGATGCAACTTCTTGAGTGATAGATAACACAATAAAAGACTTTTAAAACTATCGGTATACACATGGGATCAAACAGTTTTCCCATCTGAATTGCATCACAGTTCTACCTTATTCTGGGGAAAACTTTGTTTTCAAAATGCACAAAAGTAAAATCCTCAATGTTCTCATACTTTTGCATGTTTCAGACTGAATAAAAAGCAAAATACTAGGTCTCCATCTCGTAACAAAATTCAATAAAATGTAAACTTGAGACACAATTCTGCAAGGTACTGAATGAACTATCCATTTCCCATTAATCCCTAGTACTTGCGTGTGTGTCAAAATTGGTATCTTGACTGTACAGTACTACAACGATGAGTGCAAAATTTGCCATCTTTTACTCTGTAAATATTTTCCCAAATGACTTTAAATGCAAACTTTGGTGAAAATATTCCATGAATCCACATTTATTTGTAAATGCATAAAATTCATGTCCACAAATGTTCACTTGCAGATTTTAATTTGTCAATCCCCATCTACAGTATTGCACTATAAACCAGCATTAGACATTTACAGTGCTTCTATTAAATTTATTGACTTTGCCTTTTAATCTCTGTACAGTAAATTACAGGACAGGGATTCCATTTTAATTCAGATCCAGTATTCAGGTTTACCTGATTGGCTTGGATCATCTAGGACAGAAGCCAAGCCAAGCCACTGAGGGTTTTGCCTATACGCAACATTTAGCCAAGCTAGGTGTCAGATCCAGACCCTGCTTCCCCTTTCTCCTGGGTCACAGCTGCCTTGCCATTTGCAATTAAAGATGGAGTGCAGTGATGTTATGCTAACCTACATGTTTAAGTGCTCTCCTAAAATAGCAAAATCACTACATTGGCTATGTCCGGCCTGGGCCATTTCACTAGATTATCATGGGTTCCTTGTATGGGTCAAGGCACAGAAAGAACCTCAAAGCTATAGCTTGAAACAGATTGACAGCCATTGGTAAATGTTCTCCTAATAATTGGTGCTTTCCTTCACAGCCATTGTGAATTCTGATTTTTTAAAATAACATAACCCCTACCCTCTCCTTCCTCTCCCCTCCCTTTTCAGTCACTAATAAATGACAGCCCTACTCTTCTTTCTCTTCATGCTCAAATGTGACATCAATCACCTATGTATAGTTTAATCCTGATGTATATAGAATTTATAGGTATGTAGATATGATGCGTGACTAGCTCTACATTAATGTATCCATTGTACAATGTATGTCAGGTTTGATACTGTACTGAACTGACTCTCTGTACAATTGCCTGCTTTACTATATCATTTATGACCCTGAGTCGAACTCTGAAAAGGGACTGTAATTTTCTCTGTGGTCCTACCCAGTCACCAAAATTCAAATAAATCAATCTTCATTTTGTTTCTGATTCATTACAGAGTCCAGGGCCAGAAGTGTGAAACATTTACGTAAACAAATTTAGGTTGATCATGCAGTTTGTAAAACACTTTTACGTTGGCTCACGCTTGTGCACAAGCCAACATATTACAGTAGTAACAGATTTGGAGCGCGCGGTCACTGTTGGTAGAATGCAGGGCACACATCAGTAGTTGCATCTGTCATTTTCTAATAAGCAGCAACGGGCGCTGACATCATGTATCCCTAATGTGGCCACCAGATCTGAAAGGTCTGCAGCAATGAGCCGAAGCTCTCATGCAAGCAGGACAACATGCCTCCTGATGTGCATGCAACATGGCGGCAGTGACTGCCGCCTCTGTGGCATCACAATGCCGACAGGGGCCTCCACCCTGTCAGCATAATGTCCTCCCTCCCATTTCCACTGTGTGCTGAGGTGCCCAATCCCCTTGGCATCATGCCCCCACAAAAAATCTTTCATTGCCGATGGGGGCCCAGTCCCTGTAGGCTTCATCCCCTTTCCCATTTCAATCTGCCAATGGGCGCCCACTCCCTATCAGCATAATGTCCCTCATCCATTTGTTGTCTGCTGAAGGTGCCCAATCCTCAGCCTCCCCCCCCACTGGTATTTGCCACAGGGTGCCCAATCAACCGTCAGCTACAGCCACCCAAAAAATTCAGGTGGTATGCTGGGTGCTCATCCCCGCGTGCCACAGTACCCTGTAAAAACAAAACAAAAAAAAACAGTCCTGCAATGTTTTTTTCTTCCTGTTATCTTTAAAATAGAAAATGGTCTCTTGTGATCTCCTGTGCCCTACCCACATGCACCCTCTGCGCACCCCACCTCCCCACATCTCCTCACCCATACTTACCTCTGGAGCATGGCAACAACTGGTGGACTGGGAACACGCTCAGACTCTTCAAAGCCGACCACTTAATGGAAGAAATTGGTAAGCTGTATAATGGCATAAATAGGATTTTTCAACTTTGGTGCATATCTCAGGCATTTTGAGGAATTTTAACCAAATGTTCAACATGGGGTTATAGAGACCCTCTCATGAATTCAGGCATGCCATGGAGTGTTATTCATTCCCTAAAGGTGATTTTGGGGTCACTGTGCAGAATTACCTTTCGAACCAATTAATGGAACAACAGTGCCACTCTTCATGAGGGGGCTCTCAAAAGTCTATGTTGCAAATTTGGTGGAAAAATCCAAATAAATGGCTGGTTTACAAGCGTGTGTTGCACAGTTTCCATGCATGCTTGTAAGTTCTTGAATTTGTAATATTTTCACCCCAGATTTTCAAAATTGCCATCTTTCCACACCTCCCATATGAACAGTACAGCTGTCATTTTACATAACCTGCCGAAATGTGGTTTCGCATGCCTGGACAGAATAGCATGGTCACTGTGCAAAATCAGCTTTCAGGACAGTTTTAGGAAATGACGATGACACTATTCATGAGCAGAGGTCCTAAATGCCTATGTTGAAAATTTGGTGGCGAATCATAAATGACTGTGTTAAAAGTGTGCTAGCAATTTCACGCACGCTTGTAATCTGCAAATTTGCAATATTTTCATGCAATATTTTCAACACTGGCATTTTTTCACACCTCCTTATGAACAGTACAGCTGTCATTTTTTGCATCCTGCCATAAATGTGTTTTCACACCTGTGGCACACAATGGCATGATCACTGTGGGGAATCACTGTTTGGGACAAATTAACAAAATCACAGTTCATGAGGGAGGTCCCAAAACGTCTATGTTAAAATGTGGTTAAAAATCCCAAAATTAATTGGGTTACAGATGTGTGTTTGCACAGCTTCTATGCATGCTCATGGTTTCACCAATTTTTCATATTTTCACTCCAGATTTTCAACATTGCAATTGTTTTACATCCCCTCATGAACAATGCAGTTGTAATTTTTCCACATACTGCCCAAAATGTGTTTTCATCCCTGTGTTGCCAAATGGCATGCCACTGTGCAAAACCACCTTTCAGCTAACAAACTGATAGTGCCACTCTTCATGAGGTGGGTCACAAAAGCCCATGTTGAAAATTTGGAGTGAAAATACCAACACACGCTATGGTGTTAGGGTTTCCAACTGTAGCACCACCATGTAGAGACTGACAGGTGTCAGGGTGTGACGATGGGATCATCAGCTGTAATGCTCATGCCATTCCACCCCACCCCCACCTGCAGCCAGTGACATGCATCGTGGTGTGCCTTAAGTGTTTGGCCACAAAGTTCAACCCATTCTCCTGTACTGCACCCACCTCAGTGTATTTCCTTATGGAATGGGGTAAGTAGAATGCCCAAAGACCCCGGCATACCACAACATTTGTCAGTGTCTACAGGGTAGGGTGGAGTAAATGGCATGCGAGGTATAGCTGATGACTCAAAGGCACACCCCAATGCTTGTCAGTCTCTGCAGGTTGGGGATAGGGTTGGTGTTATTTCAGTACTTCACTGACAATCCTATTATGCATCTCTAACTCCTGCACTACCAACGCAATGCCAGTGAGACAGCATTCGCATTGACAAATGCTTGTTTTGTTTAGTCTCTCCATTACAGTGCTAGTTTCCTCACTTCCTGGAAATTTAGGATGTTATCATTAAGGACAATAAGTTGCATAGAATTAACAAGAAATGTTTTAAAAATAAACTGCACAGACAGAAAATCAGAAAGAAGTGATGTCAACTGTACATCTGAAAGCAGCAGTGCATTGCACCTACAGTATATGATTTTACTCAATTTTAGATTGCCTGTTTTCTTCCATCTTGTACAATGTTTGTTTCCATTTTGAGACTGTTTTAGTATATGTTTTAGATAAGAAATAATTAAAAAGCACTCCTTTAATATGGCTATTCCTGCTTTTGTAGTCCAAATTTTCAGATTCTTTTCAGCACCCATTGCCCCATAATGTCACACAGCAGTGCCTGTTGTATGCGATTCACCTACGCCACAAGGAAATTCATGTTAAATGACAGGGTCCAGTTCACCATCACAAGGACTGGCACCAAGTTGCTGCAACAAGATTTACTGTTGGACCCTTGCCTGTGCCCACTCTGAATTTAAGCTGAACGGGACTGGATCCCTTCCACCCAGGACACGCCGAGTTGTGTGGTATGCACAAGGGCAGGCTTGATATATTAATGGCATGCAGTGCCATTAGTGTTGCCAACTACTGCCGATGCAGTGGGTTCAAAGATGTCACAACAGGGTGTATTATTTCCAAGAGAACAAAAGAAAAGTACTGTATGGCAAGGAAGTTATGGAGACTACACATACTGTAGATGCAAATTTCCAACTAGAGTACATCAAATCCAGGAAAGCCAGGATTCATGTAAAAGTTACTGGAAATAGTATATATAGTATTAGTGGCAGAATAATGTGTTAGAGGATGTAATGTACCTGAGTGAAAGTAGATTCAGGGTTAGGGGTCACAGGTTATCTCCATTAATGATACACACAACTCCAGGATCTCCTCATGATCTGGTTATTTGCTTTTTTTTTTTTACAGTTTTCTGCCTTGTGTTTCTAGCTGTTCAGTAATGAAATATATCATTTGGCACACAGTTCCCTGTCAGTCTTGTTATATTTAGTGCCACTTATTGCTTTTATATTATCTCTATTAATGACAAAAAATATTCATTTTCTGCTGAACATTTCAAAGTTACTGATTTATGTTTTTGTTTTTGTCTTTTTACTGAGGGATAGCAGTTGGTAAAGTCCTAGAAATATCTTGTACACTTGTAAAGTCATAGGCTTTATGGAATTTGACATTTTATTCCAGAGCAGTATATCTGTGTAGCATGCATTTTAAAAAATATTGTCTGTATTATTTTCATTTTGCTTCATTTAATCCAGTGTACATTTAGATTTTTTCATTCTACATATTTATACACATAGTAATAGCTAGACAGTATCAGAAAAACAGTCTGACTACTTCACTCTGTGAATCAGTGGCACTGAACATTTCCAGCAATTTAAATCCTACTTAACCTTAAAGTTCACAAGACTTAAAACAACTTGAGAGTATTCTGAAATAGGCCATAGCTCTTTCCTGATACTATAACACTTAAAACAAAAAGATTTCCCACCACTGGAAACAAATACAGCCTAGTCTCTAGTCACATGGTCAATTCCTGTCAACTCCAAGCTATGCTTGACCTAGAAACATGAAAGCCAGGAGCAGAGCTATACTATGTCACAGAAGATATTGACTTGGAGGGGAAAAAGTCCTAAAAGAGCAATAGAAACTAGAGGTATGGCTTCAGAGTCAAGACAAAATTAATTATCCAATTTACCGTTTGTAGATGAGACAGCCCATTCTATTGATCTCCTTGTCTGACTTATACCTTCTAAAGTCTTCCCAGGCATCCTTGATGGCAGTCACACCTAATATAATACATATAGGGATGAGGGAAATTGCAGGCTGGAATGCATTCACCACTGGTACAAAATTCAGTGCAGTCACCGCCACAAAATAAACATTCGCAAAACGGTGGAACTGTTCAAACAGATTCTTCTGAATAAAAGACAAGATTGTATATTTCTGGTATTGATGGTGTTGTCCACATAGAGACAGTTAGGATTAGCCTTCTTCTTGGTATTTTCATAGGGTAAGTTAGAGACCACAGTCGGAACTTGTCATCTTTCTTCTTTTTCTTATTACTCTGTTCACATATTGGCTTGGACTCACAGAAGCCATCTTCCTGTACAAAATTCAGTTTGAATGTTTTCTTGCTCCCGTTGGTCCCAGAACTCACAACTTACATTGTAAAAGTTGTTTTTTTACGTCAAACATTGTTTCCCATTTTATTTTCCTTCACTTACAGCCTGCTGTGATATGTAACTCCATGATCAAGGGCAGCACCTTACAAAGTTGTGCTGTCAAGAGGTGAATTGCTTTGATTTACCTTTTCTAAACACACCAGTTTGTCAGAGACGTCAACCACAGGTGTGTTCCAGTAAACCAGGTTTAGCTCGGTAGGCAGTTTACTCTGGGTCCTAGTGCCTGTCTATTTAAAAGTTCAGTGTAAGGTAAAAGGAATACCTGGCATTCAAACCCATGGACAAGTCAAGAGATGTCCTAGTACAGCATTTATTGTCCACATAATTCAATTGTATTTCTTTTGTTAGGTAAATGCTTTCTCTTCTTTATGCAGTACAATATGCAATACAAATTGTAAAAGTTGAATCAGAAGAAAAGAATACTAGAAAAAATTGTAAGAATTATATAACATTACATTCTATTGCTGTCTCTCCTTTTTATGCAGTGCAATATGCAATAAAATGTTAAGCTGAATTAGAAGAAAGGGATATCTATATTATTATATTATATTATGTTATATTTATGCATTCATTTATTTTTGGACCAAGGACTAGTGAATTCTGAAAATTTATTAATGGTCTGTTTGAATTTTCTAGAAGGTTGAAAAAGTAAAAAATATAGTTTTAAGACCTTATGGTTTGCTCACTGATTGCTCAAAATGGCTCAGATTTGAAATGAGAAACATTCAGGTTACTTAAGGTTTAGCTCAATAGCTTTCCTCTGCTTTGTGATTTACCTGAGAAATGTAGGCCTTAAATTATTGACAACATTATTTCCCATTTTGTGCAGGGGCAGTTCCATTTTTTTTTTTTTTTTTACTTACTTTGATTTTGGGTCCTCTGATGGCTTCCCCATTGACTATGCTGCCCATGCCACCATCATTTGTGAACCAAGGCTGCCTGAAACAAAGTGAGCTCCTAGCTTCTTGCTCTCTCTGTTGGGGTTTCTGGGGTCTTCTCGAAGCTCCATAGGATCCCTATCATGGATTCAGTGGGGAGCCCCTGAGCAGCTATGCAGCGTGGGATGGGAGCATCATTAAGCACATTGGGATGACATTTTTCCAGGCTATGGGGCAACGCCATGTGTCCAGCACTCCTCATTCCCCAGTATCAGTGCTAGCTAGACTCCCTGGTAACAGGCACCGTGGTCACCCAGGACCCTGATTCTAGGGACACTACTCCCTCAAGGTGGCGAGCATGCAAAGACGGCATGATTTACACAATTGTTCACAAAGTGTTTTAAGAAAATTGAGTGCCATTTTCATGACACATTATTAAAACAGCACCCTATTACAAACACAGAACTGTGCATGCACAGTTAGGCACAGGGGTTAACCAGAATGTTTTCATACTGTCCAGCACCTTTTCATTTGTTTTTATTGATTAACCAGCAGATAAGAGACCATCCCTAATGTGGACATCAAAAGCATCCCCAGGCTGCTTGTCCCTCCCTTCCAAAGCTGCTCTGTAGCACTTAACGCATTACCAATGATTGGGTGCCAATCCCTCAGCACTGGCACAGCAGCCCTCTTTCACTACAAAGGCCTCAATGTAGCATTTACTACTGCTGGTGGTCAGAAGCTCATCCCTTTGCTGGCACCAATTTCTGTTGTTATTACCCCAACCCACTAGAGCTGCTATGTGTGTTATTAGCTACTGACAGTCCTCAGCCCATCCTGAGCAATGGCATTGTTAACCCTGCCTGTTTGTTCTTCTGCCTCCTCCCATCTAATTGCATTATTGCAACCAGACATGTTAAATGTCACTTTGTAAATGTCACAGTGTAAGTTTAGTGTCAGTGGCTCAGAAGGTTGCACACACACCAGGCCAGGAGATCAGAGGGCTGTGGGTTCAGTACCCACATCTAGCACTTGGGTTAATATCCAGTACTGACACTGTAGTGCAGCATGAGAGGGTGCTGCACTTCTGAGAAGCCTCCTTTCGGATGAGACGTTAAACTGAGGTCCCATCTGCCTGGATTGGTGGTAGTTCAGGTGGATGTTAAAGATCCCATGGCACTTATTGAAAAGAGTAGGGAATTTCCCAGTGTCCTGGCCAAATTTCCCTCATTCACTAAAAATACCAAAACAGCTTAATCTGGTTCAAAGTCAGTTGGTATTCATCTGTATCCCTCCCCAGGTCGTGCCTGAAAATAGGCAGGATTGGTCTAGTGCACTTACCCAGTCAACAAAAGTAAATAAATAAAAATAATATCTATTGACCACTACTATCTGGCACCCATCACCCTCCTTTCCCCATAACATTCACAGACTGACAGCAGTCAGGAGATTATTGGCTCTGCCAGTACTGATTTTTAGGAGGTTGTCCTGCCACCCCTACAGAAGCCACTCTGTTTCTGTGTTTCTTTTTAAAATACTGGTAGTTGGGAACCCTTCCTAACACCAATATTGTTGTCACCACAGTTTCAGTCCCCTTCTCCTTCCAGATCCTTCTGCTTCCATCTAACACAGTAAAAAGTACGTCCCCAGTACATTCCCACAGTTAATATACCCATAAGTATAACTAGGTCCCTGCTCGGCAACCAGCATAGCCATCCTACCACATCAGCTGGTGACCATCACATAAGTGAATCTGGACAAAGGGAATAGCAGCAGGGGTCAGATTCTGAAGTCTGAGGCAGAAAGTGGAGTGTGGATCTAGTGTGAATAACTCCATTCACAAAGCATGCTACTGCCCTGTGCCAAAGTGTAGGGCCCTGAGCTTTGTGAATGGCCTCTAGGGTCATTTGCAAAGCATGCTATAGGCCTGGGGTATGGTCTAGTTGCTTAGATGCTTGAGAATGGTCCACAGGACCATTAAGAAAGCATGACATAAGCCCAGGCAGTATAGGATGCACCGGGTTAGGTGCAGTCTATGTACAATGTTTACTTTCCCCAGCTAGTTGTTTTGTGAAAGAATGCTATACGCTTAGGTAGTGTATATTCTCTTTAAGAATATCAAATTAAGAAATTTCACTATTAAGAGTAATGACCCCAAAAATATGGAATACTTCTGTAATAGTGGCTGGAAATTAGGGCTGGGTGAAATTTATCTTCTACCACCAAAATTCTAGCAAAATTCTGATTTCACTTCCACAATATCTCTGTGAAAATGTTGTGAAATTTTGGCAAAATTATGATTTCATTTATCTCCATTAATTTAAAAAGCATGTGTCCAAATTGTGCTAAGTTTGATACGCTGTGTGTACTAAGGTCCATACAGAAGTGTTCTTAAAGGTGACAGTTATAAGTGTCAACACTGTCGGAAATTTTAAAATTACATTTCACAATTAAGTAAACTGAAGAATGTTGAGCCTTTGTGGCTTTAAAAGTACAGAATGGAATATCACCAATTTCATTAGGTTCACTGACACTAAATATTAGGCTTGAGGCCACACCCATGGCCCAGAAGCACAGCATTGCACTGGGATGCTAACCACCCAATTCAGAAGCATGGCTGGGAAGTCTCATTTGGAGGCAGGCCATGGCCAAGACAGCTGCCACTTGGCAGTGCAGCTCAGTCAGGAGGGCTGGCAGTGAGTTCCACTAACACAGCAACTCCTGGGCTGGGCCAAGGAGCTTGTTTCTACCTCAGAGGAAGCTATGGCTGTGTGAGGCTGACACAGTACCCACCAGGAGAGAGGGTAGAAAAAATGTTTGAGAAAAAAGGTAGCCCACTAAATAATGACTGGTTCAGCATGATCAAGTTATTTCTCAGGGTAGATCTCAGAGATGAACTTCCAGCTGGGAAAAATATAAAAAGAGGCTGTGTGTGTTAACTCTCTAATTTCTTGCTCACAGGCTGGCCAAATTATAAGCAGCCAAAGATTCCAAAATAAAATTAGTATTAAATTAAAGTAACATTTCATGAGTTTTTGTGAAATAGTGAAGTTCTGCAATACTTTTATCAACCATGTCAATACATTTTGCACAGCCATGCACTTGAGTTGCCAACTTACCACTGTTGAGAAAGGTAAAAGCTGGGTAAATCAGCATTAAGGCAGCATTCATAGGAGGCTGCATAGTAAAAGTATAGTGGTGACAAGTGTCAGGTCACTAGCATGTGTGACAGTCCATGAAGAATAGGCATGGACGTCACTGTGCACTAGGCTGAATTCTTGTAATATTCCAGATAACCATTAGAGATCACTGACTTCATGATTTGTACAAGCACAGTCACGTGCAGTATTGTTTCTGTACAATACCACCTGCTGACTCTTTAACAATCTTGTAGATAATACTGTATATTTTTACTACTTGAAAAAGCGGAAACAAATGATGCCAAGCATTACAATTAGTTGTGACTTAGACCACTGTGACAGAAGTATCTGGACATCTTTTGTCAAGATGGAGCACCATGCTGGGCAAAACTGTTACAGGAGTGTTGGAGAAGTATTGCAGGGCCATGATGCTAGTGCAGGTAAGGTGATTCAGTCATGATAAGTACTTTGTGAAAGTTAAATTCCAAAATAGAGTTCTAGTGGCATTACCTATTATGCTTCCAGGAATTTGTGAGGAAAGTTTGCCAATTAGCAATTTCTAAAGTATCCATAATAAACTGTATCCTACTAAACTACATTTATCCATTTTAATTAGATTCCAGGACATGTTTACTTTGGTATGCATCCCAGACCTTAGTGTACACCTGCAATAGCAGTGGAACTATAAACATCCAACTATTTAAAACATTTTCAACAATTTAACAAATAATTTAACTTGTTAAATTTTGAACCCCTATCTTACAGTTTACACAGTTAAGTACCTCTCTGTTTAGCAGTTTCTATGAGTCATCCAAAAAGTATGCTTATAAATTTTCAATTATCTAGCTCCAAAGGTGGCTAAGTTGTAAGCATATAAATATTTTCAGAAATGTTCACATGAATAATAAATTGCCAGACTTTGCAACCCAACAATGTTCCTGCACCTCCTCCAAATATCATGAAACTTAGCACCTTTTGGGCCTGTTCATACAATATGCAAGTGACATTTCAGATCTCTAGCTATTACACTGACCAAGTGATGACAGATTAAAGAATTTTGGACCCCCAAATTGTGAAATTTGCAGATTTTCATGGAATTACATAAAACATTCCTCAAAATATGAATTAGCTAATTTTGCTCAGCTCTACCAGGAACAGAACCTTTATCACAGTCTATTTAAATGTCCACTATATACTACCAGTATATGGAGAAATATGTACAGTATTTATTTGATATAATTGTTATGTACAATTATTCACTCAATGATTGTATATGAACTACTTGCTTAACATTTGGTTTGAAAATGATGCAAAACTATTGACCAAATTCATTAAAGCAGTTCTAAGACTTAGAAAAAAAAAGGTTTGTTCTGTCCCAAAAGCTGCATTGTAAAGAAATGTCTATTGGTGTGTTTCATTTTTGTCATGTCAGGAGGAGGAAATGGACAAGTAAATTATAGAAGGCATCCTTAGGATGGCAGTGAAAGGAGAGATTGTTGATGGGGACCTGAATATGCCAGATGTTAATTGGAGCACCTTTGCTGCAGCCACATCCAAGACAGGGCCATCCTCGATGCCCCTACACAGGACATGCCTCAGACAGTTAGTGTTGGAATTCACTTGGGAGGGAGCAATCTTAGACTTGGTACTCTCAAATGGGGATGCAGAGAGCATCTCAGATCTAGAAGTGGGTAGCTATCTGGAAACAAGTGACCAACAAACAATTGAAACTCAGCTGCAGAGTAAAGCCATTCAAAAGTGAGGGTACTGGACTTCAGGAGGGCTGACTGTCAAAATGGGATAGTGCCTCAGAAAAGCACTAGCAAACAGGCAAGAAGGAGGGTGGAGCAACAGTGGGGAAATATCAAACTGTCATCACAGAGGCAACATGCCTTTGTGTGAAGCAAATAAACAAATCAAAACAAAGAAAACACACTATGGTTCTCAAAAGAGGTAGTGGAGAAGGTTAGGGAGAAAATATAGCATTTAGGAAGTATAAGAAACACAGAAGGAGCAGGACAGAGAAGTGTACCAGTTAAGGCAGAAGGAAGGGGAAGGCAGTCAGAATAGCAAAGGCCCAAACTGAGGAAAAGATAGTAAACTCTGTTAAGAAGGGGATACAACATTTTATAGGTACACTAGGGAGTGTAGAAAGACAAAGGGAGGGGTAGTGAGGCTGAATAAAGGGACAATGGGTGGGCAGAGAGGGACAGTGAAAAAGCAGGAATACTGAATGAATATTTCTGCTCAGTATTCACAAAAGAAGAGGAGGAAGTACCTAATCCAGTCAATAGAACCACTCTGTATAGAGGGATGGTCCCAGGCCTGTCACAGAAGAAAGGGTTCTGAAAGAACTCCTTAAACTGAAGGTGGACAAAGCAATGGGGCCTGATGGGATTCACCCCAGAATTCTAAAAGAATTAAGGGAAGAACTAGTGCCACTACTGACTAGCCTTTTAACAAATCATGGGAGGATGGTGTGGTACCTGAGAACTGGAGGAGGGCAGATGTGATTCCCTTCACAAAGTGGGAGGAAGACAGAGGCAGGAAACTGCAGACCTGTCAGTTTGACCTCTGTGGCAGGAAAATGATGGAATCACTTCTGAAGGAAAGAACTGTTGAGTACCTAGAGGGCAGTGGGGCACAGGACCCAAGACAGCATGAATTCACAGTGGGAAGGTCATGTCAGATGAATCTAATCAATTTACATAGATACATAGATACATAGACAGTGTCGGCAGATAAGGGCCTATGGCCCACCTAGTCTGCCCATTTGAGCTTGTAAGTTCAGTTTGTTTTCCTAGAAGTCTATTTCCTTACCCTGACCTCTAGAATTCCTTTATGTCTATCCCATGCATTCTTAAATCCCGTGATTGTTTCAGCCCCACCACTTCCTCTGGCAGGGTGTTCCACTTGTCCACCACCCATTCTGTGAAGAAATTCTTTCTCATGTTTCCTCTGAATCGTCCTCCCTCCAACTTCATCCCATGCCCTCTAGTCCTGAAACATCTTTTCGCTTAAAATAGTGTTTTCCTGCACCCTGTTCCTCCCTGTAAGATACTTGTATGTCTCTATCATTCCCTCTCTCCCTCCTCTCCTCCAGGGAGTACATGTTCAGTTCCTTCAACCTGTCCTCATAGGATTTGTGATGCAACCCATGCACCATCTTTGTTGCCCTCCTCTGAACCTTCTCTACCCTGTCTATGTCCTTACGTAGGTCTCAGAACTGTACACTGTACTCCAGGTGGGGCCTCACTAGTGTCTTGTATAGCGGAATTATGACCTCCTTTTCCTGCTGGTGATGCCCCTGCCTATACATGCCAGCATCCTATTTGCTTTACCTGATGCCTTGTCACACTGTTTCCCTACCTTGAGGTCATCAGAGATGACAACCCCAAGATCCCTTTCCTGCTTGGTGCATGCTATATCCTCACCCCCAACTGATATATTGTGCCAGGGTTTTGTGCCCCATATGCATTATCTTGCACTTCTTTGCATTGAATTTCAACTGCCAAACCCTTGACCATTCTTCAAGTTTCTGCAGGTCCTTCTCATTCTGTCTACACCCTCTGGTGTGTCTACTCTGTTACAGAGCTTTGTGTCATCAGCGAACAGTGAAATTCTGCCTTCTATATCCTGTGCAATGTCACTGATGAAGATGTTGAATAGGACCGGTCCCAGCACTGATCCCTGTGGTACCCCACTGGTCACTCTTCCCTCTGTGGAGTGACAGCCATTTACCACCACCCTCTGTGTCCTGCCACCCAGCCAGTTACCTACCCAGCACACTACTGTCCTGCCCACACCCATATTCCCCAGTTTGTATAATAGTCTTCTATGTGGCACAGTGTCAAAGGCCTTGCTGAAGTCCAGATAGGCCATGTCCACTGCCCTCCCTGATCCACCTCCCTAGTCACCCAGTCAAAAATTCAATGAGGTTGGTCTGACATGACCTCCCTGGTGAAACCATGCTGCCCTGGGTCCTGTAGTCCATTGACAACCAGATGTTCCACCAATCTCTCCTTCAGTAGTGCTTCCATGATCTTTCCCACTACCGAGGTGAGGCTGACTGGTCTGTAGTTCCCTGCTTCCTCTTTGTTCCCACTTTTGTATAGGGGACTACATCTGCTGTCCTCCAGTCTTTGGGTACCTCCTGTTTCCAGTGATTGGCTGAACAGGATAGCCAGAGGTTCAGCCACCACCTTTCTTAGTTCTTTAAGGACCCTGGGTGCACCCATCTGGCCCCATTGCTTTGTCAACTCTTATTACTTCCAGTTCCTTCAGGACCCTTTCTCGTGTAAAGGGACTTTTGTCCATTTCTGCACCATTCTCACCCTTGTACTCCCTTCAGACCCATTACCCCCTCTTCCTTAGTAAAGACTGAGCAGAAATACCTGTTCAATATGTCAGCTTTACTGTTGTCATCCTCCACGCTGCTCCCATCCTCCCCTTCAGTCTAACTATCCCTCCCTTTGTCCTTCTTTTTTCACTTATGTACCTGTAAAAGGTTTTGTCCCCTTTAACCACTGATTTTGCAATGTGTTCTTCTGTTGAGCTTTGGCTTCCCTTACTGACTTCCTGCCTCCTTTGTTTCTCCTGGTACTTCTCCCTATCCCTTCTGCCTGTGTCTTTTTGTATTGCCTGAATGCAGTCTTTTGGCTTTCACTTTCTTTGCTACCTCTTTGGAAAACCATAATGGTCTCCTCTTTCTTTCCTCTTGCTAACCTGCTTAATGCATAATTCTGTTGTTCTTATAATCCCCATTTTAAATACTGCCCACTGTTCCTCAATCCCTGATTCCTGTCCCATTCCCTTAATGCCTCTTTCAAGCATCAAATTTCTTTGACTGGGTGACAAAAGTAGTAGACCAGGGAGGGCTGTGGACATGGCATACCTAGACTTTAGTAAGGCATTTGACACAGTTCTACACAAAGGTTAATAAACAATTAGCCAGCCTGGGAGTGGGTCCCAGGGTGGTAGCCATGGTAAAACACTGGCTGGACAACAGAACACAGAAGGTAATAGTAAACTGAGTCCACTCTAAAGAAAGGAGGGTTACTAGTGTGGTACCGCAGGGCTCAGTACTAGGTCCTATCCTTTTAATGTCTTTATAGGTGACATTGCAGAGGGACTGGAAGGAAAAGTTTGCCTCTTTGCAGACAACACAAAGATCTGCAATAGGGTTGATACACAAGGTGGGGGTGGAAAGGATGAGAAGGGACTTGGCAAGGTTGGAGGAATGGTCAGAAGTATGGCAGCTTGATTCAATGCAAAGAAGTGCAAGTAAGGCACCTGGGAAACAAACCCAGGGAAGAGTACACAGTGCGGGGGGTAGTAACAACAACAAAATGAAAGGGACATGAAGGTAATCATATCAGATGACCTAAAGGTTAGCAAGCAATGTGAGAAGGCAATGGGGATGGCTGGGGAATACTGGGATGTATAGGGAGAGGCATCACCAGTAGAAAACAGGAAGTTGTTATTCCTCTATATAGACAGTTGGTGAGACCCCATCTGGAGTACTGTGTCCAGTCCTGGAGACTCCATCTCCGCAAGGTCATAGACAGGATGGAGACAGTCCAGAGGAGGCCAACTAAAATGGTGCAGGGTCCATAACAGAAGCCATATAGGAGGAGAGACCAAAGGAGCTTAACATGTATACCCTTGAGGAAATGAGGAGAGAGGGACATGATAGAAACTTTTAAGTACCTCAAGGTAATCAACAAAGTCCAAGAGGGTAGCATCTTTCAGAAAAGAGATATGCAAGAACAAGGGACACAATTTGAAGATAATGGGGAAGGCTCAGGTGTAATGTGAGGAAGTACTGTTTCACAAAGAAAGTGGTGGACGCATGGAATAGCTTTCCTGAGGAGGCTGTGGGGTCAAAACAGAGGGGAATTCAAGAATGTATGGGATAGACATAAGGTAATTCTTGTTGGGGTAGGAAGAAATAGGCTGTTGGTTAACTAGGATCTGCAGCTTATCCAGTAGGTAGGGAAATGGGCAGACTAGGTGGGCCAAGCGGTCCTCTCTGCCATCAAAGTCTATGTTTCTATGTTTCATGTGTAATATTTATTACTAATCTCAGTACTATGTACTATGTACTTCTGATTTTCCTAATAAAATAAAGTATTTTTGCTCATGTTTTTGTATTGCACTCTCACTCATTTTATAATTAATGGGTCACTTTTTCTCAATAGGAAAAGTATGTGTAAATGCCGTTATAAAGGAGCATTTATAATGACAATCACATGCCACCTTCCTATGGCAAAAACCATGAACCAGAGCAATGTTTCATACCCACTGAAGCAATCTCTCCCTGTCACACACGAACCTCACAAAACACTCACTTCAGAGCTGCATCCTCCTCAAAGTTTACTCGCATAACACAGGCGTTTTCAAATCCAAATCTTTCCTGTCCCCACAAAAAATTTAGCAAACTAGCCACTTGCTCAGCCTAATGCACATGATCCCTAACAGCTGCTCTTCTGCTTCTTTTTTCTTTTCACACCCCTCCCTCTGCAGGTCACCTGATACAGTAACCACAGAGATCAGAACCTCCTTGGCAACCGCCATTGCAACAGCGCATGATGCAAATGGGAAAAATGTCTTTTCAAAAGCTCACTTTTTGTTCTTTTAAAAGTTTAATGTTTACGGTTCTAGCTCCTTAACTATTTTTGGTGCTCCGACCATTGTTTGACCTGATATAAACATGCAATAGTCAATGCCAAATGTTTGCTTGCTGATATTGGCATTGGTAGTGCAGGAGTTAGAAGAGATGCATAATAGGAATAGCAGTGAAGTATTGAAGTAACGTCAACCCCACCCTGCAGAGACTGACAGGCACTGGGAGTGTGCCTATGGACTGTTGGCCATAACACTCATGCCATTCCACTTCACACACCCTGCAGACACTGATAGGTGTCGCAGTGTGTATAGTCTTCAGTCCTTATGTTCACCTCACTCCATAAAGAAATAAGCTGAGATGGTGTAGTATAGGAGAATGGGTGGAACATCAGGGCCAAAGACCCCAAGGCACACCTCAATGCCTGTCAGTGGCTGCAGGGTGGGGTGGAATGACGTGAGCATTACAGCCAATGACCCCAAGTCACGATCCTGATGCCAGTCGTCTGTACAGGGTGAGCATTACGGTTGGAAACCGTAACACCCCAGGCACCTGTTTGTATTGTTGTTCTAAAATTTCAACATGGGCTTTTGGGACCCCACCTCATGAACAGTGGCAGTATCATTTCATTACTGAATCCCAAAGGTGATTTCACACAGCAAGTGTGCCATTCAGTACCACAAGTGCAAAAACACATTTCAGGCAGGGTGTGAAAAATGACAGCTGTACTGTTCATGAGGAGCTATGAAGAAATGGTAATGTTTAAAATCTGGAGTGAAAATATGAAAAGGTGGTGAAGTCAAGAGTGATATAGAAAATGTGCAACACACGCTCATACGCAGTTATTTTTTGAATGTTTTCACCAAATTTTCAACATGGCCTTTTGGACAACCCCTCATGAACAGTGGCACTGTAATTTCATTAATCTGTCCGAAGTTGATTTCACACAGGGACCGTGCCTTTCTGTGCCACAGGTGCAAAAACACATTTTCAGGAAGGATGCAAAAAATGACAGCTGTACTGTTCATAAGGTGTGTGAAAAAATGGCAATGTTTAATATTTGAAGTGAAAATATTAAAATTAATGAAGTTACAAGCTAGTAATTTTTGGAGGTTTTTCAACAAATTTGCAACCACCAGGTTTTGGGACCCCACCTCATGAACAGTGGTACTGTTGTTTCATTAATTGGTCCCTAAAGGTGATTCTGCCCAGCGACTGTGAAATCACCTTTCAGGACCAAGAAAACGAATGACAGTGCCAGAAATTATGAGGTGGGGTCCCAAGAACCTTATGTTGAAAATTTTGGACCAAAACTCCAAAAGTTGGTTGAGATATTAATCTAGTTGAACCCCCCATTGACTGCCATTATAGGGCTTACTTTATTTTCTTCAGTACCTGGTTGGTCATTAAAGAGTGCAGACTTGTTCCTGGTTCACAGAAGATCACTGCTCCTGACCTCGGAGGTAAGTATGAGGAGGGTATGGGAAGGCAAGGGTCATAGAGGAGGAGGAGGAGGGTCGGGTTGGGGGTTCAGCGGGAATGATGAGAGACCGCTTTTTTTTTTTCAGGTTTAAAAACAAAACAATTTGTCGGACTGTTTTCTTTTCACAGGTGAAATATTAACAAATTGGATTTTGGCACACTGAGGTGAGCTCCCATTGTGCCAGAGTACTGGAGGAGGGGAATCAATGCCGACCTAGGGATTGGGCACCCTGGGTCGGCTGAGAACATAGGGGCATGGGGGGCTGCACATCCGACACTGGGAGTGGGCATCCTGGTGTCAGAAACATCAAGGAAGTATTTTTGGCACACTGGGGTGGGCTTCTAGTGTGCCACATTAATAAGGATAGGGAGGATACATGCTGACATGGGATTGAGCACCCTGATGTTGACAGGGGATGAAGAACAGAGGGTGCTGGGTGGGCAGCAGCAGTGGGAGAGCTAACATTTAAATTTGTTGTCCTACTGTGTGTCTGGTTGGAAGGGAGGGGGACTGCGCTGCAAGCGAAACTGCCCATTGATTGCAGAGGTAGATTTCTTTTAAGTGTATCGCTTACTCTGAAATGGCCATCATCGGCAGCTTCTGTGCATTAATGGTGGCTGAGGGACGTGCCCTATACAGTGTCCACTGCATTGGCCACAACACTGCCACACCTCTGCAATGCTTGACTACCTCATAATATTTATTGTGCACTGCATGCACAAGTAAACATAAAATAAATGACTTCAAAAGGTAAGACTATCTTGATTCCTTCACAATCATCGAGACAGTCAATGGGACACATTTTATATAATTGTTGAGGTGTAAAACATGACCCAACAATTATATAAAATAAAATAGGGTGATGTGTGTAAACTTGAACTTTACACACTCTCCTTGGTCTTAGATACTTTATAAACCCTCTAGCATTTATGTAGCCTCTAACAACTTAGGTGTGCAATCTTCTCATTACACACACCACCCTTTACTTTATTCTGTTTGTAATTACCATTGTCAAACAAACAAAACCTTTAAATACTGAATACTGAGGGAGTGTATCACAGGTCGGTGCAGTCATTCATGAAGCATGTGATAGACCTGGGGCACTTGTTTTATACATCTTTTTCAAAAAGCAAGGAAGGCAATTTAAAAGAAACAAAAACAAATTTTATACATACATTATGATTCAAGCACAAGGCATAAAAAGTATGCTAATGCAATGATAGGAAGAAAAGTTCTCAGAGTCTTAAGGAATCTGAGACATGATCTCCTTGAGTTTCACCCATCACATGATGTGTTGCAGTGTTGGGATAAAAAGTTTCCAAACTTTTGCTAAATGAGACTTTATCTTCCTTTGGGTTTGAACAATCATGAGGTCAAGTGTTGGTACTGCCCTATCTTTGCACTTTTCTCCATGCATTGGTGTGTGACTTTTTGTGTCTTGACAGACAGTGTCAAAACTAGGGCAATGCCAGCATTGCATCACGTAATTGTTCAGACCTGGAAGGAGACCACATCTAAGTTGTGACAAGAGTCAGGAATGTTTTCATAACATTACAACATGGCACATCATGTTAAAACCTTTGAGGATGACCACGCCTCTGTTACACCAAGGTGCAGGAACATTTAACTCTAACATGCATTTCCTTACTTTTTACACTTTCTGATTGACCCCAACTGATGCATTAATGAATTTTTGGCAATTAATATATATATTATAGGAGTACAAATGCCCACTACAGTCAGTGTTGAGTAGGCATCCTATTTTCAGTTGCTTACAGTGCCATAGTCTTTCGATCTAGGAACTTGAAAATTGTTGTGTACCATACTTTTGTCAGGATCACAGGATCCAGAAATTAAAAAACAAAATCACTTTGGCAAATGTCATGCTCTAGAATGTTAAAACACTGAAAATAAATGTTTTTAATACTTCTGTTGTTTGCTAACCTATAGTAAAACTTTAAAAACAGCTGATATTTGAAGCCTGAAATGTCCAGGTGTGTTAGAGTCTGGGACCCAAATAAACAGAAGAGAGAAAGAAATAAGTGCCTGGACCTAGGGTCTCACATTCAGTGTTATTACAATGAAAAAATGTTAAATACAAAAGTGATTAACAAAACAAAAAGAAAGATGTCTGTGCACTAACAGAATAACCTGGTTTGCATCTGGCCCCACCCCATATAAGGATGAAAGCAGGTATTGTCAAGTCCTTCTTTCAAGGTAAACAAAACTAAATAAGAAGGTCTTTTCTGATGAGTTATTTTCTCCCACCAGTGGAACATGTGGAAATGTGTATAAATGTGGTTGTGAAAAAAGTGGTTGTGCATCAAAACTATGATTGTGAGCAGTGTTATGAAACATGGCTTTAAATGGAACAGTCAGTTGTAAGAGCCCCACACCCAAGTGTCAGGCTTGTCACAATCTGCACTTTTGCAAAACATTTTTTACTTGCTGTTTATTACAGTATAGTAGATTGTATCAGACTGAGCCTGTCAACCTGAAAGATGACATTTTTGTAACTTCACATCCCAGAAGCCCTTGCAGCTTACATCAGAAAGGTTGCAACAGTGGGAGGTTCAACGCCTGCATTGCATTTTAGAGTTTTATACACTCTGAATTGATGTTTTTCAGTACTGTTGTTTTCTGTGCTAAGTACAGTTACAATGGGTGTACTTAGCACTGGTAGAACAGAGGACCAGCAAACATCAATCAACATCTGATTTCCTTTACTACTAGGACCTCACCGCACCCTGCACACAACAATAAAAATGTATAAAGAGTCCAGCAAGTACTGTACAGATACAGACCACCCCTTCCGCCTCCCTATCACTAAGCTACCCATAAGTGACCTATTATAATCAGCACCCCAAATGCACAGTGACATCTTGGGGGCCCTCTAATCCAGTCCATCTGGCTGTGTGATGTACAAAGTGAATCCTGGCAATCCTCTAACTTCCACTTCACCCACCTACTTGCCCAACCCCAGCCTGATAGTTTCATTCTCCTCCAGTGACAATGCCTGACAGATGGTCTCTATGACCATACTCCACAAATCATAACAGCACCGACCTAAGTCCCAGGTATGACTGAAGCATGTTTCTCCACTGCCATAAAATCCCCTGGAGACTCTTTATGGCTGTAACACTCCCTGAGTAACAAAGGAGACAGTAGGGACAGCTGCTGACCCACAAGTACAAAATCTTGAAAAACAGAGGTCTTACACCTCTCTCAGCAAACATGAACTAACTAAACACCCCAAGGTTTTGTGCTGGTAGGCCACTTGGAGTCAATGACTTGGCAAATCTGGAGTCATGGTTAGACAGGCCTCAGAGGAGGACTATGTTGTCGAGGGACTTTGGTTGCTTTTCCTGAGTGCTCACTGCCCACTACTGTGTTGGCCAGACTGGAGAAAGTGGCTGGCTATGGGAATGGGCAGCTAATGGCCATCTTGGAAAGATGGTGGCATGGAGGGATGTCTCTGAAACAGCAGGTCAGCCTGTGTCGGTATCTATCCCACCCCAGCCAATGGAGGAGGCACTGACTGAACTGGACAGCTGAGTGCACTGTACTGTACTGATTGACCAAGTGTGACACCAGATGGACAATGTGGCATCACAGAGTATGGCTACTTGGCTACAGCCAGAAAATGCAGATGGACACCCTTCAACACCAACAACAATAAGGTAGGACTGTGAATGGCCTGAGATTGGTGGGTGGAAGAAAGAGGGTGAGGCAAGGTGATGCACTGTTTTTTTCTTCTATTGTGTACTGACTGGGGAAGGCTGAGAACAACTGTCAGTATTGGAGTCAGAATTTGATTCTGACTACAATTCTACCTTTGTGATTTCAATGGAAGTGGAATGGAACTGACTCAAAATCAGAATTGCTGAGATTACAACAAGATGCTGATGGAGTGGATTCTAAAGAATCTGTGCATCCCTAATAGGAATGTGTTTTCATTAATTGAATGGGACATGGGATGCATCAAGGTAAAGGAGCACTACAATCACTGCCAGGATACCCAGTCATTCCAGAACAGGTCCCAGCATCTAGCCCTTGCTGATATCAAAGTTGTATGGTGACACTTGCATGAACTACTGTTGGCAAAGATAATCAAAGAATCCCAGAGTTCATACACTGCATTGATTATGGTAGCCAGGAAGAAGACAGGTGCGATACTGAGTTGTATTCATTACTGAACACTCAACAAAAAGACAGTGTCTGATCAATACATAGTACCCAGACTGGAAGATGACATTCAGGTTTAAAAGAAAACAAGTGATTAACTGTCCTAGGCTGAAGCAGCTATTATGACATTCCCATGGTGGAAGAAAACAAAGGAACAACAGCCTTCATCTGCCCCTTGTGGTTTTATCAATTTGGAAGAATGCCATAAGGTATATCCCATGCCGCTGCCACTTTTCAAAGACTAATGAAGAAAGCAGTAGGAGACATTCATTCACCAGAGATTCAGGTATGCCTGGATTACCTGATCCATTTGGCAAGACCTTGGAAGAGCCTGAGACGAGTCTGATGAAAGTGTTGGACAGGTTGGAAGACTTTAGTTTAAAAGTATCCATTGACAAATGTCAGTTCTGTCAGCCAGTATGAGGGCAAGTCATCTCAGCAAATGGTGTCCAGACCTATCCAGCCAAAGAGAATCAGTGATCACCTGGCCATGACTGCACAACCTCAAGTCACTGAAGTTGTTCTTTGGAATCTGTGGGTACTATGGATAACTCTTAAAAGACTATTCCATCACTGTTCACCCTCTGAACAACCTCACACAAGGGTACCATTCTACCCTTAAGAAGAAAGCATCTCTGGGAAGTCACTGGAAAGTGAACAAACCCTTTGTCACCAGATGGGATGGTCAGTGTGAGCAGATTTCAAGGAGACCATTAAGTGTCTGAGATAAGTGCCTGTATTGCATTTGCTAATTCCACAAACCCTACATCTTGCTCACTGACATAAGCTTAAGTGGCTTAGGAGCCTTCCTGTACCAAGACAAAATAGAACTTTGTCCATTGCTTTCCAGGCTGCAGATTGTGCCCTAACGAAAGAACTTCAGAGTGGACAAACTTGAATTCCTAGTGCTAGAGAAAAATTTCATGACTACCTATATGGGGCTAAATTCACAGTGAGAACAAGAAACAACCCACTCACATATGTCAATAACACCACAAAACTGAATGCTGCAGGGCACTGGGGCTATCAGTTCTCTCCAGTTACAACTTTAGTTCAGAGTACCACAGCAGCTGGAGCAATATCAATGCCAATGCCTTATAATGACATCCACATCATAATCAGTCATCAAAGTATGTCAGTCCGAGCAGTGACAGTGAAAGTCATGTGTTTAAAATTTGAAACTGAAGACTGTGCAACCCTTGCTTACCTACACCAACTGACATGTTGAGACCCTCACTGGACATCTTTTCAATGGCTTATTTCAACATCAGTGACTTGAAGTGCTCATCTTTTGCCCTAGAATAGCTGGTTCAAACTCAAAAAGTCAATCAAGAGGATACTGTGCTACATGATGTGACACTCACACGTGGAAAGGGCAGATTTCTAGTCAAGTGCAAATTCCTCCTCCAGATGTTCCCCTTGTATTGTATTGAACGATGGACTGCTCATTAGAACAATACAAGACAATGCATGCCATAATCACCTCCCCAAAAAATAGCTAATCTTTAACTGCAAGTACATGATAGCTAACATCCAATCCCTACATGATGACATGGGCCACCTGAGAGTTGGCTGCATATCAGACTTGATACAATCCCACTTCTATTGGCCCAGAATGGTAATAGATACGGAGCAGCATTGAAGGAACTGTTTCTGGTCTATGGAAAGAAAACGTTGCCAAAAGGGCAGTCCTCCTGGTCAATATTCAGACCAGTGGTCCACTAGAATTAATATGTATGAACTTCTCCTTAGAACTTGACAGTAACAATATAGCAAACATTCTTATTACGATACACCATTATATCCAATATGCACAGGCATAGCCCAGCAAAGATCACAAGGAAAGGCCTGTGGTCAAGATCCTACAGCAATATGTTGATCGTTATGACATTCCTCAAAGGATTCACTCAGACCAAGGGACTTTGAAAGATAACTTGTTAAGGAATTTCTGGCCACATATGACATTAACAAGTAAATAACTGCTCACTACCATTTATAAGTCGCTTCCAGTATGAATGGTCCAGAAAGAGCCTAATGGACATGGGGGCACACATAAGCCATCTCAGAAATCCATATGAAGCCAAAAAGTGAGTTCACTGGTCCACGCCTACAACTGCACTTAAACAGTGCCATCCTAAGTAACCTTTCTACCCAGTGTTTGGCAAAGAAGCTCCCCTACAATTAAACTTTGTTTTGGAGTATCTGTAGATGGAACATCTGAGGAGACTCCACATGGAGTACACAAGGTCATTGTGTAAACAACTGGAGAAAAAACCAGAAACTGTCTGCTGAAGCAGCCACCAAGAATAATCTTGTTAATAAGAATTGGTATGACAACCAAGTTCAACACCTGATGTTGCAAGCTGGGGACAAAAGGCCCCCAGGGAAATATGGTCCTCAAAGGAAAGCACAAGATCAAAGACAGATGGGCAAAAGAACCATACATCAAAGTAGAACAGTTGCCTGACCAGTCTGTCTATACAATTTGGCAGCAGGACTGTGTGCAGGAATCTCCTCTACCAATGGGCAGTCTGTACCCCAGATAACCCCAGAAATTGAATGTTAAGTGACCTGGAGACCAAAGACTTGGAGTTGCATGCAACAGCAGAGAACTATGTTACCAGCCACTGAAACAATGATCCCTTGTGCCATACTTGTGCAACAGCCAGATGAAGAAGACTCTGAGGAGAAGGTTCTGAGGAGAGTGATGATGATGATGTTGCATGTTGTGCCAGAATAGCTTTTAGATCCCAGCCCGAGCAATGGCCAATGATGAAATGGAAGAGTTTTAACCATGAACTGATACATCTCCCTCAAGAAGTTTGCAAGTAGTAATCTGAATCTGGATGCAGGACCCTTAGTGCTGGAGAAAATGACAGTCAATCCACCAATAAACTCATTTATGGATAGGGATATGAAGCTAAATCTTTGGTTGGCAGAGGAGAATTTCCAGTTGAGCTGCTGCATGCTGTTTAGTTGAGGAAGAATTGATACAGCAGGATCTGAGTAAAGCACTTATTTTTTTTTTAGAAAAGGATGCCATCTATATCTTGCTCCATGCCTGTCTAGTACCCAAGTCTTTCCAGGTCATCTTGTGTGGCTCATTTCTTGTGGTCCTCTGCTGTTGCTGTCTCTTGTCTCCCACAGGCTGGAGTGCTGAGGATGGAGTAGCTGCTTGTGGAGAGGTGGTGAAGAAATGCTGTGGAGCATTTGGTGAGCAGAGAAGTATAAGTTTGCAATAGCTGTTTGATTGTCGGCTATGTTGGAGTGTTTGCCCTGGAAAATGTATTTCATATTCCAGCCTGAATGAAGCTGTCTCTTTAAGGAAGTGCAAGTTTAAATACAAAGTTCACATCGCCAAGCACAAAGTTTAGTTTATTAGTCGTTTGTATGTGTTTGCGTTTACTTTCTCTAGTTCTGTTTTTTTTTATTTATTTTATTCATCAAGCTTTTGTGGGTCTGTCTGTTTTCTTTTGTTATTTTCGCTTTTTTCTGTCCCTTGTGATGCTTGTATATAAATGTGCCTATGCTGTGACGTGAGAACAGACTGTTTTGTACAGAGGAGAGAGTAGGCATGAGCACTGTGTTTGGCGGTGCAGTGCTGACATTTTTAGATTGCCTCTCCAGCTTGCGTAACATCAGTTTTACTGTGTTATTTTGCCAGTGCATATTGGTCGAAACAATTTAATTTATCAGCATGTAATTATCTCCTGCCCTGGACTTCTTGATTATTCGGATTTTGGTTTTTAATGGTGTACAATGGCGTAAGTGTTCTTTCTTTTTATCCCCAACAGTAACTGCTGGCATCTATGAGGAGGGAATGGAGGAGTAGTAGTAGTTAGTCTGAAGGAATCTGTAGTTTTGAAACTTGCGTGAATTTGTGGCATAGACTTTAAGTGTTTTCACTTTTTTAAAAGCTTTTTACTGCTCTGGGCCCCACGAACATGTTGATATTTTCAGTGAACAGCCATGAATCAACCCCACACAACATCAAGTTTTCTCCTTCTGTCCTGTCTCATTGAATCAAGTGAAATAATTGCTCCTGGATTTAGATACAAGCAAAACTGCTGGTGCAGATTACATTGATCCCTACTATCTCAAAGTAAGCTACCATGCTTTATCCCTCCTATCATGCATCTCTTCAACCTATCCCTTGCCCAGGGCATGCTCCCATCTATCTGGAAAACAGCTCACGTCAAGGAAGTCACAGAGTTTGGAACTGTTTGATTCAAGGAAGTTACAGAGTTTGGAACTGTTTGATTTTGAAAGCAGCACATGGGAAATCACAGAGTTTAGAACTGTCTGATTTTGAAAGCAGCACAAGGGAAGTCACAGAGTTTGGAACTGTTTGATTTTGAAAGCAGCACAAGGGAAGTCACAGAGTTTGGAACTGCCTGATTTTGAAAGCAGCACAAGGGAAGTCACAGAGTTTGGAACTGTTTGATTTTGAAAGCAACATGGGAAGTCACAGAGTTTGGAACTGTTTGTTTTGAAAGCAGCACATGGGAAGTCACAGGGTTTGGAACTGTCTGATTTTGAAAGCAGCACAAGGGAAGTCACAGAGTTTGGAACTGTTTGATTTTGAAAGCAGCACATGGAAGTCACAGAGTTTGGACCTGTCTGTTTTGAAAGCAGCACAAGGAAATCACAGAGTTTGGAACTGTCTGATTTTGAAAGCAGCACAAGGGAAATCACAGAGTTTGGAACTCAGTGCTTTGGCTTCTCTGAAGGAATTAGAAGAGGACAAGATCAGATCTACAGTACAGTAGCTTCTGGTTGTTTTACATTGTTTTTGTGGATTCTACTTGGTAGAAGGTTATTTCTTTCTTTCTTACTACTAAGGGGCTAGCAGGGTATTGTTTGGGGCTGTTGGAATTTTGAAACCTGTTTGTGTAGCTATAAGTGGGCTCATTTGTTTGATTCACTGTGTGGCAGGCTGCATTTGTTGAGACCTATTTCTTCTGTTTTAAAACATAATTGGTGTGATTTAACTGGGTCTGTTTCTTTGAACTGGAGACATATATCTTCTAATTACGAGCCTATTTTGATGTGTTGTTAGTGAAGCTGTTTGAATTGGAGTCCTGTTTCTTTGGGTAGCAAACTTATTTTGGGGGCTTTGAGTAGAATTGTGATTCATTGTTGCTGGCTTCACTAGCTGCAAAGTTTGAGTGCAGAGTGTGGGAAGGGTGCTAATGGTCTGACCAGAGGCCTCAGCTACTCTGATTGTTTCTGGAAGACTTGGGCTGATCCCACCCTTGGTCCATTATTTCCTTTATACCAGGGGTTCTGACATCACTTTCTCAAACAGGCAAAGGATATGCACCTGTCATAGCAAAAGCAGACATCCAGGAAAGGAACAGCAGCAAGTGAAGAGGTGACTGCTCTCTCAGTGGAAGGAAAGTAAATGCAAATCTAGGAGCTTTCATTATTACTTCTTCACATTGTTGTTGCATTGGGGAAAGGAGGAGTAGGAGTTTGAAGAAGGTTGTGCAATGGCTACTTAAAGTCTGTTTTTGAGTGTGGATAGGAAGGATAGGAATATAAAAGCAGTTGCTCAATATATCTAAATGTGCAACAAAGGAGGTAAGGAAATAAAGAAAATGTTTTGCACTGATAGAGGAGGGAGAGGGAGACTTGGGGAGATGTTTGGTATCCTGCATCTGGAAGGGTGGGGGTTGCTGGTGGGCAATGACAGCAATGGGTATGGTGGTAGGCTGCAACAACTGCGGTGCACCAATCTTTCTAAAATTGCCTGGAGTGTGGGAGGATGTTTAGTGTGCAACCACATAGAAAAACTTAGAAAGGAGATTGAGGGTCTGCAAGAGGAACTAAGACAGGCAAGGCAGATTGGGGGTGGGTTTAGCCCAATACTGGAGGGAGGAAGAAGGGAGATGAGGAGGGTGATTTAAGCCAACAGTGGTGAGGAGAGGGTCAGAAGAAGGAAGCAGAGACAAAGGGCCCAGGCCAGGAAGAACAATTGCCAGGAAACCAGGTCAGAGACAAAAGACAAATGGAAGGAGGAGATAAGGACTTGTGAGGGAGGTAAGAAGTGGAAAAGTCATGGAGTGAAAGGAGAGAACAGGTTACTAAGAAGAGAGGGAGCGGGCATTAGTGAAGGGCCTTCAGAAAATAGTTGTGCAACTGCTAGAGAGGAAGAAGGTGGAGGAGGGAAATGATGAAATTAGAGGAGTAATTGATAAATGCCTGGACCAAACTGGAGGGGAAGTTCTGCTGAAGAATTGCAAATAGGGTAAAGGGGAAATAATGCAGGAGGAAGAAGAGGAGCTGGAAATGAGACAGGGAGATGAATGGAAGCAAGCAGGGAGTAAGAGGGGTGGAATCTTAGTGCTGGGGACTCCAATACTAAGAGGAGTTAGGTGGGGTAACAAGGGGAGAGGCATAGTCGCATTTGGATGGAGAGCCATGCCAGAATGACAGCGAAAAGGTGGGACAGTCTGTTTTGAAATATGCTAAGGGTAGACAAGCCTTATTTAATTATACATCTTGGGACAAACGACCTGGCTGACAAGACAGTAGATACAGTCCAGGGAGGTTTGAGGAACTAGCACAATTATGTGAGGGGGCAGGAAGATCAGTAACTTTTCTGACATACTTCCTGTGCCAAAGGCAAACAGCACAAGAAAGCTGAGAATAGAGGAATTTAATGGATGGCTAAGAACCTGCTGTGTGTGCTAAAGGGTATGGGTTGTTGGGGGTGGGGGAGGGACCTGGGCGGACAGTGGTCTATATGCCAAGGACAGACTACACTTGAGTGAGGAGGGAAAGAAAGTGTTGGAAACAGAGGATGGAGGAGTTCATAGAGGAAGTTGGGAATTTAAACTAGGAGTGGGGTGGCAGTTGGGAAGAGATATGCAGAGACCACAGGTTGGGAAACCATATGAGCTTACCCCCATAACAGTGACAAAGGACAAATAGCAAGTACTGTTGGTGATGCTAGGAAAGGAGGGCAGGATGGGAGGGGGGAAAGGGTGGAAGGAGGTTACCCTTAATGCTGGGAGCCTTGGGAGGAAAACTGCAGAGTTGCAGGTCTCATGGCAGAGGGAGAGGTGGACATTGCAGTCAGAAACTGGGCCACCCAATACAATGACTGGGACCTGTCTGTACCAGGGTACAGATTATTTCATAGGGACAGAGTGATTGTTAAAGGAGGGGTGGCACTATATGTGAAGGAAGGACTGAAGTGTGTAAGGGAGGAAGGGAGGAGGTAGTACAGAGTCACTTTGGATGCAAATCCAGGATTCCAAGAATAGATTCTTAGAATGGGAGTGTGTACAGGCCACCATCTCAGACGGAGGAGTTAGACAGGGAACTAGCGGGACAGATCAGGAGGACCTGTGAGAAGGGTAGTGTGGTGATTGTGGGGACTTCAAAATGCCAGGAGTGGACTGGAGCACCCCAACAACCAGGAACAGAAGGGAGCAGGTACTGCTGGATGCCTTCCAGGACAGCTTCCTGCTGCAAATGGTCAGTGAACCAACCAGGTTAGGAAATCCCTTGAACTTGTGCTGACAAATGGGACTTTGTGTGAGAGAACATACAGTGGAGGAACCGCTGTCTGGGAGTGACCACCGCTCAGTATGGCTCACATTCGATATGGGTGAGGAAGGAGTGGAATCTGGCACAATAGTGCTGGAATTCAGGAGGGCTGACTTTGGGAGGATGGGGAAGTGGAAAAGGGTACCTGGCCAGAATTCAATCTAGTATGGACACTAACCAGAGGTGGGAGCTCATAAAGCTGGGGATAGTGGAGGCAACCAAAACCTGCTGCAAAGTCCAGAGCAAGAAGACTAGGGCTAAGAAACCGATCTGGTTGAGCAAGGAGGTCATGAAAAGGTAAGGAGGAAAAGAGCTGCCTTTAGAAAGTACAAGAAAACAGGGAGGGAGGACAGGGAGGATCACTTGACAGAATCAGAAGGTGACAAGGGCAGTAAGGGAGCAAAGCATCTATGGAACTCAGGCTTGCACAAGGCATTAGAGGGGGAGAAGGACTTCTTAAGTACATCAAGGAGAAAAGGAGCAGTAAGGACCACATAGTAAAGATTAGGAAGGATGGGGTTGGTGGAAGCAGGGTGCGATATAAGGAAGCACTAAATGAGTACTTCTGCTCAGTATTTACTAAAGAGAAGAGGGGTGACACCTAAGGTGAGAATGGCAGAAGCAGGGGGAAGTGGTGACAGATGGGAAATCATGGAGAGCAGAGTTAGAGGGTTTGAAGGCACTGAGGGTGGACAAGGCGCTAGGCCCAGATGGCATCCACCCAGGGGTACTGAAGGAGCAGCAGAGGTCCTTGCAGGACCTTTGGCAGACCTATTTAATGCCTCACTACATTGGGTGTGTACCTCAGGACTGGAGGATGGCTCATGTGGTGCTCCTCCACAAGAGTGGCCCAAGGATGAACCAGGAAACTACAGACCAGTGAGCCTCACATCCATCGTGGGTAAGCTAATGGAGACTATCCTGAAGGAGAGGCTGGTGGCCCTCCCAGAGGCCAAAGGACTACAGGACAGCAGACAGCATGGCTTCATACACGTGGCAGATCCTGCCAAACCAACCTGGTCGAGTTCTATTACTGGTTAACTAGGCAACTGGACAGTGGCCATGCAGTGGATGTCCTGTATCTGGACTTCAGTAAGGCATTCACTCAGTGCCACATGGAAGGCTGGGAAGGAAGTTAGTAGTCACAGGGCGGGTGCAAGCTGGTGAGATGTGTAGGAAACTGGCTGCAGGGTAGGCAACAGAGGGTGGTGGTGGGTGGGGAGCCTCACACCCAAGGGCAGTGACGAGCAGTGTTCCACAGGGCTCAGTGTTGGGACCAGTGTTGTTTGGGATATTCATTGCAGACATATCATGGGACATCAAGAGCAAGATCAGTCTGTTTGCTGATGATACAAGGTAGGCGCTGTGGTGGATGACCTAGGGGATGGCAGGGGTTGCAGGATGATCTGGCAAAGCTTGAAACCTGGTCAGACACCTGGCAACTGGGGTTTAATGGCAAAAGTGCAAGATGCTGCATTTTGGGATGAAGAACCCAAGGAGGAGTTACCAGCTGAGGGAGTGCAGCTAGCCCAGACAGAGGAGGAGAAGGATCTGTGTGTGCTCATTACAGGGTCAATGAACAACTCAGCACAATGTAGGAAGGCAGCTGCAAGGCCAGCAAAATGCTGGGTTGTATTGCAAGGGTATATCCTCAAGGAGGAGGAGGTGTTCTGCCACTGTGTAGGTCATTAGTTAGACCACACCTGAGTACTGCATGCAGTACTGGCGTCTGTATCTGAAGAGGGACATTAAGTTACTGGAGGGGTGCAGCGCAGAGCAACAAAGATGATCAAGGGGCTGGGGGACTTATCATACGAGAGGAGGTTGAAGGAGTTGAACATGTACTCACTGGAGGAGAGGAGAGACAGGGTGACATGACTGAAACCTTTAAATACATGAAAGGAATAAACAAGACGGGTACAGAGGGGCTGTTCAAAGTAAGGGAGGGAGGGCCACCAGGGGCCATAATATGAGACTGGAGCGAGGAAGGTTCCAGGAGGGAGATGAGGAGACACTTTTTACAGAGAGGGGATGGCTAGGTGGAATCGCTACCTGCTGAAGTGGTATGCAGTAGAACAGTGTACTGCTTCAAACGAGGATGGGACAGGACAAGGGGAGGGTTAATGAAGGAAAGGGTGGAAGGGAGGCAGCTGCAGAATAAGGGATGCTAGCTGCACATTCGAAAGCAGACTTGAAAGACCTCTAGGCCTTTATCTGCTGGCAAATTTCGTATGTTTGTTCGTATTCCCTATTCAAATCCGGTGACTCCAGTGATCTAAACAACTACCAGCCAATATCCCTCCTACCCACTCTGTCAAAACTACTTAAGAAGGTTGTCAGCACTCAACTCAGGCACTACCTGGAATCGCTCAATCTGCTAAATGAAGCACAATAGGGCTTTAGACCTTGCCACAGTACCATATCCACCCTTGCAAAAGTCACAAATGACTGGAAGATAGCATTGGATGCTAAGAACTATGTTTGTGCCTTGTTCCTTGACTTGAGCAAAACTTTTGATACTGTGGACCATGACCTGCTTCTGACTGAGCTGGAATACATTGGTATTGGTGAATCAGCTCTAATAACTACTTGACAGATCGTAAACAACTTGTCAAGCTTTTCCTCGCCAAAACACCTACTGAGAGGTGTACCCATGGGTCTTTTTAGGCCCTCTACTATTTGCCATTTATATCAATAACATTAGTAAGGGCATTGAATCTGCAAACATTCACTTATTTGCTGGTGATGCAGTTTTGTACATTGACAGACCCACACCAGAACTAGCTTTCAGGGACTTGCAACATAACTTTGACCAACTTCAAGCAAACCTCTGCGTTTGAAGTTACTGCTAAATGCAAAATAAACAAAAGCTATGCTGTTTGCCCTGGCCTACCAGTACCACTAAGTCCTATGCTTCTGGCACTTCTCTGCAAGCAAACACACTCCTGGGTGAACCTCCGGAGTTCATAACTGAATTTAAATACCTCGGGTTTTGAACAGTTACTGTATCAACTTGTCCTCAGTGATCATATCGAGGAGCTATCCAAAAGTTAAAGCAAAGACTCAGTCTTTTCTTTCAGATCAGAATCTTCTTACTCAGGAAGCAAAACCAGGTTAGTCCTGACTACTGTCATGCCCCTTCTGGATTACCTGACCTCATCTATGGCCAAGGACCAACCACTGTCTTGTCCAAACTGGACACTCTTTATCACCATGCTATTAGATTCATTACCGGACTACCGAACATTACCCACCATTGCACTCTCTATGCCAAGGTAGGCTGGAGCTCTTAATGCCAGAAGACAAAGAAATGCTGCCTATTGGACGTATATATCCATCATTAACACACTCTCGTATATATTTCAGATTGCTTGCCTGTCTGCAGGGCCAGCAACTATCCACTGAGAAGCCTCTCGTACACCTCTCTATCAGTCTCTAAGATCAGGAAACATTTTGGTATAGCTGCTATAAGCCATGCTCTCCCAATTCTGTGGAACTCTACACAGAAAGCTCTGAGGCGTATGAGCTTCTTGAAGTTGTCCACTTTCAAAACTCTCTACTTCAGCACCTTCAAGGAGGTCTGTGATTGTTTCTGTCGATGACGCTCTTATCTCTACCCTACTCTAGTCTTCTGAGTTCCCCTACCTCTCTGTGGCTCTGTATACCTTCACCCCTCACTACCTTCCTTTCAGTCTTGCATGATCTCACCCCTCAGACCTGCATGACCTCTAGTGCCTCACTCACCTTGAGTTGAGGCTATCCTTGGACAGAGTAAATCCTGTCTCTTTCATGAAACACTGTAAACTGTACTTGTACTAGGAAACTGTTGATTTGGTCTCTGAGAGCAGTTGTATCATTAGCACAGAATATGGTAGCTTATAGTATTATAGTTGCAATATTACCCTATGTACACTCTGTACGTATATTGGCAACTTATTGTATTTTTAATTAAATATACTTTATTTGTTATTTAATATTACAATCAACCTCAGTGCAGAACATAATACAGGAGATAAAAAGAAAAATGAGAGTACATTGCATTGGATGCAAATTTCTGTATCAACCACTACCCTCTCCTCCAACCCACCCCTTTCGGCCCCCCCATATATGTGCAGTACACATACAAGAAAGAACAGAAAACATGTAAGTACATTACCTAGGATACAAGTCTGTGTATCAGCCACTTCCTTCCTCCAACCCACCCACATTTTAACCCTCCATGTATGCACCCCCAGAAAAGGTCCCCCCTCTCCCCATTGCCTACCTCCCCAGCCAGTACACACCTTGTAGTGTTACCAGTATTTCTCTATTTCTACTGGAAGTAATTTTAAAGTCAGTCAACTAAGGGAAGAGAAGGAAGGAGGAAAGCTACATCATTTAAGGGCTAATAATCTACCACCAATATTCCTTGGATCTATATTCTGCCACTGACCATAGGTCATGGAATTTTTCCCACCTAGCATTGAACTTAGGCATTGTGTTCCTAAGGCTAGCAATAGTTTTCTGATCCTTAAATTATTTAATAAGCCTGCCAACCATTCTTGGTAAGTGATAACCATCTGGTCTTTCCAATGTTTTAATATCAGGGTTTTCACCATAAGTGAGATTAAATTTATATAGTATTTATATACTATCTCCTTTCTTTCACATCGATTTTTGTGTAATCTCTCCTAGCAAGCAAACCTCAGGGTGATAAGGTCTTGTAACCCCAACATTAGCCCTAATTTCTAACCATAATGAAACAACTAAAGGACGTTTCCAGAAAATATGAATCTGGGAACCCTGAGTATGACCACATCTAAAACATTCGTCTTTTGGCAATTTACCCATCTTATACAGCTTCACCGTGGTCAAATGCATAGTGTGTAATATACAGTATTGTGTCACTCTAAGCCTATCATTTGCACTATATATGTAAATTCCTTCCAGATACGTACCCAGTTGGCACTGCTATTTGGAAGAGTATCCGTCCAGTATTGTGAGTGGTCCGCTGTGTTAGAATACATTTTCTCATATAAGGTCACCACTAGCCCAGATACCGGATGCTGAGATCCACTTTGGTTTTGAATTCAGCCAACAATTCACTGTAATTAATATTCCACTGGTCAGCACCAAATGAGTAATAAGCAGGTGACTAACTTGATAGATATAAAAGGCATATTTAGAGGTTAAGTGAAACTCTCCATTATATCTTGGAATGAAAGTATCCTCCTAAGTTGATTATATCACTGACTCTTGTATTTGGTGGTATACCCAGCCTATGTGGTGAGAGAAAAGCTTCCGATTTTGAAGTTAGGGTTACTAAATAGCAGTTGGGAAACATCCTAATATTGGCAGTGTCTAAGGTTTTACACACCTGGTTATGAACCTTAACTGAAGTATAAATAACCGTAGATCTAAGTGACTTAGGCAGATCCTTGGGAGTATATGCCAAAAGGCTATCATATGTTATTTTGGACCCTGCCATAAGATTCCTCTCTATTTGCAGCCATAGGGCAATATTGGATTGCCTATCCTTTAAAGGCACCTTCACCCACCGCATGTACTTGGCCATATGACTTGCCAAACAGTAGTGATAAAATTCAGGAGCTTCAGTCCTCCTAGTTCTTTCGGAGCACTTAGGCATTTATAGGATTTCACAGGGTTTATTTTGCCACAAGAATTTAGTAATTATGCTCTGCAGTTTCCAGAACCATGATAGGGGAAATAAATATTTAATATATTTAAAGGGTAAAATATTCTGGCAGTACGTTCATTTTGAATACATTAATTCTACCCTGTAGTGAAATATATAAGGGGACCATCTAATTAGATCTTGCTGAATAATTAGGAGAAGATTGTCTAGATTAAGTTTTTTCAAGAGAGAGACTGAGGTTGACAAAATGATTCCCAGATACAGTATTTAAGTCTATTAGTCCAGGCCATCCTAAACTTATCCAAATCCCTTTACATGCATGAACGTTATGGCATAACTTCTGTCTTATTAATATTCAACTTGTATTTTAACAGTCTACCAAATTCTCTACTATATCTAACATTTTAGGATAACTTCTGTTGGGTATGAGAGATGAAGTAAAATGTCATCAGCATAGGCTGACAATTTCAGCTCTAATGGGCCCACTGAAATGCACGTTATGGATGGGGATAATTGGAAATTATGAATTAAGGTGTCCAAATGCAAGTTAAACAGTAATGGCAATAATGGGCACCCTTGATTTAGTTCCAGAATATAACCGAAAGTTATTAGAAAAACCCGTTACAGTATATTTTAGCCATAGGGTTAGAATATAGATGTTTAATCCACCAATAATTTCTTGAGGAAACCAAATTGAGACATAGTGTTAAAAGAGAAGGCCAACTAACCCTGTCAAAAGTTTACGCATCCAGAGAGACCAGGACTATTGGTACCTTTGTCTCTCTGGATGTGGAGAAGATATGGGCAAGCTTACGGAAGTTATCTAGAGGGTTTCTACCACCAATAAACCCAATTTGTTTAGGGCTAATTAAGTTATCCCAAACTTGGTAATCCTCAAAGCCAAAATCTTAGCTAATATTTTAACGTCATAATTCATCAGCTAAATTGGCCTGTAATTTGCTATCTTATCTTTAGGTTTCCTTGGTTTTGTAGAATAATGATAGTGGCTTCTAACAAGGTAGAATCAACAATCCCATAAGTGCAAATACAGGAGTATAATTATTGGAGAATAGGAATGAGCTCTTTTTCAAAGGTACAATAAAAGTGTGATGGAAACCTGTCTGGTCCTGGAGCTTAGTTAATGCAAGAGATTGAATGGCAGTTGATATTTCCACCTCCGAGATAGGGAGGTAAGGTAGGCTCTCTGACTTTGATTGAGAGCAGGAAGAAAGTCTAGAAAGATACTGTTATATCTCAGTTTCCGTGGGACTGTTGGGTGGGTGACTATAAAGATTTCTATAAAACCTTACAAATTCACTCACTATAGCTTTAGGAGTTGTCAATATATTGCCACCCTCCACTGTGGTTATATTGGCTATTAACCTCAACTCTTCCTGCTGTCTTAACTTAAGAGCTAGGAGGTGTCAGGACTTGTCTCCTGATCCAGATACCTAACATGGGTTTTAAACAGGGTATATTCAGCCCTTTCTCTTAGGACACTTGCATATTGATCTCTAAGGACCTCAACCAAATTAAATCTGCAATTGTAGGGCAGGCACCCATCTCACTCTCCAATCTCTGAATGGAATCTAGCAGGGATTTCCATACTGCTTCTCTTTTTTCAGGTCACAGCTAGCCTAATAAATTCTCCCTTAAAAAACATTTCAAGGAACACCAGAGTTGGTTGTATGCCTTAATAGACCCCTAATTTGTTCCATGTATTTGTTAATTAATTCGATCTTATTCACAATGTCTTCTTGGGATAACATTGTGTATTAAGCTCCACTGGGTAACTTTGGGGATTGATTGAGGTATCCTACCCTCCAGCCAAATCATAGAGTGGTCTGATAACATCTTGGGAGAATCCCACAATCCAGTGGGCTCATCATCATAACCCTATTAACTAAAAAAATCTATCCATGAATAGGATTTATGGTAGGATGAATAGAAGGTGAATGCCTTTTCTTTTGGGTGTAAGAGACGCCAAGGGTCTCATGAGATCCAGCCCTTCCATCATTTCATGCAGAGATTTTTGTGCAGGGATAAAGTTGGTTTATTCTGTGTGGATCTATCCAACTTATTCCCATATGTTATATTCCAGTCTCCCGCTAATACCATTGGCAGTTGCTTAAATGGAGCTAACCTGAGAGTTAATTGGGAGAAAACTCAGGGAGGAGGATTAGGCCTATATATAGTACCTATAATAGTTTTCTATGATCAATCAACCCCTCACAAACAAAAATCTCCATTGTGGGTCTCTGATCTCTTGTAACAATTGAAATTGCAACCCATTGGCTATTAAGATAGCAACCCCTCTGCTAAGTGGAATTACCAGTGATATAAACCAGATCAATATAATCTCTTTGAAACAAATTGCCTTCATCCCCTACAAGTGTGTCTCCTGCAAGAACATGATATCCGAAAGCACCAGTGCTAAGTGCTTAAGAATTTGGTATGCTTCACTCTAGCTCTTGACCCTTTAATATTCCACGAGGTTATTCACATTCCTTTTGTGAGTTTGGTATATCTTCCCTATTTGAGTTTTTAGTTTTAACCTGACATAGATTACTTTTATCTTAAGGTATCTCCTCCAATACTGGCTTTCTCCCCAATCCCCTCCACTAAATTATATAGTATACTGGCTATAAAATTGCAACCCCTATCCCCAGCTAAACCCTCCCCAGGCATAGGTTCATAGCTGTAAGTTATGACTTTATAAAATAATATGGCGAACTACCCCAGTCCCTGAGACTGATTACACCTCCCCACTTCTATCATTTTACCTCATGCCATATTAAGTCTGACTATGCTCTCATAATGATATTGAACTTTACGCTAACTACATCCTATCCTACTTTATGAGTATGAGTCTATAAAATCTTAACCTACAACTCTCATGGTAGAACTGTAAATCTGCCAGTCTTACTTCAAACCTTTACTTCGATCCTTATGCCAATTAACTTGCCCTGTCAGGTATATGTAATAATCCATATCTTTGTCCAGAGATTCTTTACATCACAAAAATCCACAAATCTCCTATTGGAATTGAAAACTTAGAAAGTACTTCCAGAGAGAGCCAGCTGTACTGCATTTTAAATAAAAGCCAAATATAAAGTGAAAGAGTCAACATTTTCGGCTTTCATAGCCTTTTCCATAACTCTCAGTTACTCTACTATGCTATCTTAATATCCCCAGAACTCAAAAAAAAGGAAAAACAAAAAGGATGTATTTGTCATTCTAACAGTAGCCCTCAGCTTTCTTTATTAGAAAAATTTACCACTAAATAATAAATTCCAGTATTCAAAATGACTGGGTAGAGTTCCATGCACATTACTGTGGAAGACTTTATGCTACTAAATGTCCACTAGATGGCAGCATTCACCGCTATGTGTCTGCATCCTGAGCTCATATTATTAAGTCTGGGTACCACTTTTTACAACTTTCTGTGGCCAAATCCAGGGTATCAACTGAGTACCAGTAACCATCCTTATTAATTTGCAGAGTGGCAGGGTAACACACTCTGAAGCGGATCCCAGCAGATATTAATTTGGATACCAGTGGGTGCAGAGCTGAGCTCTTCCGCACACTGTGTAAGGGAGATCTTGTACCACATGCACTTTCTTCCTTTCCACTGCACTTGCTACCTTCTTGAGCTTCTGCAAACCTGCTGCTTGTCTAAAAGTTCAGCATTCTAAAGATGAATGGGTGAGGGGTGACCCCACTGGAGGCATAGGGCACAATGATCTATGGGCTCTTTCTATAGTATAGGTAGACCCATTAGGAGAGGGCCCAGCTAGCTTCTCACATAACTTTTGTGCAAATATGATTGCTTGCCGCCCCTCCTCACCCTCTGGCAGGCCAAGGACCAGAAGGTTGTTCTGCCTTGAGCAACCTTCAAGATCCTCTAGTCGGTCTTCCACCTTTTAATTCTCTGTCTCACACTAACAACTTCTGGGACTAGCTTCACTCTCCAATCCTCCATCGAGGAGATCCAAGCTCGCTATCACTGCAAGTATTTACCTGTTCCATGCCTGGTTTTTAGCCCTTTAAAATCAGTGGCTAGGGTTAAGAGAGCTTCTTTCATGGTGCCAGCTCTTCCAAAACCGCTCTTCCGAAAGAGCGACTTGCTGCTTTATCGAGGCGGACCTTCTGAACCACCCGCTTAGGCCTTTTCGGTTTTTCTCTTCCTGGCGCCAACGGTGGAGTGTGCCGAGAGCCGGTAGTTTCATTTCTGTTTCCATCACTGAAGCTCTGCTCTAATCAGATGATTGAGTTCATCTAGTGGTCTTCTCGGTTTCTGGTGAGTTTACCTCCGCACTTGGGGCACTTGGACTAGGAACAGAGCAAGTATACTGGGGAAGGCAGGGGAGCTACCAGTAAGAGCTTCTCACCATGCAGCCATCACACCGAAGTCTCTATTGGCAACTTATTGTTTTCTCTGTACATATAATATCATTGTCTTTATATATTGTTTTCTCCTTTGATGTAAATTCCTTTATGGCCTTCCAGGTCCACCTTGTGAATGAGTTCTCCTCAATGGTGTTTCACCTGGTAAAATAAAGAAATTGATTGCTTGATTTTGGAAAGCGTGGAAAGCTGCACGGGACTTTTGTTATTTGCACAGGTTTCTTTGCTGCCCAGAAGGAACTTAAAAGTCTCCTGGATCCTGTTGTGAATAAAATCCCATTTAAGTGCCTTTGGGAAAAGGAGAAGCAGTCATTTCAGTAATTTTTTAATCACAGTTTATGCAGACTGAATTTTAAAGGAAATTTTTGGATGTTTAATTGGATTGGATTTACTGAACTGAAGAAAAGTCTTATCAGAGATATACAAGAATCTATGTTTAGTTTTGTACTAGTGGTTAGAAAAAGAGTAATCTATTCACTGCACTTATCTATCCTGTTTGGTGTGGTTTAAGCACTTCTTACTGTGAGGGTGTTTTAATTGTTATAAAATGGGTAGATCATGTCAAACCAATCTTGTGAAGTTCTACGAATGGGTAACATCAGAGCTGGACAGGGAAAGCCTCTGGATGTATTGTTCTTGGACTTTGGCAAGGCATTTGACTCTGTCCCCACAATGGTCTGGTGGAGAAACTGACGGGATTGGGAGTAGGCCCTTTGATGGTCAGATGGATTGAAAACTGGCTAGCTGGACGCACTCCAGAGAGTAGTGGTCAGTGGGGAGCTCTCGAACCCTAGAGAGGTCGGTAGTGGGGTACCACAGGCTTGGTCCTGGGTCCAATCCTGTTTAAGCCTACATATCAGACATCAGGGAGGGTATAGGGTGTGAAATGAGTCTCTTCACTGATGACTCCAAGATGGGAGCAGTAGTTGAGGGGAAGAGGGAGGTTGGCCTGCAAGGGACCTGGATATCCTGGAAAGCTGGGCTCAACATAGAAATTAAATTTCAATATCACCAAGTGCAAGGTTTTACATCTTGGGCAGGGAAACCCTAAACACAGGTACACCCTGGGAGAGAAGGCACTGGAAGCCTCAACAGGTGAAAAAGACCTAAGGGTCATGGTGGATGCATGTATGAATAACTCTGAGCAGTGCAGGAGAGCGCTAGCAAGGCAAACAGATTGTTGGATACATCGTAAGTGGGGTCACCTCTAGGAGCAGGGAAGTGATTCTGCTGCTGTACAATGGACTGTTAGACCACACCTTGAGTACTGTGTACAGTACTGGAGACCACACTTGAAAGGGACATACAGCTCCAGGAGAGGGCAGAAGAGGGCAACTAAGATGATATGAGGACTAGGGATTTGACTTATGAGGACAGACTTGAGGAGCTCTGCCTGTTTTCATTGGAGGAGAGGAGAGATGGGGGACATGATTGAGGTCTTCAAGTACCTCAAGGGGATAAATAGGGTAAACATGGAGGGATCTAAGACTAAAGCAGGGAGGTATCACCAGAGGGCATGGTTTGAAGTTGGAAGGTGGAAAGGTGAGGGGGGAAGAGGAGGAGGTTTTTCACTGAGAGGGTGGTGTACCCTTGAATGTGCTGCCTGCTGAGCTGTTCAGAGATCCACAGTGGAGGGCTTCAAGAGAGGTGGGACAGACACAGAAAGTGGATGTACCAGATGATGGCCTGGCCCAGTGGGGTGGGGATGGATGACAGGGTTTCTGGAACACAAGGAGGGAGGGCCTCGGCACCCAACTAGGGATCTGAGGTTCAAGCAGACTCGATAGACTGTAAGGCCTAATCTGCTGGCAATTAGTATGTTAGTATTGTAGGAGCTATTTGATTGGCTGAGAGCCACAGCAGGGGGTACATTAAGTTTCAATAGATGTCCACATGGAAACAAGTGCAAATTTGAGGTGCTCCATTACTGAGAGTATACATGGGCCCCGAATGTTCAAAGAAAGCAGCTGCCATTTCTGCCCTCAATTAGTGAGGCATGAGGGTCGAGCCCCCAGTTATGTTTTTTATGACAAACCAAGAGGGTTCCACTTTAAAATGTTAGTGCTAGCACTTCAGATGCTAAGCACACTACTCTGTCACAAAAACACAGTTTTTCCACCAAATGTGAAGTACTAGTAAGTGCTAGCATGTTATGCTCTAAGCGTTACTGCAAGACAGTCCTGCTCATTTCTGATGCTTTCACCTGACTGCATTTCATGCTCCCAGAAAACAAACAGAAAACACTTTTTGAAAAATCAATTACCTTACTGTGGCTCCTTTGTCCTCTGCCATTCTTAACTCATAAGTGCCCCTCCCGATCACCACAGAAGATACAGGCATTCCTGGCAACATTTCCAGGAGCACTGGCCTCCTATAGCAGTGCCTTCTACTGACAGCTCTGACAAACAGGGAAATGCAACTGACAGGCAGGGATTACTTTACATAAAACTTTGTTTTTAATATATTTGAAAAATTTTATTTTCATTCTATTCCAATATTTCTACTAATAAAAAACTTAAACTTATGCCCATTTTCTAAGCTCAATAATACCCTCCAGGGTGGGTGGTATGAGCGATACCTGACCTTCAAAGGGCTATAAAGCCCTCCGCCTGCAGTGTCGGGCCTCATTACGCCCCGGGTGGTTTGGTATTGCCCAATACCACCCACCCTGTCAGGTATTATTGCTTGCTTATTTCCTGTTGGTGTTAAGATCTAAAAGAAATGGTATTTAATAGAAAACTGAGAATGGATAATACTCAAATCTCTCCTTTGCAAGAACTCCCAGCAAGAATGTTAAAATAGCAGGGAGACAAACAAATTACTGACCATCTGAAAAAAAAGAATCAGCAACTTAACACCTCCATTCTGAGTGGTATTATAACTTCTTTTGAAATTCTAAGCAGTGCACAAACTGTGAAACATCAAGCTGAAGTATCTGATGCCCCTATTGTCCTAAATTATACAGGAGAGCTGGGGCAGAAATGTGGAAGCAAATGGCTATAGTGCTACTATTGGTACCTCGGGAGTTAGGCATATGTATCACTTCTTTAAGTCCTATGAATGTATATCCCACTCGGTCAAAAAAAAAAAACCTGCATAATTCATTTGACTCCGATAGTATGGGAAGTTCCCCAGTTTATGGAGGAAGTTTCAGGATCCCCAGTAGTTAATAGTAATCCTTCACTACCACCCTTGTCTCATTCAAACATAAACTCCCTCGATCTTACTAACTCTAGCTCCTGTGAATGCTACCTATAATCTCCTCAGTCCTCTCATTTTGTTCCTCCAACTATCATCTACCACATCTCCACCCCTCCTTTTCTCTCTATGTTACTTTTTTATTTCTTCTTTCTTTTCACCAGTCCTGACTCTTCCCTTAACCCCATCTCTTCTGAGCCCTCAATGATCTTTCCCTTTTGTTGACTAGTTTCAGCCTGGTCCCAGTTGATGATCATGCCCTTTGGCTACAATACCTGCCCTCTCAACTTCGCTCCTCACGTTTATCTTCATCTTCCACCCTCCCTCCTACTTATCCTGCTGTTACTCTGTTTTCCCATGTATACATTCTACTTATTCTAGCTATTGTATTGATCTACCATTGTAACCTAATATGCCGACCTATTTATTGTTTTGTTCCATTTCTGTAACTTGTATTGTATTTGTTCTGTGACGAGAACCTTTGTAAAAGAGCCTGGCTCAAAGGTACTTGTAATCCTAGTTGTAATAAAAAAAAAAATGTCTTGTAGGAACCAGATGTGGTGGGATTAGAAGCAAGTTCATAATCTGTGAATTTAGTGCATAGGAATAACAAACTTAAAGAGGTGACAGAAGATTTACAACATACTGTAGATGGTCTTAGAGGTATGGAAAATAGTCTCAATAACTCTAAATGTTATGGCAAAAGATAGGGATGTTCATTATTCAAACTATATAAGGCAAATTTGGAAATAATGACTGTATTTAGGAAACAGAAAACTTTATTCCTACTAGGCTGAGTGATGAGTTAATTGCTCTGTTGAGGAACCCACAAAATTATTTTTTTGATTTTAATGGAGCAACTGGTACTTAACAAGGATTTACTAGAAGAGTTGAAAGAACAAGTGGCCAATAATGAGAGTAGACTTAGCCAGATCTTGGATAATGTTGATTACCTGCAAGACAGGTTAGAGAAAGTAATAAAATCTGAGAAATTAGAAAATCTAGAAGTGGTTCTCTATACAGAACAGAGCTGTGATAGTATGCAAACAGATCAATTAAGACCCGATTTTAGCATAATTGATTTCCCAGAGTCTCCTAGGAAGGGGGTTGTGGAGGAAAATATTAAGGAAAAGGAGGAAATCTAGAAATAAAAATAAAGGAAATGTGCGAATAAATGTAAAGCAAGGAGAAAAGGTAAGAACTACGCCTAATTATGTGATTCAGACCTCACATGTACCATCAAAATTAGGGAAGAAATTGGAAATACTGGAAGAAGAGGTGTTAGGTTAAGATGCTATATAAAGGCAAATGAATATACTGACCCAGAACCTGTTAGAAGTAATGATGAAATTGGAGAACAGATTAGTAAAGATAGTAGTGAGCTAATTTTGCAGAAGGATTTAAAAAAAAAAAAAAATCTAGTGCCAGTTTGCACTGCATGGGACACACCCTTAATTACACTATATGGTCCACCTGATTGGGAACTTTTGAGGATGCTATGCTAGATTTTCATGTGCTGAGTTCCTCAATATGGAACTGGACATAGATCTCACAGAAGTTGACATCACGGAAATTAAGAGGGTACCAATTAAGGGAGCAACTATTATTGATGTTTATTTCAAATCCCTATAACGCAAAGTTTATTTGAGTCAATAGAGATTGGATGGCAGACAGGAAGGTATTTTGTTTTTCCCAATAGAGAGAAGTTTAATAAAGGTAAACCAAATTAGTTAATACCAAGGAATGGAAGAAGCAGAATTGTAACACTTTTTGGGATGAATTATATGATACAAGAAACAGATTATGGCTTGACTGTAGCTATCAGGGATCTCTTAAATTTTCTGATGGTCCCAATAGAGAGTCTTGGTAGCATTCAGGCAAATCGCAGGCACGAGGGGAGCAGATAGACATCTATGTATCCAATGAGAGATTAGCAGATTTAATTTTGCTCCAAGCTAGGAAATTAGATTATCTGGGTTTACACATGGTAGAACTAGCTGCCATTGATGAGGGATTTCAAGGATCTGGGTCCTCAGAATGTAGTTTTATCCTGCCTCTAGCAAACAGATTTATGCTGTTGACTGGGTATAATGAGTGACTACCTCTCCTGATGGCTAACCATGCCCTGGACACAGAGAATTTCAATTACCAAACTAGATTTATTACCTGGAATGTAGCTGATAGGCAGTCCATATGGGCAGATAAGGAGTTCCTGATGGAATATGAGATAATTTGTCTCCAGGAGACGTGGCACCATAAGGAGGCTGTTATTGAAATAAATTGATATGAAGCTTTTCAGGTACCTGGCCATAATGCAAGAAGCTGGGTAGGGTCTCTGGTGGGATTATTACACTGATTAAAATAGGTGTTTTTGGTAAAGCTGTAATTTGAAATTTGCAGATAATTATATAATTGTCTCATTTAAGTGTGTACTAATGGATATAATAGTGATGAATTGCTTATGCACCCCCGAGAACTCCGTTATTCTCTGAGGGCGTATGTCAAGAAATATCCGAGCAATTAAAAGAAGTACAATAAATATTTCCACAAGCAGAGGTACTTTTGCTGGGTGATTTAAATGCCTGAATTAATCTACATGATGGACTTGCAGACCATTCCTTTTTATGTTTAACCAAACAGTTAAGGTACCCTGTAGACAGTCCAAGAACAAAGTGGTAAACCAAAGTGAAAAACCTGTATTGGTATTAATTGAGGAAAATAATATAAGTCCCTAAATAGAAGATTAGATGGCGATAACTGACATGGCATGAGGGCCGTTGGTGTTGCGCTTCCCACCCCCAATCATCCTCTGAAGCAACTACAGGGTCATGAGGGCCGAGTTGGTGCTGACCTCCCCACCCTCTGAATCATCCCCTTAGCAACTACAGGTACGGTGAACTTGGACCACGAGATGCTTCCAATTAATCTGTTATGTGCAGCAGGTGGAAAGATTGCTTTGTCCTGTGCTGTAGCTTTGTTTGGTGCCTTTTAAATTTAAACTGGATTTTGAGGTCGGCCTTTTGGTCACTGCAACAGTGCAGATAGGTTCAGAATCAAGCCTCTTTGTAACTTAAATATAGCTTCTGCACTTCCACCTGTTGCCTTAAGAAAGACTGCATTTGTTTCTGCTACTTGTCCATTACACTGTGCCAGGAAGCCTGTTACATTGTTTAAGTAGCTGCCTGTAATTGTAAATCATAATGCCTAAGCTGACTGTTCCCAAGCCTGTATTTAAAATGGAACAGTACCTGTAGTTTGCACTAGTCTTTCAGTAAATCTCTCCTAAGCTTGTATTTCAAAGATATCAGCAGTTTACTGCATTCTAGAAATCTGTTCCCTAAGCCTGAACTTTATAACACCATCTGTACTTGCAGTTTGTACTACATTCAGAAATTAATTCAATGTACTTAGCTAGGATTTTACTGTCCATTTCTAAGTGGAGCCTTACTCTGTGTTTAGCACACTATTATCTGAAACCTCACATGCTAATTCAGAAGGAACTTGCATATAAATTCCATACCTTCACTTTCTGTCTCCAGTGGGTCATGATAGCCGAGTTGTGCTGCCCCCACCACCCAAATCATCCCTGAAGCAACTACAGGTACAGTGAACTTGGACCATGAGAGTGGCTTCCAATTAATCCATGTGTACACAGCAGGTGGGAAGATTGCTTTGTCCTCTGCTGTAGCTTTCACCCCACGGTCACTTTGCAACTGCTCCCACCTACCACACACACCCTCCCACCCTTAGCTGGCTTTAGCTATATAGCATATGGTCTTCGGGAGTAGTCGACTTGACTAGTGGTTTTAAGTCTATCACCCTTGTTTGCCATCTGCATGTTATACCAGTGGCCACTAGGGGTTGCCTATTAGATTCTGCAATTCCTATTCCCAGATGCTAACTGGATGACATGTACTGCAGCCACATCCAAGAGCAGGGTCATTCTCGATGTCCTGTGGGGACAGGCCTTAGACAGCTAGTATTGGAACCCACTCAAGAGGGAGCAGTACTAGACCTGGTACTCTCAAATGAAGAGAGGATCACAAATTTAGATGTCAGTAGACATCTGGGAACAAGCAATCCACTGCACAGTGTGCTTCACAATAAGCACAAGCATGGAGATGAGCCATACAAAAACAAGGATACTGGACTTTAGAAGGGCTGACTTTGGCAAAAGGGTGAATACCTGAGGAATACACTAGCAAATGGCCAAAAAGAAGGAGTGGAAGAACAATAGAAAAATCAGAACTGCCATCATAGAGGCAACAAGCCTTGTGTGAAACAAATAAAGAAATTAAAGAGGAATAAAAACCACTATGGTTTTCAAAAGAGGTGTCAGGGAAGGTTAAGGAGACAAAGGCTGCATTCAAAAGTATAAGGAATCACAGAAGGTGCACAACTGGGAACTTTATCAATTAAAACAGAAAGAAGTGGAGAAGACAGTCAGAAGAGCAAAAGCCCAAAACTGAGGAAAAAATAGCCAATTTAGTTAAGAAGGGGATAAAATAGGTATAGTACATTAGGGAGCATAGAAAGGTTTAAGGGAGGAATAGTAAGAAGATTAATAAGGGAGAGGGGAGGTGGGCAGAGGGAGATGGTGAAAAGAGATACTGAATGAATACTTTTACTCAGTATTCACAAAAGAAAATGAGGATGAGTTACCTAAACCAGACAATAGAAGCACTCTGTAGGGTGGTTGACACCAGTCCATTTACAGAAGAAAGAGTCCTGAAAGAACTCCTAAAATGCAAGGTAGACAAAGCAATGGGGCCTGATGGGATTCACCCCAGAATCCTAAAAGAACTAAGGAGGACCTAGTGACACCACTGACCACACTTTTAACAAATCATGGGAGGATGGGGGCGGTACCCGAGGACTGGCGAGGACAGATGTGATTCTTCTTCACAAAAGTGCGAGCAAGGCAGAAGCAGGAAACTACAGACTTGTATGTTTTACCTCAGTGATAGGGAAATGATGAAATCACTTTGAAAGAAAGAATTATTGAGTACCTAGAGGCCAGCGGGAAAAGGACCCAAAGCAGCATGGATTTACAGCAGGAAGGTCATGTCAGATGAATCTAATTGATTTCTTTGACTGGGTGACCAAAGTAATAGACTAGGAAGGGCTGTGGATATGGCCTACCTAGACTTTAGCAAGGCATTTGACACAGTCCAGCACAAAATATTAATAATCAAGTTAGCCAGCCTGGGAGTGGGTCCCAGGGTGGTAGCCTGGTAGCAAACTGGCTGCACAACAGGACACAGAAGGTAATAGTGAATGGAACACATTCTGAAGAAAGGGGATCACTAGTGAAGCACCTCAGGGCTCAGTACTGGGTCCAGTCCTCTTTAACATCTTTTATAGGAGACATTGCAGATGGTCTGGAGGGAAAGGTATGCCCTTTACAGATGACACAAAGATCTGTAACTAGAGTTGATACACAATGGGGGTAGAAAGGATTAGAAGGGACTTGGCAAAGTTGGAGGAATGGTCAGACATATGGCAACTTAAATTCAATGCAAAGAAGTGCAAAGTAATGCTTGGGAAACAAAAACCCAGGAGAAGAGTGCACAATAGCACAATAGCAGGGAGGTACTAACAACAACAAAAATGGAAAGGGACTTGGGGTAGTCATATCACATGATCTAAAGTTTGGTAAGCAATGTGAGAAGTCAATAAGGAGAACCAGGGGATACTGGGATGCATTGGAAGGGCATCACATGTAGAAAAAGGAAGTGATCATCCCTCTGTACAGACAGTTGGTGAGACCCCATCTGAGTACTGTGTGCAGTTTTGGAGACCCCATCTACGCAAGGACATAGACAGGATGGAAGCAGTCCAGAAGAGAGCAACTAAAATGGTGCAGGATCTGCACCAGAAACCATATGAAGGAACTGAGAGAGCTTAATATGAATACCCTTGATGAAAGGAGGGACAGGGGGACATGATAGAAACATCCAAGTACCTCATGGGAATTAACAAAGTCCAGGAGGTAGCATCTCTAGAAAAGAGATGTGTAAGAACAAGGAGCACAATTTAAAGATAGATGGGTGGCGGCTCAGGGGTAATGTGGAGGATTTTTTTCATGGAGAAAGTGGTGGATGCATGGAACCGTCTTCTTGGGGAGGTTGTTGGGTCTAAAACAGTGGGGAATTCAAACATGCATGGGGCAGACATAAGACAATTGTAGTGGGGTGGCAGGAAGTAGGCTGTTGGTTAACTAGAATCTGCAGCTTATCCAATAGGTAGGGAAATGGGCAGCCTGGGTGGGCCAAGTGGTCCTTATCTGCCCAATCAAAGTCTATGTTTCTATGTCTCTCTCTCTCTCTCTCTCTCTCTCTCTCTCTCTCTCTCTCTCTCTTAACGTGGCTTATCTGAGATATTTTCTTTTGCTTTTTCACCTTAATCCTCTCTACCTTGTGTCTTTTCTCACCTCATATAGGCCACTGTCTCTACTACCTCAGCATGGATATTAGGGCTTACAGACTATGTGTTGTCCATGACTGGGAAAAATGACATAGTCTGCCTAGGCGATTTTAATCTGGACTGGTCTGGGCCTAGCTCTTCCTGCTATCCTCCCTGACTAGCAAAGCCAATCTCATTTAGCTTATTCAGGACTCCACGAGGATCTCTCATCCTGGTGCCTGCAGCACACTATTAGACTGGATCCTCACAAATAAGAAGGAGTTCTTCCCAACTGCTGGTATGCTACCTGACTCGTAAGTGACCGTTGTCCAATCTACTGTGTTTGGGACACCTCTCATCCCTTCTTCCCCCGAAAGTCCTAACTTTTCCAAAATCTCTAATCTGAATGTGGGTGCATTCCTTCATGATTTAAATCTGGTTGACTGGACTCCCCTTTACAATACTGCAACATTAATATTGCTACTGACTATTTCAGCACTACCCTACTCTGTCTACAGAACCGGCACATCCTGTTCACCACACGTAGGGTAAAGGGGAAAATAACCAAATGGCTCAAACATCTCCTGCTCCAGCTCCTGAAGCAATGGGATAAACTCTGGTCATTGTGGAAATCATCTGCTCAGTTATGCAACTTTGATGCTTATAAGGCTTTACAGAATACTTGTAAAATGGAGATTCGTCTTGCCAAGAGTACATACTACAGGAACCTCCTCAGTTCCTCCACCTGCAACCCTAAATGGTACTGGGCACAAACTAAGAAAATTCTGGGGAACAATTTGCCTCTGACCCCTAATGATATGTATATCAATAATACTCATTGCAATCAACCCCTCACCATTGCTAATGCCTTCAACGCCTCTTTCCACTCTTCCCTCCCCACACCTGCCACATTCCACTCTGACCTGACTGCCTCTTCCCCAGTGGCCACTGGTCCCCTCCCTGGAGCTGTCTCTGGTCAAGCGTCATGATGTCCTTAAATTACTAAGATCTATCCCTGTCTGTGGTACTGTTGGACCTGATGGAATCCATCCTGGGATTCTCAAACAGTTTGCTGGTTGGTTAATGGTGCCTGTAACTAGGCTTTTAACCTCTCTATCTATTCTGCCTCTGTCCCCTCAGCCTGGAAAATGGTCAGAATTATACCTGTGTTTAAGAAAGGTGATACCAAGATCCTGTTTAACTATCATCCCATATCACGCCTCCCTACACTCAGTAAGCTGCTTGAGAAACTTGTCCATCGACAGGTCTCTGATTACCTTCTCAAATTTAATCTTCAATCCCTGTTCAACATGGTTTTAGGGCAGGGCACAGCACAATGACTGCCCTAACCCTGTTTACAAGTGATGTCAAAAGTAATATGGACAATGGACTACTCAGTGGAACTGTTTATAGACTTCTCTAAAGCATTTGATATGGTACATCACCCACTATTACTGGCTAAATTACAGGCTCTTGGTGCCTCAGATTCTACCCTGTCCTGGATTGCTAGCTACTTTGATAATCGCTTCCAGGATGTCTCATTCTGTAAGATTCTCTCCTCCACTTCTCCTATCACCTGTGGGGACCCACAGGGATCTATTCTTGGTCCCTTACTGTTTTCTTTTCCTTAATGACATCCCTGTTCCTTCACCTCATAGCAGTGTACTCCTATATGCAGATGACTGTGCTTTACTCTGCCTCCAAGTCTATGGTGGATATAAATCACAGTCTTTCCTTGGACTTTCAGGCCCTTCAATCCTGGTTTTCCTTGAACCACCAAATTCTAAATGTAGCTAAGACCCAGGCTATGCTTTTGGATCAGCTAAAAAGGTGCCATAGAGTTCTCCAAGCTTTTGGTCCGCTGCTGTGATGGCTCTGGTGTCTCTAACTCCTCAACCTTCAAATACCTCAAATTCGCTTGACCGGTACTTGATTTTGGTGCATATATCAATGAAGTATGCAGCTCTGTTAATGCTCAAATTGGGGTGGCCTATAGAGTACTCCACTCACTCACCCTGGCTGCTAGGATCTCTGTTGCTTGTGGTGTATTACTTCCTCAATTCCTATATGCAGTCCCAGTTTTTTCTTATGCTAACGCTGGAGCTCTCTGCAAGTGGGACACCTCCTATAATAATATCTGTAGATTTGTTTTATTGGCTCTCTCCTAATTCACCACTGTCTCCTCTATGATGCCTTACACTGGCTGTCTCCCTCTGCCCACTGTTTTATGCGCTAGGGTGTTTTATTGACTTCCTTACCAGAACCCCTAGGACAGCCACTCTGGGTGGCATGTTTACTCAGGTCTCTCACTCCCAAACTCTTAGATCATCCACCTTCCCAATGTTCACTATTCAGCTGCTCTCACCGCTCTTCTAAAATGGGTGAGCAAGCATTTGCCTATTTTGGTCCTAAGTTTTAGAACTCACTGCCCCATCATATTAAGAATAACTCTCTCCTAGATTTTAAGTGATCACTGTTTTCTCCTCTGTTCTCTTGGTACCTGTGACTGCTTTTGACCACTGTATTGTCCTCAGTTGTGTTCACGCTATCTATGGATAATGTCCTAAAGTATATATTTGTCTATTTGTGGATTTTTTAACCTTTTCTCTCCTAGCCAGGCTATTTGGTCTGTTCCAATGCATTTTGCCAATACTGTATCCAACCCTAATTGTGTGTTTATGCCTTAATTTTATCTCTGTTTTCATATCTAATTACTGTGATACTGTTGTCTGACAGGTATGTCCCTACTTGCCTAATTTGTTGAAATTGCTGTACCTTACTGTTTGCTATTATTGTATTGTTACTTTGTACTCTCCTGGGTCATGCCTGAAAATAGCAGGCTTGTTGCCTAGTGTACTTACCCAGCTACCAAAAGCTAATAAATAAATAAAGAGGAAGTTTACATATGTTTCTCATGGGGTTCTTCTGTAATTGCCTTTGCCTTTTGGACTGGTCAAATGTATTGTTGGACCAAATGTGAGGTGTTAATTAGGGCTGAAAGTTATCACTACCCTCTTGTACTGAAAGGTCAGTTAGGATGCATGATCAGGTCGCCTGAAGAGCCATTTCTTTACAGAAATTAGAGTGGATGAAAGATTGTATGGAAGCAGAACTCAGATAATGACATAGCTTCAATTATTCATAGGTCAGTACTAACCAAATCCTATGAGACTATTAGTAAGTATGATATTGACTACATCTCTAATGAGTTAAGTGCTCTTCAAGTGAAAATTAGATCATCTTTGGAAGTTTCAATAAAAGTAGGTAGGAAGTTAGTTATGGATTCTTGGTTTGATAGTGATTGTAGAAAAGCTAAAGTAAATCTTAGGAGATTCTATAGATTATATAACAAAGGTAGAAAACAAGTAAACCTTAAGTTATTGAGCAAGAAAAAGAGGGCATATAAGGTACTAATTATCAATAAGAAGAAAAGCTTTTATGAAGCTAAATGGGAGAAACTGCTTGAGGTAGTATATAAAAAGATGATAACGCTGTTACATTTTTTATATAAGGAATCGGAAAATTTAAATTAAAAATTAATATGAGTAAAACTAAAGCTATCATTCTGGGAGGAAAAAACGTATTAGTGGTACTTGGTTTATTGGACCAGATAAGGAGGAAGCAGTGTCCAGTTATGTGTACATAGGAATAGTGATTCACCAAAATTGTAAGTGGTCCTCCCATATAGAAATGGTAAAAGGGAAAATGAGGAAAACTCTGGCTGGATTAAATAGATTGAATTGCAAATATGGGGGTATGTCTATAAGGCCTTTGGTAAGAGTGATAAAATGAAGGTGGAAGCTCAACTGTTATATGGTTGTAAAATCTGGGAATCTAATATGACAAATAAACTGATGATTACTTTATCAAAATCATTAAGATACACTCTTAGGCTTGGACATTCCTGCTCATTGTCTTACATTTATTTAGAATTGGGAATAACTAATATAAATGCTGCTTTTGAATCAAGGAAGGTTAATTATTGGATTAGGATTAGTAATTTTAATAAAAATGTAGTTGCTAAGAAATGTCTGTTAGAAGAAGAATACTGGCATGAAATAGAGTACCATACTAGTTTTGGCTGAACAGTGTTTATCTCATCAGAGGAAGTATAAATTAGTACATTTAAAAATATTATGTAGAACAGAGTGTTCAAATAAGCTTTAAATATAAAAAGTATATAAATAAAAAACAGCAATTTCTGGAATGCAAGGGATTTAAAAGAAATTAAAGAGTCTAGGTACTGAAATGGTTTGCTGTAAATAAATATAAATACGGATACAAAAAGTATCTGGATATTTTATCTAATCCTCAAGTACACACTAATTTTATAAATTACAAATTTGAGCAGTTTCAAGTAAAGTCTTGGATTATAGATATAAAAACAGGCATATTTTCAGAGGAATGTGATTGTGGTAGTGGGGTCAAGGAGGATCTCTATCATGTCTTATGAATTTGTAGATGGTATAAAAACAACGATTTTCTGGTTGGGCCCTTATTTAAATAATTTGTATAGCATTGACAAAGTAGAACTTACTGATATTCTGCTTCATACTGAAGACTGCTGACAGTAGCTAGGTTAGCAAATTATTTTTCTATTACTAGGAAAATTAGGAGGCGAGTCAAAATTATATAGAATAGGTAATTATACTGATTATGATGTGCACTTTATAAGAAATCTGAACTGCTGTTATGTTACTTGGACTGTATTTGTTGTAGTTTTGCACATGGAAAACAAACTTTTACTATGTGAAATGGAAAACAAGATATTGTATTCCTTTATATATATATATATATTAATGCATGTACTGTATTTGTTATTGATTGTGAAGATTTGTAACCATACAATAACATTTTGATGATGTTAGGATATGCAGCTAAATATGGAGGAACAAGAGACTGACATACAGTAATTCCTGTCATTCCTGGAAATGCCCTTATGTTGTCTACAGAGCTGGTACAGGGAAGAGTTTGCCCTATTCCTGAAGAAGGACCAATGTTATCCACAAAGTCTGGATGTGAGCCTAATCCCATAATAAAGCTCTCATACTACACCATTGGTGCCTCCTCTGATACCTCATCCATGTTGTTCATAACAGTATTGCTCCTGTGATATATCCCCATTGTGCTACATAGAGGTTCAGATGGGAAATGTACTGGCATACCAGTTATTTGCTATAAATAGATAGGCATCAACTGTCTGGGAAGAAATACGATGCTGTGCAAGTATGGTCAATTGCACAGACTAGATAGGCATTAAGTGTTAGAACTGTTTATATTTAGATGATAATGCTTATGCCACTGCCAATGGACACGGACACTATGGAGATTGTCCTTATGAAGATGTAAAGAGGCTTCTGGGGCTTAACTTATGGCTTACGGTACCCTGAGCTTGCCTCCTCTTGCCATCTGCAGTCATCTTTACCTTCTGGTCCCCTGACTGCAGAAGTGGGAACCAGCAGGGCAGCATGCAGTGTCCATCAGAGCCCTTGGTGGGAGTCAAGATAAGGCCTGCAACATTGCAGCTGATGCTGCCTAGGTGGTCCCACAATTCCAGCCCTAGGACTGACAGCAAGGCTTGGACCAGGATGAAATGGAGCACCATGGGGCTTGGAAAATGAGTGTTTCTTTCTACCCAGGACAGAAAGTGGGGTTGGGGAATGAAGAAAGCATTGCGGTCAACATTTATTTATTTTAATAGTTTCAAGAAGAAAAATATAACTGAGCAAAATAGTAGGGCTGTGTATGGGCTGAACAGTATTTTCTGAATACCATGAATAGTAGGCTTCCGAATATTCGGATGCATTTTCGAATAGTTCACTATTCGCCACTATTAGGGAACTACTATTCGTGAGATTTCCACGTCTCAGAGCTTTTGTTGGCCAATCAAAAACTGTTTCTTGAGCTCAAAGGTAAGCACACATGTGACTTCCTCACCCTGATCTGTAGGAGACAGTGGTTTCTGAGAGCTGCTCTGCAGTACTTTGAGACCTTAAACTTGCTAAAATAAATTGATTTTTGCTTCACAGGCTTTTTGGGTCAGTATAGTTTTTCGATCAGTGTCAGAAAAGCTGTGTTTGGCTTTCTGACAGGTATTTAGTTCTTATTCTGTACTCAGTTACAGGGACTAGGAGGGCTGTCTGCTAACACCCTTCTCTGCTGCTGTCTGACATAGCTCCAGTGTGATTTTTTGAGTGGAGCACATTTTATTTTTTGTGTTTTTTTTTTTTGCTGTTGTCTGTTCCAGGCTTGGTTCCCTGAATGACTGATGAGGGTGCCTGCTACCTCCCCTCCTGCAGGTCACTGCTTATAATTTGCTGTATATGTGAAAAATATTTGATTTTGTGACGCTTCACCCTGCATGTGCATGCTTATATATATTTCATGAGGCAGGGCCACATATGTGCACAGCTGTGTGCCCACAGATTTTGAAATAAACTTCTTCAGTTCTAAGCCAGTCAGGCTTGACTCACTGAATCAGTATTGTTAGTCTCTGGTTCTGGGAGAAGAAGAAGAAGAAGGAGGAGAGGGAGGAGGAGGAGGAGCAGCAGTAATATAGTGCTTTTCATACACAGTGTATCACAAAGCACTTTACAAGCAATGCTAGACTGGAACTGAAGTGTCTGAATGTGTTGTGGTGGCCATATCACACATCATCACCCACACAGCCTGGATAATTGTATGAACCAGTTTATGGGAAGGGAATGTTGGCCAGGACACTGAGAATGTTCCCTACTCTTTACGAAGAGTGCCCTGGGTTCTTTACTTCTACCTGGACAGCACCAGGATGGGCAGAAGGATCTTGGTTTAACATCTCATAAAAAGGAAGGTACACCCCAGCAGCACAGCACCCGCATACTGCATTCGTATGCCAGCGATGTTTAGGTGCAAGTCCAATCCCAGTGTGGGACAAGAACCCATGACCTTCTGGTCCAGGGGTGGATATGCTACCAACTGAGCCATGCTGACACTGGTGACTCCCTCCCACACTTCTACAGCCCACTGCACACAATTAAGCTGTGCTGGAAATATATCCCCTGCCTGTCTGTGTTTGTGTGTGTGTGCACAGTTGTGCACATGGATTTCTATTGTTTATTGTTGTTTTGTTAATTAAACCATTGCACTTAGTGGGGCAGGCTTGTCTCACTGAATTAACTGTATGTCATCTGTCTGTTCCTTGCTCGGTTCCATGTTTGACTAAATAGGTTGCCCTTTTCTTCCCCTTCTTAGTAGCAGTGTTTTCTTTACTGCTACTTTTTTGTGGTGCAGTATAACTGGAAAGGTTGGTGTATTACTGTAGTTCCATAAACACTAAGTAAAGCATCACACACACAGGCACCAACGTAGTAATAGCTTGTGTTTTACCCAGTAACCAGTAGTGACCTGATCCCCATGTATTTAGCATCTTGCAAACATGCTTGGTCCAGCCCCAGCAAAGCATCTACACCAGTGGCCCCAAGTGTTGAGGGACAGGATGATAGACCACAAACATACAGCACATCCACACAGTTACTGCTAGTGTTGTCCCTGGGCTGCCAAACCCCAAACAATCTATGAAGAACAAAGGAAGCACTGGGGTGTTACAGTAACAAAAAATACAGTTAAGAGCAGTGCAGCATAACGTTGCCAATACATTTGTTTGTGCTAAGGCTGAGGATGCCAATAGAGCCCCTGGTGCTTTGACCAGAACCTGGTCTTTGTCAGGGTGCATGTCAGGAACATACAAACACACTGTGAATATACAACCCTTAAAAACACACACTATAAATAAGTGAAGTTAAAATGAATGAGACTGAGATGCCCTTGTAACAAAACAATCCACAACTAACATACCCAAGGATGAAACACTGCATCAAGATTATAGAACATAGTTCATGCTGTGGTGCCAGACAGTACGCAATGCAGTATCTTGCAAAATTGCTGTAATGTTGCAGTATGCTGCAAGCAGCAATGTAATTTAATGGCAATTAAGCCCTCCAGTCATTCAATATTTTGTGGCATGTCATTTACTGCAAAGTATTGAATTGCATCTTGTCTTGCTCCACTGTATATTATTGATATATAATACAATTCCAGAGAAGGTGGTGAGATAGACTACATAGACAATGACATATAGGTTTGTCTCTATATTCGATGGGCTCAAATATTGTTCTCCCAACAAGCCTTTTAGTTCTTGTAGCATTGATAATAGTACGACTACCACTAATACCTATTAGCAGTACTACTACTGCTAGTGTCACCACCTGTCCATCTGTACGCTCACTGTCACATCCTGTTGTGCAGTAGTAGGGGAATTAGAGCATCTCATGCTTTGTGCAGCAAGCAGCAGACACCACCACCAGTGTCCCCACTGCTACCATTATGGCTGCTACATCCACAGCCAGTGTGCTTCCCACCACCACCAGTGCCATTCTTGCAGCAGCCACCTTTCATCTGTCACCACTATTGCAGCCACTGCTACCACTATTCCTATGCCCATGGCTGAAGCACCTTCTACCCCATGTCTGTGACCATGAACACCCCTCTAGTGCTGACCCAATGAAGTGCTTGATATTGTTTTCAGAGTGCTATGTGTGTTGTGGTGGATCAAGTGTGCTACATGAAGCTCGTGTTGCATTAGTGAGAGCTCAATGTTGGTGGCTGAAGTGTCACTGAGGTATATATTGTATACCAGGTTCAATAGGTGATTAATGAAGTTGTTGAAGTGCTTTTTAAAGTTTCCTTAAAAACACCTTTTCTGGTCGAATACCAAATATTCAGCTGAATATTCGGAAAGGTATTCGCACAACCCTACTAAATAGCGCATTTCCAGATATGTCTTGGGGGTGAAGATTGTGCAGTAACAAGTTACAACAATAAAGTTACATTTATAATAACAATAATAAATGACAAAATGTACATGGTAATGTCATACATACACAGCCGCTTGGACGATGGAGGTGAAGTTCTTATTTAAATTCCCTGCCACACACCCACCACTACAATGGGATGCAAACTCCAGGAAAGGCAGTGGAGCTGGGACTGTAGCAGGGCAACACCACAGGGTGCACAATAAAGTGTTCCCTGGCCCCAGGGCAGATAATGAGGCCAGGAAAGAGGCAGCCATTCACACATACGGCACAGAAGAGGTAGAAAGCGAGCAGCTCAATTGCCAACTCTCTTCTCCAAACCCATGACACATGAATGGGTAGACAACCCAAAACAGAAACACAGTCCTGGTCTCAGGACAGATAGCAGGACCAAGACATGAGGAAAGTGACCCCAAGGGCTGCAGATATCGCAGCAAGAGGCTGTCAAATCAGACACAGAATATAAGCAAAGATGGTGAAGCCATATGTCTCCTAATATCTGACTGCATAAAAACTGCTTGAAAGCTTAGGGCTAGCAATATAGCCTAGCCTAGATGTTATTGTAGTAAGCTGTAAATTAGTGTGGTGCATCCTGCAGACATGGGTTTGATTCCTCACAACTGCTTGCATACTGTGTGATTCAAAGCAGGTAGCTTAACCTCCACAGTGCTCCTGGATCACCAGAAACAGCTACTTGTGCCTAGTGGGCCTACCCAGTTACCAAAGAATAAAAATAAATAAACAAATAAATAAAGAGATCAGAGCTGATCCATACAAAATGCCAACAAACTGCACCCAATCAGCATGCAAGTTTGTGCCAGAGCCTTCCTGCAGTCACTGCTCAGCTTGGCCAATGTTCTGATGCCTGTCTGGGAAAAGACTGACCAATGAGACATTTCATTTCAGCCTACCTAAAAGGATCTCAGACCAAGATTCTGGGCTCACTTTTGACAGTGGGAGAGACAAGGGAAGCTGTGAGCTGGTATCCACTGGCTGCCAGGAACTGCAGTCCTGGCAGGCCACTGAAAACAGGGTGCCCAGTAGAACATAAAGAAAAACAGATTTAATCAGATCTGAAGAGGCAGAAGGCATCAACATGGACTTTTTCCCTTTGGATACTGACTCCATAGAGATTGCCCCCTATTGACTGAGGCCACTGCTTACCACAGGGTCCCATGGAGCCACTGCCCAAAAACAGAGTGAACCAGGTGGTGGAGAAGAGGAGATCAGTGAGAGAAAACTGATGACCCGAGAAAGATGCCGCTTCCCATGAGGAGCCATATCCTGCTTCTGCCTGACTAGATAGCAGAGAAACCAGAGGTACCTGAGAATCTACAAAACCATCAGTAATCAGCTTAAAGTTTCAGCCCCACTACTGGTACAATTGTACTGTGTATTAGGACTGAGAGAAAATCCTGGGAGGACTGAGCTAGTCTAACAGGCCCAAGCAGAATACTGTGGAAGGCCAACTGGCCACCCATTTTTTTTTTTTAAATCATTGAATACTTTTTGACTCCTTGGCCAGAGCTGCCCTGACTGCGGCCACTGGTACTGCACCCTTGGACCAGGTCTGTTGAGTGATTCATATGCCCACACTGGGCCAGCCAATGACAGGAACCCCCAATAGGGACTTGCTGCACAGACACCTAGTGGCTATGTCTTCACAGGTCCGAGGGTGCAGGGCACAGCCATCAGCCGAGTGGTCAACCCACCATTTTTCCTCCAGGATTACATCCCCAAGGAGCTGGATGTGCAATGGCATTGGCAACATACCTATGGACACCTGCTGTGCACCACCCTCTTGTTGTTCCCACAGCTTGCAGTGTGCCCAGCTTCTGCTAGGTGCCACTGAAGTATGGTCCATAACCTCACTCCACCCCAGAGGAAGGACAGCAGTTGTGAGATGCTCGATCCTTCCTCTCCGCTGCCATTCTCTGGTGGCCTGAGTTAGTTCCCAAACCCAGGTCACTGGCATGGCACAAGGTATGGTGTCCAGTGCCTAAACCCTCAGCACCACCAGGCTGGCTACTGGCCACCCATTTTGATTAGAAATATGGGACCCTTTGTCTTCAAGTTAAATGCTTGTTTTGCTACAGTTTGGGTTTCTCCAAGTTAGCCTGCAACAGGTATGCTGCCATACCCTTCTTTTTATGGTAGCAACTGTGTCCCCAGTGAAGTGTGTAGTGAGTAACAAATTGTATTTCCAAAATAATAGTAATGCACTATTTGTTATTCAGATACAAATAACAAATAGTGGCACTATTCATGCATATTGGTATTCGGAAACACTACCCTAAAGAAACATCCCTACCCTCCTTCCCTCAACCCAATCATGTTAAACTACAACACCCATCCCCTCACCTTCTGTGACAAGCTGACTCCCACCCTCCTCCTCCAGCTCCAGCATCCACAATTGAAGAATTAATAAAACCTTCCATGATGAGCAACCAGCACAACCTGCCCAACTCCACAACTGGCTACTGTCTTCTCTTGTGCTTGTTTGTAGTAAAATCATTCCCTCCACTTGGCAGCAGCACCTGTTCCACTCCTCCCCCAGAACCCAAAATTTCATAAAGTGAAGCCCTCCCCCATCCCAAGGTGCAGGAAGGTGACTTGATTAACTCACTTTTCTCCATGATCGGCTGTTTTCTTGTGAATGGGGAAGCACTTTCTTGTTTTCACAAGTAAAACAGTTGATCGCGAGATCAGCTGTTTTATTGTATGAGCAAGATGAAGCAGATCTCCATTCACAAGATGCTGGTGGGTCATGGAGAGGGTGGGTTCTGTCAATTGTCTTCCATGCGGGGGCTACATTTTAAGAAATATGGGTAGTGGGGGTAGGAGAGGATCTGGGTGCTGCTATGGGAGTTGGGGGTAATTATTATTACAACAAACAAGTGCAAGGGGAGATGATGGCCAGACAAGGAGGTGGTTGGTTAGTTGGCCACCCATCATGGCAGTTTTTAATTTAACCTTCATTTATGGGTGCTGGGGTGGGAGTGGACTTGTTGAGAGGGTGGAGGACAGAGTTAGTAATTTTAACAAGATTGGTGGGGAGCATGGCAAGGGCTGTTTTTTTTACTTCCTGTCCACAATTACACAAATAACGATTATGAATATCAAATTTCAGATTATTTGGGGTTCTGAATATGAATATTCAACCAAGTATTCAAAATAAGGTATTTGCCCACCCTGCGCCTACTGCAACTGAAGAGAACTCTCAACTATGACCTTGAGAGGATTTAAGTTGGGTACGCCCACTTGGTGACTTGGGTGATTGCTGGACATAGGCAGATTATGAGGGCTACTCTACAGTTTAAAGCAAAGACTATTAAAGTGAACTGCCACCCACTGTTTCCATTTCCTATTGTCCCACTCTTGCTCTACATTTTAAATTTATTATGTTTTGAACTGCATTTCTTTGTTGTGGGGTTGTTACTGTTGTTACAGTGTCTGCTTAGTGAGTGGCTGTGTAGCACAGTAACTGCTATTTCCATTGGATGATGACAGCTTTGTGTGTTAGCATCTAGGTACCCCCATATTGCTTCCCCAGGTGGAGTCACCACACCACTTTTAGGCCTAAGTACCCAGTTTAGCACATCATCAGTAAATGCAGGCTGGCCACCTCAAAGTATTTGGAGAGGTAGTCCCTGAGGTCCCCATTGGTCACTATCCAGTAAATAGCTTTATTATTTTGGGGACTAGAATGGTTGAGCTAGGGAGGAGTATGGTAAATAAAACACTGTTGGCTCCTGGCATAGTACCATGCAAAAGGCATTTTGAGGGCTTTTGTTTTGAACATTAGAAACAACAGAGAAGGATGAAATGGGTGGTAAATGTTTAGAATGGGGAGTATGTGTCCAGGAGATTAGTCCTGACCACTTGCAGGAGGAGAAACATCATTTTCTCCCGCTTTTCATGCCCAAATGAGGAATACTGGATACCTAAATATTAGGTCTCAGAATACTAATATTTGGCCAAATATTCAGACAAAAGGTATTCCCACAGACCTAGACTATGGCTGGAATGCAGATCAGGGCTCTGAATGGATATTCAATGCTAAAAGGCATCCTAAACTTAGCCATACCCTATGTCCCAGATCAAATTGTAGGTGTACATTTGAAAAAAAAATGACTAAAACAAAAGTCACACTGGTGAGAAAAAGAGGAATTTAAGCTAATGGCTAATCATTTTTGTTTGGCCTCTGAAGCCAACCCCACTTGAAATGTGATTATTTTATTTTTTCCAATTCAGCTTCTGAAAGACTGGCATTATAACCATTTGCTTTTGAAAGGAAACATAATTGTTACAGATTTTTTCTACTACTGGAAATGCGCATGTGCATTCTGTAGTTTGTTTATTGTTAATCTAACAGATGTTCTGTTTTGTGTGTTTGTGTTGAAATACTCATTTTTTTCTTTAATTCATGTTTATGTTTGCTTACGCTTGCACAAAGCAAACATATTGCTATGATAGTGGATCTAAGAGGTTTGTCACTGCTGGTCCAATGCAAGAAAGTCTGCACTGGGCTTAACAGTAGCAGGCCAATGATCAGCTAAGCTGCTCAGAACACTGTTCTCTTCTTGACAGGTGAAAACTTTGTTGAGTTCAATGAAAAGAGCCATCTGTATCAAAGACTGTATCTCTTTGCCTTAATCTGCACGTCATCACCCAGCAAGCAGCTGATCAATGTCAAGATCAGCCTGCACCTTGTCCCCATCCCTACCTGTAGCAATCACTGGCCCCATCAGGCTGCGTACCCAAAGTGCCTACAGTTATCCCTATCAATAACAAACCAGCATACCTTCTGGGAAAGATTTCACCCCCATGCTGTCAACAATTCCTACACAAAAAGAAACCCACCCTACCAAGTATTCCTCCCACCTCATGGTTTGCATTTTATTCCCTTTAAAAAGATCTTACCCTCTGCCATATATCCCTGCCAACTCCCCATCACCTCCTGTGCCCTGTAAATATGAACCCAACACTGGGGCAGCCAATCCTCAGTGTCAGTACCAGAAATAAAGAAAACCATCCTCCATGTCTTTTTTTTTAACAACCTTTAAAAAGAAATGGTCTGTGTGTGCTACCACCCCACACCCCCACTGCCTTTGCCCCACCTAACTCACTACACAGCACCCACCACCACATACATCCCTACCCCTTACTTGCCTACCATGGTCCAATGCCATAATCCTTTCTGGACTGGGACATGTCCTCACTCTTCAACGCCAGAGCAGGAACTGAGGAAATCAAGTAAGCACAGATCAATGTATTTTAATGCGTTTAGAACTTGTACTCATAACTTGGTAAATTGTTAATATTTTTTCCCAAAACATTCAACATGACCTTTTGCAACTCCACCTCATGAACAAGGTAGGTGAAATTTTCAAACCAGTCCAGAAATGTGTTTCTGTAGTCATTCCAAGTAATCACCTTCAGGCAGGAGTTGAATGTCATAAGGAGACTATATTGAAAATCTGGGGTCAAAATACTACAAAAGCAACAAAGTTATGAAGGTACATTGAAACTTGTTAATGCTCACTCATAACTTTAGTAATTTTAATATTTTGACCCTAAATTTTCAACATAGGCATTTTTCCACACAACGTCATGATCATAACAGGTGTTATTTTTCAGATCCTGGCCAAAATGTGTTTTTGCAGTTGTGGATCAAAATAACTTTGGCCAGTACTTTATAAATTACACCTGTCACGTTCAGAAAGAGGGGTTATAAAAGCCTATGTTGAAAATTTTGGGTCACAGTATCACAAAACAACAAAGTTATTAAGAAACAGAGTTTTGTTTCAATTTTGCTCATAACATTGTGATATGTATTGATTTTGGCCCCTTACTACCCCACCCTCATGAACGTATATAACATTTTTCAAATCTCCTCCAAAACATGATTATTACATTTGCTACATAAAGTCACTTTAAACTGGATTTAGAAAACTCCACCGGCTGTGATCATAAGGTGATGTCATAACAAGACTGTGTTGAAAATGTGAGTCAGAATTTTGAAAACAACAGAATTATGAGGAAACATTTAGTTTTTTAATTTTGCCTCATAACTTTATGATTTTTGCAGATTTCGACCCCAAATATGCACACAGCCCTTTGTTACCACCACTTGATGAACTTGACAGGTGTCATTTTTCAAATCCCTTTGAAACACATTTTCAAGGCCCTCTGTGAAACCACCTTTTGACAGTACTTGAAAACTCCACCTGTCTTGATCATAATGAGGGGTCATAAAAAGACTGTTAAAATTTGGGGTCAAAATGAAAAACAACCAAAGTTATGAAGAAACATTAATTTTCTACAGCATTTACTCAACTTAATTTCTGCCATTTTCTTTTTTTTTTTTATTTTAGTCTTTGGTAGCAGGGTAGGCCCACTAGGCACAAGTGCCTGTTTTCAGGGCAACCTGGGAGCACTGGGTGGTTAAGTGACTTGCTCAGAGTCACACAGTATGCAAGTGGAGGTTGTGAGAATCAAACCAAGATCTGGCCTGCTGGATGTACCAAACTCATTCAGCCTCATTACTCTAACCTCTAGGGTATACTGCCAGCCCAATTTCAATGTTCAACATATCCCTTATGTTATCCCACCTCATAAATATCATAATAGGAAATGATAGATGTACAGAAGGCTGTAGCCCATATGAATACATCTTCCAGCAATCTAATGAATCACCCACGGTTCAGTAGAAAGTTGTCTATATTATTTTAAAGGTCTCAGGACTGTTGGTGTCAACTATAGATTTTGGGAGTGAATTCCATAATGGAATCATTCTTTGAGTGAAGAAGAAGCTTCTATTATCTTTTTGGGATAAATTAGTATTAGTTGGTGTGTATGGCTCTTAGGTTACAGTCCTGTGTATTGTAAGACATACCTAATTCAGCCATTAGTTCAGGGTCTTTGATAGTTTAAACATAAATAGTAGGTCACCCTGGTCCTCCGTAGCTCTACTGGATATAGGTTTAATTCTTGAGTCTCACATTATAATTTTTATGCATATTGCTGATCATTTTGTTACTCTCCGCTGCATCCCTCCAACCTATTCACATCTCTCCTCATATAAGGACTCTACAATGTTGAACAATAATCCATGTGAGGTATTACACAGGCTCTGTATAGTGGGAGAATACATACCCTATTTCTAGAGACGAACAATCTCTTTATATGGCCTATTGTTCTATTCACCCTGTTAATTACATGGCTACAGTGGTTTTAAAATGATAGATCTGATCTGATGATAATTTCAAGGTCTTTTTCCTCTATTACTGAATTCAGGAGTAGCCATTCAGTGAATATTAGTCTTGCTTGTTTGTATCTCCCAAATGCAGGATGACACATTTGCTGGTGTTATATGTCATATCATTTAGTTGTGCACAATCCTCAAGTTGTTTTATGTCATTTTTAAAGTTTAGTATGTCGTGATCTGTTTTTATTTGGGCAGCTATTTTGGTATCATCTTCAGATTTTAAAACAAAGTTCTTTTACATTTGTAGTCAAGTCAGATATGAAGACAGAAAACAGGATGGGTCCCAAAACTGAACCCTGTGTCACACCGTTGAAAATTAAACCTATATTGGAGATATGTCCCTAACACATACCCTTTGTGTATGGTTTTCAACCACTCTTTCACCCAATTTACAATTGTACAGTTTATTCTCAATTTTCACATTTTTGTTATCAAGGTTGTATGGGCACTTTGTCAAATGCTTTGCCAAATCTAAATAGACAATATCCACTGGATTTTATCATTGAGTAGTTTACTGATCTTCTCATAGAATACCAGATTACTTGTTAAACAAGACCTCTGGTTTTAAAGCCATGTTGAGATTGGTGTATTAATTTTTCTTTCTCCATGTCTTCCTCAAGTTTTAATTTAAGTAGGGATTTAAAGACCTTTCCCAGTACACTTGTAAGGCTGATTGGTCTGTAATTTGACATTTTGCCCTGGTTTCCTTTTTTGAAAATGGGGTGACAACTGCTGTTTTCCAATCATTTGGTATAGTTCCTGAGAATAGGGACATGTTGAAGATTTTGTACAGTGGTTCAATGAACCATTCATTAATTTCCTTTAGAAGTTATTTAAATCCCTTCCAGCATGTTTTGCAGTTGTACTGCAAAATCACCTTCGGAAGGGTCCACCTGGCTTGACTATAATGCCAGGTTATAAAAGACTGTTGGAAATTTAGGGTCAAAATGTGGGAGCTCACTGAAAGTTAGATATTGCCCTCAGTTGGCCTATCATGGGTAAATACAGTCTACAAATGTGTAAAAGCAGGACACTACTGGAAATGAAATACTGCATCTCATCAGGTCTATGTTGGGTAAATATATAGTAAAATATATAAAAGCAGACACTGAAAGAGCAGAGCCCCAATGACTTGTGCATCTTTGCTGCTCTATCATGGGAAAAACATATAGTAAAAGTTGAACTCCATTGCAAATGTAATGTGCCTTTCAGCTGGGCTATCCTGGGTAAATACATTACAAAAATCAGTTAAAGCAGAGCCCCATCAAAATGAGATTGCATATTGGCTGTGCTATCCTTGATCAATATAGTGTAAATATTGGGAAAAGAAGGATCCTCCTGAAAACAGGATAGCATCTGAGCTGTGCTATCCTGGGAAAATACAGTACAAACATGTGTCCAAGCAAGACCCCATTGAAAATAAGATATTGCATCTCAGATGGGTTATTCTGGATAAATATATTGCAAAATGCGTGAAAACAGGACCCTGCAGCAGAACCCCACTGAAAAGTAAATGTTACATTTAAGATGATCTGTCCTGGAAAAATACATTATAAAAGCAGGCCCACACTAAAATTAATTATCGATTTCATCTCCACTATCCTAAGTAAATGCAATATAAAACTGTAAAACCAGGACCCCATTGGAAATGACATTACATCTCTGGTCTATCTTAATATACAGTAAAATGTGTACAAGCAGAACCCGGACAACAGCATGCAATCAAACAACAGCACGCAGCAAACATTTGGCATTAACAAATGCTTGTTTAATTACTCTACTTTTCAGGGACCCAGGGACATCAGCTGATTTGATGCTCAGAATAAAGTCTTTGCTGGCTTCCTCTCAGTTGATGTCACCTGGTTCTGAGGTTCTGGAACTGATAAGTAATTTAAAAAGCAATTTAAATATTGGGGGAGGGTGGAAGCAGCATCAACAAGAGACTCAGTATAAAGAATATAGTACAGTTTTGAGATCACCATATGAAGTAGTGCACTAAGGTGATTAAACAGCACATGCCAACATTCTCAATTATTTTAAACACTGAAAAATTACTTATATTTCTTTCAAAATCATGTCCCCAGCTGGCCTAGTGATGCAGAAGCAGTGTACTGCATTGTCACTTGGGAAACCAGAACTGATATCTAATTATAGTGACTGAGTACATAGCAGAGGTAAGGTGTTTAGTGCCTCAGAGATGGAGGATGTGAGCTGCCCAGCACTTCATCCAGCAAAGGATTGGTACAGATATCCTATCAGCTGTGAAGACATGCTTCCCTTTTTGTTTGGAGGAAGGGTGCAACCATGGGCACTTATCAATTTAGTCAAGATGAAGAGATCATCAACATCTTTGGTTGTCAACAGCCGTTTTGAAGTTTATGCATAATGCATTTAACTGTTTGCCATATGGCTGAATTGACATTATAAAGACTAATTACATACTGGCTGGGATGACATGATAAAGAATAATTACCTACTATAACAGTAGATCTTTGAGAAAATCTCTTCTTTTGCAGATGTTATGGAACTGTAAGCCACTGGCATCAGGATGATCCTGAAATTTTCTGGTCAGGGTCAACAACATCAATGCAGTTCATTGTCATCTATATAATGTGGGTGTCCCCAATATCTCTTAGTTCCCACCGGAGACAAGTTCAGAGTATTACTGGACTGGCAGGGACTGAAGCTACCAGGATCACACCAGGCACACATGACAGGATATGGTAACCTTAATATGGAAGCCACAGTGGACATCAGAGGAGATCTGCTTGCAAGAGCAGGCCATATAGTCACCTGACGAGGAGGGAGGAGGGAGAGAGAGAACTGTGGCTCAATGGAGGACACTTTCTCAGAGATTTACTATTATGGTAGGTAATTTTTATTTTATTTATTTCAATTGCAGATTAATACATTTGAGCTGTGAACTTTTTACAAAGGTTACAAGTCGTAGTTACATAGGACAAGACAAACATGAAAGCACAAATAGGATCAATACAGTACATAGTTTTGATTGAGCTAATAACACGATAATACAGTAAAACACATAGTACACAATTTTAATTGAGATTATTAAACAAGTGCAGTCACAGTTGCTGAGGCAATCTGTAGGCAGGCGGGTAGAGTTGGGGAGGAAAAGGCCAGAATGATTAGAGTGAAGGGAAGGGGTAGAAGTTGGGAGGTGCAGTTACTGTGTTAGGAGGGAAGGGTAGAGTAGGGGAGAAAGGAGCATTATCATAGGACTGAAAGGGTGAAATAGGGGTGATGATAAAAGTAAGGTGATAGAAAAGTAAATTAGGGTTCCGTAAGTGCAAGGCATTTTGATGGTAGCAGCCAGAGTGGGATTTGTTTGGATGGTTGTTTAGGGAGGGAGGTGAGTCGGAGTATGATAGGAATCATAGATGGGGAGCTGGACAGCAGGTGACTAAATGAGACAGACACAGTGACTTGTCTGTGAGAGCAGAAGGTGGATCTCCTGTTTGAAGCGCCCAGTTTTCCCACAGTTAGTGATGGAGGCTGGGAGATGATTAAAAACTGAGGCCTCAGTAAGACAGTGTCTGCTGGGCAAATGAGGTTCATCTGAATGGGACATGGAGAACACCCTTTGCAGTGCTGCTTGCAGTTTTATTGGCAGTGGTGCATTGTAAAAGGCCAGCCAAAGAAGCAGGGATTGACCAAGCGAGCCTTTTTCCTCAATTAGGCAGGCCTGATATTTTAGACTTTCCTGTAGTGGGAGCTACCCCATCTCAGAGTAAAGTCTGCAGATATGTGTCATATATTCAGCCAACAGGACCAGTCTGCAGGCCTTGTTAGGGAGGGTTTTGATTCTTTTCAAGGCAGTGTCAGTCCCTGCGCTATAGATTACCAGCCCGTAGTTGATGATTGATAGTACCATGCTACTGGTGATGAGGTTCAAGGTAGGGATGTCAGAGCTAGTTAGAGTAAGATTTGAACCCATCTCGAACCCTGGTGTTCAGTTTCTAATGTAGAACTCAAACACTAGATGGTTCGCAAAGGGTTCAAATCTTTGTAAAATCCAAGTCTCGAATGCAAATTGGTCCCAGTGAAAAAATCTACTTTTTATTGCTGGTATCCAAAACTGTCAGCTCCCGAGAGTCCCAACTTCGGTTCCACTTCTGTTCTCTTCCCAATCCCATCCTGGTTCCAGCAGCAGTTACTATTGTTGTGTGGGGGGCATTGTGATGAGATTGGTACATACGTACTCTGATCACAGTCACCATCACCACCTGACCAACTGCTCTGCAGTCATGTGGTGTGGTCAGACCAGCACAGTAGTCGTGCATGGCTGTGTTCTTCACATTCAGTCTCTGAGATGGAAGGAGCCCTGCTGAGCCTGCTAGCATTGCGACTTGCAAGCAGTTATGAACTTTTTAAAAGTGAACTGACGACTTGCTTTGCCTCCAGTTAGAGTAAAAAATAAAAAAAAGCCAAAGTGTGGGTGGGGACGGGTGAAAAGGTGGAGGGACAGGGACCAAGGAAAGAAAGGCGGGTAGGAGAAAACAGTTGGGTCTACTCTCTAGGTGGGACACAGAGAGGGATCTACAGCTGATTGCCTGCATTAATTTGGAGTGCTGCTTAGTCTTAGCTGCTAACTTGCTACTATAACGCCTTTGCCTCCTGAGCTGTTTAAGAAAGATGAACTAGTCTAGTACTAGTACTCCTACTCATCTCTGTCTGGTGGAATTTGTCTGGAGACACAAAGCACCCTGAATGGGGAGGGGAAGAAAATAGTTAGATTTTGAGACAAAACAAAGTAAAAAAAACAATGTGTGAATGAATGAACAGATAAACTTTTATTGAACTGAATTGTTTAAAGCCTACAACAAGTATCAGAAGGAGGACCCTGCTGTGTTCCTTCCTTTGACTGCAGTGACTGTATCCTAATTGTTACTGCCCAGCCAATGTGAGTTTTATGGTGGTACTATTGGGAGGAGAGCATCTCCTGTGGGCAGCCGATCACCTGCTGCTGCTAAATACACGACAGAAGCCTAAAAATATATTTCCCGAGGAGAGACAGAAAATCTCTTCTTCAGTTTGTGTATGTAACTCCATCTCTTGTGGTCAGCCCATCACCCTGCTGCTGTCCACCCCTTGACTGAACTGTACCTTACTCAGTGTGTGTTACCATGTGAAGCCCAGTGGCCAGGGTGCGTGGTGGCATTATCCTTAATACACAACAGAAGCCTAAAATATATTTCCTGTTGGGGAGAGACAGAAAATGTCTTTCCTCGGTTTGTGTGTGTAACTCTGTCTCTTGTGGTCAGTCCATCACCTTAACTGCTATGTATGCCTATGCCCAGCAGCCCAATCATTCTGTAAGCCTTGAACCTGGGATCCTTTAGTTGCAAACCATCATATTCTTCAATTACTTTCAGTCCACTGCATCACAGTGTCACACAGACAAAATAAAATTTTGAGTTGTAGCCAGCGATCACAGATCACATTACTTGCTTACACAGGAATTGAGTGGGTGTATTCACTGCAGTATACTGGTACTGTTATGGTTGACACCAACACAGATGAAGCATCTGGTGCTGGTGTTGGAACAGGTGTTGGTGGTAGTGGTGATCCTGGTGCTAGCAGAAATAACCAATATGTTTCACGTGATAAAAATTCAACAAACAGCAAAAGATCAACAGTGAAGTGTGGTAAAGGGGGACCTTTTAAGAAAACCTCAGTAGCTACTGGGTCACATGGAGAGGCACCATAAGGTATGCCATTCATGCTGTTAAAATCCCTGTGACTAGGAGTAATGATGCAAGTGACAGTGAGTCCTCTTTGACTCAGACAGTAGCTCTTTGTCTCAGTCTGACACTGTTGTGTCTTGTGACATATCATTACTTCCTCAACAAAGTGAAATGAGCAAGTCTGCTGACAATAAATCAGGTAGTGCACTTGCAAATATATCCAGCACTGTTGGCAATTAAAAGGACATATCCATTGAAAACACCACTTCTGTGTCGGCCAGCAATGAAAATCCATCAAAGTCCTCTGCCCACTTTCTAGCACCAAGGAACATGTCCTGGGTTCTGTTAGGAAGGTGAAAAGACACAAGCAGTCTTTAGCTGTCTTCCTAGCACTCGAACAAAATCTGTCACATCTGAGTTGCGGAATTATTTCTGTCAGTAAATGGATCCATGCAGAGCAATTTGCTCTCTGTGTAAATAGAGTGTAAGCCGTGGTAAAGTTGTGTCATGCCTTGGCACTACAGCTCTTAAATGCCATCTGAAATAAGCATTCAGTATTGCTTGATCGTCCAAACCCATGTCCTCCATCTTCCAGGCCACATGTGAGAAGGGTCAGGAATCTGAAATGGATACTGAATTGTTTGAACTTGATGCGAACAGAACCACTGCCAGCCCTAGGATCACTGTTACCACCAATGCCAGCACCATTAGTACCAGTTTCACATCCAGTGATGGCACTGAATGTATAAGTCCTAGTCCACCATCTCAGCGCCCACCTGCCCATCGAAGCACGGTGTATAATAAACCAACAGGGACAAGTTGTAAACAGCTAACACTGTCTCAGGCATTTGAAAGGAAGAATACCTTTATTAAAAATCATCCAAAGACCCTTCATCTTAATCACAGAACTGGTGAACTGTTAGCTGGAGCCCTTCTCCCATACTCTTAGTAGATTATTAAGGATTTTAGGAGCTCATGAAACTAGCAGAGCCTCATTACAATGTTCCTCATCGAAGGTACTTTTCCTATGTTGAAATACCAAACATTTATCAGGCTTTAAAAGCAACAAAGATGTTTGCACTTAAAACTGCAGTGGTGGGGTTATTCATGTCACAACAAATATGTGGACCAGCACTCAAAACATAGATTGCACATCCCTTACCGCTCATTGGGTCACATTTTCTTGTGCTTCTTCAAACAAAGACACCCCAAAAGCTGGAGCTGCTGCATATAAAGAAGTTTGAGCAAAGGCATACAGCTGCAAACATCTTGCAGGAACTAAATGACCTCCTTGACGAATGGGTTTATTCTCATGGTCTAAAATGTGGCTTCATAGTAAGTGACAATGGAGCCAACATCTTGAAAGCAGTACAGGATGGAGGATTTATGCATGCTTTTGCTTTTCATAGTGCTTACATTTAATTGTCATGGGATTTCTCAGCAGTAAAACACTAGCGGATGGTATGATTGCTGTTTGCAAAAATTGTGATTCACTTTTCACATTCAACCAAGGCTATATGGACATTGTACAGACTGCAAAACCACAAGCTGCCCAGCAAAAGCTAATTCAAAATGTTTCCACTCATTGGAACTCAACGCTTTATATGCTGCAGTACCTCTTGGAGCAAAAGCAAGCTGTACATGAGTATTGCTCCAATTACATTATTGAGATGGCATTATGCTGTCTGTGCTGCAGTGGAAATTAATGGAGACAGTGTGCTGCATCCTAGCTCCTTTTAGACAGCTACAAGGGACATGTCTTCTGAAGGCGCATCTCTGAGTGTGGTTATCCCACTCATAATGCTGATTTCACATCATCTTGGTGTTCTAAATCTACAAACAGAAAAAGACAGATCTGAAGCTCAGACAACATGTCGGCTGTATCATGGGAATCTCAGAAGAGAATGAACAAGCGCTTCAAAACCAATGACAAATTAGTTGCAATGATGAAATCAAAACACTACATCCTTGCAACTCTCTTAGATCCCAGGTTCAAGGCTATGCATCTTTCAAAACAGATATAGAGCAGTACAAATGTCTGTTGCTAGATGAGCTGCAGCACTCACAGGAGTTAAGCACAGACACGCAATACACTCAGGTTGTCATCACCACAACATGCAAGTTCATCTTCACAAAGGGATACAGAACTCGAAAAGTCACCAAACATTAACAGTAGTTGTTCCACAACTGCCACTTCTTCCACCCTTAGTTGCAAGCTAAATCTGTGGCAAAACCTTTCCCAAATTGCTACCATACCAGCTTATGCTGATTCTCTCTGAGCAGTCTCTGTCCATCATGGTAGACAGTTACCTGCAAGAACTACCTATTCCTATTGATGCATGCCCTTTGAATACTGGAGATCAAAAGTCGATTTGGACAGAGCTATATGATGAAGCCTGCAAATATCTTGGTTGTCCTGCAACAAGTGTCTATTCAGAATGCATGTTTAGTACTAGTTAAATATTCTGACAGACACCAGAAATAGGTTGCTGCCAGAAAATGTACACAAGTTAACTTTTATTAAGTTAATAAGTCATGATTTTCGTATCCTTACAAGAGTATACAAACAATCCTGAAGTAACTGATGTTGTGGATGTTGATGGTGACAATAACTCAGATGGTGGTGGCTGGTAAATATTGTGTGGGACAGAGTCTCTCGACAAAAAGGAAACTTTTACAGACTGATGACTTTGGTTGTCTCTCCTCTCGGATCTACTACCTTGGACTATATATCCCCTAAAACTTTGACCATTTCATGGCAAACTGCTTTCTAGCTAGGGTCTAAAGTCAACAAGTTTTATATACAGGAAATTTTAACATCAGTGGGAACAGGTCCAAATTTGGCATAAAAGGGACACTGTCATGTAAATCATTTCTGTATCATATTATTTATAGTTAAAGTGCAAACATATTTTTGGATTTACCTTCTGTGACTTTGTGGTGCATCCAGATGGGCTGGGACCGGGCGGTCTATTTTTCAGTTTTAAAGAGGATAAAACAATGAGTTCTAATTGGTAGCTGTTTATTATTTTTCAATTACAAAATGTTAGCTATAAACCAAAATGATCCATGTGTAACTTACTTTACTGAATAAAATATTATGGGAAAAGCTGTATTTTGTATTGTTATATTTCTGTGGGCAGCATCCTGTTACAAGTCTCTTCCAGGAAACAGAGTCATCTGGAGTTTTGCCTATGTCATGGTTGAGCTCATATCATTCTGTAACATAGGTCTCATACCACAATAACTTGTGTTTAACATTCTGTTTTCACAGACCATGGTGTAATAGTAACAACTCTCAAATTACTGGTTCCATGAAGAGAACTGTACAGAATGTCCATAAGAAGAAAGCAACTGAAAAGACAGTTTTTCACATAAGTGTTGTTTATTAAGGAACAGTTAAGTATGGCTCATTTGGAGGCAAGAGTTTCATTTTCTAGAGTAAGCATGTGGAAGTTTTAGCATTTGAGAGGGGAGGAGGGTAGAATGGGTGCTGGAGGATGGGAAAGGGTTGGAATGGAGGTTGGTTTTAACATGGATGCAGGAGGGAGATACATACATAGTTGTTGGTACATGGGTGATGGTTGGGGAGTGGGTTTTAACATGGGTGTGGGATGTAAAGGATGATATGAATAGTAGTTCATTACTAAATGTGGGGTAGTTTAAACATTTGGGTGAGGGGGAGGATGGAATATGTGCTTGAGGGTGGGTGAGGGTTGTGGGTTGGTTTTAACATGGGTGTAAGGGTGGCATGGGTGCTAATGCATGGATGAGGGTGGTGGAAGAAAAGTGGAAAGGGTGCTAGGGTGAAAGGGGGGTGTTGTTTAGTCCTTTCATTTACAGATTCGTGATCAGCTGGGGATGGTAAGGAAAAGATGATGACACACCGATGGTATGGGAGTGCTGTAACAGATTGCCCACTGTGGAACCTACTATAGATACATATATTTTTTCTTATTAAATACATTGCAAACTGCTGCCACCTAGCACAAGTGTCCTATCGCCTTTAAAAAGTATAAAGGAATCAGAAATAAAAGAAAATCTGCATCAGCAGTTTTCACAGTATGTGACCCATCTTAAAGTGTTTTGCTTTACAAGTAGTGATAATTTGATACATAATGAGGTTGACAGATACATTACTGTCCGTTAAACATCACGTGCCAACTGCTGCAGCACATTAAATGTTCCTTAAGTAAGTATGTGGTGAGGAAACCACTTTTTCATTTATGTGATTGAAATACAGATTTTATTAATGTATCAGCTGGAAAATGCATTATTTTAGCAAGTTTTATGTATTACTCAATTTGCCAAGAAAATGTTGGTATATGTATGCATTATCTTAGAAAATTGCATGCATTTTTGCCAGCAACAATGACTGACATTTCTTTTTATTCAAATGTCTTGACTGACTATGTTATAACATAATATGTTTTGCAACAGTTCCACGTGCTGCGGTTGCAGTACCTTGGCTTGACTTTGTTATAAAAGCTTTCTTTTAAACATAGCAACTGTTGATTTACTCATTTAAAACAGAAAGCAGCAAATAGCTGAGATTAGGTAATATCAGTTATTTTTTCTCATAATTCATGACAATGAGTATATATAACTGAGAACATAAATGGCTAATGTACCACTTTTTTTCACTAAGGAACTATGATGCAGTTGCAGCAGGAAAACTTTTAACATATGGGTGGTGGGCCTGTTACGTATTAAGTTGCTGGCTTTAACAAACAGAAGAAACCATAGATAAACCTAGTTGTATTCCTAACAATGTCACAAATTTTATTTATTTATTTATTTAAGAGATTAACCAGGCAGGCATACTGAGCAGGGGACCCTTGCTTCCAGATGTGACCTGGGGAATTACAAGGTACATAGGACAGATATTTACACAGTTTTAACATAGGTACAGAGTATAAACATGACAGAGGACATTTAGGTACACAGGCAGTGTGAGAAAACATTCAACTAGGCATATGGAAGTGGAGCAGGAACAATACTTAGAACTTAATCTGACCCTAAGAGGCAGCAGGTGAGAATACATGATACCCTTAAACATCACATGCCAACTACTGCAGCTAGATTAAATGTTCCTTAGTTAGTATGTGGTGAGGAAACCACTTTTTATTTATGTGACTGAAATACAGACTTTATTGACATATCAGCTGGAAAATGATAATTTCTCTCCCTTATATTGAACAGTTTTTCCTTTACATGTATTTTATTACTATCTTCATTACTGGCAGCACAATTAAGAAATAGGGTTTGAGTTCTAAAAGTGCTAAAAAGATTAGAACCCTAGACATTTTCAAAGGTTCTAGACTAGAACTAGAACCTAAAACTTCAGAGGGTTCTGACAACCCTAGTTCAAGGCCTCCAGGGTCAAAACCTGCCTGTGTCGATAGAGTATTCTGAGTTTGACACTTGCCATTTTCACAACATTGTCAATGTGGTGAGAGAAAGATAGGTATCGTCCAGGTAGACCCTAGGTATTTGAAGGAGTTAACTTGCTCGATTGCACCTCTTTTGACCACAGACCGTCAGTGGGCTGATTCTTTTCTTGCTTCATGGCATGGAGAAAAGCATGACTTTCAACTTTTATGATTGAGGAGTAGCCTGTGTGTGAAACAAACTTCAAGTCTATTGAAGCTGTCTTTCAGGGCAGAGGTGATGTCAGATAGCTGTTTTGTGGGACAGAGTACGTGTCATCTGCATACAGTAACATTTTGGGGGAGGGGCAGGCAGAAGGAAGAGAGTTTATGAATAGGCTGAAAAGTAGGGTCCATGTATAGATTCTTGTGGGACACTCATGGACACCTCCCTAGAATTGGATAGTGCTCCATTTAAGCAAACAAAATGTGTTCTTTGATAAGTAGCTTCCAAACCAAAAAATTGTTTCAAGAGATAGGCCAAGGGACAGAAGGTTAGTGAGTAGAATAGAGCCTTAGACAATGGTGGTAGTATAGAAATGGGCATGTAGTTTGCTAGATTGGTTCTGTCACCACTTTTGAATACTGGCGTGACAAGTGCAGTCTGTCACAAATGCACTCTGCAGTCAGGCCCTCTGCTTCCTCAGTGCCACCCTCCGAGCACAATAATGTGAACAGGTAACAGACAGGATAACCCTCCTGTCTGCTTTTGGGTCTGAATCACCTTTAGTCTCAAGTTCTGGGAGGCTTCAAACTGTGAACCTTATGCTAGTGTACTCAATGTACAGGCTTAGCTACGCACTCTTTGAGGGATTGTGGTACAATCTTTCACCAACCAGGGCACCAAGCCAGGCTTCTAAACTGAACCCTTGAAATTCTATAAAAGACCTTATGTATATTCTTTCCTTTTCCAGCTTAGTAACACCATCAAGCTTTTGAACAGTTTTTGTCAGACTTAATCTTCTATACGTCACATGCAAAAAGAACTGAGAGACACCCAGGCAGTCTTTTGAAAAAAAGATTTTACTAAAAGCTGATAAAATATGTAAAATGTAAACACAGAACAATATATCAAAAGCATGCAATCACTTAAAAGCAAAGAAAAACAAAACTCCCACCACAATACATTTAGACTTTTTCATCTAATGTATTACCTCTGTACAGTGCTTAAGTTAGATCAGAGATCTGTCTTTCTTGAGTCCCAAATTGATATGTCAAAAGACCAGACAACAGTATTAGTTTAAACTGTGCTCTCCACACCACTTCTGTGAGTCATCTAGTTACTCCTTTTAGAATATAAAACAAATACAAACAGGAGGTCCTATCAGGAGGTATATTAAATAAGGTGACATCAGCAAAACTCCACTTCTTAAATATGACTCCTCAATTAAACATTCTCTCTCTGATCTACTGTAGTTTCTATTCCCAAGGCATATCAATGGGTTTTACAACTTTAGCAGCAGGTGGATATAAAATGTGTTTCTATAGGAATCAAAAACTTTATGAGCCCTATATCCTGGCAGCTGGCTCAGTTCTAATTAAGAAAAAAACAGGAGACCCTTAATTAAGTCTCTGGCCTTTTAATTACCTGCTGGTTTCAGGTTAATGTATCCTATAGCTTCTCTGAAACCTGTGGGGAGGAGCACCCATAGCACAGGCTGTCTTATGTAGACAATCACATACTATATTATATATATGTATATACACATACTTTTTAATCCATTTTGCACCTACCCAGTGAACTCTTTTGGGCATCCTCCATCACCCCCAGCTTTACCTCCATGCCTGAGAGGCCTCCAAATTCCTGGCACCAGCATGGCTATCCCCAGGCTCTAAGCACCCCAAGGTAGGACTGCCCCTATCTGCTCAGGGCACTCTATCTCAAATTCAGGCTGGGCTGGCTTAGCCAGGAATGGAGGGCAAATGGTGGTGAATGTGGCTGGGTGGTTTGAGGGCTGTCACCCATCACTGAGTTGGGGATTTTCTGTATATGTTTCCTGGGAGTGCAGCATGCAATGATGTCTGAGCAAGGCTGCCTGCTGATGTCTGCCGCGACTCCCTCACCTTCATTCTGACTGGTGATCCTGCTATACCCTGATCTCCATCTGGGCTCACAAAGGCACTGAGCAGCCCAGGATCCCTCCTCAGGGAGAGGAGAGTAGAGCTGTCCTCCAGATGCTCAATCCTCTCCATCCCCTGCCAACCCCGGCTTCACAAGTCCATCTCCGAACCCAGGTTGCCGGCGTGGCATGAGGTGTGGTGTCCAATGCCTCAACCCTCAGTGCCACCAGGCCAAACCACATACTATATTTTATATTACAAATATCATACACCAATCATAACCAGCTGGCCAAGCATCTCACAATCTACCACTTATCTGGGAAAACTCTTATTTGTAAGGATAGGTTAAATATTTTGATGAGGGCTCTGCCAGGGCATCAAGGGTAAGAGCCACAAGCTTCATATCAATCAAGTCAGCACCTGTTCTGGTTTTACCAAGGACCCTTCTTGATGTATTTTATGGTTTGCGCCCCAGTGATTCATTAGAAGTAAAATAGGGAATACCGTGTATTGAGGGGAGTAGGTTTCTCTGCAGAGGATTTGTGAGACAGCTGAGCAGTTAGATATACTGTGGGAAGGACAGAACAGAGATACAAGAAGGCAGTGCTGAAAGCGTTCACCAGTTCCATTGGATTCTGAGCATGCCATTCTCAGTAATTCTATTAGCTCTGGGCAGAGCTTTGGAGTCCCTCTCAGGAGGGTTTTTAAGGTGGTCTAGAAGTCTCTCTCCTCCCCAATTGCTAGTGAGCCTTTCTTTGTAGTAGTTTGCTTTAGCAAGCCTTATCAACCTGGTGCATTTTTCTGGCAGCTTTATAGGCTGTGTAGTCTGAATGCTTGCAGGTTGCTCTAGCTTTATACCAGAGATTTTCACGGATGTTCATTTGCTCCAAAAGGGATCCTGAGAGACAAGGGTTGACTGAACCTGTGATCTTTGAGAATTTAAAGGGGAAAATATGTTGCAGGCTTCAGTGAAGGTAGTTGCAAAGTAGTCAAAAGCCTGATTAACATCTAGAAGGCTGTCACGTACACTACAGCCAGTCATGTAAAGGCACTGTTTGAGGTTCTCTAACTGTCCTTTCCTTAGTGATCGGTCATGTGAAGCGGGGGATGGTTTGGGGCCCTTGTTTGACCAACAGCACAGTACTGGAGAGTGGTCACTTAAGGAGTTCGGTAGGACGGATACATCTAAGATATGTTCAGGATGGTTGTTGAGTAACAATCGATTAGTATGCTAGTGCAGGTCCGTAGTTCCTCCTAATAGCTTGAGTAACCAACTGTGTGAGGTACAGGCTAGAAATCTGACCCTTGATAGTAGTGATGTCTTGTGCTAGCCAGTTTGTATTAAAGTCGCCAACAATGACCTGTACCCATTACTGTTTAATCTGCTTGATATGAATATTGAACTGTTCAAAGCCTAGTGCCTGATTGCCAGGGGGTATACAGACCACAGAGAGAACCATAGTCTTGTTTAGGCAGCCAATAGTGAGTTTGATGGATAGGAGTTGCACCTTTTGGAGATAAAACTGTTTGGCAGCAACTGGCCTTTAATGTCATTACTCAGGTATGCTAAACATTCACCCCCATACTTTGAGAGTCTGTCTTGCCGAAAGATGGAAATCGAGGCATCTGGGATCTTAGGGGAGAGCCACATTTCAGTAAGAGACACAATATGTGGCTTATGCTGCACTACCCAGGTCTGGCACAGGATGAGCTTGGGAAGCAGATTACCAATGTTGATGGAGGTTATATTGATGGTGCCAGGGCTATAGACTTCCAATCATTACAAGGTCCTGGGTTAGGGTGGATGTTTCCAGATAAGAGGAGGATGAGGATAATTTGCCTTTTTAGATGTTGCTTCCAGTAGGATAGCTGCCTGCTAGTGTGATTTTTTCTGACATGCCCTGCGCTCACTGTACACAAATGCCTAGAATGTGTACAAATCAGTACAGCTTCAGATGTGGTCGAGGGAGGAAACTTCAAGTGTGGTAGAGGATGGGGTGAATTCAGTCATTTGTCAGCAGCATACACATAAAAACTAAGTGTAGAGCCTGAGGGTAGCAAGATTGGGCAGAAGAAAGTTATATGGTCTATAGGAGGTATTGCAAGTGGTTCCCATCGTTGACTCTGCTAAGTGTGGCTAACAGTATGAGGGTGCAAGCTGGTGTGTGTGTGTGTGTGTGTGCAGAGTGTCCCAGTGGCAGATTGTCTGTACCACTATAAGGTTCCTATGAGCCAGTTTAAGGTGTCAGTGTACATGGTGAAAATTGGCAGTGTACTGGCCCCTCAATGGTGTGAGGAGGTTCAGTTAAATGGCACACTTGGCTGGAGAAGAGGTGGAGTCAAAGAAGCTGATTTAAAGAGTGTCAGGGCGGGTGGGCATGTGGGAGAAAAGTCAAGCATTACAATCAAGTGTAGTAAGATGAGCAGGAGAGCGAATCTTAATGAGTAAACAGATGGGCAGAGTGAGGAGGGTGGCTGAAGCAGCTTGAAGAGCTGCACCGCTCAACTGCAGTTTTGCCTAGTCAGGGGCTGTAAGGCTGTGCAGAGAGAAGGGACAGAAAGAAGATTAAATCCACAGCATGGCAATAAGTTAAGTGGGGTGGGTTCAGATAGGAGGCTGAGACAGAAGAGACAGAGAGGCACTGGCCACTTAATCAGTGGGTGGAGATCCTCACAAAGGGCAGGAAACAGGAGAGGGAAAGTAAGATGCAGGGAGAGGCAGGCAGACTGGGAGCAGAAGAGATGAGTGTAATGGAGGTTTAGGCTGAAGAAATTGGAAAATGTAAGAGAGAGGCCTTAAACCTGTGGGTATGTGAGAGAAGAGAGTTATTGCAAAGAGGGCAAGGTAGAGAGGAGCCAATGATAGTGCTTCAGGTATTAGGAAGGAAAGCAGGGAGCAAGAGGAGAGCAGTGCAGAACAGAGAGAAGGGCAGAGCTTGTGCTTTACAGAACAGAATTGGCAAAAGTACATTTTTTCCTAGCAGTTCTAACAATACAGTGTAAAGGCAACAATAAAATCAAGAAAATCACTAAGCAGCAGTTAAGCAAAGTAAAATACATAGGGCTACACTGGTTTTGCTCAAGGACCAATGGCTGCATTTCACTCTAGAGTGCTGACCAATCAGAGAGGAGGTACAGAAGGTGCCAGAAAATCAAGCATAATAAGATAAGATCAGAGTAGGACAGCATACCTTAATGAGTAAGCAGGCAGGCAGAGTGAGGAGAGAGCTGTGCAGCTTGAAGAGCCGCAATGCTCAGCTTCAATGTTGCCTTGTTAGGGCTGTAAAGCTTAATGAGTAAGCAGGCAGGCAGAGTGACTTGGGCAGATGTAGCATCTTGAAGAGCAGTGCTGCTCAAATGCACTTTTGCCAGATCAGGGGCCGAAGGCTTAATGAGAAAGAGGTGGGCAGAGTGAGGTGGGTGGCTGTAACAGCTTGAAGAAAATGACACTCAGCTGCAGTTCTGCCCGGTCAGGGACTGTAAGGCTTAAAGAGTAAGCAGGAGGGCAGAGTGAGGAGGGTGGCTGCAGCAGCTTGAAGAGCTATGTTGCTCAGCTGCAGTTTCACCTGGTTAAGGGCTATAAGGCTTAATGGTAAGCAGGCAGGCAGAGTGATTAAGGTGGCTGCAGCAGCCTGAAGACCTGCATCACTCAGCTGCCTGCAGTTTTTCCTGGTCAGGGGCGGAGCACATACAAAACAAGCAGGCAGTGTAAGGAGGTGGCTGCATCAGTTTGAAGAGCCATGCACTAAGCAGCAGTTTCACCCCAGTCAGGGACTGTAAGACTTAATGAGTAAGTAGGGAGGCAGAGTGAGGAAGGTGGCTGTGGCAGCTTTAGAGCTGCACCACTCAGTTGCACTTTGCTTGATCAGGCCTATACAGCTTAATGAAAAGCAGGAGGGCAGAGGGTGAGGGTGGCTGCGGCAGTGTAAACAGCCACACTGCTCAGCTGCAGTTTCACCCAGTCAGGGGCTGTAAGGCTTAATGGGGTAAGCAGGGGCAGAATGAGGAGGGCAGCAGTGGCAGCTTGAAGAGCCGTGCTGCTCAGCTGCACTCTGTTCCTGATCAGGGGCTGTAAGGCTAATGAGTAAGCAGGCAGGCAGAGTGAGGAGGATGGCTGCCACAGCCTAAAGAGCCATGTTGCTCAGCTGCAGTTCTGCCCAGTAAGGGCTGTAAGGCTTAAAGGTAAACAGGCAGGCAGTCTGAGGAGGGTGGCTGCAGCAGCTTGTGGAGCCACGATGCTCGGCTGCAGTTTTGTCTGATCACGGTCTGTAAGGCTTAATGAGTAGCAGGTAAGCAGAGTGAGGAGGGCAGCTGTGGCATTGAAGACACGCATTCCTCAGCTACGGTTTTGCCTGGTCAAGGACTGTAAGGCTTAAAGAGTAAGCAGGCAGACAGAGCGACTAGGGAGGCTGCATCAGCTTGAAGAGCCACACCACTCAGCTGCAGTTCCACCTGGTCAGGGGCTGTTAGGCTTAATGAGTAAGCAGGTAGATTGAGGAGGGCAGCTGCAGCAGATTGAAGAGTCAGAGCTACTGCACGTAGCCACTTGGTTAGGAGGCCGTAAGGCTTAATGAGAAAGCAGACAGAGTGATAAGGGTGGATGCAGCAGCTTGAATAGCCGTGTTACTCAGCTGCAATTTCAGTTGGTTAGGGGCTGTAAGGCTATGCAGAGAAGGGAGAGAAAGAAGACTATTCTGCCTTCTTCAGGATAGCTCCCTCTATTGCACAACATCATGGAAAGATTCCAAAGCAGTACAAAACACTGAGGGAAGAAGGAAGGACCTAATAATTCTGAGTATGGAGACTTGTAGAGCAGTTTGGCCAAATCTGGCACGGCTATGAGAGACAATATCCAGACTGTAGTGTTTAGTGAATGTATGACTAGTAACTTGAGTAGCAGCAGCATAGATGTCAGTAGTAGACACATTCTGAAAACAAGCCACTGAGATAGCCACCCTTCAGGTGGAATGAGCAAAAGAGGAACAGGAAGCTGCTTGCTGTGCTTCTGGAAAAGTGTAATGCAACTGGCCAACAATTTGGACAGGGTCTGTTTGGTAATGAGTGAGTTCACCATGTGGTGGGTATAAGAAATAAACAGCTGAGAGATTTTCTATAACCCTTTGTATGATCTACTGCACCAAAACAGCATCCTACGACTGTCCAGTGTACATAAACAACACACTTCACTATCAACGGAGATGAAAAATAAACTGAAAGGTCTCTAGTCTGATTTAGTGTTGAGACACAATCTTCAGAAGAAAACAATGAGTGGTACATAACATAGCCCTGTTTTTTGAAAAATAATAAATGTAAAGTCTGCAACCAGAACCTGCAACTCAGAGATGTATCTAGCAGATGTCTTCACTACTAGAAAACAGTGTCTTCCGAGAGCAAGTGGAGCTCACAAACAGCCACAGGCTCAAAGGGAGGTGCAGTAAGCGTCCCTAAGGATCAAATTAAAGTCCCACATTGGAAGCAGATCTCTGACTGAGTCAGTGTAGAAGGAGGATACCGCTTAGGAATCTATGGAAACCTCCAGCTGGGCCCATGTCTTGTCTGGTTAAGGCATGAAAAGCCAACACAGTGGCCATGTAGACCTTTAAAGAGGAATAACTAAGTCCTGAGGTCTTAAGGGACAACAGGTAGTTCAACACTTTAGAAACTGGACATGTAAAGGGCTCCAGGGCATGCTGAGTACACCACACAGTGAAATGTTTCCATTTTTGTGCACAAGTATACTAGATAAATGGCTTTCTAGCTGTCAAGAGAACATGAGCCACCGTTGGGGAAACTCCAAAGTGGAAGAGCTCTATGCCTTCATGAATCATGCATGAAGGTGCAGAGATCACAAATCTAGGTGCAACAGAACATCCTGCTCCTGCATCAGAAGTTGGAAGGAGAGGAGCAGGATAGGAGGTACCACTGCCAATTGTTGGAGAAACCAATATGGCCATTCCAAGGAGGTGCCACCAGAATTAGGGTGGCATGCTTGGCCCATAGCTCAACCAGAGCCATCTGTATTAGATAGATTGTAATGGGGAAATCATACAGAAACCTTCCTTTCCAAGACTGGTACAACACATCTTGCCAAAAACTCCAAGTCTTGGAGTGAGCAAGCAGAAATGTGGCAGTTTTGCATTGTGTAGAGATGCAAACAGGTTTATATCTGGACACCCTATTTTTCAAAGAGGGCAACCACAATGTAATCCAATAGTTGCCATTCACGGCAGAGCACATGGGATTGCCGGAGGTGATCTGCCAGCACATTCAGGAAACCTGGGAGGAATGCCGCTGACAGGAATATGTCAAATGGTACCACCCAATGCCAAATTTTCACTGCCTCTCTGCAGAGAGTGTACAAATGAACCCTGCCTTGTTTACTGATGTGGTACATCACCGACATAGTGTCTGTGTGAATCAACTGCTGGTTCCCTGGAATGAGGGCAGTGAAGGCCTGTGACACACAGAACAGCCCTCATCTCCAGAGAGTGTTGCTTCGAAGCACTGCATTTAGAAGGCCCCATTGGCACTAGACTCTAAAGGGGCCCCAAATGAGCACCACAGCCTGAATCTGAGACATCAATAGGCATCACTGGCAGGGGAACTGCATTTGGAACAGGGTCCCTTTCTCTAGAATGCAGCAGTATAACCACCAAAGTAGAGAATAACAGAGAGAGAAGAGTGACCTGTATTGGATACTCAGCTCATCCAAGTGGAACCCATTGCACTATAAGGAATCATCGTAAGATCCTCATACTGAGGTGGGCCAGTGGCGCCAGGATGGCAGCCACCATCAGGCAGAGATACATAATCACTGCAGGTAACCCACTGTACTTGTGCCACCAGTGCCATGGCACCAATAGAGGGTAGGAACATCCCCCAAGATCCATGTCCAGAACTGAGCTTCAGGCAGGGAGTAAGGACCAACTTCAGCTCGCTGACCAGTATACCCAGTTGGTCAAGCAATTGATAGGTCCAAAACAGTGCATACACAATTGCTTCCTGAGACAGGACCTTTAACAGTCAATCATCTACTACATGTAATGGAATACATACTGTACAGCCTGTCCCTGTGGAGGGCAACTGCTACTGCGGCAAATACTTTAGTAAAGATATGGTGCAGAACACAAACCAGAAGGCAAAACACAAAATTAGTATTGTGATTCTTGAAGCAAAAAATGCAGACATTTTCTCTGTGACTTGCGAATTCTGGCATGAAAATATGCATCCTTCATTTCCAGTGCAACCATCCAATCTCTCTTTCATAATAGGGGCAGGAAGGATTGCAGGAGAGCATTCTGACTTTTTGTATGCTACGAAAAGGTTCAGTCCCTGAAGGTCTAGTAGTGGCCTTAAATCCCCATTCCATTTTGGAACCAGAAAGTACTGGAAGTAATAGCCAGGCACAATAAAATATTAAACATCTGAAAAACTACATATTAAAATCAGCATGTATTCAAAGTAAATGTGTGATTTTTCCAAAAGACATTTTGGACTGCTTAACTAATAGGGTTCCTGTTATTTGAGTGGTGGCTTTCATTTTATCAAAAGGTGGTTTCAAGTTTCTAAAAATCGTTCTTTGAATGGGGCACATCCCTTGCTCTCCTGGTTCCACGTCACAAAATGGGGAGCTGGAGGTGGAGCAGGCAGACTAGGAAGTGGGAAGGGATCAGCTGGCTTGCAGTTCGGCAAGAAATTATGTTCCTTCCCAAAATTTATAGAGTGAGAAAACTTTATAATTTTTACACAGCAAGGCTATCACTGCCTCAGGGTAGCTGGCTATGAAACCCTAAATATTAGCTCACACAATCTCTTTAAGAAAGACACTCTCTGTAGTGATCACATGAGCTTCATTCAAAATATGAGAGGGTCAGGAGGAGTTGCTGGGTGTCCACACAGAGACTGTATCCAACAGCTAGAGAAGTTGTGAATTAAAAGATTCCCCATGAATTTTGCATGAAGCAGCAAAAATATACGCTTTGTGAATCCACTAAATTCAGGTTGACTTGTGAAATTACTACATGTGAATTGCACAAATTTTGCCGTGAAATTCACATGTTTTGCCAAGGAGTGTGAAATTAGTGGGCCAAGTGTGAAATTCACAAGATGCAATTTGCATTTCGTGGTGAAATTCACACAATTCATGGGTCACTAATATCTCAAATTGCTCTCCACAAATTCCATGAAATCCACAAATTCATTCAAAGAGCTAATTTTGCAGACTTCACATCTCTTCCGACAGCTTTTAAGCCATTTCAGTATTGTTGCAGTGTCAAACTGTGCAGTGACTGCACGATGACTGGCAATCATTAATGAGGTCACAAAATGGTACTCGAGCTAGCTTAGGAATGAGAATATGTAAAACGGTTTGTGCCATGGGAACCATATGTGGAAGATTCAAGAAAACCACTGGAAGTCAACCAATCACTGAACAGAAAATATTAATATTGTTCTTCAAAATAAAACAACTAACCCCCTCCTTCTGAGAACCATTATACAAGGGCTGAGCTTAATGCTGTGAAAAAAAGAAAAACAAACCAAGTATTATACAGATAACGGCTCCTGAAAGCAAAGGCAGGTTAAGTTAAAACATGTAATGATTCTGTTTTGAGTCTTAAAGAAGAGAAATACCCTGTCTTGTACTGACAAAAGTAAACATTGCAAGGTACAACACAGCATGGTAATTGCCCTTTATGTAAAGTCTAGGATGGAACAAATCTTAATTGAAGACATAGGGGATTGCTCAGGAAACAAAGCAAAGCGGAGAAGCTGTATACAAGGGACAACTGGTACAAACTGGACATTTTGTACAGAGTTAAGTTCTGCCATTCTCTGGACTAACTGAAGTTGTCACTGATGGAGTGGTAGATGCTGCAGCTGCATGTGTTTGGAGCCACTGTTCTTTGAAGCTCAGGGAAAGGGGGATGAGTTCTGGACATGACAGTTGTGGCTGAGTCATAGCTGCCTTCAAGGTCAGTTTGTCCTTGACTGGAATATTAGTCTTCCTCTGTGGTTTGGCCATTGCTCCAGGGTGGAGGCCTGTTGGTGCAGGGGAGCAAAGAGGCTTCCCGTAGGTTTGGCATCAGAGTTCTCCAATGACACCTCATTTTTCCTGCTTTGGTCTGATCAGGCCTAGCAGGGTCCAGGAGGTTTACAGTAGGCCAGGAGTGGCAGAAGAAATCTAAGGCAGCTTCTGGGGATGTGAAGGAGTGTGATACCCCATTCACTGTAATACAGATGGTTGCAGGATACTGTAGGCAGTATGGAATTTTAAGGCACATAACTGCACATTGAGCCCTGATTAATTCCTTGCAACTGTCAATGACAGCTGGACAAATATCAGGGAAAATTTGAATGAGATGGCCTTGATAGGTCAGGGACCCTTCTCTCATGCCAATTGCAGAATTCTTTCTTAATTGAAAATTGTAAAAATGTTACTAGAATAGATCAGGGTCTCTGCCCAGATTTTTTTGGGGAGGGCAAAGGACTCATGTGATCTTTTGATCTCCAGCAGGACTGGTCACTGGTGCATGAACAGGAACTGTACAACATTTTGTAGAAACACATTTGTCTCTCTTTCCTTTACCCCAGAAAGCCCACCAGCCATAAGTTTGTTCTGTGACCTCCAGTTTTGAGGTTTTCTATACAGTCCCAGCTTTGATGGATTGTCATGTATTGTTCATGAAAGAGGCTGAGAGGTGATCCATTATTAATTAGTCTTTGAAATTGTTATTGCCTGAGTTTTCTGAATGTACCGACTGTACCTTGTTGTTTTGCTGTTACCATGCCTCTGTATTTTATTGCCTGTACCTATGTAATTCTCCCAGGTCACACCGGAAAATAGGCACTTGACTGTCTAGCGTGCTTACCTGGTAAACAAAAGCTAAGTAAATAAATAAATTGAAGTATCTTGTGAAAAGATCTGCTGTTCAGGTCGCTCTTTGTGAAAAGGAAAGAATACCCTGTCCAGTTTTATAATTGCTGCTCTTTAATTCCTCTATTTGAGTCAAAAGCTTGTAGAACATGGATTTCCACTTCTTGTAGCTCCTCCGTCATCTTGAGTGGAGCCATGGCATTGAGAGATGCCATGCCCATGATGTGCCTGGTGCCAAACAGAGTTGGAGAGTGGGAACGGAGGTGAAGTCAAATATCTCCATGATCAAACTGTGGAATACAATAAAACTTGAGTTGAAGATGCAGAATGCACCAGTAGACAAGTAGGCTCCAAGGAAAGTAATAATTAAGAACAGATTATAAGTGGATTTTGATGAATACTTGTAGGAGGTGAAGTGATCTGAGGGACTCAAGCTCCAATCATCAAAGCTGCCAAGTCAACCCCCACCCAAGCATTTTCAACATCATTGCAAAACAACTGCTTTCTCCTGAAAGGAGCATTCATCACAGATTGTTGCACATCAATGGAAAAAGGCCATCCTAAGCAAAGAGTGGTGATGGAGGCAAACTCTAGAGACAGCAGCCCTGGCTGCAGCATAAATAGCATCATAGCCAATCTCAGCAGGTGCTCACAAGCTTCCTGGCCACTGGCTACAGTTTGCTGAAACAGTATTTTGTCCTGGTTCTGTGGAATTTTCAGCCAGGGTGGCCATTGTCTTCAAAGGCAATTCTGATATTTAATCATATATGCCAGACAGTTAGCAATTCTTAGGCCCAGGGAAGTAAAAATAAATTCTGTTCCCTATTGCATCCAGCTTCCCTGACTCCTAGTCTGGAGGAAGAAAGCTCATGTACTTGGGAGTCCTGAATCTGTCATAAGCATCCATAATTACAACAGACTCTGTTTCAGGCTGTGAAGAATATTATGATTTTGCAGCTGTGCCTGGATATAATTTATCTCCTTCCTGGGAACTGCAAGCAGTTGAACAGGCCTGAGCCAGGCAGCCAAAGTAGCATCCTTATGTGCAGAATGCAGAGGAGGAATAATCACAGTAAGAGAGACTGAAACCTCCAAGAACTCAGAGATTTTTCTTGGAAGAATCCTCATATTCTTCTCGGAACCCCAGTTTACTCTGAACCTGAGGAAAGCTTGAAGGGGGATCTTCATGGGAGATCTAAGTAGGTTTCTCACACTCTCTGCCAAGCAAAAGACAGATTGGAGCTATAGTCAACCACATCTATAACCTCTTCATTATCCATGGCCTCCTCCTCCATGTATTTTGGATTATATTCCAGTTCTCTGTCAAAGTAGACCAACATTGGCTGCAGGTTGACAGGACTGTGAGACAAATGATGAGGAGATGATGATGTGCATCCCACTGATGATGGCACATCTTGGCCTGGTACAGAGGCTGGGACAGAAAATGGGAGTATCAATGATAATGTTGATGATGGGCCAGTCGGAGGTGCCAGTGGAACAAGTGTCAACTATAGGAATGGCAGCAGGCATTCATAGCTCTGACATTGTTTGGATACAGTGCTTGTGCATTGATTGAGTCTGAAGGGGTCATCAATGGCTGAGCCATCGATGAGACAAGGCCCAATGGTAGAACTGGCTGTGAATCACCAGGCTGGGAGGATCGTTGCATTAAGGTAGCCAAAACATCAAAGCACTACTTACCCAAATCAAACGAACATTTGTCTCTAGGACCCAGAGGATGCATTATCCCCCTTTTGGACCCATGTCAGGCCATATTCAGATTGCGGGTCCCCTTTTGGAACCCTTATTTAAAACAAGATATAGATAGAATCAAGAGAATTCAGAGGAGGGCAACAAAACTAGTACCTCGATTTGCTAATAGTGATTATGATACCAGATTACAGGAAACCAGATTACGTACTCTACAAACTAGACAAACCAGAAGTGATTTGCTATTATTATAAAACATTCAAAACTCCCAGGATTTAATGGGTCAATGTGGCCTAAAATTCTCTGATAGAAGAACTTCCCCATGGCTACAAAATAAACAGATTGGTGTGGCAAAATCAAGACCTAATAAAAGACAAAACTATTTTACAGTAAGAACCCTAGACTGTGGAATAGTTTACCACAATATTTAGTGGACAGTAATTCCATTCAGTCTTTTAAAGAGGTTTGGACCAGTGGATAGAGTCAAATAGCTCCTGGGTTTAACTTTTCCCACCATAGTGGTTGGGGACAATCACGATGGGCTGACCTTCTTTTGCCCTTGTAACCAAGTAAACCAAGTGAGTAATCCTCCTCAGAACTGAGTCGGTGGCAGATCAATAAAGGTCTTTTTTCTTTTATTTATATAAACTGCAATTAATGCATATATATTGTTATATATTGCACACAACTACTACTTCTATTGTGTTTATGAGGTTTACTGTGGACTCAACCCTCTAAAGTATTACTGGAATGAACTGAGTAGTCAATAGAACTGAAACATTCTTATTGGTATTGCTGAGACTGCCATATCTAAACAATGGCAACATATCACTACATTTTAACAACTGGTCGGTCCTGAGGGAAAGCACAGTATTTGTTAACTACCTGATTGCATTTAACTGACCATTATGATACTACTGGTATTTCATATATAATATATTCAGTAACAGTCATGCGATATCGATGTACATTACTGAAGTGTATGTCATTTGCCTGCATGTGTTAATAAACTTCAAGTTTCAAGAAAAGTATGTTTGTCACTTGGGGGCAACCAATAGAAGGAGGTTTCAGCATCCCAGCAAATGCTGTCCTCCTGCATGGAGGAAGAAAGCTTACTCTGCAGAAACACTGCTACCTAGGTGATGCAGGTGGCAATGAAATCTAGGAGCAGCAGTTTGGGAGGTGGATGCTTCCCGATGGAAGACCTCGGCATGTCCGATGCCATGTGTGCATCAAGCCAACATCTCTATGGAGCATCAATGGTCAGGAAGAAAAAGGAAATACCACTGACTACAAGCATGATAAAGCCACAGACCTCACAGACCCACACTGCCTATTGCACAGGACCCACTGCACCAAGAATAAACACTAAGAGGGGCTTGGGGAACCACCAGTGTCACCAACGCAGGGGTCAGGCTGTGGAGGATCAGATGGATCCTCAGGTTAAAGGAGAAGACTCCTGTATATTTATGATTTGGATATGTCTGATGTACTTTTATACATTACATCAAGTATTGTACATATGTCAATAACAGATCAGTCATTTCTTCTATTGCAACACATATCTAGATTCTAAAGCTCTGACACAAGGTGTTAAAGTGTCAGCAAGCATCCATTACATGCAAAAGAATCACTTGTAATACAGACTCTCCCATTCCATGAGGCCACTGCAGCAACAGTGCAGAAGAAAACATAAGGCTATCAATGCTGTCTATCCTGATTGTAGTTTAAGTCTGCAATGGCCTAAGACAGTTCTGTCATACAGCTCACACAGGGAGTAGTACTTGTAGCCTTAATACTGTTTGTGTAGAGCAAATAATACATTTAATAGTATTTCATTCACAGGAAACAAAATCTGTTTCTCTGCACTGCTCATTTCTCTCTGTGAGACAGTTGTAACATGTTGTAGAGAGCAGCAGACTGAATCAGTCCATCAGTCAGTCAATCTGTATTGAACCAGGTGAACACTCTTGAGAAGATGCATTTGTAACATGGGCCTGGGCAGTTTTCCCAAAGGATCACACAAGTCTGAATTTGTCCTTTGCACAAATCATACATACCTCCTTTCAGCAGTCTAAAGTGGAGCTAGATCAATTACTTTATAAAGTATATTGTTTTACATTTCAAATGCTCCTTAAATCTGAGTTTCTTACTGGAAATACCAAGACACAGAATGCATATGACATGGGAGAAATGAGTTAAGCAAATACAGAGCACTACAAACACTGAGACTGATTAGTTTCTTTATCTACAACAGCTGAACAGTAGCATCTGATTTGTGAGGACATCCTACTTCAAATACTGGCATTGCAAAGTGGTGGGGGCTGCCACAGCTTGTTCTCAGTACATTCAAAGTGAAGTGCTGTAGCTCTCACATCACTGCTAATAATATATAATGAATAGGGACACTTTTAAAGTCATGGATCTGAGGGCCATCACAGTTCCCAAGGAGGTTAGGAAAACTTGTTAGGGTTAGGCGTAAGAGACTCTAGTTGGATTTGAACCAGAGTCTCCCAGTTCTTTGCCTGTACTTTAACCACTAGATTACCCTTCTTCCATATGCTGCAGCTGATGCTTTCCAGGTAACCTATTCCTTGTTATAGCTGAACTCTTTATTGCCTTACAGCAGCCATCCAATCACTGATTGCCTATTTACAAAGAAATGGGCATATTTGCATGATTGTTTCTCACTGCTGGTGTCAATCAAAACAAAGAGTGCTAACACACACATAACATAATACAACAGCTGTATCAGTCTCTCGGATGAGGCGTTAAACTGAGGTCCCATCTGCCTGTATGGTGATAGTTCAGATGGATGTTAAAGATCCCATGGCACTTATTGAAAAGAGTAGGGAAAGTTTTATTGAGACAAAAATCATACAATCGTACACAAAGCTAATACAAAACAAAGGAAAAACAGGATAAGTATTATAAAATCATTCAGGTAACTGCAAAATCAGAGTCAGTGATCCAAGGAAGAGCTTTCAAAGTTCCAAAAGTGTCATATCTGAGTATAGAGTACGTTCATGCTCATAAATTTCTTTTAAATCTTGTACAAACTTTTTCAAGCTCCAAATAGGAGCAGTCCTTTGCTGTAAAGAAAACATGCAACACACCATCCAAATATTCCATTTAATGCAGACACAAACAAGGTTTAAAGTGTCCTGGTGCCATTTGACCACTGGGAGAAAAAACCTGTATACAAGATTCAAATAAGTAATCGACTGAAGCAAGGGGTATCCATGCCTGTGCCAAAAGGACCACCAATTTTGATAAAGGAACAGTCAAAAATAAGTGAGGATAGTTTCAAGCTCTGTAATACATAATATGTGAGAACACATTCTATCTTGGGACTGCTTATGTTTATGATTTGATTTTACATTAATCCTTTCATGGTGTGAAAGCCAATGAAAATCACATTTTGGCTGTAACCCTCTTACATTTCCACAATAACAAAAGGAAGGAGGTGTTGACCAGGGCACTTATTGAAGGGTACTGACACAGCACAAACCGTCAGGAGTAATTTCTTATATAAAACTTTATGTGAATGATTTAATAACATCTGAACAGACACCTTCCATTGTTTGAGACATAAAACATATGTTTTACGTAAGTTGGTATACCAACAGTTTGTCTTAACACAGTTAAGGAATTAGTTTCCCATTGATGAAACCAAATCCTGCAAGAGTCATAAAACCAAGGTTCCCACCCTTTGGGCATGAATCAATAAAGGCCTAAGGTCTGCAGTGAAAATAATACAAGAAAAAATAACAAAGGGTTAATCATACAAGCAACCCTCAGGGATAGGTAAATAAGTGATATTCCACTTTGTTAGGTTCTCCTACTACCCCAAGAGCCTGAAAAAAACAGGCTAAAGACAGCAGTTTCTAGCTGTCGTGGAATAGAGAATACATAACTCAGAAAAGGAAAGTAGAGATCAAATAGTTTTTAATTAAGAAAACACGTTTTTTCCCTATCTGCCCCAGGTTCCAGGAGGCCACTTGAAGTTTACCTTGTTGCAGTTTAACATTCCAGTTAAACAAATCTGAGTCCTGTGTCCCAAAAAAATTCCCAAAATGTGAAAAGGGCCCTCAACTAAGCGTAGCGGGCCAATACGGTCCAAAGGGAGGTTACTGAACCGACCGAATAATAAACTTTTAGTGCAATTTAAAACAGCACCAGAGAAGTTTCCAAAATAGAGCACTCGGAGAGAATGAACCACTGAGGCTGCATCAGCTACAAGAAAACAAACATCACCTGCATATGATTGCCTTATAAGGCAAGCATAAGCACAACTAGAAATAGACTGAATCTGAAATTAGTATTCAGCGATGGAGCAAAACATCAAGAAAAAATACATATAACAAGGGATTAAAGGACAGCCCTGATGAACTCCCTTTTATGGGGATCATGGGTCCTATCCAACCATTCACAGCAGGCACAACAGTAGCCGTTCTATAGAAAGCATGAATCCAGCATACCATAATATCAGGTACATGCAGAAAATGAAGTAGCTTCCCATAAAAATCATGCCTAACGAATCAAAGCAGCCTTCTGATCTACGGAGACAACAAGTCCCGAAGCCAGACCTGCATAGCCATGAGAAAATAATTCTCGTAAGAGGATCAAATGATCGAAATTATTCTTTGAGGCACAGAACAGCATTGGGTGGGATGCAAAATCACCTCCGCTATCCTCACACCACAATAATTTTCATTAAGAGCTTAAAGTCGGTGTTCAACATACACAAAGGTCACCAATTCTCTAGAGAATGGATATCACCTTTCTGTTTATAAATGTAAATCAAAGTACCCTAGTAAATACTGCAGGCGGCGAGGCAGTAGGACTTCAGCTCCGTCGCACTAGTCGGGTCAGAGCCTGTCACAGCAACAGGCAGTAAAGGAGACAAGACAGGTAAATCTTCAGAACTTCCACCTGAGTGGAAGATGTATCTACACTATCGGCTCTCAGGCGTTGCATATGTCTGTGCATTTTCAGTTTGCACTAGCAAAATGGTGCTCTACCATTGCAAAATGCTCCTGGATCTCTTGTGCTGTCAAACAGTGGTTTTCAGAATCAGATGAAGTAAAATCCTCCAGTAAGTCGACTGTGAGACACATGAGTCAACAAGTCAGTTCCATAAGAAGTAAGCAGAGGCTGGTATAGCAGCCTTAGTATGAGCAGCAGAACTTAAAGTTGAAGTAGGAACAGCAACAGGCAAAATATCAGTTGTTGGCATCATGGTCTCCATTTGTTCAGAGGTAGGAGCAGAGACCAAATCTCCCACCTCCATAGCTCCCTCCTCAGAAGGCAAGGTCGTCCGCCATCTTGGACAGAGGTTCCCCTCTGGCCAGTGGGGAATTTCCCCAGTGTCCTGGCCAAATTTCTCTCATTCACGAAAATACCACCAACAGCCTAATCTGGTTCAAAGTCAGTTGGCATTCATCTGTATCCCTCTCCTGGTCGTGCCTGAAAATAGAGCAAGAATTGTCTATTGCACTTACCCAGTCAACAAAAACTAAATAAATAAATAATACCAATTAAAATTCTTGTTGTACCCAGAGTCATTTATTGGGTAAACTGTTTTGCTAACAGAAACAGTAACACAACACATACAGGCACTTCTTTATATGAATATTGTATATACCTCAAATCAGAGCTGCATCACACTCACATGGTCCTAGTCCTAATTAGACCTGCACTTCAGGATGTGCACAACACTTAAAGGGTTCCTCCATTACTCAAGTGGGAACCAAATACTGTGGGTCTGGTTTACCTGTGGAACTGCATTTAGGGCAGCACTATTATCTGTTGCTCTGATGACATCATCCTCCAGCAACATTGATGGTAAAATGGAGGACAAACACATTGATAACTTCTGGGGCTGTATATTTTATTTATAAAGTAGATTGGGGCAGCAATAGGACTGCTGTTAACTGGAGGAGGCATACAACAGTTACACATAAGGAGTTAGGGACAATATTGGTGTGTGAAACTGGGAGACTTCCCGTTAAGTCCCAGACACTGTGGTTGATGGGGTTAGGGAAGCTACAGGGGCAGAAGGAGCCATCCTGGGGTGGGGGAGATTGGATTTTCATACTAATTTAGAACAACATAAAACAATTATAAAAACAATGGACTCTCCATGATAGGAACATGAATACAAGTGTGGATAAACAACAGAATAATAAAACATACCCCCACTCATAAAACAGCATTTGTGACAGGCTGCCTTGACAAGTGTTACTATTCTAAAGGGACTCTGATTGCAAATGACATGGCACAGGTTAACTTTGCTTGGCTGTAGCAGTGATTTGCAATTAGACTTTCAGAAGCACAAAAACAGAAACTTCTTGCATGCTTTCCAACCCCTTTTCAGCTGCATGCAAGTGTATGCACTGCTGATTTAATGGTACTTGCTCTGGGTTAATCCCTTTGGTGCATGTTAATTTTATTTTCCTAGCATTTAGTAGGTGCAGGGGACCTGCATAGGTAACAATCTAGGCAACCTGTCCATATTTATAAAGCATGGCACACATTCAAATGTGCTTTATACAACAACAAATCAGAATTCTCAGAGATTTCAGCTGAAGCCTTGATCAGAAATAAAGACACTGCATCTGTCCTTAAGAAAATATTGGTGTACACATATATACAGATGCTACTCAAGATCATGTTCTGCAACTCTGGGACTCAGCAAAGGATACTTACCACAGCAGATTGAAAGCAACACATCTGAACTGCCAATAGATAAAATGTTTTTCAGCAGTACATGTGACCCTCCTCTTTAAAAAGGCCAGCAGACAGGGCTGGACAAAATTAGTTCATGTTGCATCACTTTACAGCATCCCTGCCCATTACATACTGGGTCATGCTCACCTGATAGTCTAACAATGCACATGTGAGCAGATATTTTGTAATCTGATCCACCTTGGCTCCTGGCTTGCCCACAGGACCTCAGTTTTATATATGCGTCACCGAGGCTAGAAGCATTAACACCTGGCTCCATAAATGATCACCAGAAAGAAAGAACTACACTTTTTGTGGTAACACCTTTTATTAGGCTAACTAAAGTATTTCTACACAAGCTTTCCATATTTCTCAGCTCCCTTCATCAGGTGCAGAAAACTAACCAACATTTTGCAATATATACAAGAGTCTGTGGGTCCTAGATTGCTAACAAAGGGATGATGTAAAGGAAACAATTTAATATAATACAGGTGACTACCAGGAAATAAGCCTCATGTCATTAAAAGATCAGAGATCAGACATGCAAATGTCAGCTACTTCAAGTGATACCATAACAAAAGAGTCGATTGCTGAAAAGTTCCATTAAGTATGTAGCATGATTGCTGAGAGTTCAGTAAATTAATTAAGCAGTGTCTGCATAAGTGGCTCCTTTAAATGAATTATGTCCCAACAAAATAGAAAGATTTTAAAAATAATTGTAAATGATAGGGCCAAAACCCAGTTTGGGATCTGGTAATGTGTGAGGAAGCCTGCATTTTGTTCAGCCCATGTTTATCTGTTCCAAATAAAACTCATGAGTTTTGATTCCCAGAGAAATCTTGTGTGAATGTCTTTGAGGTTTCCTCTCAAAACTGCCACTTTGAGATTCTTCAAAGAATGGTCGTTTACACCCACCTGGTAAAGGTGTTTGTGGTGTATACATCTCTGAGGCTCTCCACTTTCCTTACATCACAGGTTGTGTCCACCTGATAGGTTGCTTGTTGCACATGTGACTTCAAAGAGTGCAACTCCTTTTCCTGTGTGCCTGCCTCTTCTGGATCAGTTTGATGTCTTCCAAAGCTGTACCTAGTAGGAATCCAATACTGTCTTGCTTGTTAGACATTGTTATAACTTATATACATATCTACATTAATATATATTTAGAAAACATTGTGTTGTGTTTTTATAGACCAGATATGTCTTTATTGCCTATTAATACACTCTAAGTTCTCTCTAGCCCATATGGCATGCCGGGTGTATATGTATGTAATTACCTGAACATGATGGTCTACTTGGGTGGGTTGCAGAGTTCTTCAGAGATGCATACCCCACAATCTACCTTACCAGGTGAGTAAACTACCATCGTGGGGATAATCTCTGAGGCACTCACCTTCCTTATATCATGGGTTTCATTTTAAAAGCAGTACCCTGAGCCCAGGGTAGGTAGATTAGTCATCATGTCCTAATGTAGCAGATTTTGCAGCTAATAACATTGATTTGACAAAGTTGTTTTTAAGAGTCTAGAGACACATCAAGTCTGTAGTGTCTTGTAAAGGTGTGTGGAGATGCCCATGTGCTGCTGCATGTATTTCGTTGACTGTAGCTATGTTTCTCTCCACCCATGAGGTAGCAACTGCTCTCGTTGAATGTTCCTCAACTTTCATGGGGGTATTGAGTTATTTGTTTTGTATGCCCCATTAATGACTGTCTTGAGACAAGTTGCTATGATTGAGTTTGATACTGGTTGACCTTGCAGAATGATGAATAGTCTATCTGTTCTGCACATATCATTTGTTCTTGTGACATACATGGCTGTTACCCTTTTCATACCTAAAGTCTGTAGCTGACGTTCCTGTGCTACTTCCTCTGTGGGCATATAAGCTGGTAGCTCAATGGTTCAATTGTTGTGAAAAGTGGATGCTACTTTTGGTACAACTGATGGGATTGTTTTCAGAGATACTCTGTCTTCATGAAATATTAGGTAAGGAGCCCTGCATGATAGTGCCTGTGACTCTCTTATGCATCTGGCTGAACAGACCACTACTAGCAAAACAGTGTTTAGGCTTAGTCATTTGGGTACTATGGAGTCTCGAGGTTCAAATGGTGGTTGTCATCACTCTGAGCACCAGGTTGAGGTCCCAGGGTGCAGTTATCTGTCTGACTTGGGGACGTATGTTGGTGTCCACTTTCAAGAATCAAACAATGTCTAGGTGTGATCCTAGTGCCATCCCTTCTATGAGATGCCTTGCCACCCCAACTGCCACTACTTGGCCTCTTAATGAGGATGCTGATAAGCCCTTGTCCATGCCTTTCTGTAGGAATAGCAGTATATCTACTATCATGGAATGGTTTGATGTTGTGCCTTTACCTATATACCACCTGGAGAAAATGTTCCAGTGTCTCTGATAGGTTGAGGTGGTAGAACCTTTCCTTGAGCTGGCCATGGTATCTATGACCATAGGATGATAACCTGCTTCGCACTCTCCCTTTCAGGATCAAGCTGTTAGCTTGAGGTTATGAGAGTTTATGTGAAATACTGGCCACTGGGTAAGAATGTTGTGTCTGACTGGCAGGATCAAGGGGTGATCTAGGGCCATTGCCACTATTTTGGCAAGCCAGGCTCTCCTGGACCAGTATGGGGTTATGAGGATCACCCTCATTCTGGTTAGGTGGATCTTCTTTAGGACCTGTGGGATCATTGGTAATGGTAGGAATATGTAGACCACATTGAATGTCCATGTTGATGATAGTGCATCTTCACCCATGGACTTGTCAATGTAGCGGAGTAGAATCAAGGGCACCAATTGTTCTTGTTGGTGGCCATCAAGTCTATTTCCACTGGTCCCCAGCACCTGTTGATGGATTGGAAGATGTGGTGGTGCAACTTGCATTTTCCCAGATGTATCTGCTGGCAGCTTAACCAGTCTGCTGTAGTGTTTAGTTTTCCTGCCAGGTGAATTGCCAAGATGCTTGCAAGGTGTTTTTAGCCCATGGGATGAGTTCTCTGCCTCCCATTGCATTGCCCTGCTTTTGTTCCCCACTTGTTGATGTATGAGACTGTTACCTGGTTGCCTGATCTGATTAGTAAATTTTTCCGTTGACCTATTTGCTGAAATGAAGTAGTGCCAGGAACACTGCTTGTATTTCTAGTACATTTATTAGTAATTTTCTTTCTAGTAACGTCCATTTTCCCTGAGCTATCTTGTGTTCTGCTTTTGAACCCTAACCTGTTAGACTGGTGTCTGTGTGTATTTATATGTCTGACTGAATGTTCAGTGGCATTCCTTTCAGGAGGTTGCCTTCATATTACCACCATAGTATACAGTGTATCATGTGTAGTGGCATTGCAACTGTTTTGTGAAATCTAATCATATGTTGATCCCTGCTTGATTAGGAATGATAGCAGAGGTCTCATATGCCATCTTGCCCATGGAAGTATGTCTATGTATGATGACATTAGCTCTAGAGCTCATAAAATCATTCCCAGCAATGGCAGCTTGCTCTTCCATTATCGAGATGTTAGGGATATCAGATTCATGACTCATTTTTCTGATGGTTGTACTGTCCCTTGACTATGTTGATTAGTGTGCTCAGATGTTCCAATGATTGGCTAGGTGTTAAGCAACTCTGTCTCTGTTTATAACTCAGCTGTGGCTCTCAACCATTTTATTGCTATATCTGTCTCTGCTGAATTGATGTTGTTCTAATTAGTCAATTGTCTAGGTAGGGGATGACCTGGATGCCCTGCTCCTTTAGTTTTGATGCTAGTACTATTGATACATTTGTAAACACTCATGTTGCTGACACTAGTCCGACAGGGAGTACCTGGTCCTGATAATGTTGTCCGATGATGTGAAATTTTGGAACCTGTGGTATACGGCCCTATGGGAATATGGAATACTGTATGCATCCTTCAGGTGTATGGATGTTGTCGTCATCATCATCATCATCATCATCATCATCATCATCATCATCATCATCTCTTATTTATAAAAGGCACCCTTCCAAAGCTCGGGCACCTGAACAATATTCATAAAACAACTCAACGTTACAAACAGAAATGCAAATCCATAAATAGCAGAAAATCTAAAATCATTAAAGCTTGAAGAAAAGATGTGTTTTAAGGTGAGCTTTAAAACCCTAGATGGTCAGAGCTATCTTGTATCCGGCGAGGTAGGGAATTCCACAGGGTATGTGCCACAAAGGCAAAGATCGTGCACCAGATGTTTTTAGCAGTACTCTGGAAGCTCTAGCAATCCCTCATTGGAGGATCGGAATGCATGGGAGGGCAGTAGGGATGCAGAAGGTCTTGCAAGTAATGGGGTCCCTGGCCATGTAAGGCTTTGTAGGTCAGCAACATGATCTTGAAGGTTATCCACCACTGTACTAGCAGCCAGTGCAGTTCATGCAGCACAGATGTTATATGGCTTGATCTAGATGTTCCAGTCAACAACCTGGTGACTGCATTCTGCACCAGCTGCAATCAGTGGATATCTGCCTCAAGTAGCCCTAGGCAAAGAGTGTTGCTGTAGTCAAGCCAGCTGTTAACAAAGGTATGGACCAGCATGGAAAGATCTTGGCCGAGACCACGTTCTTCATCCTGGTGATATTTGTTCAATTATAGAAAGCAGATTTAGAACATCTCCTGGTCATAGGGCCTTCAGGGTGGATTAGATCATCTCCATTTTGAATGGCTTGTACTGCACATTGAGGTTCAAGAACTTTATATCTAGTTCTGGTCTCAAGTTCCCTGTTTTCTTGGGTACTAAGAAGAATATGGAGTAGACCCCTTGGCCTTCTAATGAGGTACTTCCACAATTGTATTGTTTTGGAATAAGTCTGTCAGAACCTTGCATAGTTGTGTTGGTCTTATTTTGCTTTTGGATACTGAGGATATGATAGCCTGTTTTGTTTTGGAATGTCTGAGAATTTTATGGCATATCCCTTTTGCAAAATTTCTAGAACTTATTTGTCTTATGTGGATCTGGCCCATGCTGCTGCAAATTGGCTTAAGCGTGTGCCCATGGGAATGTTCAGTAACTCTTGTAATAGTGGTACTCATTGTCTTGAGTGAGTACTTCTAGCATTGGGGTTTGCTCCCCAATGGCTCCTCCCCATCACCATGGAACCTGTTGTAGTTGTTGGTAGGAGATATGATAGCCTGTAATCATTCCCTCTTTATCTGTATTGTCCTTTCCTTTTTCACGAAAGCAGTGGTTCTGATAATTTTTCATTGTGGAAGGTATGTGTATTTGTTGGGTTTCTCTTTTCCCAATGCCTATCCATCCTCTTTGCTTTTAAGATATTTCTCTAGTTCCTCCACAAAGAATAAAGCACCCTTGAATGGTAATTTAAATAACATGAACTTTGACTCATTGTCTACATTCCGAGTTTCATCCATAGGCACCTCCTTGCTCTATTGAGCAGAGTTGCTGCTCTGGCATTAATTTTAAGTGAGTCTACTGCCATGTCTGCTAAATTCTTGGTTGATAGGATAGCATTTTCTAGTAGCTGGGCCTCTGTTGATTTTGGGGTCATGCTTCTCAGTGCCTCTTGCAACCATTCTAGCTGTACTCTAGTGGCATATATTGCTGTGGTTGCTGCCCTAGCTCTGAGACCAGACAGCTCAAATTTTTTCTTTAAAATGTCCTCCAGTTTCCAGTCTACTGGATCTTTGAGGCTGGATGCCTTCTCTGTGAGCAGTAAAGATTTTTCTATTGAAGGAAGTGATTTGGGGATCTATGGTGGGTGGGTGCACCATAGTGCCAGTTTGTCTGCCTTGAGGGGTACATTTATCCTATGACTCCCCTTTGGAATTTGTGCTGGGTCCAAGGATTCACATTCTTTATTTACCACCTTGTCTATTGATTCACATACTGGAAAGATGTTTGCATTTTTGTTGAGGCCTGAACTGATGGCAATAATTTGGATTGGGGAGGTGGAGCTGGTGTCTTGAAGCCCACTGTGGCCAAGATTTTGTGAGCCAGTTCTGTTATTTGGTCAGGAAAACACCATTTTGTGGTTAGAGCTTGTGGGTCTATTTCTAATTCCCCTCGTCCTATGAATTGTTACCAGAGTTTGTACATGATTTATGAGATCTTGGTCCTGTTGGGACAGGATTCCCTGTAGTGGTGTTTATTCAAGTTTGGGCTGATCACCTGGGTGGGTGTAGAAGGTGTTGGTAATGATGTAGGTTCTGGTGAGATGTGGGGCTGTGGATCTGCTATCTTGCCAATGTTTCCAGCGTGACGTCATCAGCTGTTGTTGGAACTGCAGCACCTGTTTGTTCTGCAGAAGGATCGAGTTAGTATCTACATTTTGTATTGGTTTAGGGGCATTTGTAAATGGTCTGGCCTGTAATGCCTGTTGGTTCCTAGTTCCACTGGTGCCTTGCCTGCATCCTCCTCTTGAGCTGGAATGGGGAGTCTTTTCATAAGAGTGCATAGTCATCCTATTTGTGCTGCATTAATATGGACATTGCAGAGTCTGCAGCTCTTGGTCTTTGCTATGGTCTGTGGGAGAAAGTAACAATGGGGCACAAGGTTAGGATTTCTACAATGAATTTCTTGTGAAATGACACTAATGTAAATCTGTGTAGTGCTGCTTATCTGTAGTATTATGTTCTTGTAATATATTAATTTGTTCCCCATGAGTGGAGATATTGCTAATTTATTTATTTTATTTATTTTATTTATTACATTCTTGGATTAATACCTCTGAGCTAAAAGCTCTTTACATAGGTTCCAGTCAGGGAAAAGTACAAGACAATAGATACAAATAAAGAACAAATATCGAAAGGAATCTTAAGTACATGATACATTTGGTGGATAGGCAAGAAAGTCAAATATGAATGGAATAAAGTCAACCAGGTTGGGGGCACAATAAGTGAGGTACCTGCTAGGACACTGCAGCAGGCAATACAATGGGTGATGCCACTACAGCAGAACAGGCAGTAGGACCAGCCAGGAGGCCTTGTCAAGGGTGCGGGGCAGGGGATAACCATGGGTGGGGAAATGAGGGAGGGTAGGAAGAAGGTGGTTGTGACTAGTGGCAGTCACAGTGAGCCCAAGTGAGAGCTGCTGCTTAAGGTTTATTTTGAAGGTTCCAAGTGTGGGGAGATTGGCAATGTTATCCTGAAGGGAGTTGATCCACTGCGGGCACTGAATGTGGAGGGCTGCTGACCTTGGGAAGTGCGGCATCTGGGGTTTAGGAAGAGCCGGTGTTCAGAATTTCTTGTGGATGGGGTTGGTGCTGGGAAGAAGTAATTGTTGAACCCCTGTTGGTAGTTGACCAAGATTAATTTTGGTCAGGTGACAGGTTTGGTACTTCAGTTGATCTTTAGGTGGGAGCCAATTAGACCTGGAGTACAGGTCACAGGTATGAGTCAATCTTGGTGTCTCCATAATGAGCCTACATGCTTTATTAAGCACAACTTTCATGTGCTGTAGTACAGTGACAGTAGCAGTACCATAGACTGCAAGACAGTAGTCGACAAGGGAAACCACAGAGCTGTGAACTGCAATGCTTAAGGCTTCAGATGTCAGACTATGCTTGTGTCTATGGAGAAGACCAACGTGTGAGTTGATTGCTTTGGCGGTGTTGTCTATGTGGATGGCATAGTTGAGTAAACTGTCAATGGTGATGCCAAGGTATTTGAAGTGTTGAATGAGCTCAAGTGAGGAATCAGCACTGTTACATACTGAGAGGGTGATCTCTTTCCATATTGTAGGAGTTTGAGAAAGCATGACCTTAGTCTTTTTGTAGTTTATAATTATAATGTGGTCCTGGAACCATTGCTTGACACTTACTAAGTCATGCTGGAGCTGCCTTTCAAGGGCATCCGGGACCGCACTACTGGTGAAAGACAACCTCATCATTGGTGTAAAGGAGGATCCAGCTCTGGCAGGCTTGGGGAGATTATTTAGAAACAAGCTGAAAAGGAGGGGCCCAAGATGGAGCCTTTTGGGACACTGGAGCAAACTGGCTGACTGTCAGAGAGGACGGTGCCTATCTTCACTTGCTAGGAGTGACTGCTAAGTAACTACAGAACCAATTGACCGAGTCAGTGGAGAGACCAATGCTGACAAGTTGGTCAGCAAGGAGGTCATGGTTAACCATATCAAAGGCCTTTGTTAAGTCAATGTAGATGGCCCGGCAAGATGCCCAAGGTCAAGAGATTTATGGATCGAGCCTGTGAATTCAAGAAAAGCTGTGGTGGTACTGTGCCCAGACCTGAAACCATGTTGCTCAGAGCATTGGAACTGGTATTTTCCAAGTATTCATTGAGCTGGTTGGCAATGATTCTTTCAAGTGCCTTAGAGAGTGGCGGCAGGATGGAGATGGGCCTATAGTTCTCTGGGAGAGCATGGTCACCATTCTTGTGCAGAGAGGGTAACAGCAGCTTTCCATCTCTGTGGGAAACTAGAGTATCAGAGCGATAGGTTAAGGATATATGTGAGAGGGATAGGATTTCCTCCAGGGCTAGAACCAGTAGTTTGAGATCAAGGGTATCACTGTTGTATCTCCCTTTGCCCAGGACTTTGTTCAGATATTTCCTGGCTTCACCAATGGAGACTGTTTTGAAATAGAAAGGTGGGTGTTTGAGGTGGTCTGCGTGGCATTGGTTTGGTTGGAAGGGGAGAAAAGCCAATAGGGAGGGTGGCAAGGAGGTCTGTGAAGGTTTGGTTGAAGATGTTGGCTATGGATTTGGGGTCCAAAATAAGGGATCCCTTTATACTGAGCATGGTGGGTGCAGATTTGGGATCATGGCCAGTGACCTCTTTCAGGTTCGTCAGAATTTTCTACCATCTTTCCACCATTGAGCAATGGTATCTTTGTAATAGGTCTTTTGGCTGCATGGATGGTCCTGGTACAAGTATTCCTGGCCTTTTATAGTTCTGGATATCTGATGGTTTCCTGTGGCTGTGACAACATGCCAGAGATGGTACCTGTTTTTCAGGAGTTCAAGGATGTTATGGTCAAGCTAGGGTTGAAAAGACCTTTGACTTGTGCTTTTTAGAGGTGCATGTTTGTCGACACTGCATTGAACAGGGCGATGAAGTATTCAAGTGCACAGTCAACGTCAGAGGACCCATATACTGCTGATCAGTCTGTGTTTAGGAAATCAGTTTTAGGAATCCTAGAGTGACCTCTCTTAAGGATCCTGTTGATTACTTTTCTTGAAAGAGGTTTAGTGTACTTGTTTGACCAGCATAACCAAATAGGCGAGTGATCACTGATAGCATCCAGGAGAATGGTAGTATTGTTTATGTGCTCCAGGTGGTTATTGAGTGCCCAGTCAGGCAGGGTACTGGTCCCCATCCTGTAGTTGGTTCTTGTGGGGACATCAATGAGCTGCGTAAAGTGTGCAGCGGTAACAATGTCTTTGAATTGACTAGCTTCTGTGGCCAGCCAGTTCATATTGAAGTCCCCAAGGAGCAGGACTTTGGTACTAAGGCTAAGGGTCCCAAGGTAGTCTAAGATTGCTTGCAGACCCAGGGTCATGTGTCTAGGAGGGTTGTACACAGAGAGGAGGGTGATAGAATTGTTGTGTGCACCAAGGAGGACCTTCATGGCCAGGACCTGTTTTTTGGATCCTTGGCTGGGTAGGTTCAGGACGTAACCCTGTATGTTGTCCCTAAGATAGAGTGCACACCCCAACCCTGTTTGGACAGTCTGTCCTGCCTGAAACCCCTGTAGTCTGGAAGATTGATGGCTCCATCTGGGATTTTAGGGGTGAGCCATGTTTCTAATACAGACAGAACATCAGGGTTATGGAGGGCTACCCAGGCCTGCAGGTTAGTGTGCTTAGCAACCAGGCTGCAAATGTTCATTGAAGCAAGGGTTAGCGTGCCTGCTTTCTGGAGAGTTGCCCTCATTTTTTGAGGTGGGCCAGGGTTACAATGGATGTTGCAAAAGAGAATTAGTAAGAGGAGGGCTAGTCTGAGGAGGCAGCTTTTAAAATATTTGCAGCATAGTTTGTACTGCTGCTTGGTGGTTCCCATAATTAGGTGCTTCTCCTTACAGGATATAAATCTGAGGAGGAAGATAATAGGTGATACATTCAGCTGGGGATGTAGTGGTAGAGCCCGGAGGACCTGTAATAGTTGTCAAACTTGTGGTGGTCATGCCTTTAAAGCCAGGCTCAGAGGTTGTGGTACAGTAGGGATTGAGGGTGTACTGCCCAAGCGGACTGGGGCAGATGGAGGGGAATACAATGAGACTTCCGAGCAAGCAGGGGTAGTGAAGATATTAGAAAGCATAGTAGCAGTAGACTTAAGGGGCCTGAAATTGCAGGAGGTAGGGGAGGTGTTTAGCATTAGAACCCATGATTGGAGAGGCAGAGCCTTGTGATGGGGGGGGTGAGTCCTAGGTAGTTGGTGGACTGCAGAAATAAAGCTACTACCCAGCAAAACTACTCCCTGAAAAAGAGAAGAAGAAAAAGAAACATTGAGCACAATAGGTAGAGGGTTAAGTTTGAGACACTCAGGAGGGACCGAGTGCAGGGACAAATCAGGCAAAGGAGGTGGGAGTAGCCAAGGACTGAGTGGGGAGGCGTGATTTAATAGCAGCTGGGGTTGGGGCAAGTGGGCGGAAAAAATACACTTTTCAAAATGAGTCCACAGAGCTAGAAATTATGGCCCAGCTTCAGCAGGTAAAGTTAAGTTTAGCAGGCTGCAGTTGCTGACCAATGGCATTCAGCCAGGTTTGCAGAAGCAGCCACTAGTAGGAGGAATCTGAAAGTAGGGATGAATTGGAAGGCAGCACTCAGCCATGGCTTGAGGATGAAGAGAGCATACCTTGGAAGGAAGTCCTGTAGGTAGAGAAATGTGGGCAGTCAGCTGTGTAGCAGCCCTGGTACCCGCTTGCCCGAGGCAGGCTTCTGGGTGTCCACCGCACGTCCTGGAAAAATAGAGAGGATAGAAGTTACACTTACTCAAGAGAACTGTGGGTGAGAGTACTCAGGACCAGGTTTAAACAAAAAGAATAATGGGCAAGGGGTAGCTGTGAGATGAAGGAAAAGGTGAGAAAGCAGTAGCCGAGGAGGGATGGCACCAGAGTTGGCTGGTCTAAGTGAGAGATAAAGGAGGGTATGGGTGAAAGAAGTTATAGGTTTTAGTATTGGGGTGAGCATGATACAAGAAGTCGGCAGAGTGGGAAAGAGTGAAACTTGAGGAAGCTTGTGGGGGTAAGAGAGCATGGGTGCAAGGTCTAGAGAGGTGAAGAGGTTGGCCTGAATTGCCTAAGTTAGGAAAACCACTAACAGTTCCAGTAGTACTAAAACAGTCCCATCCAGAATAGTTTATACTGAACCTGTTAAACCATGACAATTCCACAAAGAATTGAGTGGAGAGCAAAGTTAAGCAATCAAAGACATCACATTCCCCTAAGGCACATAACATTAGCTTGACAAATACTGTTTGCTTTAAGTGAGTCCTTGAAAATACCCTTTCAAAAATGAGTCCACAGAGCTAGAAATTATGGCCTAGCTTCGACAGGAAAAGTTAAGTTTAGCAGGCTGTGGTCACTGTCCAATGGCATTCAGCCAGGATGCAGCAGCAGCCACTAGTAGAAAGAATTTGAAGACTGGGGATGAATCAGAAGGCAGCGCTCAGCCGTGGCTTGAGGATGGAGGACTGTACCTTGAGGGATGTCTTGCAGACGGAGGCGTGGGCAGTCTGCTGTATAGCAGCTCCGGTACCGCTTTGCCCGAGACAGGCTTCTGGGTGTCCGCTGGCACATCTTGGAGGGAAGTCCTGCAGGTGGAAAGACATGGGCAGTCGGCTGTAGCAGCCTCAGTACCGCTTGCCTGAGGCAGGCTTCTGGATGTCTGCTGGTGCATCTTGGAGTGCTAGTGATCCCACTGATTGTTCTTGTAACAAAATTTTACATTTACCCTTTAAGATGACCATCTCTATTATGAGCCTCTCTTACACTGAGTGTCCAGTATGTATTACCCTTTAAGAGGATCTGGTCTCAGAATGTTACTAAATTGCAGATAATAATTGAAAGGTCTAAGTGTGCCCCAAGTATTTCTAAGCAGGTAAGTGCACTGTGCCCTTATTAAGTATTGTTGTAATGTTTTTAACATTTGCATTCTGCCCAACATTTAGTTGTAGTGCACCATTTTGTGCGGTTGTATTGACGCTGTGGGTCCGTCTTGATCATTTCCCATACTTAATATGGTGCGGAGTCCCATCGGTGGCCATGCGTGAGAGTGAAGAGTTCCGCACATGCACAATAGCATTAAAATGTGCATGAATCAGTGCTTTACTCCTCGGATCATAGTATAAACAAGATGGAGCGGCTGTGGCAGTGAATTTAACAATCTTACCTTCCCTGAATACACAAAGGATGGGGAAGGTGTGTTAATCACCATGTTGTAGGTCATTGGACTTTTGGAACATGTGGACAGTGATAACTATTTGTTCCTGCGTATGGGACAGATTCGAGTCAGAAAATACTGGGGCAGTCAGATAAATCTTAAATTTGGATGTATTATCCTTATCTGTGCTCCAATAGTCAGTCATTGCAGTGATTTGAAAGAACAAGTCCTGTGGCCACTAGCAGGAGCCAAGATTGTTTCCAGCAACTCCAATGTTGTGTCCAAATTGTGGTTGGGGAGGCTAGTTATGGACCAGTGCAGGAGTCCCGAACGCCTGGCAGCTTAGGAGCTTCTATAATGAGCTGTAGATCACTATCAAGGATCCTAGCTGTCCTTCCAGTAAACATGGGATGTAATTGTCTAATCATGGGGCATATATATAGGAATGACTGTTATCAAGATCCCAGTTACTTGTTACTGCGAAATACACTGTCCAAACAAACTATGGCGTTATATTGGCATTCTGCAGCAAAGCAGTTGTGTTCATCCAGCTACAGTATTCAGTAATTAAATAAGCCTTATTGTAAAAACCAGTACTATATTTTCTGCACGACGAGTCCAAATGCATTGTCTCTCTTGTTATCACAAATATTTTAATAGCTCTTGCTCAGTGTATATGTATCGTAATCCAGTAGAACACCCTTACCTTATATATTGATTGTTGCTGAAGTTTAAATATATGTTGCTGGGTGCTACTGTGATGTGCTGCAACCTGTACAGATGCATATTTAGAACTGGTCCAGAAAAGGCAGGCACACAGAGGAAAGGGTCAGACTTCTTTTGAAGTCACATGTGCATCAAGCAACTATCAGGTGAACACAACCCATAAGGTAAGAAAGTGGAGTGCCTCAGAGATTATCCCTACAATGAATGTTTTGGGAGAAGTGCTCAGCCACTGTGCTTGACTGTCTAAGTGTTTGATAGTGGATCTATGTCCATCCATGTGTCCATAGAGTGGTTGTCCTGTTTCTTTCATGCACGCCTATGTGGACATTTCTGGCATCTTATTAGATAAGTCAAATTGTTGGTGTTGTTTGAGAAAGACCCTTTCATTCTGTATTCCTGTTTAGTAAATGGAGAGTAGACAGAGTCACATGCATAAGTCATGCTGCATGTTTTACATCTGGGTTTGTTGCATGGTCTTGTCCCTTGTGTGTTCTTTTGAATTGTATAGGTGTAATTCTAACTAATGTTCTTCCCAGATTCAGTGGTTGTCTGTATATTATAAGTGGTTCACTGAATACAGTGGACAGTGTCATTGCTATGCAGGACTGATTGTAATTCTCTGAGGATCTTCCAGTGGCCTGATTGATGGGTTGTATGTCACAACCAGTTAGTCTGAGTATCCTTACACCCTGGGAAGTGCAATAAAATACTATGACACACATCCTGGAGGGGCTTATTATCCTGGGGGAGAAATTAGATTTGGGACGTATGATTATAGATACTTAATGCACGGACAGGTGACATATCTTGGCCAATGAAATTTCTATATTTTTCTTGCCATTTTACAAGGAAAGGGGAAATTGTTTAACCAGGAAAGGCACACTAAGTCAGAGCTTGTTTCCAGGTGTGACCTGGGAGCACAAGGAAGTTGTCTCCAATGAAAACAGGCAGTTTGCTCATTTGGATTTACAAGTATAAAAATAAAAATGAAAAATGAAATCAAGTTAAGTGACTTGCTCAGGGTCACACAGTATGCAAGTGGAAGCTGTGGGATTCAAACCCAGTTCTGGTCTGCTGGATGTCACCAGATTTGCAACTCAGAGCCTTAGACCACTGCGCTATAATTGCCACCTTGTAAGTCCTGCTATATTTCAATGCATTTTGAAAGTTTACTCATAATTGTCATTTTCAAATATTTTACACCTAATTTTCTATATGGCCTTTTTGGGACCCTATCTCATGAACAATGTAGATCAAATCTTTCAAATCGGGCCTAAAAGGTGATTCTGCAGTGCCTCTGTGAAATCACCATTCAGGCGGTATTAGAAAATTTTGTTCTGCTTGGGAAGCTATCAGGGGTAGAGGGAGCTGCAGCCTGAATTTGGGCTCCTTCCCCATGCAACAGAGACTGCCATTTCTGGAGAAGAATCGCGGGGGTAGGCGAGCTGCCCCACTGCCATGGAGACTCTGCAAGGGACTTAATAGGAATTGTGCTGGCTAGGGGTGAGTGTGTACAACAATCTGTGTGACCTCCCCAGCCCTTCAAAAAAGGTGCCAAGTTTTGAATCCTGGGAGAGCTGGCCCCTACAAGAAGGGCAGCCAGCCGCTCCAGCACCACGCTCGCCGAAACTATCGAGGGTAGAGGAACTGCAGCCTGAATTCAGGCTCCCACCTCCCCGTGATGGAGAGACTGAGGCTTCTGCACAGAAATCATCCTGCCACCCACCCTGTGCCATCTCCTTTAATTAAATAGGCTTCAGGGACAGCCCTGCCCATTGCCAAAAGAGAGAAAAAAAAATGTAATAGTAGCCTAATGACTGGAATAACTTAAAGGGTAACAGCCTGTCTTGCACAACCCCTGTGTCATGTGTGCCTAGATCACAGAACTGTTTACTACAAGTCCTGAGTTAGTCATACACATCCTAAGGTTGGGAAAAGAGGTTGCTAGTTATTACAATATAGCGTGTTTATTTTTATTTTGATTGCCGGTATACCCAATCATTCTCTGTTTTAGTTTAGCTTATACAGCTTCCAGAATAGGTTGTTTGCTTTTTGTTTAATACACCTAAGGAAGGTCGTACAGGAAAACCCAAGCAAGGTAAAGCTGGCAACAGACATAAGTGGTGGTTGACAATGATGGGATCTCAAAAGATGGGGAGAGTCGGGATCTTACTAGGAGCTCTCTATGTATTAACAATTGCTGGAACTGATAACATTATTATAGAGCAGGACTGGTATCATAAAATGGAGAAGGCCCTGATGGAGGTCGTTTACCTCAGGGTGTCACCATCCATGTTTCAGGACCAGTATGACAACTATATACATGCTGGGAAAAGAGGTTTCTTCATGGACTCAGCAGGGTATATAAGGGCACATAAGAGTAAAAAACACCTCCCTGCTCTTACGCAAGCCAAGGTCCTGAAAATCTTCCTTGGCCTCCTGTTTAATGGGGGTGATATAGAGCCAAACCCTGGCTCCCCAGAGACCAGCATCCCTAACCTAACACACAGCACATCGGAGTGGGTCAATGCCAGGGGCCTGAGGGTGGCCCACATAAATATCAATAGTCTTAGGCCCAAGATGCACGAACTTGAGGCCTGGACCAACCTTTACTCCCCTGACATAATGGGCATCTCTGAAACATGACTGAAGCCAAATGTACTTCCTCATGAGGTTGAACTGCAAGGCTTTAATACGTTTAGGAAAGGGAAGAAGTATGGGGAGTCATTCTCTATATCAGAGCTCAAATCAATGAAACTATGGTCACTACCCGGATCTTGGGGGCGTAGTAATATTTGTCAAACTTCTCATAGGGGATTCAAGACCTCCTTGTTGAGTGCACTTACAGCATGCTGAAGAAGGCCATGGAAGCCTTAAAATGCTGGCAGACACCTTACCCACACTGCACAACTGTGAAAAGATTATACTAGGGACTTTTACCTAAACTGGGGTGATAAGTTAACTGAGGAAGTCAAAACAGCCTACTGTGAGCTAACCTCACACAGCTGATACAAAAGCCCACACATAGCAACCAAAGGACTAGGAACCACACACCCTAGACTGGATACTAGTGTCTAACCCAGAAAGGGACAAAATGGTAGGGATGTGTGCTGACTCACTTAGTGACCACACACCAACCTTTCTGGTGTGGCGGAACAATTTTCCCAAACAACCCCCAGAACCTTCTGGACCAGAAATGTTTTAATGTTTACTGATCACAAATTTTCAATATTTGTCCACCAAACTTTCAAAATGTCCTTTTGGTGCCTCACCTCATGAGCAAGGAAGGTAACATTTTTCAAATCTGGATCAAAAACGATTTTGTAAGTCACGCATACAAAATGACCTTCCCAACAAAAGTTGAGAATTTTCACCTCCGGGTTCATGACATGGGGTCATAAGAAGTCTATGTTCAACATTTGGGATCAAAATATTAAAAACAACAAAAGGTACACTGACATATTTTCATGCTTACCTACAGCTTTAGTAATTTCCAATATTTTCACTCAACATAGCCATTTTTCCACACAACTTCATAAATATGACAGGTGTCATTTTTCAGATCCTGCTGAAATGTGTTTTTGTCTTGTGGCACAAAATGATGATTTGGTCAGTGTTATAGAAATGCCACATGTCAAGTTTATAAAACAGTGTCATAAAACAACTATGCTGAAAATGTGGTAACAACATTTAAAAATACTAAGAAAAGATGAATGCAGGGCAGCCTTTGGCCCAGTGGGTAGTGGTTTGTGATTCTGTGCTAGTGAGCCAAACTAGAGGGTGAGCTCAGTGAGCCAGCTGGATGGGCTGAGGCTGTAAGGATGGCCCTGGCATGTGGCACCACCCACCCACATGAGAAGGAAAGGCACAGTATTGACAGCACAGGCCAAAGTATCATACAGTGAAGAGGACTCTTCTCTTGATATAGGGTCCTCCACCTATAAATCTATGGCTACTAAACAACCCTGTGCCTATATCTAAATCTGTAGCCACATGGACTTGCAGTGCCCAAAGGGTCCTGTGCTCCATAGCCTGCCACACAGCCCCATGAATTCTTGATATCCTTTGCTGCAATTCTTCAGGTAGACAAACTCTTCCCTTTGCCAGAGGGCCCTGTGCATCTGCATCTGTTCACAAAGGTCCCCTGAGGACCTGCATGAATGAGGATACAATTCCACCATCTCAAAAGAAAGAAATTCATTGCAAAAGTTGTGTTAATGCACCAGATAAGGTCCAACTTACAGTCACAAATATGGAAATGTTCCATTATGGTTTACAACCTCAACTCCCACCCCACCCATTAGCAACAAAAGGACAATACCATATAAGCAACCAGAGACAGCCATTATCAGGTAAGACAAACAACATGCAACTATTTCTAGATTACACAAATGCTGGAGAAATGATGTCTACCTTTGTGGATTTATATCTGTAGAAGCCCTATTACAGGGGCCTAGCTTCTTCAGCCACAACTGTGTATGTATATGTCCCACAGTGTGCATGAGTACCCATGTCTGCAGAAGTGCTAGCTCCACAGGGGTCAGTGCTTCTGTAGCCACAATCATGTGTATGTCTTACAGCATGCATGAGTACCTGTAGCTGCAGACGAGCTGGCTCCACAGGGGTTTGTGCTTCTGTAACAGAGGCACTGCTGTAATTTGGGTATCATGGATTTCTTTATGCATCTGTGAAAGTGCAGTCCCACACTTTTGCAGCCAGAAGTCAATGTGTATATCTTACACTGTAGCTACAAAGGTGCAAACCCCATAGGGCCTGTGCTTCTGCAGACAGAAATACTACTGACATTTGGTATCATGATTTTGTGGGACTTGCACTTCTGCAGTCAAAGGTTGGTGTGTATGTCTCACACCTAAGGGTGCAGATGTGTAGGCCACTCAGGGGCCTGCACTTCTGCTGCCAGAACTCTGTCTATGTCTTACAGTGTCAGTGAGTACCTGTGGCTACAGAAGCAACATAGAAACATAGACTTTGATTGCAGATAAGGACAGCTTGACCCATCTAGCCTGCCCATTTCCCTACCTACAGGATAGGCGCAGATCCTAGTTAACCAACAGCCTATTTCTTTCTACCCCCACAAGAATTGCCTTATGTCTGTCCCATGCATTCTAGAATTCTCCCACAGTTTTAGACCCCACAACCTCCTCAGGAAGGCTGTTCCATGCATCCACTACCCTCTCTGTGAAATAATACTTCCTCCATTGCCCCTGAACCACCCTCCTTCTATCTTTAAATTGTGTCCCCTTGTTCTTGCATGTCTCTTTTTCTGAAAGATGCTACCCTCTTGGACTTTGTTTATTCCACTGAGGTACTTAAAAGTTTCTATCATGTCCCCTCTCCTTCTTTCCTCAAGGGTATACATATTAAGCTCCTTTAGTCTCTCCTCATACAGCTTCTCTTGCAGACCCTGCACCATTTTAGTTGCCCTCCTCTGACTACCTCTATCCTGTCTATGTCCTTGCAGAGATGGGGTCTCCAGAACTGGACACAGTACTCCAGATGGGGTCTCACCAAATGTCTGTACAGAGGATAACAACTTCCTGTTTTCTGCTGATGCCTCTCTATCCATCCCAGTGTACCCCAGCCCTCCCTATTGCCTTTTCACATTGTTTGCTAATCTTAAGGTCATCTGATATGATTACCCCAGGTCCCTTTCCTTTTTGTTGTTGTTACTACCTCCCCACCATTGCATTCTTCCCTGGGTTCTTGTTTCCCAGATGCATTATTTTGCACTCTTTGCATTGAATCCTAGCTGCCATACTTCTGACCATTCCTCCAACCTTTCCAAGTCCTTTTCATCCTTTCCATGCCTTCTTGTGTATAAACCCTGTTGCAGATCTTTGTGTCATCTGCAAAAGGCATACTTTTCCTTCCAGTCCCTCTGCAATGTCACTGATGAAGACATTAAAAGGACTGGACCCAATACTGAACCCTGCGGTACCCACTAGTAACCCCTCTTTCTTCAGAATGGACTCCATTTTCAATTACCTTCTGTGTCCTGTTGTGCAGCCAATGTTTTACACAGGCTACCACCCTGGGACCCACTCCCAGGCTGGTTAATTTGACTATTAATCTTTTGTGTGGAACTGTGTCAAATGCCTTGCTAAAGTCTATGTAGACCATGTCACAGCCCTCCTTGGTCTACTACTTTGGTCACCCAGTCAAAGAAATCTATTAGATTCATCTGACATGACCTTCCCGCTGTGAACCCATGCTGCCTTAGGTTCTGTGCTCCGCTGGCCTCTAGGTACTCAACTATTCTTTCCTTCGAAGTGACTCCATCACTTTCCTACCAAAGTCAGACTGACAGGTCTGAGTTTTCTGCCTCTGTCTTGGTCCCACTTTTGTGAAGGGAATCACATCCGCCTTCCTCCAGTCCACGGGTACCACCCATCCTCCCATGATTTATTAAAAAAGAGTGGCCAGTGGTTTCACTAGTTCCTCCTTAATTCTTTTAGAATTCTGGGGTGAATTCCATCAGGACCCATTGCTTTGTCCACCTTCAGTTTTAGGAGTTCTTGCAGAACTCTTTCTTCTGTGAAAGGACTGGGATCGACCCCTATCAAGAGTGCTTCTGTTAATTGGATAAGGCACTTCCCTTCCTCTTTTGTAAATACTGAGCAGAAATATTCATTCAGTATCCCTGATTTTTCACTGTCCCCTCTGCCCACCCACCTTTCATTCTATTCAGCCTCACTATCCCTCCCTTTGTCTTTCTCGCTCGCTGATGTACCTATAAAGGTTTTATCCCCTTCTTAACTGAGTTGGCTATCTTTTCCTCAGTTTGGGCCTTTGCTATTCTGACTTCCTCCTGCTTCCTTCTGCCTTAACTGGTACAGCTCTCTGTCCTGCTCCTTCTGTGTTTCCTTATACTTCTGGAAAGCTATCTTTTCTTCCTTACTTTCACAGCCACCTCTTTTGAGAACCATAGTGGCTTTTTCTTTCATTTTGATTTGTTTATTTGCTTCACACAAAGGCTTGTTGCCTCTGTGATGGCAGTTTTGATGATTCCCCATTGTTGCTCCACACCTCCTTCTAGCCTGTTTGCTAGTGCTTTTCTGAGGCACTCTCCCATCTTGCCAAAGTCAGCCCTCCTAAAATCCAGTACCCTCACTTTTGTATGGCTTGACTCTGTAGCTGAGTTTAACGTGAACCACACTGTTTGATGGCCCCATAGGAGCATGCACTCTTGCAGACAAAAGAACTCCTGTAATTTGGGTATTGTGGATGTGTATCTATGGCTACAGGGACCTGTACTTCTGCACATGGTAGTATTGTTGTGATTTCAATATTCTGCATTCCTATCTGATGTCAGAAGTGAGTGTGTATATTTTGTGGTGTATATACCACAGATGCAATCCATGAAGGTAGCATATCAGCTACTGCCTTCAAGTCATCTGGAAAAGTAGTATGTTGTTTGTCTTACCTGATAATGGCTGTCTGTGTTGCTCATGTGGTTGTATCCTTTGCTGCTTGCGGTGAGGTGGGGAGTTAGGGTTGGAAACCCTAACACCATATTTTCCTACTTTTTGGCAGTAAGTTGAACCCTAAATGACACATTAATGCAGGTACTTTGCAATTTATATCTATATATGTATATATACACTATACAACTGTGGTAGTGTCCGTATATTATGGTTCTGTTGTTGTTTTATTAAATATGGCCACTTTCAGAGGCTTATATCTCAGCTGTTTTAGACCCCAGGATTGTGCAGGTTAGTAGATTCCTCCTCAGTCCCTACGGTCTAGCTTAACCCTCCAAATGTTATGAGGCTATCTGTTGTAGTTTTGAGTTATTAAGGGACAAATTTACATATTTTTGACTGTTTTGCAACCTTCATTTTTGCAATTAGATAGCTAGAAAAACATAAAAATTGCAGTATGAAACATATAGGTTTTGCAGCTATCATATGGGAGTAGATCTTTTGGGGTTTTAGATAAAAATCTTAATTAATTGTTAAGTTAATTAGGATTATTTGTTTACATGCACATTCCAAAACACTCATGAGAGAAAACAGTTGAAACTACTCATAGAATTTTTCCCATTTTTCACTTTCAATCTTAATTATCAGTTTCAAGAAAAAAAAAACTGTACAATTCATAACTATAAAATATGGGCAGAGAAATAACACATAATAAAAACTTAAAGGTAAAAATAACTATACCCAACTGTTCAATATTCATCTGGGACTGCAGACAGGAAGTAAAATCTATTAAACCTTGTAAAAATTAAGATCGAAAAACAACCTAAATGAAGGAGTGAAAAGGGAGGTGTACAATAAAAAACTCAAACTATTTCAAATTCATATAGCAAACAAGGTAGATACAGAACAGGATCCAAGAAGGGTAGAGGCATAAGTACATGGAAGCATTACACCATAGATAATGGTATCAGCTGACTGGGAAGGAGGGTAAAGGGAGTAGTGGTCAAAGAGAAAGGGTTCAAGTGAACCAAAGACCTCTTAGGAATGAAATCCCTGTCTGCTTCATAAAATATAACACCCATCTTCTCCAAAACACCTCAAAAGCTTCAAGATGGTGATTAAGATAGCTTTATTTTCTCCATTTTATAACTATCATTCACTATACACTGACATTGACTGATAGTAGGAGGATCCAGAGAGACACTGCTTACTGATGACTTTCTTGGGCACTAATAAAGTAAAATGCAATGGTTTTAATTACATGGAGAACAATGGGGTCATCATATATTCCAAATGCAAAGGATTTAACAGAGAGAATAATAGGGTAGTCAACAAATCTCCCAGCTCCCATTGCAGCACCTGTAAAATGGAAGCAAAGCTGAGCAAGACCAGAATATATGACCATGAGAAGCTGGAGAATGGCAACAACCCCGAACAGTAGGTTCCTTTATGTAAAAGATATGCACTGTGAATGGCAGGAGTATGAAAGAATCTTATAGTTATCTTCCAGGAGAACTCCTCCAAAAGATGGAGCTGGTGAATTTTCCCATGTTAAAGTTCTACATGGACAAACATTTTAAGCTAATGTAACATTAAAAATTAAATGAAGGGTTTGCAAGAAGGGTACTGTGAGGTATGCAATGCAATTTGGTTGTTTTAATGAACTAAATACTAAATCATATGAGTAACTAAAAGAAAAATCGTAAAAGGCTACTTCACAATTATTTTTTGTTAAAAATCCACACAAAGTACAAATATTTTTAATTGTGATAGGCAGGTTTTCTTCTTTTAGTGTAGGTTGGAATGGTGTGCTTACAAGACAATAGGTCCATTGGTGCAGGCTTGGTTAGTGAGTCCACCACATGATTGAGAAAAAGACATGCACTCCCAGGAAAAGACCACCACAAATGTTCTGCTTGAACAATTTATTCAACCAGTAAGGCAAACAGGACGCTGAAACAGCCCCAGCACTTCAACCACAAGGTCTTCCTCAGGGTGTGCCACCAAGAGGGTGCTACACTTTACTCTCATCTAAGGTCACATATTACATTATAAGACACATTATAGGGACATCAGAACAAACTAAAAGAAACAATAACCTAATAAAATGTTTTTGAGTTATAAAACCACATAATACATATATTTCATTCATATATGCAACATATAAGTTTAAATCACATTAGATGCAGGGATACAAGATTATATCATGGATTGCATCACAAAGAAATGGAGGGCTATGAAAATAGTATGCAAGTGGTTGGGCAGAAAAGGGAACAGAGCAAGCAGAAGTACTCACTGAGTGATTCTGTTCAGTATTCACCAGGAGAGGAAGGACCCATAACTAAGTGAAGGGTGAGGGAGGGAGTTGGGGGTGGTCACGATGGGGTAATCACAGAGCCGAAATGGTGTTAGAGGGCCTTAAGTCCCTGAGGGTAGATAAGGCACCTGGGCCTGATTGAGTTAGTACTAGAGTCTTAAGAGAGTTGGCAGAGGTCCTGGTGGGGCCGCTGGTGGACCTGTTCATCACCACTTTGGATATGGGTGCATGCCCAAGGATTTGAGAGTGGATCATGTGCACCCTCCATAAGAGTGGGCCCAGGGATGGACCTGGGAACTATAGACCAGCGAACCTTACTGTAATTGTAGGAAAGCTAATGGAAGCTATCCTCAAGGAAAGACTGGTAAAATGTCTGGAGGATAAAGGCCTCCTGGATGGCAATCAGCATGGGTTTGTCTCAGACATATCCTACCAGACAAACCTGGTGGACATTTTTGATTGGGTGACGTGAACATTGGACAAGGGTCATGCAGTGGATGTCCTTTAGGAGGCAGTATAGCACAGTGGTTAAGGGCACTGAGCTGCAAACCTGGAGACCTGGGTTTGAATCCCATCAGCCACCACTTACATACTGTGTGACCCTGAACAAGTCACTTAATTTCCTTGTGCTCCCAGGTCACACCGGAAACAAACTTAAGCTTAGTGTGCCTTTCATGGTTAAACAATTTCCCTTTCCCTTCCCTTCCCTTTACCTGGACTTCAGCAAAGCCTTTGATTTGGTGCCTCATAGTAGGCTGAGCAACCTGGGAGCAGGCAGGAAACTGGTTAGATGGGTCAAGATCTGGTTACAGGATAGGCAGCAGAAGGTAGAGATGGGGAGTGCATTATCACTACCCAGAGCAGTAACAAGTGGAGTCCCACAGGTCTTGGTGCTGGGACCAGTGCTGTTTAATGTTTTCATAGGTGACATTTCAGATGGGATAAAAAGTAAGATCAGCCTCTTCACTGATGACATTCACGATATGTGAAGTGCATCATGGGGGGTGGCAAAATACTCAAGGAGGACTTGAAAAGACTGGAGGGATGGTTGAACACATGGTAACTTGGGTTCAATGCCAAGAGGTGCAAAGTTATGCACTTGGAAGCCAGGAACCTAGGAAATGGTTACTGGTTGGGAGGAATGCAGTTATCCACGTCAATGGAGGAGAAGGATCTGGGTGTGCTGGTATCAAGGAAATGAACCACTCAGCCCAGTAAGGCCAACAGAATGCTGGGGTGCATCACAAGGGAACTACTTCTAGGAGAGGGAAGTTATCTTGCCCTGTACAGGTCCTAGTGAGACCACCACGGAGTATTGTGTGCAGTACTGGTGCCTCTATTTCAATAACGACTTCATGCTAGTGGAGGAGTGCAGTGCAGGGCAATGAAAATGGTCCTGGGATTGGGAGATAAACCTTATGAGGAGACAGAGCTCAATATGTGTTCCCTTGAGGAGAGAAGGAGAGGGTATATGATTGAGGCCTTAAAGTATCCGAAGGGCATGAAAAGAGTAAACATCAGGAGTATTTTCAAATTAAAGGTGGGAGGAAACCAGGGCACAGTCTAAGGTTTGAAGGAGGCTGATTCAAGAGGGAAATGAGGGAGGCACTATTTCACTGAAAGGGTGGTCACAGGGTGAAACACACTGCTGGAGCAGGTGGTGTCACTGCAGACAATGAGCAGCTTCAGGATGGGGTGGGACAGGATCAAGGGAGGTGCAAACCATGAGTGAGCGAGGGGTGGGAGGAGTGAAACAGGGAAACAGTGGGAAGGGGGAGCTGCAGTCTAGATGGCTGAAGTGCTGCACACTCACACAGACTAGATAGACCTAAGACCAGTATCTGTTGCCAATTTTGTATGTTCATATGTAACAGATGGGGCTGGGAGGGAACATTCAGAGCATGCTGTCATGATACCTTTAACCTCAGAACTCTGAGCCAGTAGGAACTGTTACAGTGTTTAATGATGGCTTCTGCTGCTGAATCAAGGGAGGCATGGTGCAGGGAGCAGATCTGTAAGTGAAAGTACAGTTGCATAACAACTTACCGTAACAGTAGATCTTCAAGAGAATCTCTTGCAGCAGGTCAGTGCATACTGTACAGTAATACTCCTGCTGCAGGCATGAGTCCATTGGATGATTCATCAGCAGTCAACCTGGGACCGCCCCCATAGTACCACATGCTGTTTCCTGACAGGTATAAAAGGTTGCAGTCCCAGAAACTCCTCAGTTTTTCCCTCAGCGACTGCAATGAGATCACAGAGACAGGCATCCAGGGGAACCTAGGAGGAACAGAGAGCTCCCATAGAAAATAAAGGAGTTCACTATCCTCCTAGAGCAGGAAACAAAGGGGATGGTGGGAGGGGTCACATGACCTGCTGCAAGAGATTCCCTTGAAGATCTATGGTTATGGTAAGTTCTTATGCAACTGTACTATCTTCATTGAGGAATCTCTTGTAGCAGGTCAGTATTCAGGAAGAATCCACAACAGTTGAGAGGCAAGAGGAGGCAGAGCCCTATAGAAATTTAGGACAATAGACCTTGCAGAACAACCCTTCCAAAAGCTGTACATTTTGGGGGCAATGTTGAGGCAGTAATGCTTGGTGAAGGTATGGATTGTAGATCATGTAGCAGCTTCACAGATATCAATGGTGGAGACACCTTTGAAGCATGCCATTCAGGCCTCAATCCCATTGTACAGTGGAGTTTACCACTCTCAGAAGAGCCTTGTGGTATTTGTTGTAACAGAAAGTGATATACTTGGCAACAAGTGGACAACCACTGCTTAGAGACAGGAATGCTGTCTTTTCCAGGGCAAAAGAAACAGTTGTTCAGATCTAGCACTTGTTTCATGTGAGCAGTATATTTCATTGTTCTGTGCACATCAAAGTGTGGAGCAGGGATTCTCCTGGATTAACCAGCTCCACAAAGTAAAAAAATGCGTGTATAGCCTAGTTTAGAGTAAAATCAGAAACCACTTTGGGAGAAAGTTAGGATTAGTATGGAGAAACCCTATCCTTGTGAGAAATCAGGTAGGGTTCCTCTCACATGAGTGCATGCAACCCAGAAATATGCTTTCCAGACATAATAGCAACTAAAAGAGTTTTCCAAGGGAGAAAATGTAGCTCACATGAAGCTATGGGTTCAAAGGCTCAAATGTAAGCTTCTCAAGTACAAAATCCAGATCCCAAGGAGGGAAAGGACCCTATTAGGGAGTTGAGATGAAGGATACCCTTCAAAAACTCCTCAAAACAGGTAGTTGGGAAAGAGGTTTGTTGTCCACGAAAACACAGAAAGCCGAAATGGTTGACAAATGCACTTTGAAGGAGGAGAAGTTAAGACCACCCTGCTGAAAGGAAAGCAAATAATCTAGCACAGTTTGCTGGGGACAAGAATAAGGGTCAGTATATTGACAGCGCCAAAGGCTTCCATTTATTGAATATGAAGAGCAGGTAGAAGGTTTTCAGGCTGCCCGAAGCACCTCAGCCACAGCAGGAGACACGGAATCTGGAGAGGACTAAGTGCTCAGGAACCATGCATGAAGATGCAAGAATCTTGGGTTTGGATGTGAAGAGTGCCCCCACTTGGTACAGGAGGGTAGGACAAATGGGAAGAGGATGAGGTTCCATGACAGACAATTGACAGAGCAACAGGAACCAAACCAGTCTCGGCCAAAGGGTGCAATGAATATCAACATCATACCATGTCCCTGAACAGTTTGAGTAGAACTCTCTGTATGAGAGGAAGGGTGAGAAAGTGTAAAGAAACCTTCCCATCCAGGAACAAGACAATGCATTGAGCCATAAAGTTCCAGGACCTGGCTGTAGTGAGCAATAAAGAGGCAGCTTTGCTTTGTGCAGAGAAGTGAAAAGATCCACGTCTGGTCTGCCCCAAAGGAGAAACATGTCCTCCAGAACATCCTGGAGAAGCTTCCATTTGTAATTTTGACTTCTGAACCTGCTCAGCTCATTCACTAGGGTATTCTAAATACCTGGGATGTGAACTGCAATGTGATGTATTACATGCTGGATTGTCCAATACCACACATGCATTGCTTCTCCGTGAAGTGGATAATAATGGGTACCTTCCTGCTTGTTCAGATAATGAACCACGGTGCAACTGTCAGGCTGGATGTTCAGATAGCCTGGGGGACTCGGAAGCCTACAGGGTGTATAGAACCGTCCTCATCTCCACAAGGCTGATATGCAATCATGTCTTGAGAGGGCTCCAAGAGTCTCAGGACTAAACATGCAGTTTACTACCCCAACCTGAGAGAGAGGCTTCCGTTGTCAAAATGAGGTTTGGAACAGAAATTTGGAAAGAGGTGCCACAGAGAAGATTGTCCAGGAGAGCCACCACTGGAGGTCCCAGACCACTGGGGTGGAGATCAGAACAGGGGCTTCAAAATCATTCTTGAGCTGTTCCCACTGAACCCACAGGGTCCATTAAAGAATCCTCATGTGTAATCTTGCATGAGGAATGGTTGGTATGGCAGCCGCCATATGACCGAGAAGTTGGATCCATGTGTGAGCTGTGGCAAGCTAACTGGTGAACAACCTGGGTGCCAGAAGAATGAGAGCTTCTTCCCTGTCTCTGGGAAGAAAAGCCATCACTAGAGAAGTGTTCAGAAAGGCCCCAAAATGTTGAAGACTGTGTGAGGGTTCCATGTGAGATTTTGGTATCTGATGGTGATCCCTAACGTGGAAAAGAGGTGAAGAGTCTGAGACAGGGTAGAATCCTAGAGTGTCCTGAGGAGGCCTAGAGAAGCCAGTGATCTAGGTATGGAAAGATGTAAAGGCCTCTGCCAGAAAGACAGCAGCTACTAAAGCTAGGCATTTGGTGACTACCGGGTGCAGAGGACAGCTCAAAGGAGAGCTCTAAACTGATAATGATGACCCTGAAAACAGAAGCGGGAAAATATTCTGTGAGCAGAGTGCATCAGTATGTGAAGGTAGCATCCTTCATGTGCAGAGAACAAAGCCTGTCCCTGTAGATAGGAGAGGGAGGAGTGACTACAAGGTAACCATTCAAAACTGTTTGTACTCTGCATAGAGATTGAGGTTGCTGAGGTCAAAGATGGTGCATAAGACCCGTCCATTTTGGGACTAGAAAAAATGGGAGTAAAACTATCTTCGCTTTTATCTCTGTTTTGCCTTATGTAACCCTTTCCCTCAGTCGCATCTGAAAAGCGAGCTTTGGCTCATGGTGCCTTCCCAGTTATCAACCTTTAAATAAATAAATAAACCTTCCTTTTGTAGTAGCAGGACAGGTTATATAACCTGTTTGGTCAGTTAGGCTTGGATTTCTGCCCATAGAGCAGACTCCTGGTCCAGGGGTAGTGAGAGATACTTGGAGGAAAAGGGGTGGACAGTTTGAGATCTCGAGTGTGGCGAACTGCACCAATTGAAGGACCCATGCATCCAAGGTGACTGCTTTCCAGGCTATCAGATGCAGGAAAACTTGTCCCCTATAGCTGCAAGATGGGTTTCTGGTCCCATGGACAAGGAGAGACCTCAGAATAAAGATTGTCCCTGTGAGGGCAGCCAGGAGTAAGCGGGCAACATTTGGAGCATCCCTGGGTCCAGGCAGGAGACCTGAGCCTTATGCTTAGTCCTCTGCTGTTGCCTTGAGGTCGACCTCTAATGAGCGGCCAATCTACTGTACTTAAAGTACCCTTAGGTTTTGCCTGCATATGGTAGAGTATGGCCAGAGGCCTGCAAGGATGTCAGAATCTCCTAAGTCTGAGTACAGAACAGCTTATCACCCTTAAAAGGAGCATTAAGAATGGAATGCTGTACTTCGGGTAAACCCAGAAACCCTGAGCCAAGCATGGCAGTGAAGACAAATGCCAGCAGATGAAGCCCTGGCAGCAGAGTCTACAGCATCATAAGCCACCCTTAGTAAATGTCTGCCAACATCCGAGGCAGTAGAGAAGAAGAAGAAGAATCAGCATTTATATAGTGCTTTTCATACACAGTGTATCCCAAAGCACTTTACAAGCAATGCTAGACTGGTAGTGAAGTGACTGAATGTGTGGTGGCAGCCATATTGCACACCATCACCCACACACAGCCTGGATAACTTCATAAACCAGTTTATGAGAAGGAATGTTGGCCAGGACACGGGAATGTTCCTACTCTTTGCAAGAGTGCCCTGGGTTCTTTACTTCCAACTGGACACCCACTAGGACAACACCAGGATGGGCAAAAGGGACCTCAGTTTAATGTCTCATCCAATGGATGGCACACCCCAACAGTACAGCACCCCAATACTGCACTCAGACGCTAGCGATTTTTAGGTGCAAGTCCAATCCCGTGCGGGACGAGAACCCATGACCTTCTGGTCCAGAGGCGGATGTGCTACTAACTGAGCCACGCTGACACGCTTTGTATTGAGGTCCTCTTTAGGGGCAGTGTCCAGGAGACATTGAACAGAGGCTTGGTAGCCTTAAGAAACTCCTGATATTTGAGGAATAATGAAAGTAAAGGAAGAATAGACTCTCTTATCCAGGATATCCAATATTTTGGACTCCTTATCAGAGGCTGGGCACTAAGATGCTTTGGCTGAGATGTTCTATCATGTATCGCATTAATAACCACAGTCTGCCAACAGTGAGTTGGCAAAATATGTTTGTTCTAAAGGGGCCAAATAAGTCCTAGTCACCTTTTGAGGGGCTGAAGGGAAGGAACAGGGCTGTTGTAGGCGGCATAATCGCATCCTCATATGCTTCCATTAAAGGAGGAACCACTAAGGATGGGCAGAGGAAGGCCCAAATAATCTGCTAACTTCCTTCTGGAGGTGTTCTGCTTGATTTCCTTAAACCCAAAAGTTTTCTGCAAATGTAACATAACGTCAGAAAAACTAGGGTCATCTAGGGAGAACAGTGGCATCGGGTCCTCCACAATGGAAGTAACCAAGAAACAGACAATGATAACATGGGTTCATGACCTAATACATCTTCCTAAAGGTCCATGGACCAGTCTGGGTCCCAGTTATCCCCTCAATGTCTTGTAGAACAGGACCCTGAGAAGCTGGTGAAGAACTAGATGTCCTAGATGCTGAAGAATGTCTACAGGGCATGGAAACAGAGCCATAGAGGCACTCCCAGAGAAGATGGGGTGGGCTGAGTAAGACCCAGTATGCTGTGAACCAAAGCCTGCACATCCACCACGGCCAATTGCAGAGAGGCCTAACTGGAAGGAGCCAGCATGGATTGGATTGGTACAACCAAAGATATATGCTGAGGCTGAGGTATCAGGTGAGTCATTGACATGAGGTGAACATAAGTCCACAGAACTTGCAACTGAGCCATGGAAAAGTTTAAGGAACCCAACAAGTTCATCCCAAGCCAAGCAGCAAAAGGACATTGATGGGGCCATCAACAAACTATGCTGAGAACCCTTGGAAGGGTGGCAGCATGGAAACTGAGCGCCACAGCCTCCACTGATGAAGGAGTCCTTGGTGGAGGAAGCCGAAAACACCAGAGGTCATTGACGGTGTAGAAGATGATTTGGCTAGGCTGGACATCAATAGGAATGAGGCAGAAACCAAATGTTTACCCTTGAAAGAGTGTTTTTGGGTTTATCTGCTCTCCGTTGACACAAAATGCTTACCAGACCTCTGGGATCCGAAGAGGACAAGGCTCCTTCATCAACACGTACTGTGCCTGCTCTAGGAGGATGAGTATTTACTCAAGAGATGTTCTCAAAGAGTTTGGAGTCATTGCCATTTGGTGGCCTTGTTGTATCTGTGACAAAGAACACAAGCACGAGTATCGTAGGAAGGACCCAGGCACGAATACAGAGTTCGTGCAGGTCCTCTGTGCACATTATGGCCACAGGAACACATTCGAAAGCGGGTCTAGAGACATGGATCATTGATGAGCTGTCAGAAGAAGAAAGCAGCAAGAACGTTCCGTCATCGTCGACTGAAGCTGAACTTTGTTACGGAGAACATGTAGCATGCAGGTCACAGTAGGAAAAGAACTGAGGAGCTTATGGGACCATCCCCTTTATTCCTGTCAGGAAACAGCATGTGGTACTGTGGGGGCAGTCCCAGGTCAACTGCTGATGAATAATCCCAATGGATTTATGCCTGTGGAAGAAGTATTCCTGTATGTACTGACCTGCTGCAAGAGATTTCCTCAATGAAGATCTATCCCTTCTTTTTGTGCAAGTGGCTTCAGCAAAGAATTTAGTAATGCAACCTCTTTCTTGCCTGACTCAGAGATGAGTCAACCACCCCATCCATTCTCCAACACTGCAGTTTTTCATTGCTGATCTACGCAGGCACTGGGATGATAATTGAAGGTTCATGACAGGAATACTGTCCAAGAATCAACACACTCCCACCCTGCAGACACGTATGCGCACACACAGACATATAATTATTACTGATGAGGATCATATGTTATTATGAACATATGAACTTATGAAAATGCCAGCAGATTAGGCCTTAAGGTTTACCTCATCTACTCGAGTTCAGCTTACAGTACTGCTACTGCTCCCCTCCACTTTCCCTCCTCCCCGAAGGTTCCCCATCCTGAGTTCCCAACTGGATGCTTCCTTCCCACCTGTACCGTGCCCATGTACCTATCCCAAACCTTCTTAAAACTATCCACTGATTCCATTGAAATCACCCCTCAGGTAGCACATTTCAAATTGCCACCTCCTTACCATGAAATAATGCTTTCTCAGTTCTCTGTATGTCCCCCCTCCCACCAGTTTTAGGCTATGACACCTCGTGGTCCCTTCCCTTCATTCTGAACAAATCTTCCAAGTTGACCCTGCTGATATCCTTCTTGTATTTAAAGGTCTCGATCATATCCCGTCTGTCCCATCTGTTTTCCAGGAGTACATATTCAGCTCCCTAAGTCTCACCTCATAGGGCTTCTCCCCATTCCTGGATCATCTTAGATGCCTTCCTCGGACTCTCTCCAGAAGCATGATATCCTTTTTAAGTAAGGACGCCAGAGCTGCACACAGTACTCTAAGTGTAGCCTCACTGAGGATTTGTACAGTGTCAGGATAGCCTTCTCCCTCCTCAAAGTGATCCCCCTAGCAATGCACCCCAGCATTCTATTTGTCTTTCCACTGCTTTCCTGCATTGTTCTGAGTGATTCATTTGGCCAGTGATCACCACACCCAGATCTTTTCCTCCTCTGAGACTATCATCCTCCCACACAATGGTAGCTGTATCCTGGATTCTTTGCCCCAAATGCAGCACCCTACACTTACGGCATTAAAATCCAGCTGTCCTTTGTCTGACCACTGTTTCAATCTTTCCAGGTCTTCCTGGAGAGTCCTCCTCCCTCTTCACTGTCCACTACCCCTCCTAGTTTGAAGTCATCAGCAAATGGGCTCATTTTGCTCCTAACTCCCTCTGCTATGTCTGCCATGAAAGTGTTAAACAACAGTGGACCCAGCACAGATTCCTTTGGGACCCTGCTAATGACCCTCCTGGGTGTTGAAAGCCACCTCCACCACCATCCAATGTTGCCTACTGCTCAGCCAATTCCCAATCCACTTCACCATTTTTACCTCCACCCCGGTACCTCAGCTGATTAACAAGGATGCACATTATTCAACCAGTTCTTTAGTCCATCCTGCATTGAATACGCCTCAGTTCTCTAACTGCTTCACTTTCTTCTTTTCTTCTAGTTAAGAAAGCACTTAAAACCAAATAAGAAAAATCTGTACTGCCCCTCCCTCACTTTGTTATGTGCATCAGTAACACTGGCTCCACTATTTTTGATGTCAGCTGCAAGCCACTGTTATACAGCAGCAGACTGTGGCAGCATATATTCTGAGTGTAAATATTTAAATGTATAATAATGGGGGAGAATGAGAATTCAAATGAGGAAAAAATTGATGAACAAAATGCCTGAATTAGCATCGGTGTGCATTTACATTACTGTAAGTCCAGAGTTCAGAACTGCAAAGGATACATGAGCGGGATCCCCAGTATCACAAATGCAAAGTAGTAGTAAGTCACAGGATGAATGGCTGTAGTGCAAAGCAAACAGTAATGGCTTGAGGCAATGCAAACGTTCTGGACTTAGCACTGCTAATACACCAGCTGTAAAAACATATACAAAGCATTAAATATCAACCTGGAGTCTCTGGGTTCCAACTACCAGCTAGGGATATGTAGTCCAGTGTTGTGCCATACTATGTGCCAGATTAATTCAACCCAATTCAAGACTATGCAGAGTTTTGCAAAAATATAAATTGATATCATGATTACTGACACCTTTTAATAGAAAAAAAATCCTGAGCTGGTTCACTGTGTTAGACACCAGTTGCACTGGCTATTTGCTTTGCACAGCTGTTCTGATACTTACTATCACTTTGCATTTATGACAGTTTACTCACCAATTTTCTTTCATTTGTGAAACCCAGTCCCCCACATTAATATACATTAACATTTTACACATAGAATATACACTGTCACAGTCTGCTGCTGTGTGACATATGAATCATTCCATGTTTTTTCTCCACTAAACCAGTCATGATATCAATGCACAGATTTTGAAAAACACTGAATAATATGTATGAATAGGGGTTGGTCCAGACTCCTCTCGCTTCCCGATTGACATTTTTTTTAACAATAATAATTCCATCCTACACCCTGCTGCAGATACTCTCCCTCTACCTTTCTGATACTCATTTTTGGTACAATATTAATATCTCCCCAAACCCAACTGCAGATGCTCTCCCTCTCTTTCCGATTGCCATTTTTGGTATAACAATAGATCCCCACACCCAGCTGTAGACACCCTCCTTTTCCGTCCCAATCACTATTTATTTGATAAAATACCTCCCCACACCCAGCTGAAGATGCATTCCTCTCCCTTCCTCATCACTGTTTTTTGCATAATAGTCTCCCTGCCCAATTAGTCTTCTTTTTTTTTGAATATCTCCCCAAACCCAGCTCCAGATGCCCTCTCTCTACCTTACTGATATCTGTCTATTTGCAAGATCTCCTTGTTCTCTACCATCCACCCTGAGCACTTCATTCTGCGGGGAGGCCTCCTGGAGTTCCAGGGTTGGGTTGCGGCTCTCTGGGGACAGAGCATTCTCAGTGGTGCCACCTACCTGTGTAACTCCCTTCCTGGTTATCTAAGGAGACTCCTCAGTAGAAGCCTTTAAAAAGGGTTAAAGACATACCTATTCCAACAGGCTTTCACTGATTGATTCATTGGTTTTAACAGACAAATGAAGGGATAGAGTAATTTTAAATGTTTTATAATAATGAACTGCTGTATATATGTATTGTTGTTGTTTCCTTGTACAGTGCCCAGAATCTCTGGAGATGGGCACTTTCATAAATAAAATATCTATCTATCTATCTCCTATCTATCTATCACTATTCTTATGTTTACTTGTGTGCATGCGCAAGAAACATTTAGTTACAACAGGAGAGAAGTGGGGTTTTGGAGGTGGGGCACTGTGTGCCAGTGCCTCAGTACCTTTTGAGGCTGGGCCCATTTTCCCAATGTGGTGACGCTGCTGCTGACACTAGTTCAGCCAGCATGCCACCACCTTGAAAGGAATCCGCCACTGCGATGATGGAGTGACCCGTCATTGCAGGGCAATCCCTTGCCTGGTATAAAATTTCTTTTAACATGGCGGCAGGTGGCAACTGTCGCCACCACCTCAGAATCCTGATCGATGAAAGCTGACTTGGAGGATCACAATCCCTTGTCAGAATGACCCCATCCTCAAGTTTATTTGCTGATGGGGAGCCCAATCCCGTTGGCATGATCGCCTCCCTCCCCATTTGTTATGTGCGAGGGTGCCCAATCCCTCGGTTCATGCTCTCCCTCCCCCACCACATTGTATGGCCAACGGGTGCCCAATCCCCATCAGCAACAGTAGCCACCTCCCAAACAAACACCCAGCCAGGTGGCACACTGGGAGCTCATCCCAGCATGCCAAAAGTGTCCCGCGATGTCTTTGTTTAATTTTAAATCCTGTAAAAAAGCGGTCCCTCGTTGAGCCCATGCCCCAATCCATGCACATCCACTGTGTGCTCTACCTCCCACACCCTCCTCACCCCATATTTACCTCCAGAGCCCAGTGTGGCGATCTTGGTAGACCAGGAACATGTCTGCACTCTTCAAAGCTGACTGCAAACTGAAGAAATGACGGTAAGCTATATCATTGCATAAATGTTTTTTTCTTTTCAACTTTGGTGCATATCTCAGCCATTTCTTTAAATTTGTGGACAAATTTTTAACTTGGGGTTCTTAGGACCCCACTTCATGATCAGTCACTGTCATCTCGTTCTTTGGTCCCAAAAGGTGATTTTGCAGTCACTGCATGAAATCACCTTTCTGGACCAATTACGAAATGACAGTGTCACTATTCATGGGGTGGGCTCTCAAAAAGCCTATGTTGCAAAAATGGTGAAAAAATCCAAAAATATGACTGCGTTATGAGTGTGCATTGTGCAGTTCCACGCATGCTCATAACTTCACAAATCTGTAGTATTTCACTCCAGGTTTTCAACACTGGCATTTTCCACTCTTCCTTATGAACAAACAGTACAGCTGTCATTTTCACATCCTGGCGAAATGTGTTTTCGCACACCAGGTGCAAAACAGCATGATCACTTGTGGGAAATCAGTGTTCAGGACAGATTAAGAAAATCACAGTGACACTGGTCATGAGCAGAGGTCCTAAAATGCCTATGTTGAAAATTTGGTAACAAAAGCCCATAAAATGACTGTGTTACAAGCATGTGTTGTGTAATTTCACGCACCCTCATAACTTTGCAAATCTGTAATATTTTTCCTTCCAGATTTTCAACATTGACAGTTTGCCACACCTCCTTATGAAAAGTACAGCTGTCATTTTTCATATCCTGCCAAAAATATGCATTTGCACATCTGGCACAGTCACTGTGGGAAATTAATGTTTTGGACTGATTAAGAAAATCATAGTGGGTGTTCATGAGCAGAGGTCACAAAATGCCTATGTTGAAATTTTGATGAAATAATTCCACTAAATGACTGCAATACAAGTATGTGTTGCACAGTTTCCCATATGCTCAGAACTTCCAACATTTTTAATATTTTCACTACAGATTTTCAACATTGCCATCTCTTCACCCTTCCATATGAATAGTACAGCTGTCATTCTTCATCCTGCCTGATCTGTGTTTTCGCACATCTGGCACAGAACGCACAGTTGCTGTGGGAACTCGAAGTTTGGGACACATTAGCAAAATCACAGTGCCACTGTTCATGAGGAGAGGTCAAAATGCTTTCATGAGGTGGGGGGTCACAAAAAGGCCATGCTGAAAATTTGTACTGCAAATGCCAACACATGCCTGGGCATTAGGGTTTCTTACCATAATGTCCCACCCTGTACAGACTGACTCTGGATCACTGGCTGTCATGCTGATGCCATCCACCCCCACCCTGGAAGCCAGTGACAGGCATCGAGGTGTGTCTTGCACTCTTCAGCCCCAGAATTTACCCCATTCTCCTGTACTGCACCCATCTCAGCGTATGTCCTTGTGAAATGGGGTGACTGTGAGCTAGACACCCAAGGCGCACCTCAACACTTGTCGGTGTCTACAGGACAGTGTGAGGTGAAATGCCATGAACATTATAGGCAACGACCACAGGCACACCAATGCCTGTCCATCTCTGCAGGGTGGAGATGGGATTGCGCCAAATTCAATACTTCACTGCCACTCCTATTCTGCATCTGTCTTACTCCTGCCGTCCAAAGCTAACATCAGCATGCAAACATTTAGCATTGACAAATGCTTGTTTTAATAAACAGTGCAAGCGACTTACATTGAACACACCGTGCAAGATTTTTCCATTATAAAGATTGTCCATTGTATCATTCTGAACTGATTTGTAGTGGCAAGTGGTGGAAAAAGGGTGCTATAAATCTTGTTAAACTAACTCCAGGATGTAGACTGTAGATGTAGTTCAAACAATGTTACAGCAGGGTTATAGTTTAGTAAATGAGAGTTCATGTTCATAAGGCATTTTCTTATATAGTACATTTATACATTTATTGCATTGTGGCATTTAATCAGCTTTTATCAGATGTGACTCCCTCCTAATACCCTGCTAATGAAGCATTGTGTCCCAGCACCACATTTTCAAACTGGCAGTAGATCATTGCAAGCTGTGGCAAACAGGAGCTTCGTCAGCTGTCATTGCACCAGAGACCCTACACCTGATTTCAGTACAGGTGGGATCCTGGCACCAAACTCCATGGACTTGCCATAACCACCCCTGTGCACCAAACAAGTGGCACATGGGAGGGTTTGACAGGCAGCCATCACTCCCAGGCCACAAAACAGGTAGTGTACCCTGCAGAAACATGGCACTATGAAGGTGTTTGAAAGTGACAAGATTTAACATCAGTGACACATTGTAATGCTCCCCTGTTGAACCATTAAACATAATGCAAAACAATTCTGTAAAGTACCATAGTGGCACACAGTGCTGTACAGTGTAATGTGGTGTCAGTGTACAACCAGACAAAGTTCTATTTCCCAACATGATATATTTCCTTGTACTGTCTGTCCCTTTATGTGGCATCACAGGATGAACACTCCAATTCCTTGGCTATTTACCTAGAAGCCATGATACAGCACACAGTAGTTGCCTGATATCCCATTTCTGAATAATGCTGAGCAGCACCAGCACTGACAGATATTGTTTGCCTTCAGTACACCACAGTTTGCCATGACTGTTCACCATTTTATGTTTGCTTGCGTGCATGTGCAAGAAACATTTTGTGGCAGCTTGCTGGAGTAGCAGGTTGTGGAGGTGTGGCAGTGTTGTGGCCAATGCCACCACTGTTTTGGTAGCTTGTCTCTGTGGCACCAATGAATGATCCACTGTCTATGAAAGCAGTTGAGAAGCGTGCCACCAACTAAGAAATTTGCCGCCACAATGAGGGAGCATTCTGTCACTACAGAGTGTAGCCACTCATATGCCTAGCATGCCATAGCATGCAGCAGACCAGAGGGGAGGGTAGCAGGAGCCAATATAAGAGCCAGCCTTTCTGCCGAGCTGGACTACTGGGCATAGTCAGGCATATGTGAATGCACTGAGCCTGCCCTGCTTCTGTTTTCCTTGCGTTCCCATTCAAGCCCCCCACCTTAAATCACTCCCTCCCACTTCCTCCCACTGTTGCCATCCTCCAGACAGCCTTGTTCTGTTCGAGGCCCCCACCAGCAAATTACTCCCTCACTTCCCCCCCACTGCTGCTGTCCTCCCCACATGCTCATTCTGTTCGGGTCCCCCAACAGCAAATCAATCCCTCCCTCTCCCTCACACCTGCTGTTCTCCCCACACTTTCATTCTGTTTGAGGCCCCACCAGCAAATCAATCCCTCCCTCTCCCTACCACTGCTGCTGTCCTCCTCGCACCCTCCGTTCTTCATCCCCGGACACTGGGTAGCACACTCCCAGAGTCCAGAAATGTTCTCATCCTTTCTCTATAAAAAAAAGTGTCTCTTTCAACCTGAAAAGGAAATGTTCCATTGTTCTCTCCCTCCCCCTCCCCATGCTCCCTGCGCATCCACCTCCCTGCACCCCTCCTTACCCATACTTACCTCTGGAGGTCAGGAGCAATGATCTTCTGTGGACCAGGACACATCTGTACCGTTCAAAGCTGGCTGGCAAAGTGAAGATTTCAAGGCAAGCCATATAGTGGGAATCAATGGGGTGGGGTTCAACAGGTTGATATCTCAGCCATTTTAGGAATTTTGGCTCCAAATTTTCAACATGGAGTTCTTGGGACCCCACCTCCTGAACACTGTCACTGTCATTTTGTTACTTGGTCCTGAAAGGTGATTTCACAGTCACTGTACGGAATCACCTTTTGGGACTGATTAATGAAACAACAGTGCCACTGGTCATGAGGTGGGGTCCCAAAAGAGCATGATGCAAATTGTGAAAAATTTCAAAAAATGACTGTTATGAGGGTGCATTGCACAGTTTCTAAGCACGCCTTAACTATCGGTTTTAATATTTTCACTTCAGATTTTCAATATTGCCATTATTTCATACCTCCTTATCAACAGTATTGCTGTCATCTTTCATATCCTGCCTGAAACATGTTTTCCACCGGTGGTGCAGAATGGCATGGTGGCTCTTCAAAATCACCTTTCAGGATGAGTGAATGAAATGATACTGGCACTTTTCTTGACGTAGGGTCATAAGAATGCTACACTGAAATGTGGTGTGAAAATATTAAACAACAAAGTTATGAACATGCACTTAAATTAACAAATGCAGGCTCATAACTTTGGTACTTTTCAATATTTTACCCCAAATTTTCATCATAGCCATCTCTTCACTGCATCTCATGAATCGACAGCTGTCATTTTCCAGATCCTGGGCAAAATGTTTTTGCATTCCGAAAGGTGAATGCAGTCACTGCGTAAAGTATCTTTTGGACAAGAGCTGAAATTCTACTCTTCCTTTCTTCATGAGGTGGCATAATAAGATGGCTATGTTGTAAATGTGTGTAAAAATATTAAACAATAAGTTATGAACCCATGTTGAAATTTGACAAAACTGGCTCATAACTTTTCCCCTCCATGGCACCAGTGCACATGACAAACTTTCTGCATTGACAAATGATTGTTTTTAATTTCTCAGCTGGTTGGATTCACTTATCCATTTCATGAAAGAAGATACTGCATGTGTGTGTCTGTGTGTGTGTGTGTGTGGGAAGTATTATCTGCATGATCTGACAATGCAGATCATAACCAAAGAAGGAACACATGCTGCTGTGAATGAATGAACCACAGCTGTGTAGCTAGAATTTCACCTAGTGTCACTGAATGAAGAGGAAATTATTGCTATAAAGTGGTTAATTCATCATGGCCACTTTGCACTCTGTCCCACATGTAGCATCTGTCACATCGGAAGCAAATAAGGGAAATATAACTTGATAATATTAATAATGAGATAGAGGCTAATATTTCAGTAACACTGAATACAGATGTGTGTGGATTGGGGGAGTGCAGAACGCTTGACCCTGGTGAATTTATAAGTAACGAGGAAGAGTGTAATTGAATTGCAGACAAAAGGATTAAAGGGAAGGATGCAATGCAGCATTACCAACTGATATCCATTCTCACCCGTTCACTTTTTGTACAGTACTGTCTAGTTTTTGATTTTCTGTCTCTTTGGACTTTGAAGCAGCAGTATTTGTGAGTGGAAAAAAATGTTGTCGTGCGGTTTTTCAATAATACTGTATTGCATTTCTGGTAAACACATCAATATATACATTTATTATTTTCATTGTATTTCATTCCTGAACTGAAATACAGTACAGGGTTTCTTTTGAGTCTTTTAAAACATAACTTCTCTGGTTGCATGCAAATAAAATACATGAAACATTTTTGTATGGTGTGGTGCTCGCTGTTGCCATCCGATGTGCTCCAGCACCCTCCTAATACATCCATGGTATGAATATAGTTTGTAAAATCAAAAAGTAACTTTGAGAAGTTTTTTTTAATTGCTAGTGGCCATCTTTAATGACTTGAGTCATTAATTATAAAATTAGTAATAAAAGTTGTTTTAAAACATCAGAGAGAAATGCAAATTTACTGATGATAAACTGATAAAATAGTGTATAGTAGGGCATTGTTCTATATAGAAATCCATCCTTTTCAAAATGCTGTTGTACCACAGATCAAATGTCATGGAATGTGATTGTACCTTCTATGGTAGAACAGCATTCTAGAATCTCTAGAGACTGCACAAGTCAATTTCATTAAGAAAGAGACAAAAACACAATGCACACATTTATCATAATACCATACACTGGAAAAATACAGGATGAATAACTAATGCATAACCTGTGTGTTCTGCCACCTCAGGTTCTGATTCCCACAAACTCCTTGAGCTTTGCTCTCAAGGTCAGAGAAAATCAGAACCTCTGTGGCAGAACACACTTGGTTGTGCATAGTTGCCCATCTAGTGTTCTCTATATTAATAATGAGATAGAGGCTAATATTTCAGTAATACTTAATATGGATGTGTGTGTGTAGGGGGTCCTCAAAGGAGGCCCCAAGTAGAGTAAGTGGCTCCAAATGGAGAAAGCAGCTTTTGTTGGGGACTATATGGTTATGGAGATAGATGAGGGAGTGGGAAGAGGAAAGGAGAATAAGATCTTAATAAAAAGGACAGAATTAGGAAACATAATGGTATAGGGTTGGATAAGCCCTGGTTTGATGCTGAATGTTATTTTATGAGAAGAGAAGTCAAAAAAAGTTGGGAAAATTAGGACTAAACTTCCATCTTTTCAAATTCTTAGTGCTTTTAAGAAACTTAAATTAGAATATAAATGAATGCTGGAAAAGAAAAAAGGAGTATAGGGTGAATTTGTGGATCAGATTACAGGAAAGTATAATGTTAAAACATTTTAAAACTTTTTGGACTATGGTTGCCTTTGGATGTAATGAAAATGATATTTTGTATAATGTAACAGGGATGATTAGTGAACTAATGTGGGTGCAACATTTTAGTGAGGTTTATAAAATTATCGAGGTTCAAGAAAGTCACTGGGGACAACTCCTACAGACCTCTTTGCAAGTTTGAGGAGGTGTGTTTCAGTTCTCCCCAATGAAGTTGAAAAGGCTATAAGGGCACAGAAAAGAAATAAAGCTGAGGGGGCAGATGGTCTGCCCACAGAGGTTTTCTTACATGACTCAGGTTTCTGGGTATCTATTTGTGCCCCAGTTTTCACCATGATAAGTAATTATGTAATTCTTCAGCAACATTGGAATGAAGTACGGTTGTCCCCTGTTCAAGAGAGGAAATAGGAGCAATCTGAAATGCTACAGATCCATTACTCTGCTCCCTGTTATGCAAAAATGTACTCAAGACTAATATTAGAGAGATTGATGGCCTGGGTTGAGGAGAATGTGTTGGTCTCAAAGTTTCAAGGGGGTTTAAAGGGCTATAACACACTTGACCTGCTTTTTCTTTAAATTTCTTAGTAGATAAATATGGGGTATAGAAAGGCCAATCTTTTGTTGGCTTTCTGGTTATTAAAAGTGTATCTGACTCTGTCAATAGAGTAAAGTTATGAGAATCACTAGTTGAATTAAATATTGATCCCCAACTGTTAGAAATTATTAAACTATTACATTTAAACACTACGATAGAGATACGTTATGGGAGAGTGGTGCATTATCAAGAGAATTGACTATTAATACTGGTGTGAATCAGGGTGCTTATTGGCTACCAACCTTTAATTTATATATTGAGAAATTAATTAAAAACTTTAGTCAAATCAGTACTTTTGCCCCATCTATAAACAAGGAGGAAGTTAAACTGATGTTGTTTGCAGAAGATATCTTGATTATATCCAGAACCCTGTTAGGTCTTAAACGAGCATTGTCTAATGTTATGAACACATTGAAATAGTTGGATTTTAAATTAAATATTAATAAATCTAAAATTCTGGTGTTTGGAAAGTCCAAGCGCCATGAGAAACCATGGCTAATTGAAGGATGCAGTTTTGAGGTGGTGAAGGAGTTTAGATATTTAGGAGTAACGATTGATAAGAACATGTCCTAGTCTAGCGACTTGGAAGATGTAAAATATAATGCCTCTGAGTCAATGGAAGCTATTTGTAACTTTGCTGCCAATTTGCTAACAATTCTTTTGTCTGTCTAAAAAAAAAACACTTTGAAGCTAAATTAATGAGCCAATTGTTATATGGCAGCGAAGTATGGGGTCTCTATTTGGATAAAGCCAATCTTGAAAGTATACAGAATAATTTCTTAAGATCTACCTTAAATCTCGCTGATGATTGCCCTCATGCTTCTTAAGATTGGAGGCTGGGATGATCCAGGTAAAACAAGAATATTGATAAGAGCTATTAAGTACTGGGAAGGCTGATGAAGTTAAATAATAACAGCCTGCCCTGGCTATGATGAGCTGAAAAGTTAAATAAATTGAGGCGAGTGGGCATTTTACGTCATGGTTCTCTAAGTTGAATGTAGCCCTAAGACAATCTGGGTGTGCTGATTTAGGAATAGCCATGTTTTGGTGAATACAGATGGATTTGTGAGTGAAGTTGTACAGAGGTTAAAGGATGTAGCCATCCAGCAAGACTTTGCAAATATACATTATCTGGATCTAAATGGTCTTTATTCATCTATAAAGATCAGTTGGGGCTTAGAGCCATTATTGTCACTGTGTAAACATGGTTTACAGAGGAATATATTATTTATACTAAGATTGGCTTGTCTAGGTAATTCCTATCACAATTTGAACAAATGGTATTGTAAGAAACTTAGAAGCAGCTGTGAATGCACTGATAAATCAAAGTTTGGCATCTTGCACATATTGTTTGAAAGTAAAAACTGGGCACAAGAACGAGAAAAATATATTCTTTCCCTGTTGTCTATGCATTTTCCTCTGCAAGGTCTAGAATATAAAAAATTTTAAAATTAGATTTAGTAAAATTGATCTATGGTACTGCAATTTTTTTTTATGTTAGGACTGTGTTGCTGGAATCCTCCCTATGAAGGGTGCTGTATAATATTGTTTTTCTTATGCTTTTGTCAGTCAGTGGTGGTTATATAAAATCTTTTTCTTTTCTTTTTATAGTGTCTATATTGATACAAGTCATGTCATTGTTTATTTATGATGGTGTACTGTAATTAAATGTTACAAACTTGTGGTTTTATACATTTTAAATAATAAAATAACTTGAACTTGAAACTTGATAGATGAGGGAGTGGGAAGAGAAAGGAGAATGAGATTAAGTGCCTCCGGTGCTTTGGGTTGGAGGAATGGAGAACAGATCCAGAGGATCGCTAGGGTAGCAGGAGATGTGAGGAAGCTAGATGTCATTGTTCACCTAGGGACAAATGACCTGGTAAGGGATAGGGTAGTGGCAGTGCAGGTTAATTTCATAGAGCTAGGTAGTGGCCTGAAGCAAGTAGCACATGCGGTGGCATTTGTCAAGGTGTTAAGTGTATGGCCAAAGAGAGGAAAAGGCAGTCCACATCATAGCTATTAACAAGGCGTTGAAGGAATGGTTCATGGAGGTGGACTTTGGCTACACCTGGGACTGGGATCTGGCCTGGGAGCATATGGGCCTCTATAGGAAAACAGCCTGCATCTTTCCAGGAAGGGCCACAGTCCTTAGTTGTAGGTTTAAATGCCACTTGGATGAGCATTTAAAATAGCAGTGGGGGCAGACTGCAATACCAAAGAGGAAAGGATTGTCTACCCCCAGACAATTAAGAAACAAGGAAGGAGAGCCAAGGTGAGGAAGATTGCCCAGGGCAGGAGCACAGGAAGACAGGGATGGGACAAGGTAGAGGACAACCCCAGGGCGCATCTGGAATCGAGCTGTAGTCTGCTCAGTATGTCTTTCCTGGTAAAACTTTTAAATAAATAAATAAATAAAAGGTGGGTATAAATCAGGATGGCAAGAAGAGAGGAGTAAAGGAAACAGATAATGGAGAAGGTATCAAGGAATTAGGAGTCAGTGGAACTCCAGGAAACAGCACAAGCAGGAAGGAGAGAGAGAAAGCAAGGAGGAGGCAGATTAGTGGGAAGTAAGGCATGAAGATCAGTCTATATCTCAACTATGTATCTGCTACCTGAAGGCAATCATGGAGAAGGATAGCCATGATTTGGTGGCCATAATGACATCATGGTGCATTGACAGGTATGACTGGGATATGGTCATACCCGGCCTACTCTTTGTTAAGAGACAGGGAAAGGAGGAGGGAGATGGGGTTAGACTATATGTGAAGGAAGAAATCAAGGCTACAGAAGTGCAAGGGGAACCTGAGGAAAAGGAAGGACTGGAGGTGTAGTGTGCCATCGTGGAGATAAACACTGGGGCCACCATCTATATAGAGGTGGTATACAGACCTCCAGCACAGGGAAAAGAGTTGGAATAGGCACTTGGAAGGGACATCATCAGGATGGCAGGAAAGGGGAGGTGCTGTTAGTTGGTGACTTCAATATGTCAGATGTGGATTGCAGCCTTCCATCTGCAGCTTCAGCAGGGAGCAGGGCCATCCTTGACCACCTACAAGGGGCCTTTTTCAGGTAGCTAGTCAACAAACTGACTAAAAACATGGCAGTGCTGGACCTGATGCTTACAAACAGGGACAGCTTTGCAGACATCACAGTGGGCAGTCCGCTGGGTACCACTTATCACTGCACAATGCAGTTTGACATTAAGATAGGAACAGAGGCTCCTGGACTTTAGGAAGGCAGATATTAAGGAAAGGGAGCCTGCCTCAGAAACTGCCTAGTTTTGTGTGTGTGTGGGGGGTGGATACCAGGTATGAGCAGAGGAATCATAGGGAAAATAAAGGAGGGCATAATTAAGGCAACCAGACTCTGCATGAAGAAATTGCATGAAAGCAAAGGAAAAGAGACCATTATGGCACTCAAAGAAGTGGCCACAGTGGTGAAGAAAGAAGGCTGGCATTCAGGACATATAAGAGCACAAAAAGAAGACAGAGATATTCCAAGTAAAACAGAAGAAAACAGGTAAGGTAGTCAGGAGCAAGGGTGCAGGCAGAGCAAAGGATGATAAAAGGGGTAGCAAATGGGGTTAAGACTTTATTCTGGTCTATAAGTGAGAAGAGGAAAACAAGGGCAGGGACAATAAGATAAGGAGGGCAGCAGAGGTATATTACATAGAGGAACAAGAAAAAGCACACTTCCTGAACAGGTACTTCTGCATAGTCTTTACAGTGGAAGGAGGGATACAGACCACCAGTGATCAACAGGAACAAAAGGAGAGGGAAGGCAAACTGAAGTCCACTTTAGAGGAAATAGTCTTGAAGGGACTTGCAGCTCTGAAAGTGGGCAAGGCTATTGGACCAGCCAGGATACACCCAAGGGTACTAAAACTCAGGGAGGTGCTGCCTGCTGATGGCCTTATTCCACAGCTCACTGGAATCAGGCAAGGTTCCACAGGACTGGAGGAGAGCAGACATGGTCTTTCTATGTAAGGGTGGCAGCAGGAAGAGGCTAGTAACTATAAGCCAGTAAGCCTCACCTCAGAGGTGGGGAAATTAATGGAAACACTCTTAAAGGAAATGTTGGTAAAGTATCTTGAATCCAATAGGCTGCAGGACCAAAGGTAGTGTAGATTCATGAGGGGAGGTCATACAAGATTAATCTGATTGAGTATTTTCACTGGGTGACAAGGAAAATACATCAGGAGAGGGCAGTGAACATTGCCTATCTGGTCTTTAGCAAGGCCTTCAACATGGTGCTGTACAGAAGACTAAGAAATTCAGCAGCCATGGGGTGGGATCCAAAGTGGTGAATGCAGTTAGAAACTGGTTAACTGATAGGCGACAGAGTGGTGGTTAGCGGCACTCACTCTAATGATGGGAGAGTGACCAGAGGGTTCCAGAGGGCTCAATACTATGACAGGTTCTCTTCAATGTCCAAGTGACATTGCAGATGAACTGTAAGGAAGGCATGTCTTTTGCAGATGATAGTAAAATCTGTAATAGGGTGAACAATAAGGAAGGGTGGAAAGAATGCATAGAGATCTTGGGAAACTCGAGCAGTGGTCAAAGAGCATGGCAGTTAGGGTTTCATTTATAAAAAGTGCAAAATCATGCACATAGGGCATGGAAACCAATGATTGAGTATAGAATTGGAGGAGCTACTGTCAGTCACTACTGAAAAGAGACCTTAGGGTTATCATACCTCATTGCTTCAAAGTGGCAGGGCAGTGTGATACAGCAGTGAGTAAGGCTAGTGGGATACTGGGATGCATTGGGAGAGTTACTTCCAGCAAGAGGAGAGGTGGTGTTGACACAGTATCACTCGCTGGTGAGACCCCAGCTGGAGTGTCATATCCAGTTCTGTAAGCTACACACGCAGAAAGGACATGGACATCATGGAGGCAGCCCAGAGAAGGGCAAGTAAAATGGTGCAGGGGTTGCACCAAAACCCTACTAGGAAAGACTGAGGAATCTCAACATGTACACCCTGGAAGACAGGCAACTGATGGGGACCAAGATAGAGACTTACAAGTCCTTAACAGGGGTGAACAGGGTGCAGGACATGTGTCTCTTTCAAATAAGAAAGAGTACCAGAACTAGAGAACATGCAATACAGCTGCAAGGAAGGAAGTTTAGGAGGGATATGAGGAAGTACCACTTCACTGAAAAAGTAGTGGGTGCCTGAAATAGACTGCCAGTGTAAGTGGTGGAGGTGAAAACTGTAGGGGCTTCAAGCATGCATGGGATAGACATGGGGCAATATTATGAAATGACAGGGAGGAGGGAGGGTCACAAAGACCTGATAGGATCTGCAAAGACAGACAAGGCAGGGACTAGATAACCTGGGTAGACTGGGTGGGCCTGCAGACCTTTTATGCTGACAATTCTGTTTCTGTGTATCTAAGGATGCCAGAAATACATGTTTACTAAAAACTACATGATGAAAGGTTTTCCTAACAAATACTGTTGCTTTAAATCCAGCTCTGTATAGAGTCCACCCTCCCCATTGTAGGTGCTCCAACCTGTAACATAATATTAACCTGGTACTTAAAGAGGAAGTAATCAACCCGCTGATGCAGTAGTAGCACTATATCAATCAATCAGTCAAATCTTTATTTATCCAGGCGAGCATCATTGAGCACAGCTCATTTGCAAGATGGACCTGGTAAGGTCAAGGTTCAGTTTACATAGATACATACAAATATACAATATTCACACACTCTAAGATACTACATAGAATATTCCATATACACACTGTCTTAGGATACATTCTAATCATACTATACAATAAATTCAGTTTTAGAGTAGTAGGTGGTGGGGAAGGGGCGGGAAGTGATGTGCCTAGCTGGTGGGGAGGAGGAAGGTGGTGGGTGCCTATAATGAGGAACAGGATAAACTGTGGGCCTATGAAGAGGGCAGGAGGCGGCACTGGGGTTTGTATAACAGGGTATAGGGCTGTGATATAAGACAGGGATTAAGGGAGGCAGATGGAAGGAGGAGTGCATGGAGTGTGAGGGGTGGTGACTCTTGGTAAAGGTGGATACTTCCAGTGAGTCAGCTATCTGGGAGAGGATGGATATGAATAGGAATACTCTACTGATTGTGGAAACTATTACATTTTTCTTTGATAAGCCTTGAATACAGATATTTAAAGGATGTAAATGAGATGTATCTGTTCACTTTCAGGGTCTTCTGCATCATGTTCCATAAGGCAGATAAGACATAGCTGATAGCAGATCTCCCATGTCGAGTACTGAATTTGGGCACTTTAAACATGATGAAGTTTAGACTTCTTAGGGCATATTTACTTGATGTGACTTGTGTGAAGCAGTCTGAGACATAATTTGATAGCATCTTGGATATCACTCTATAAGTCCATAGTGTGGTATTCCTGTCTCTTCTAAATTGGATTGAGGTCCATCCAACTGCAGCACAGAGTGAGCAGTGGTGAGAGCTGAGAGGAAGATCTGTAATAAACCTCAAGTCTCTATGGTAAGTGTGTCCAGATGTGTGTCTGTGTTTGCTCAGATATGAGTTAGGCAACGACCATATAGGAAATCTGCATAATCTAATACTGATAGAAACATGGCCTGGACCAACTTCTTTTAGAATCACTTGTTAGAAAGTGCTTTATTCTGTTATAAAGTCCAAGCCTCAGACTGAGTTTTTTATAGCAGATCTTCCAGATGATCTAAATAGTCGAGTCTACTGTCTGCCCAGACCCCCAGATATTTGAATTTTGTAACATATTCAAGATTTTCACCAAGGACAGTGGATAAGTGGGGAGATTATTTGGGAAGGAGTGTCCGGCTTGTGTTTGGGGAGAAAAACATTGTCTTTTTTTTTTTGCATTTAGCAGAAGTTTTTTTCCAGTAGTTGGTGGTGTAATAGGTTGAATTCTGCTTGTAGCTCTATGCATGCTGGTTCAGGAGAGGTGGCTAACATACAATACTGTATCATCCGTAAACAGGTGTACAGTGGCTTTGGTGAGGTTATTGTCGATGCTATTGATATAGATGGCAAATAGGATTGGGCAGAGAATGGATCCTGGGGAACTCCTCTTTGGAGAGATGTGAGTGGTGATAGGTCTCCTTCAGCCTTCACTTGCTGGGTCCTTCCGTGAGGTAGTTATTAAACCATCTAATGGAGGATGAGTAGAGTCCTATGGATTTCAGGGAGGAGAGGAGCATTTTGTGGTCGACTGTATCAAATGCCTTACTCAGGTCTAAAAATACAGCACAGACACAATTTTTTGGTCCAGTTTGAGTTGCCAATCATTGGTTACTTTAGCCAGGGATGTGATGGTACTGTGGTTGGCTCTAAACCCAGATTGCGCTGGTTTAAAAGATTAGTCTCTTCAAGATATCCTCTTAGGTGGGTGCTCACTAGTTTTCTAGCAGCTTGGATAGCACAGGGAGGATAGAAATTGGCCTATAGTTGTTGAGGTCCATGGGGTCCCCTGCTTTCTGTAGTGGGATAACTTGAACAGTTTTCCAGATCGATGGAATAGATCCTGATTGTAATGAGAGGTTAAATAGGTGTGTTATTGGTACTGCTAGTACTTGTATGGCAATTTTTAAAAAATAGGGATCAAGGGGTCTGCAACCTGCACTTTTGGTGTCCAGCTGCGATATTAATTCTTCTACCTGCTTCAGAGTGGCTGGTATGAAGGAGAAGGTGGATTCCATTACCCGTGCTTCAGTGTTCTTGATACCTAACTGGGCACGCATTTGGTTAGCCAGAGAGGTGTCGAATGCTAGACCAGCAGTTGTAAAGTGATTGTTGAATGATTCCAGGACTTCCAGTCTATCAGAAATGGTTCCCTTGCCATTGTGTATTTTGGCTGGGAGTATATTACTTGGATCTAGTCCTCTTATGTCTTTTATGGTGTTCCAGAACTTGGCAGGGTTGTGGCAGGAGGAGTCTAGTTCGGACATATAATAAGCAGCCTTAGCATCTCGTACTTTTCTGGTGCAGATATTCCTGGCTTTTGAAAAGCTCCCAATCAGTTGGTATCTTAGTTTTTCGTGCCTTTTCCATAACTTGTCTCTGTCAAGGAGGGTGGCTTTAAGGTCAGGATTGAACCAACGGCAGGTTTTATTTTGATGCGTACCTTAGAAATTGGGGCATGGATATTAAGGGCACCTGTAATAATGTAATTTAGCACCTTGTACGCTATCTCCTCTGTGTTTGCTAAGTAGAACTCCTGCTATAAGTGTCGAGTAGTTTATCTCTTGCAGATACGCCTCAATGTTTAATTTTGCTTTGATCTCCTCATTGTGAACTTAGTGGGGGTGATGGCTTGCATGCTGATCTTATTCCCACAATAAGGCAGTGGTTACTGATGTCACTGAATAATATTCCAATACGCGAGAAAAGGTGAGGTTTATTCACTAGTATAACATCTAGTACTGTGCTGTTGCTCTGATTCTTTTGTTGATTCTGGTGGGTTCCTTTATGAGCTGTGTAAACCCATGTGTATCACAGAATGATATTAAGGGTGCAGCTACCTTTGAGAGGCAGTTTAGGTTTAGGTCTCCTATGATTATAGTTTCTTCTGTTCCTTTTGATTAGATCACCCAGGTGGGATAATAGCTTGAGGTCAGCTGACGGGGCCTATAGCAGCCGATTAGCTGCAGCGATGTGGTGTGGGAGAGGACCACTTTGAGGGATAGGCATTCAAATTCTTTTGCCATGGATGATGAGTCGAGGCAGGTTACAGATATGTTGTCCTTCACATATAACGCTATCCCCCACCCCTAGTTTGGCGGTCAGCTCTGAATACTTGATAATTAGGTAAATTTATGTCTTTGTCGGCTGTGACAGGCCTGAGCCATGTCTCAGACACCTCCAGTATATCTGGTAGGGTATGGTTAACCCAGGCTTGGATCATCGTGATCTTCTTTAACAGACTGCATACATTAATATGGAGAAATCTTAGCCCTTTGATCTTGGCTAAGTCTGTTGGTGCAGTGATGGCCTCTGGGGTCCTGGGTTAAGTTCTACATTTCCTGAGCATATTAATAATAGTATCAATAGTTTCATAGTTGCCTCAGAGAGAGATTAAAGATTCTTTCCGTTGCCCATTTTTTTTATTCTGATACCGCTTTGTTTGCCATCCAGATATGGAGCTTTGGGCTCTTGTTAGAACACTGATTAGTAGTCTTGCAGACAGGCATATTGAATAATTTTTCTGCCAGAGTTGAAGCAAGGTCCCATAAAATAGTAAATCCACCTGAGTCCCTCCATGACAACTGCTTCATGGGTTATGTTGTAGCATTGGGAAGTCATATATGCATACCCAGTCCCTTGGGACTGTGCAGTGGTAGAGTAAATTGAATAATGTAATACATCTCCTGTATGGCATCTTCTGAAAGATATCCTTTTCACTCGCTCTGGATACAGTAATAGAGCGAGCAGAATCCAGAGAGATCCCGCCATTATGAAGAGTATAGCTAGTATGCAGATGGTACTATATCAAAATGTCTTTTGTGGTGCCCTCAGTAGAGTGCTAATATATCGACTTATCCAGCTACCGTCTGGTGAAAAGAGTTTAAATTAAAATGGGAATATAAATAGAGGGAGAAGGATAGAATATCACAATAAGAGGTGCCTAGCGTATGTATTCCTCACTCTGATGTTTAGGGCAAACATTGGTCAAGCTCGCTCAACAGTGTGGACAGCATGAGAGAGCAGAAGGAGTCTGCTGATTTGGTAGCTAATAAGAAGATACAGAGCAGGCTACAAGGCAGCGAGCGCAAGGGTGTGATTTATATTTTGGCGGGAAGGTGTCTATATAAGAAAGGCTATGGGGAAGGCTATGGGGAGGTGGGTGGGCATAAATTTTGCGGCTTTGGGTACCTTTCCCTGGCAGTCCCTCGGTCTGGCTTCCAGGTGTCGACTTGTGGCTGCCGACCGCCTCCACATGGAGACTTCCCTGGCCCGCGCCGACTGTGGGCACTCAGAGAGGGTCCTCTTCAAGAGAAACAGACAGAGCACAGCAGGTTAAACACTTTGCAATGGCAAGCATCAGCAGTGCAGTAGGGGTCCCAACATTAGCACATTAAAGGCAATGGGGGGCTGAGGCGCCATAGCATCTGTCTCTACTAATTTGACAGAAAAGGCTGTAATCACTGTGCATACATTTACATAGGCTCAACACAATTTCCCCACCCACAGTTTCAGGAAACAGCTCTTTTCATGAAAAATTACACATTCAGTATCCCAAACAAAGGATTAGCTGTAAATCAGAAATAAATAGACAGGGTGAAGCAGGGACCAATCAGGTACAAAGCCGTGGAAAGTGCTAGCCTTCTGATTGGTTGCGGCTTTGCCGTACCTTTCCTGGCAGTCCCTCGGTCTGGCGGTTCCAGGGCATTGGCTTACGGCTGCCGACCACCCACCGGCGGAGACTGGCCCGGTGCTCGACTGTGGGCATAGCGAGGGTCCTCTTCTTTTCCTGGCAGTCCCTCGGTCTTGCAGTTCCAGGCGTCAGCTTACGCTCCGACCGCCCGCTGGCGGAGACTGGCCCCGGCACTCGATTGTGGGCACTTAGCGAGGGTCCTCTTCTTTCCCTGGCAGTCCCTCCAGTCTGGTGGTTCCAGGCTTCGGCTTGTGGCTGCCGACCACCGCTGGCAGAGACTGGCCCCGCACTCGACTGTGGGCACTAGCGAGGTCCTCTTCTGCATCGCTGATGACCCAGGTTGGCAGGTGGGAGGATGCTTGAGCATCCACTGGACTGCACTCCTCCAGGAAGGGGGTGGTGGTGCAGAGGCTGATGCTTGCCTGATCCCAAGTGGTGGCTGGGGAGGCAGCAGGCCAAGATCACCAGTGAAGGAAGTAGGAGGTGCAGATGCCAAAACCAGGGTTTGTAGTCCCACTGCCCACAAACCGAGGGTATGTGACCCCAATGTCCCCCAAAAACGGGCACATGACCTCAGTACCCACAAAACCAGGGCACATGGCATCAGTTCCTACACAACCAGAGCATGTGATCCCAGTGTCCAGAAAAGAGCATGTGACCCTGCCATTCACAAAACAAGAGCATGTGGTCCCAGTGCCCTAACAAGCAGAATACATGACCCTAGTGCCCACAAAATGAGGACACACAACCCCAGTGCCCAAAAACTAGAGCACTTGACCACAAAGCCCATTAAACCAGGACAAGTGACCCCAAAGCCCCAAAAACAGAGCACATGGCCCCAGTGCCCACAAAACCTGGGCACATGACCCCAATGCTCACAAAATGGTGTTTGGGGTGAGGAGGGAGGGTGGGGCACCAGACTTATCACATCCCGGTAATGGCATCTTCTCTCAAGGCAGCAACTAGCCCATGCACCAGGCCACAAAAGAGAGTGTAGTCTTATAAAAGGCTTGTCTCAATCAAGCTGATTGGATAAAACTAGTGACATGACCATGTATTCAGATTTTACTTTCTTTTTCTTTACTTGCAATTTCTAAAACAAATTTTTCAAGCACAGCAACATACTCCAGGGTGTACCATAATTCCATAAATTACTACACTTACCAGGTAATTGAAGGCAACCAACCCGAAGAACATGGTAATTTAGCATTCTCCTCATACCCTGTCATGTGTTATTACATACATGGCATCCTTAAAGGAGAAGACTCCTGTATATTTATGATTTGGATATAGAAACATAGAAACATAGATTTTGATGGCAGATAAGGACCACTTGGCCCACCCAGTCTGCCCATTTCCTACCTAATGGATAAGCTGCAGATCCTAGTTAACCAGCAGCCTACTTCTTCCTATCCCCACCCCTAGAATTGCCTTATGACTGTCCCATGCATGCTTGAATTCCACCACTGTTTTGACTCCACAACCTCCGGAAGGCTGCTCCATGCATCCACAACCCTCTCTGTGAAAAATAATTCCTTAAATTACCTCTGAGCCGCCCCCTTCTATCTTCAAATTGTGCCCCTTGTTCTTGCACACCTCTTTTTGAAAGATGCTACCCTCTTGGACTTTGCTGATTCCCTTGAGGTACTTTAAAGTTTCTATCATGTCCCTCTCTCCCTCCTTTCCTCGAAGCTATACATATTTAGCTCCTTAAGTCTCTCTTCATATGTCTTCTGGTGCAGGCCCTGCACCATTTTAGTTGCCTCCTCTGGACAGCTTCCATCCTGTCTATGTCTTGCGGAGACTGGATTTCCAGAACTGCACGCTGTACTCCAGATGGGGTCTCACCAACTGTCTGTACAGAGGGATAATAACTTCCTGTTTTCTGCTGGTGATGCCTCTCCCATGCATCCCAGTATCCCCAGTCCTCCTTGCTGCCCTCTCACATTGCTTCCACCTTTAGGTCATCTGATATGACTACTCCCAGGTCCCTTTCCATTTTGTTGTTGTTAGTATCTCACCCCCATTGTACTCTTCCTCTGGTTTTGTTTCCCAGGTGCATTACCTTGCACTTCTTAACATTGAATCTAAGCTGCCATACATTTGACAATTCCTCTAACCTTGCCAAGTCCTTTCATCCTTTCCACCCCACCTTGTGCATCAACTCTGTTGCAGATTTTTGTGTCATCTTCAAAGAGACATATTTTCCTTCCAGTCCCTCTGCAATGTCGCTTATAAAGACATTGAAGAGGACCAGTCTAATACTGAACCCTGCGGTGCCCCACTAGTAACCCCTTTCTTCAGAGTGGACTCCATTTACTATTACTCTCTGTGTCCTATTCTCCAGCCAATTCTTTACCCAGGCTGTCATCTTGGGAACCACTCCCAGGCTGGCTAACTTGTATATTAATCTTTGCATGAGACTGTGTCAAATGCCTTGCTAAAGTCTAGGTAGGCCATGTCCACAGCCCCTCCCTGATCTACTACTTTGGTCACCCAGTCAAAGAAATCTATCAGATTTGTCTGGCATGACCTTCCACTGTGAATCCATGCTGCCTTGGGTCCTGTGCCCTCTGGCCTCTAGATACTCAACAATTCTTTCCTTCAGAAGTGATTCCATCATTTTCCCTACCACTGAGGTTAAACTAACAGGTCTGTAGTTTCCTGCTTCTGCCTTGCTACCACTTTTGTGAAGGGAATTACATCTGCCCTCCTCCAGTCCTTGAGTACCACCCCATCCTCCGTGATTTGTTAAACAGGTAGTCAGTAGTGTCACTAGTTCTACCCTTAGTTCTTTTAAGATTCTGGGATGAATCCCATCAGGCCCCACTGCTTTGTCCACCTTCAGTTTTAAGAGTTCTTTCAGAACCCTTTCTTCTGTAAATGTGCTGGTATCAACTTCTGTATCCAGAGTGTTTCTACTGTTTGTTTTAGGTACCTCCCCACTTCCTTTGTAAATACTGAACAAAATATTTGTTTAGCATCTCTGCCTTTTCACAGTCACCCTCTGCCCACCTCTCTCCCTTTATTAAGCCTCACTAACCTCCCTTGGTCTTCCTCCACTCCCTGATGTACCTATAAATGGTTTTATCTCCCTTCTTAACTGAGTTGGCTATCTTTTCCTCAGTTTGGGCCTTTGCTGTTCTGACTGCCTTCCCAGCTTCCTTTTGCTTTAACTGATACAGTTCTCTGTCCTGCTCCTTCTGTGATTCCTTGTACTTCCTGAATGCTTTCTTTTTCTCTTGAACCTTCACTGCCACTTCCTATGAGCACCATAGTTGTTTCTTACATCATTTCATTTGTTTATTTGCTTCACACAAAGGCTCTTACCTCTGTGATGGCAGTTTTATTATTCCCCATTGTTCTTCCACCCTCCTTCCTGCTCATTTGCTAGTGATTCCTTAGGCACTCACCTTTTGGCAAAGTCAGCCCTCCTAAAGTCCAGTACTTTTGCCTTTTATGGCTCGACTTATTGCTGTGTTTATTGTGAACCATACTGTTCAATGGTTGCTAGTTCCCAGATAGCTACCCACTTCTACATCTGTGATCCTCTTCATCTCCATTTGAGAGAACCAGGTCTAAGATTGCTCCCTTCGAGGGGCTCCAATACTAGTTGTCTAAGGCATGCCCCTGTAGGGCATCTAGAATAACCCCTCTTCAAGTGGCTGCTGCAACTGCACTCCAGTTAACATCTGGCATATTCAGATCACCCATCAGCAATATCTCCCTTTTTCTGCCATTCTAAGTATTCTTTCTATCATTTCATTGTCCATTTCCTCCCCTGAGAAGTGGGTCTGTATACAACCCCTGTGTGGATTGTGGTGCCATTGCCGGTCTCCAAATTTACCCACAGTGCTTCTTCTTCTCCCTGTTTCCCTTTTGTTCTGTTGGATATGTCTAATGTATTTTGATACATTACATCAATTACTGTGCTTATGTCAATAAGAGGTCAGTCATTTCTTCTGTTGCAACACATATCTAGAGTCTGAGGCTCTGATACAAGGTAGTAAAGTGTCAAGCAAGCCTCCATTTACATGCAAATGAGTGACTTGTAATACAGCCCTCCCATTCCTTGATGTCACTGCAGCAACAGTGAGAAGAAAACATAAGGGTATCAATGCTGTCTAACCTGATTTTAGTTTAAGTTTGCAATGGCTTAAGACAGTTCTGTCATGCAACTCACATAGGGAGTAGTACTTGTAGCCTTAATACTGTATGTGTAGAGCAAATAATACATCTAATAGTATTTCATTCACAGGAAACAAAATCTGTTTCTTTGTACTGTTCATTTCTCTCTGTGAGACAGTTGTAACATGTTGTTGAGAGCAGTAGTCTGAATCAGTCAATCAATATTGAACCAGGTGAACACCCTTGAGAAGATTCATTTACAAGGTGTGCCTGGGCAGGTTCTCAAAGGATCAGACAAGACTGAATTCCTTCTTTGCACAAATGATACTCACCCCTTTTGCAGCCTGAAAGTGGAGAGCTAGATCACTTGCTTTATATAGTGTATTATTTTACATTTCAAATGCTCCTTAAATCTGAGTTTCTGACTGGAAATACCAAGACACTGAATGCATATGACATGGGAGGAATGAGCTAAGCAAATACAGAGCACTACAGACACGGAGACTGGTTAGTTTCTTTACCTTCAACAGCTGAAGTGTAGCATCTGATTTGTGAGGACATCCTACTTCAAATTCTGGCATTACAAAGCAGGGAAGGGCTGTCACAGCGCGTCCTCAGTACCTTCAAAGTGAAGAGCTGTAGCTCTCACATCACTGCTAATGATTTATAATGAGGATGGGGCACTTTTAACGTCATGGACCTGAGGGGCCATCACAGTTCCCAAGGAGGTTAGGGAATTTGTTAAGGGTTAGAGCAAGGGACTCTAGATTTGAACCAGAGTCTCCTGGTTCTTGTGCCTGTGCTTTAACCACTAGATTACCTTTCTTCCATATGCTGCAGCTGATGCTTTCCTGGTAACCTATTCCTTGTTACAGCTGAACTCTTTATTGCCTTACAGCAGTCATCCCATCACTGACTGCCTAATTACTAAGGGAAAGGGGCATTTTGTTAGATTGTTTCTCACTGCTGGTGTCAAACAAAAACATAGAATGCTAACACACACAGAACATAACACAACAGCTATATAATACCACTTAAAACTCTTGTTGTCCTCAGAATCATTTATTGGGTAAACTGTTTTGCTAACAGAAACAGTAACACAACACATACAGGCACTTCTTATATGAATATTATATATTCCTCAAATCAGTGCTGCATCACACTCATATGGTCCTAGTCCCTTTAGACCTGCACTTCAGGATGTGCACAACACTTAAAAGGTTCCTCCATTACTCAAGTGGGGAACCAAACATTGTGGGTTTGCTTTACTGGTGGAACTGCATTTAGTGCAGCACCATAATCTGCTGCTCTGATGTCATCATCCTCCAGCAATATTGATGGTAAGATGGAGGACAAACACATTGATAACTTTTGGGGCTGTATATCTTCATCTACAGTCTAGATTCGGACAGCAATAGGACTGCTGGCAACTGGATGAGGCACACAACAGTTACACAAAAGGAGATGGGAAAATATTTGGTGTGAAACTATGGGAGACTTCCTTTAATTGTTAGGTGAGGACTGAGGGGTGGAGAGCAAAACAAAGTAAATGTGGGATGTGCATAAACAAAAAAACAAGAATTCTGTGGACATTTACACTGTGTTGATGTGTGGACCAGTTGCCTGCAAGACGGACATCCCGTGTATTTGACATCTAGATACATTTATCAGCATCCATTGAGGAGATGACCCAGGGAAAATCACTGTTACACCTGGGAAAAAATTAATGTAATGCCTCCTGAGTCACCAGTAAAAGACACCTGCTGCTATCCCTTTGCTGTGGTGTTTTGTTATTTGTTTTGTGCTTTTACAGTAAGCTTCTTGAAAAGATGGGGTTTTGTTTCCTGTTGATTCTGCTGAGATGGTCATCTTACCAAGCCTGAGAAAGAGAGTTCAAGAGGGTAACAAGGCAGAAATTCATTTTGCAAAGAGGAGGTGGTGGAATGATTTACTCGTGGTGATTGCACTGGATTGGGAGTGAGCAGGAGTTTCTTTAAATCTAATCATTCTGAATCTGTCAGTGCAAACTGACTCAGCATTCACACCCCCAGTACAACAATAAATAAATATAAATTGACAGGAAGAAATAATTCAGCTAAAAAAAAAAGAATGCCCACACTGCCACTAGGGAGGGCTAAGGTCTGTGGATGAGCCCTGGATGCCCAAGCTAGAGGCCAAGCACATTCAGAGGTGAGGCTCTCTGCTCTCAGGAAGGGAGGATGCAGGCTGCAGAGAGTTGTGTAACCATGCTACCCACCAGTCATGGAGTGGCCTCAGTACCCACTATGATGGCAGCCATGGGCCTGCCCTCTTGGCCAGAGGACGGTTGCACATACCTCTTGATCATTTGGGTGTGGGACAAGGATGACAAACAGCGAAAAATGGGGAAAAAAAATAATTATAATAATGACAAAATAAAAGAGCCCCTCCTTTAGCAGTTTGGTAAATGTTTTCACACAGGTATGATGGCCTACTTAGTCCCTGACTCCCAGTACCATTAGAGTGGGACAGGCTGGGTGCTCAGTGGCTAATAACACATTAAAAGTGCAAAGCAGTAATTCTCTTAGCCAAATATGTTCTTATCCCCCCAACAGCACAGTGTCCTGGTGATAGTGTGTTAATACTCTAAAGGAGATCTGTGATGGGAGGTACTTTAGCACCTTTGCTCACTGTATCAGTAAAAGGAATGGTGGAAGAGACAGGCAAAACCGTTTCAGGCAATTAATAAGGGCTTTTTGTCATTACAATTTTAACTACCTGTGTAACCCCACAACATCTTGTTTACAGTGGTGGGGACACAATTTCTACCCATATTTTTAAACTTATATTTTATTACATTTTGAAATGCAAATGGATACAGTTGGTGAACTGTATCTTCACAAGTGAAACATGGAGGCCGATGTTACAATAAGAGACATTGTCTCATGCTCTGTTCTTTACTGACATGTGAGGGTTCATCACACAGACTGTAGGAACAAAAAAACAAGGTGTTGCATCAGGGTGGGGCTGAAAACAAAACAAAAGGTACAACCAAATGCACACTTAAACAAGCATTTGTCAATGCCGAATGTTTGCTTGCTGGCATTAGCAGTGGAAGTGCAGGAGTTAGACAGATGCAGTATAGGAATGGCATTGAAGTATTGAACTGATGCCAACTCCACCCTCACCCTGCAGAGATGGACAGGCATTGGGTGTGCTTTGGGTTGTCACCAATGCGATCATGACGATCATGACATTTTACCTCACCCTGACCTTCAGACACTGACAAGTGTCGAAGTGTGCTTGGGGTGTTTGGGCTTACATTCACCTTATTCCATAAGGAAATACACTGAAATTGGTGCAGTATAGAGAATGGGGTTAACTCTGGGGCAAAGGGTCCAAGGTGCACCTCAATGCCTGTCACTGGCTGGAGGGTGGGGGTGGGGGTGAAATGGCATGAGCATTACTGTTGACATTCCCAAGTTATACCCCTGACACCTGTCAGTCTTTACAGGGTAGGCGCTATGGTAGAAAACCCCAATGCCCTGGATGTTTCCTGGTATTTTACTCCAAGTTTTCCACATGGGCATTTGTGACCCCACTGCATGAACAGTGACAGTATCAGTTCATTAGGCGAAAGGTGATTTTGCACAGCGACTGTGCCACTTGGTGCCACAGGTTCAAAAACACATTTTGAACAGGATGTGAAAAGTGACAGGTGTACTGTTCAGGAGGAGGTGTAAAAATGGCACTGTTGAAAAATCTGGAGTGAAAATATAAAAACTAGTGAAGTCATGGCGTGCATAGAAACTGCATAATGTACACCCATAATGTAATTAGATTGAGGATTTTTTAACAACAGATTTTCAACATAGGTATTTTGGAACCTTCACTCATGAACAGTGTCACTGTAATTTTCTTAATCTATCCGAACACTAATTTCCCACAGTGGCCACACTATTCTGTGCTGGAAGTGCGAAAACACATTTCGCCAGGATGTGAAAAATGACAGCTGTACTGTTCATAAGGAGGTGTGGAAAAATGTCAATGTTGAAAATCTGGACTGAAAATATTACAAATCCATGAACTTACAAGGGTGCATGGAAATTGCGTAATGCATGCACGTAACACAGTCATTTATGGACTTTTGTCACCAAATTTTCAACATAGCCATTTTACACCTCTACTCATGAACAGTGTTACTGTGATTTTTCTTAATGTTCCCAAACATTGATTTTGCAAACCGCCCACCCCAATGTGTGCTACATGTGTGAAAACTCATTTTGAGCGAGATGTGAAAAATGACAGCTGTACTGTTCATAAGGAGGCATAAGAAAATGGCAATGCTGAAAATATGGAGCAAAAATATAGCAAATTCTTAAAGTCATGGCGTGCATAGGAACTGTGCAGTACAAGCTACCAAAACAGTCATTTTGGGAATTTTTCACCAAATTTTCAACATAGGTTTTAGGGGCCTACCTCATGAACTGTGGCACTGTCATTTTGTAAATTGGTCCCAAAAGGTGGTTCCAAGCAGTGACCATGAAATCACCTTTCGGGACAAATAACAAAATGACAGTGACTGAGTTCATGAGGCGAGTCTCAAGAACCCATGTGAAAATTTGGTGGAAACATCCAACAAATACCCCAAAAGAACAGTGTCAGTGGCTCAGTAGGTAGCACACTCAGTAGGTGCTCACTCGCCTCTGAGGCCGGAGATCAGAGGGCTGTGGGTTTAGTTCCCACATCTGCACTGGGTTAATATCCTAGTACTGACACTGTAGTGCAGCATGAGAGGGTGCTGCACTCTGAGGTGCCGTCTTCGGAAGAGACGTTAAACTGAGGTCCCATCTGCTTGGATTGGTGGTTTTTCAGGTGGATGTTAAAGATCCCATGGCACTTATCGAAAGAGTAGGGAATTTCCCCGGTGTCCTGGCCAAATTTCCCTCATTCATTAAAATACCACCAACAGCTTAATCTGGTTCAAGGTCAGTTGGTATTCATCTGTATCCCCTCTCCCGGTCGTGCCTGAAAATAGGCAGGATTTGTCTAGTGCACTTACCGGTCAACAAAAAACTAATAATAATAATAATAAAAACATATGCACCAAAGTTGAAAAAAAAAACACTTATGCCATTATACAGCTTACTGGCGTTTCTTCAGTTCACAGTCGGGTTTGAAAAGTGCAGGCGTGTTCCCGGTCCATGAAGATCATCGTGCAAGCCTCCGGGCCGTATGGGGTGGTGGGGCACTCAGAGGTGAGTTTGGGTTGGGGACAAGACAGTCAGCGAGGACAGTTTTTCTTAACAGATGATTTTGGGGTTTTTGAAAGAGACGCAGGACTTTTGGAAGGCTGTTTGGGGGGCCAGTGGAGCCAAGGGGTTGGGCACCCCGTCAGCATCTGGGACAGTTGCCACACTGGGGTGGGCTCCCAGCATGGCACCTGGAAGTATGTTGAGGGCAGTGGAGCCGGCCATTGGGCACCCCTGCCAGCTATACGGAATTTGCTACGCTGGGTGGGCCTTTAGTGTGGCACCTGGAAGTATGTTGGGGAGGCAGTGGAGCTGATGGTATTTGGCACCCCATTGGCCATACAATGTGTGTGGGGGGATGCATGAGCACGTGGGGTTGGCTCCCAGCATGTTACTTGGGTGTTTGTTGGGAGGGGACAGAGCTGTCTATGACAGCTGTGTTTTGTTGAGAGACAGAGCTGTCTATGACAGCTGTGTTTGTTGGGGAGGAGAATGACTGTCTATGACAGCTGTTCCAATGCAGTGCCAATGTGTAGGCAATTTGCATACGCCTACACGTTACCACCAATGATTGTAATGGTTTTTGCTTGGACCTGTATGCCACTACATCTGAACTGCTGTCATAGACAGCTCGGACATTACTGGTGTGGTGGGGCAGTGCCTGCGCAGGGAGCAAGGCATTGGAGTGACGTGGCACCTCATGAAACTTCATATGATGGCACTATGTTTCTTGCACATGCATGCAAGCAAACATAAGAAGGGACATAGAATTAGACTCAGTGTTTCAACCATAGATCTTTTTCAGGAAGTATCTATGAAGAGGAAAAAATACTTTTCCACCAACTTTACTTTTCTCTTTATAGATAAATTTCTGAAGAAGACCTATGATTGAGACATCTATTCTATTTTCAGTATTCATTTAATATTACATTTTATGTTTGATTCTACGCATCGCAAGAAACATCTTGTGGCAGCTTGCTGGAGTAGCATGTTGTGGAGGTGCAGCAGTGTTGTGGTCAATGCCGCCACTGCTTTTTTGGGCTTGTCTCTGTGGCACCAATGAATGAGCATGCTGTCTATGACAGCAGCTGAGAAGCATGCCACCAACTTGAAAGAAATTTGCCACGCAATGAGGAGCACCCTGTCATTTCAAGGCATAGCCACCCATAAGCCTGGCACGCCACGGCATGTAGCAGACCAGCAAGGGGTAATAGGAGCGAGAGCTGAGCCAGCCTTTCTGCAGAGCAGGACTACAAAGTGTAGGCAGGCATATGCCACGGCATGCTTACCAAGTACCAGGGATAGCAAAAGCCACCTGGTGTGTCTGCATATTCCTTTTGTTTATTTATTTTTTTTGCATGCTTCTGACCTTGGATAGTCCTCCTTGTGCTTCCTGGGGAAAGGGTGCCAGCTGGTAAATTTAGACATTTGTGATGTGGACACCAAGCAGACCTGATGCATGTAGCAGCTTTCTCAGTCAGGTCTGCTGGGTACGTCAGGATGAGAGGCTATAAGGGTGGCATGTTTAAAAGCCCTGACACAAACTACCAGTTCCACTTTGTTGTCCCTGTTCAGAAGAGTATTAGCTACTGGGCATGAAGCCCTTGAGTTGGAGAGGAGTATCGTCAACAGAGCTGACAGGTCTGACTGGAGCTGCAGCCATAGAGGGGTGCCACTGCCGAGAAGCAGATCAAGCAGCAGCCAGGACCCTCACCCACGAAGGTGCCCCACTAAGAAGACTGAGCACTGAGGAGGAGATGCGCAAGTGTTGGTCACCATCTAAACTAAGATCCAAATGGAGTACTGTACGACGGGCTTTACCAGCAGTGCCGCGATGCATGCCTAGCTGGTGGGTGGCAGAGTCAACAGCTTAGCCAGTCCCAGGCCACGCCCGACCAATCCATAGCCGAAGAGTGAGAGAGCAAGAGAAGTCATGCTGCTACACTGAGTGCATCTAGTCTCAGTGCGGTACTGAGTATGGGCTGCCTGAAGACCATCCCCCTCCCGAGACAAGATAGGACCTCTCACAGCAGAAACTTATAGGTAAGACTACTAGAGGAGATCTCTGATCAGTCTTTGCTCACCACTAGCTTCTTAAGTTCCAGTTCTAGTGCTGTAGTGAAGTGTAACTGCTGTTATTTTAGTCAGTGGAGTGCTAGAAACGGTGGTCGGTATGGTGCTAGTAGTAGTACTTAGTCCAGAACAGTCCTTCACAGGCTAGCTAGTAGTAGCACAGCACCTGCAGCTGCCTAAGTGTATTTACACTGCTGTAGGTTGCTGTGAGCCTGTAAATTTCAGTGTGAAATAAGTGTTGTGTCTCAGTGGGTGGGGAAAATATTATATGAAGTGAATTTTCCTGAAAGATAAGAGATTATGTGGCAATATACTATACTAAAGGATTAGGATGGAAAGATGTCTTCCTGAGGCCCACTCTGATACAAGGTTAATTAACTTGCTTGCTACATAGTTTTGGTCTTCATGCAGTGCTGCATTAACCCACATAAGTGAAGAAATACGATTCATGTAAGGTTGCAGGAATGGTTGTCAAACAGATCTGAAGACAGAATTATTTTCTACTGTGCTATAAGGCAATTTAATGCATGTTGCTGCTGACCTTTGCAAGAGTTAATTAAGCAAGCAATAACCCATGACAGGGTGTGCAGTTATTTAAGCAATATACCATGACAGGGAGTGGGTATATGGGTGGATTTACCACCCGTGGTGTGGTTCGGTCACGAGGCACAGATGAGTGACTTAACCACACCAGAAGTGGTAAATCCACCCACATACCCACTCCCCGTCATGGTATATTGCTATTATACAATGTCTAACTTGTTTTTTTTTGTTTTATAGTGATATAAAACTTTTACAGTGGGTATACTGGAGGATTTATCATGGTCATGTGATGTGTTTTGACCAATGAGGTTACTGGATTTCATACCCCATTGTATAATGGGAATTATACCATGTACATAAAGTAACAGCCAATCACATACACAGACTGGCACTTTAGCCCTGTTGTAAATCCTATGATAATCACTGGCAAAGGTGCCAGTCAGCTCCATCTCTAAAATCCATCTGAATCCTGAAGTTGGCAGCGGCAAACAGCCATCTTGAAACCTCGCTAAACGACACACAGAAACATTTTTTTAAAACAGTGCAGCCTGAAAAAAATTGTGTGCCCCTCCCCATAATTCATAACTTTCCTACTTCATTTCTAGTCCCTGTTCCCAAAATCTGCCCACCTGCCCCAACACTGCGAAGATGGGGCACCAGGAGGCACAAACATCAGTGTCCCATGCGTTGAATCTCCACCGTTGCTGCTTATCGTCCTCTGTCCTCTGATCCTCTCCAGTGTTCCGGGACTGAAGAAAAGAGCAGAAAACCCCACAGACATAAATGTATTGCCAAAATGTAATTAAAAAAAAAAAACGCTGCCAATTCAAACTACTTTCCTCGCTCACCACAAAACTACACCGGAAGTAAGCGTGCAGATGTACCACAGTCCGTAAACACTCTTTCACACCTCTGCCACCACTAAAACAGAATGGAGACTGTTGTCTTTTTATTATTAAAAATTAAAATAATAACCCTGTGGACTGCTCAAATAAATCCATGGAATACCGTAGTCCCCCCTTACCAAGACAGACCAGCAAAGATGTTCCTACTTTTTGTTACCATGCTGCTTCCCAAATCAAACCAAGATCAAGCACCTCTGAGAGAGAGAGAGACACACAGCTACACACAATAGTGTGATAACATACATGGTAAAGACTTTCTCTTTTTACTTTTGCCCAGATCTGGAGAAAGTGGTCTGGGGTTGGGAAGGGGACTGCCATCTACTTAAAAATATTCTACCTAGCAACAGGGAACTATTTAACACATGGGGAAGGATATTACAGGAACAACCAATAAAAAAATATATATTTTCAAGTAAAATCACTTTAATCTTAAATTCTTTAAAAAACAAGGAGCGTGGTATAATCGCAATAAGCCACTCGGGGATGTGGGTTATTGGGGGATTCACAACTGGCGATGATTTAAACCACTCCATCCGGGTAAATCCCCTATAACCCATACCCCTTGTGGCTTATTGCTTAATTAATCAACACCCTTGAGTGCATTATGAGGCATGAGGCCACAGGCCAAGTGTCCTCACAGTACCTGGGGTGTGGATTAATCCCCAATTACCACACACCCTGGAATGGGTTATTGCACTTATAATATGTGTTATGTTTAAACAACAAAGAAATCACAAAAGGTGTTTTTTGCTGTTTAAACAACAAGAAAGAGTGCTGTATCCTGCCACCTTGTAAAATAGTCCCCATCAAATAATGCATCCTGCAGTGCTCTTATCACATTCACATCCACACTTTGCACTAGAAAGTACAAGGTCTTTACATGACTACATCATCACGCTGGCAAGAGGACACTCACTGTCACTGTCTCAATATGTCTGTCATGCATGGGGTGGGCAGCCACTGCAAACAAAGGGTAACTGGGAACACAGCATGTCAGACCCTTGTATGGAGCACTGTATTGCAATGACAGCAAGTCGGTCCTCTCTCTCTCGCATATCCGCCTGCTGTTAACAACATCAATGCTTTTCACTGTTCCCATGGGGAGAGGGAAGAGAAGAGACAGAAAAAGACAGAGATATACAGCGTTGCATGCAGCAGGTGTTCTGAGTGAAATTTTCCGCTGTGTGGTAGACAGACAGGAACAACTACAGCAGGGAGGCGTTACCACTTACGGTTGCTCTCTCACTCTCTCCCTTTCTCTCCTGCACCGACACCAATGTTCCTTGCCTGTTGATCTCCCGCTGGCAGCAGCTCTCTCTCTGAGTTTCTCTCCTGCAGCACTTAGTGATCTCCTGCTGGTGGCTGCTACTGGTGCTCTCTCTCGCACCTGCACCAACTCTGTTGTGTGTGTGCAACTAGTTCCTCATCCACATTTCAGGGGGTGAGGTGTCATGGAGTCACAACCTGGGAAACAGCTTCTGGAGGGAGAGAGACTACAGAAGGAAAATGCACATAGAGCAAACACTCAGATTGTGTGCTCCTTGCACTATCTCTCCTGCAGTCAACTGCTGCTGTCTGTGTCCACAACATCAACGGACACTCAGGTGTAGGAGCAGATGCAGTGTGTGCTCGGTTCTCAGAGGTCTGCGGGGTGGATGAGTGGGCAGAGAGAGAGCTCAGAGCTGCGAGAATACTTGTTACCCGATGGCAGGACTCCTACATGCCTGCGGGGGACAATTAGAAGATCGGCGGGCCACAGGAGAGGGAAAGTCACTAGGGAGAAGGCACAGCACACACAGATCTAAAACAGCACAGATACCAACGAAGACAGAAGTGCATACATCTCTGTCAGTATGTACCACAGACAGGGCACTGACTCGGCTCTCACTGAATGCCCGGCCAGGAGCACTCTGCATAGGAAAATCTCTAAAACTACTTGGTCTAAATGCAGTTCCTGGCCTGATGTTATCTCACTGCAAGATCAAGTGGTGAAACTAATTACAGACAGACCTATTGTACAATTATAACACGGGATTCAGAAAGACAGGCTGGCACCCTATCACCTGTATGCTCTCTTAGCGAGGAAATGAATGGCTGCCACCGCATTACATCTCTGCCAGAATAATGAGATCAGCAGCGCTGACTGATTTTCTGGGGACATTTCACCACTTGCTGTGTGTATATATCATGGATTAATCAATGGTCACCTGATGGCTATGTACCAATCAGTGTAGTCTTTCTCAGCCCATGTTATAATATCTGTTAATACTAGCTATACCCAGGTTTTATAGAACCATTGTGCATTCTTTTAGTGAAACCTTTCCTGCAACTTTATATTAATCTTTACTTATTATTTATGTTAAACCTCCTAACATGCAGTACTGCAGAGGGATAAAAATGTGCAGCAAGTCAAAAATTCACTCTGCTCAATGCTCATCCAGCTGAATTGCTGTCTCTCTCTCTCTCTCTCTCCGAATGGTAGTGCATATATTTATTTGTCCTGTCATGTTTCATTTTTTTGGGGGGTCGAAATGTACAGTACTAAGTGGGTGTTGCTATAAATTCTGGGCTCATAGTATAGTTCTACGAGGCTAACACAGCAATGGGTGTTGGACACTTTATGTAAGTTAGTTTCAGAGTTATTCAGTAAAACAACATTGAAAATTTTGCTTCTTAGTTTTGCCGTCCGGCAGATTTCATTAAATATTACTACTAATTTTGGGGACTCCACCACACCCCCAGTGTAGTTTCTGCAGAAGCAAATGCACAGCACAATAATCAATATTTACTGAGTAATACTACATGGGGTGTGTGGGGAGGCAGAGCCCCAAATAAGCAATATTTAGTGAAAACTCTGAACCATATTGCATTGCTATAGCAATACTATAGTATAAAGCACAACGGGGTGTGGGGTGGGGCAAAGCCCAAAATAACAATAATATAGACTGACTTCTGACCTGCTATAATGATGTATCCTGGGGTGGGGGTGGGGTCACATTACCAAGTACGTAAGTACGAATTAGAAATGTTTAGTTTGGTGCTTGGTTGGTTTTGGTGCTTTTTGCATTTGCTGCCTAGCTTGGTGGGTGCTTGATTTGTTCTTGGACTTTTTTAGTGTTTACAGTTTAAGTACCACCATTTCAAATTGTCTTTCATGGGTGGCTATCTGTCTATAACTGTGCACTGTTGTTGAAGGATATGCAGGCTATGTTGTCCAAGAGGAGGGAGTCTGGTAGAAAATAAGATGAGGACAACCCCATATTTCATTGTTAGAAAGTTTTTTAGTAAGAAGTTCAGTCAGTAAGACCAGTGTATAGGAAACTATTTTCATCAGCCAATCAGTTTGCTATGGTACAAGCAAGTATCTTGTTTGTCTGCCTCAGACTAGAGGCAGACCAGCTGTTTTACTGCAAACGAATGGTGTATTTGTCATTATCTTGCTAACATACTGTGTGTCTGGTGTTTTAGAATATGTTCAATAAAGTAAGGAACCTCATTGACAGAGATTTTATTGGCAATGAAAGAGAAGCCTACACATTTGATATTACTTGCTGTGAGTGATTTCTTAAAAAGAACCTTTCTGTCAAAGAAATAATGGTGTTATCCTCATTTATGGAGTTATCCTTTGTGTATCTTCTACCAGCACCAACTACACTCACAGCTGGAAAATGTAGGGATAAAATGTCATTTTGTATTGTGGACAAAGTAGTGTGTGAATGGACCTTTGTGGAACTGGCTACCTTGATGTGGTACAGAGGCTTGTCACAATGCAACATTGTAACTAAAAGCCAGGTTGGTGGTGAAGTGTGGTGGCATGTCTGGTGGTGTGTGAATGGACCTCAGTGGGACTGGCTACCTTGATGTGGTACAGAGGCTTGTCACAATGCAACATTGTAACTAAAAGCCAGGTTGGTGGCGTGGCTAGTGGTGTGTGAATGAACCTCTGGGGCTGGATAACTTGATGTGGTACAGAGACTTGTCACAATGCAACATTGTAACTAAGAGCCAGGTTGATGGTGTGGTGGCATGGCTGGTGGTGTGTGAATGAACCTCCGAGGGAGTGGTTACCTGGCTTGATGTTGTACAGAGGCTTGTCACAATGCAACAGTGTAACTAAAAGCCAGTCTGTTAGTCTGACAACTGTGGTTGATGATTTGGCTAGTGGTGTGCTGGTATACACCAGAGAAAATGGTGCTTATTGGGTGAGAGGGCATGGATGGGGTGTAGCCAGCCCACACACTGAGGGGAGGTAGCAATGAGTTCACTTGGTGTTCAGATCTGAAATTCCTGGCTACACCCTCCATACTGCATCTTCAGAGTGTACTGGGAGAGGTAAAGAAGCCCAGTGCAGGGCACAGCAGAAGAAGAAAGCGTGACTGTGAATTTGATGCAGATGGGAATGGGAACAGCTAGTGGCCTGCTGAACATATGCAGAGGAGCCAGCGAGCTTGCCAGTACCTGTGATCAGTTGGGAGCAGCTGAGACTCACTCTCTGTAAAGAAAAGTAACTGAGCTCTTAGTGTTTGTTTTTCTTGTACAGAGAATCTGAATCTGTGTGTGGAAATTGACTGCACGCTGTCCTGCCATACTCCGTTCCAGTCACTGGGCTCAGCTGGCCACCACATTTGGTCATTGTTGCAGCAAGACTCAGAGCAGCGAACACTGGAGAGAAAATGTCCTACTGTCTTGCTCAGCCACTGGAAATAAGTGCAGCAGCTTCTGATTTCTGACTGTTTTCACCACTGAATACTTCAAGGCATCAGGTACTGTTATTGCACACTGACTGACTGCAGTAACAACTTCTTGTTGTTTGTTACCACCCTGGCACTACCTTTAGTAACAAAATGCTGCCCTGACCTGCAGTGAACTGGACCATTTAGGTAAAAACAATAGATTTTCTTTATTTTGACGTTTTGACCAGTAGCTTAGCTTTAGTTTTAAATGCTACCCCCACCCATGACCTGCGGTGAACTTGATTTTTCTGTCACCTCTAAATAAGTTAAAACTTGTATGGCACCTGGGTGGGTGTGAGTCTGGGAGAGACTCTTTGTGGATGTAAAGCAGCAGGGAGTTACAGTAGTGTGGGGGGTGTATGTGCATGGGTGGGGTCTGTGGGTGGGTGAGTGGGTGTTGTTTGGGTATGTGTGAGTTGGGTGGGTGTTGTGTGGGGGTGTGCCTGGTGTGTGGGTGAGTGCTGGGCATTGTGTAGGTGTGTGTCAGTGTTGGGTGTTGTGTGTGTCGGATGTGTGTCTGGGGTGGGCATGTCTGGGTGAATGGACCTCTGTGTGATTGGCTACCTTGATGTGATACAGAGGCTTTGTCACAATGCAACATTGTAACTAAAAGCAAATCGTAGTCTGACACTTGTGGCTAGCATAGTCTGTGTCTGTGTGAATGGGTCTGTGTGGGACTGGCTACCTTGATGTGGTACAGAGGCTTGTCACAGTGAAACATTGTAACTAAAAGCCACTTTGTTTGTCTGACACTGGTTATTGAAAGACCTTCTTCCTGTATAGGAATGGGATAGTGTGTTACACCTTACATCCCATATTTACTGTATATTCTCAATTTATGGCATATGCTACAGTGTAAATGATGCTTGTGTCAGGTGAGTGGGAGTAGCAGGGCATGGACAATGGGGGGTAGCAGTGAGTCAACTTGGTACATACATCTGAAAGTTGCTGGTTACACCCCATGTCACTGCCAGCTATGGACTATCTGGAGGAGCGAGTCGAGGAGGCCAACAGATGGGTAGAGTTGCCGCCAGGCACACCAGCCAAGATGTGTGGAGGGATTGAACATGGAGTCGACTCAGTCGGGATGGAGGAGAGACTGTGGTGCTTGCTGAGCTCTGGTGCCACTATCTAGCAAGGGCCAAGGGGAGTCTTGAGCAGAGCATCAGTCACCTGAGAGCTTTGCCGCCAACCAGCCAGCACCTTGCTGCCTGCACAACAGTCAAGTCAGTCCATCTGAGTCTGAGCCATTCATTTCCTAGCAGAATTTTGTGGTGATGCCACTCGACCTCTGTGGGACTGGTTACCTTGACGTAGTACAGAGGCTTGTCACAATGCAATATTGTAACCAAAAGCCAGTCTATTAGTCTGACAACTGTTTGTGATGGTGTAGCTACTATTGTGGTGGCATGTCTAGTGGTGTGTGATTGGGTGAAAACATTTCAAAAACTGACTGCATTATGAGCATGCATTGCACAGTTTCTATGGACACTCATAACTTCACCATTTCTTCATATTTTCCTGCCATTTCTTCACACCTCTTCATCAACAGTACACAGTCATTTTCATCCTGCCCGAAATGTGTTTTTGCACCTGTGGCACCAAATGGCACACTCGCTGTGTGAAATCACCTTTGGCAATGAGTAACAAAATCATTCTGCCACTGTTCATGAGGTGGGCTCCCAAAAGCCCATGTTGAAAATCTGGAGGAAAACTACCAACAAACCCGGGGTCATTAGGGTTTCCAGCCATAACGCCAACCCTGTACACACTGACAGGCATCGGGAGTGTGACTTGGGGTCATTCGACATAATACTCAACCCATTCCACCCCACCCTGTAGCCACTGACAGCCATCAAGGTGTGCCTTGGGGTCTTCAGCCTAACATTCACTCCATTCTCTTCTGCTGTACCCATCTCAGCTTATTTCCTTTTCAGATGGGCTGATTGTAAGGGCGAAGACCTCAAGGCACACTATATTTCTCGGTGTCTGCAGGGTGAGTGAGGTGGAATGCCATGAGTGTTATGGCCAACAATCAAGCGCATCCCAATGCAATGCAGTCTCTGCAGGGTAGGGGTGGGGTTGGTGTTACTTCAATACTTCACCACCATTGATATTATGCATCTCTTGAACTCCTGTACTACCAATGCCAATACCAGCAAGCAAACATTTGGCATTGATAAATGCTGTTTAATTGTAGCAGACATGTCTCCTTCCAGTTATTTGAATTAATATACTGAGCCCAGATACAAGCACAGGTGAGCTTTGTGAGCATTGGTTTAGAAGTTTGAAAAAGGAAGAACAATGAGCTGACCGAACACTGCAAACTGTTAAAAAAAACAAAAAAACTTGGATTATCTTGGCTGAGCAGGGCATGAGTGGCCTGAAGACTGCTAGTAAATTACAGTGTGTCATGCTTTTACCTTTTACCAGACCTGACTCCTTCCTGCCTTCCTCCCATTTTGATTTAACAATGAGCCAGGATATGGCATGAGCATGCTGCTATAAGTGGGCTGCACTGTCAAAATACTCTAAAACTAGAAATATTCACTGTAAACATATGTTTGAAGTATTAGGTGGGTTGCTCTCTATCTGCAAAATATTTTTACAGTGAATATTATGTGACTCTCTGACATGCATCATTGAGCTCAGTATGAGCCACAAAGGTGTTCAATAATGTTGAAGTGTGGGCCTCAAACCTACCACCAGCTGGACTCATGGGGCTGGCATTCTCTGTCTGTGGTTGGACTGATGCACAGTTCTTTAATTCTGCACAATGTATGGTGCCACCTGTGGGCCTAATCTCATCTAGGATCCTCTGGGATTGGAAGACACATTTACAAAATAAATCAGTCTCTTCAATGTGGGAAACTCTTATTAAAAAACTCAAACAAATCATAATTACACATGTTCCAATAATTAAAATACAACAGATCAGGGAGAATACCTGTCTAGATGACAAGGAAAATTAAAATTTGATTAATAAAAAAATAGGGCCTATGCTATATCCAAAATACATGGTCAAGAGTTAAATTGGAAAAAATACAAAGACCTGCTAAAAAGGACAAAGAAATGTATTTTAAGAGATAAGAGAAATTACAAACTGAAATTGGCTAGTAAAGTAAAGGATAACTATAAATCCTTCTATAGCTACATTGGCTGTAAAAGGGGTTTAAAAGGGATAGGGCCATGTAAACAGGTGGATGGTAATTTGATTCAGGATAATGTTCAAATGGCTAAGGAGTTCAACTGGTATTTCTCCTCAGTATATAATCCTAGTACCAGGAATACCAAGCAACATCTAAAATATGCAGGTCAGCTCATACAGTATTGGACAAGAAAAATGTTGAACACAGACTACTTAGTTTAAACCCAAATAAATCCATGGGCCCAGACAGAGATTCATCCTAGATTAATCAAAGAGCTGGCTGATCTACTGGCTGAACCTTTAGCCAGTGTATTCCAGGTAGTGGTGGACAAGTGTCCTTAATTTGCTCCATAAAGTGATCCATGAGTGAAGCGGGTGCATGAGTGCTCTGCAACATTGAAGCCAGCGTTACAAATGGGTAACATAAAGTCCACTGAAAACAATGACTTTGCCTTGTTTTTAAGCTCCAAGGCAAATTTTGCAGTGTTTCATGGGATTTCAGGTCACATGGGCTCTAGATTGTTCTGCACAGACCCAGTTTGGGGTAGTGTGTGTGTAGGAAGCTGTAAGAGACAATCTGCTCTGAGAGCTCTCTGCAATTCAAACCTTCAAAAGCTGTTAAAAAACTTTTGGAGTAATTTTTTTGCTGAAACTTTAGTTCATCGATTATAGAAACCCTCCTAAGCTCATATCATTGAGCGTTTATTGTTTATGTATGGATTTTGAATGTTAATGTACAACATTCAGTCTGTGTACTGAGAGACAGTGGAAGTATGCTTTGGGGGAGGGTGTATCTGTGGTGTAGGCAGATTAACTTGAAGAAAAAGACAGTGCTTTCTGTTTTGGTGACATTTTTCTTGTTTAACTGTGTTAATGTACAAACAGTAATATTTTCAATATTTCTTGCCATTTTTTCTGATTGTTGTGGTGCAGCTGTGCATAATTTTAGTTTGTTTAACATAGTGGTTATATTACTGAAGTTTTCAATTTGCTATGCATTACTTAGTGTGTGTGTAGTATGTGTGTGATGCATGTCATCAAATCAGACACCCTTCATTCTGCCACATAATAATTTCAGCAATGGAAGCTGCTATCCACTGCAGCTGTGTGATTTTAGTACTTCTTTATGGTATCTTTACTGGTACTGGTACTAGTACTAGTGACTGTTACTGCAGCAGTACAGTACACTGCCCCCACCCCGAGCGGCCTGCCCCAACCGGTAAGGTATTCTTTTCAGATTTGAATTTCTGATGGTGAGCACTGGTTAGGTGTTGTGTCTTTGTGTCTGCATCTCTTCAGTGCACAGCACTATCTTAATCTGTCTGTGCATTTGCATCTTTACGACCCAATCTCCATCTGTAACTTAAGTCACAGTTGTTTCTTTGGCTTCCTTCAGAGTACTGGACAAGTGTGGTGCTTAATTCTGCATGAACATTGTACTCATTAATATGCATTTATAAGTCAGGACCATCAGCACGAGTCAGTCATGATACAAATCACGTTCTTCAGATCATCGCAGTCACAAATGCAGTCACAAATCATGATTCTTGATCATTCACATTACGAATCACGTTAATTTTTTCTAGTTACTTGGATGTTTTGTAAGCCTGTTTTGTAGCATCTCTCAGGCTTCACCACCCCACCATTGTACTCATTGATATGTGTTTTTAAGTCTGGGAGTTTTAAGCTACAGCTCATCAGAGAGTACAGCCGTAGGTGGTAAGCATTCACGTTTCTTCATCATCCTGGTCACAAATGCAGTCACAAATCACGATTCACGATCATTCACGTTACAAATCACAACATTCATTTTTTCTAGTTACTTGGAGGATGTACTGTAAGCCTGTTTTGTAGCATCTCCTCAGGTTTCACCACCCACCATTGTACTCATTGATACTTGTTTTTAAGTCTGGGGTTTTAAGCTACAGCTCATCGGGGCCCAGGGAAGTACAGCCATAGGCATTCACATTTCTTCATCATCATGGTAACAAATGCAGTCACAAATCATGATTTCTGATCATGTCATGAATCACAACATAAATTCTTTTTAATAGTTGCTTGGATGTATTGTAAACCTGTTGGTCATGGTGCTGAACAGGGATGGGATCCACATCTGGGTTTGGGGTAACAGGCACATCCTGCTCCAGAGAACCTGGTGCTGGACTTGGTGGTGGTGGTGGTTCAACTGCCTCAGAGTCTGGACAGGAGGCGGTGCTGGTCCTGCTTTGGGGGCACTCACAAGTTTTGATCGGTCCAACAGGAATGGGCACCCACGCCCTCCACACATGCACATGGTATGATGCTTACCACTACCACGCCTCCCAAAGCTGCCCCGTCCCAGACATTCCTCACCCTGGTCCATCTCTCCACTGAGCTCCTCAGTCCGAGCAATCACTTCTCACACTGTCACACAACACACACACACACACACACACACACACACACACACACACAGTCACACAGACACAGATAAACAACTAACTACTTATAAAGGTAAGAAAAATAAAATTTACAGAAAGAACAAACTAAGTAAAGAGTACAGAAAAGACAAAAAATGTAGCTTTAAAAAGCTGTTGGGTCTAAATCAAAGTTTAAATCTCCCAGCTCTGATCTAAAAGTATCAGCAGTCACAAAACACACTCTCTCTCTCTCTCTGTCTGAACTGGAGAAAGTAAAAGTGTCTGCTTGTATGACTCACTTTCTTCCTGCCTAGCTAAAGAGCATGTGACTTGCAGTACTGTAAGCCATGTGATGTGTGGGCGCCAAATCTGAAACACCAAGTGGATCACTTAGTATCCTAATGAGAGCGTGAAATCCATTAAAAGAATGACTTTGCCTTACTTGTGTTGCCATTCCGCCTTAACACAAAGTGGTAATGACAAAGCTAAATGAGCACTTTGCATTGCCCACTCCGTGGCGGTAGCAACGTGAAGTGCCCACTTCACGTTCACTTAGCGGTGAATTTTAAATTCACTGCATCTCTAATTCAGGCCTCATTAGATCAGGAGAAGTGGTTGATGCATGGAGGGAGGCAAATGTCACCCCATTTTAAAAAGGTTCTAGATCTGAGGTGGGTAACTATCGTCCAATAAGCCTCACCTCAATATTGGGTAAGGTGCTGGAAGAGATTATAAAAAGAACATATAGTGGAGGATATGCAAAATAGGGAGATATAGCTACATCACAGCATGGTTTCAGTCAGGAAGATCTTGCCAGATAAATCTTTTGGGATTCTACGAAAATGTCAGCAGAGCACTGGGTGAGGGCTACCCAGTGGATATCATATTCCTGGATTTCTCCAAAGCATTTGATAAAGTGCCCCATGGAGAACTGGTGGACTCTTTAATTTAACATGGCATCCAAGGTAAAATTACTACATGGATCAGTTCTTGGCTTTCAAACAGAAGACAAAGAGTAACAATAAGAGAAGTAATTCAGGGTGGGTATGGATGAGTGATGTTCCACAGGGTCTGTCCTGGGACCCTGTCTTTTAATATGTGTATATATATATATATATATATATATATATATATATATATGTACATATACACATTCAATAACAACCAGAGGGCTACCTGGGAAGCAAAGTTTGCTGATGATACAAGGATCAGCTCTACTGTTAAAAATAGCCTGGACATTGATAAAATTCAGGATTCATTAAAAAACTACAAAATTGGGCACACACTTCAAGACTAGCATTTAATATAGATAAATGCACAGTAATGCACTTTGGTAGGAACAATCTAAGGGCCACATATAGGTTAAATGAGCAAACCCTAAGAAAAGTCACCGATGAAAGAGACCTAGGAGTAAGGATCCAAAATTATCTAAAATTTAACCAACACTGTAGTCTAATTGAAAAAGGCAGGAATATCCTGAGCTGCATAAGCAGACATACTGGATCCAGGAGAAGCGAGGTTATTTTATCACTTTATGGCTCACTGGTGTGGCCTCACCTGGAGTACTGTGCCCAGTTTTGGTCGCCAGGCTATAAAAACAGATTGCAGCATTGGAAAGGGTCCAGAAAAGAGCTACACGTATGACTGAGGGAACAAAAGGGTGCGATTACCAAACTCATTTAAACAAATATGGATTATATACTTTGAAATATAGGAGAATGCATGGAGACATATGTTTGGTTTACAAAACTCTTACAGACACTAAGTTGAGGAATTAACAGGGCTAAAACTAAAAATCAGCTGTACCAAACAAGAGCACATCCTTCCAGTTGCAGATGGACAAGTATAAAACCACTAAAAGAAAACATTGGTTTAGCATTAGGGTCATGACAATCTGGAACAAACTGCCCATGGAGGTGGTCTCCAGTTACTCATTGCAGGTTTTTAAAAGAACCTAGATACATTTCTTTTAGGTAAGGGTATCTTGGGGTACGGCAAAATTAAAAATAAATATGGAAACCAGTATGGATCAAACAGGTCTTCTAGCTTTGTAACAACTTATGAACTTATGACTATTAGCTTTCAATTTGAAGGATTAAATAGTAGGGCTGTGTAAATACCTTTTCCTGAATATTCGCTGAATATTCAGTATTCGAGTCCCAAGTATTGGTATTTGGCCAGAAAAGGTGTTTTAAGGAAACTTTAAAAAAGCACTTCAGCAACACCATTAATCACCCATTGCACCTGATATGCCATATACACCTCAATGACACTTCAGCCACCAACATTGAGCTCTCACTAATGCAACACAAGCTTCATGTGACACTCGATCCACCATACCACACAGATAGCACTCTGAAAACATCAAGCATTGCATTGGGTCAGCACTAGAGGTGTTCTTGGTCACAGACATGGGGTAGAAGGTGCTTCAGCAATGGGAATAGGAATAGTGGTAGCAGTGGCTGCAGTAGTGAAGACAGCTGAAAGGGTGGCTGCTGCAAGAATGACACTGGTGGTGGTGGGAAGCACACTGGCTGTGGATATAGCAGCCATAATGGTAGCAGTGGGGACACTGGTGGTGGTATCTGCTGCTTGCTGCACAAAACATGTATCTTTAATTCCTCCCTACTACTGCACAACAGGATGTGACAGTGAGCGTACAGATGGACAGGCGGTGACATTAGCAGTAGTAGTACTGCTGATGGTATTAGTGGTAGTAGTACTATTACCAATGCTAAAAGAACTAAAAGGCTTGCTTGGGGAGAACAATATTTGAGCCCATCGAATAAAGAGAGACACCTGTATGTCATTGTCTATGTAGTCTATCTCACCACCTTCTCTGGAATTGTATTATGTATCAATAATATACAGTGGAGCAAGACAAGATGCAATTCAATACTTTGCAGTAAATGACATGCCACAAAATATCGGATGACTGGAGGGCTTAATTGCCATTAAATTACACTGCTCCTTGCAGCATACTGCAGCATTTTACAGCAATTTTGCAAGATACTGCATTGCATATTGTCTGGCACCATAATATGAACCATGTTTTATAATCTTGATGCAGTGTTTCATCCTTGGGTATGATAGTTGTGGCTTGTTTTGTTACAAGGGCATCTCAGTCTTATTCATTTTAACTTCACTTATTTATAGTGTGTGTTTCTTTAAGGGTTGTATATTCATATTGTCTATACGTTCCCGACATGCACCCTGACAAAGACCAGGTTCTGGTCAAAGCACCAGGGCTTTATTGGCATCCTCCAGCCTTAGCACAAACTAATGTATTAGCAACTTTATGCTGCACTGCTTTAACTTTATTTTGTTACTGCAACCCCGCTGAGTGCTTCCTTTGTTCTACATAGACTGGGGTTTGGCAGCCCAGAGACAACACTAGCAGTAATTGTGTGGATGTGCTGTATGTTTGTGGTCTATCATCCTGCCCTTCATCACTTGGGGCCAGTGATGCAGATGCTTTGCTGAGGCTGGACCAAGCATGTTTGCAAGATGCTAAAGACATGATGGATCAGGTCACTAGTGGTTATTGTGTAAAACACAAACTATTACTACATAGTACCTGTGTGTGTGTGATGCTTTACTTAGTGTTTGTGGAACTACAGTAATACAGCAACCTTTCCAGTTATACTGCACCACAAAAAGTAGCAGTAAAGAAAACCACTGCTACTAAGAAGGGGAAGAAAAGGCCAACCTATTTAGTCAAACATGGAACAGAGCAAGGAACAGACAGATGACATACAGTTAACTCAGTGAGACAAGCCTGCCCTACTAAGTGCAATGGTTTAATTAACAAAACAACAATAAACAAACAAAAAATGCATGTGCACCCACACACGGCACAGACTCATGGGGATATATTTCATAAGCACAGCTTAATTGTGTGCAGTGGGCTGTAGAAGTATGGGAGGAGTCAGCTGCCATGACAGCGTGGCTCAGTTGGTAGCATATCCGCCTCTGAACTAGAAGGTCGTGGGTTCTCATCCCACACTGGGATTGGACTTGCACCTAAAAAATCGCTAGCATCCAAATGCAGTATTAGGGTGCTGTGCTGCTGGGGTGTGCCATCCTTTGGATGAGACATTAAACCAAGGTCCCTTCTGCCCATCCTGGTGTTGTCCAGGTGGAAGTAAAAGAACCCTGTGAACTCTTAGCAAAGAGTAAGGAACATTCCCGGTGTCCTGGCCAACATTCCCTTCCCATAAACCAGTTCATGCAATTATCCAGGCTGGGTGTGGGTGATGATGTCGATATGGCCACCACCACATTCAGTCACTCCACTACCAGTCTAGCATTGCTTGTAAAGCACTTTGGGATACACTGTGTATGAAAAGCACTATATAAATGCTTCTCTTCTTCTTCTTCTTCTTCTCCTCATGTGTACGGATCTATCCCAAGAACCAGAGGAGACTAACAATACTAATTCAGTGAGTCAAGCCTGACTGGCTTAGAACTGAAGAAGTTTATTTCAAAATCTGTGTGCACACAGCTGTGCACACGTGTAGCCCTACCTCATGAAAACATATATTAAGCATGTACATGCAGGGTGAAGCCTCACAAAATCAAATATTTTGCACATATACAGCAAATTATAAGCAGTGACCTGCAGGAGGGGTTAGCAGTCACCCTCATCAGTCATGCAGGGAACCAAGCCTGGAACCAGACAACAGCAAAAAACAAAACATAAAAATAAAATGTGCTTCACCCCAAAAAAAAAAAATCACACTGGAGCTATGTCAGACAGCAGCAGAAGAGTGTTAGCAGACAGCCCTCCTAGTCCCTGTAACTGAGTACAACAAAAGGACAAAATACCTGTCAGAAAGCCAAACACAGCTTTTCTGACACTGATCAGGAAAATTATACTGACCCCAAAAAGCCTGTGAAGCAAAAATCAGGTTTCTTTTTAGCAAGTTTAAGGTCTCAAAAGTACTGTAGAGCAGCTCTCAGAAACCACTGTCTCTGTTTTCTACCAGCTCAGAGTGAGGAAGTCACATGGTGTGCTTGCCTTTGAGCTCAAGAAAGTTTTGATCGGCCAACAAAGCTCTGCGGACTTGGAAATCTCACAGAATAGTAGTTCGAATGGTGGCCGAATAGTGAGGTATTCAGAAAATGCATCTGAATATTCAGGAAGCCTTCTATTCATGGTATTAGGAAAATACTATACGGGCCATGCACAGCCCTATTAAATAGTCACATGACCTGTGGGAGTATAGGATTATGATGGTGCACAACAGTCCACAGAAGCACTGATGTGTCCCATTCAGCAGAAGTCCTTCTGGATTCTCACAGAGCAAAGAGGATCCTGTGAAAATAGGGTAGCAGTCACCTCCTGCACTCCGTAGAGTTTGAAGGCCACGGTAAATGAAATTATTACACAAATGTCTTAAAAGGTAAGGACTTTTGTTGCAAAAAACAACATAAATGCTCATTAGTATTGCTACAGCACAAAATACAAACTGTACAAAGTTTGGAAATAAACTGCTAGGTTTGCAAACATAACGCCCATGAAGTTTAGAAATATACTATTAGGGTTCTTGTATTTAACTCCCACCCACGCACTCTATTATGCAACTCCCACCCACCCACTCTATTATGTCTCCTTCCCTCATGACACAAGAATGGTTTACAAGTACAGGGCCATACATCAATGGTATGGTACCTCATACAGGGTCAACATATTAAAATCTGTATATAGCAACCTCAATCCCCACCCCTACCCTAGTGACCAGGGTGAGACAAATTAGTTAGCCAGATGGCCAACGGCTATAAAACGGATACTTGTGTTACTACAGTTTGATACTTAGTAACCAACTTAGTGCCTACCATGAAGTGATTTCTGAGTCCTAAAACATGGTTGCTACTAAAAATATTGAGCTGGTCAACACACTGTGAAGCAACTCTTGGGGTGCCTAAGAGTTTTTATATATATGGGTGTCACTCTCAGCACTGACCACTGGGTGTGAGACCCATATACTGACATGAACTTCTAAAAGCTAAAACATGGGGTATGCATCTTTTGAAGTCTTAAAAAAGGTCTCATGATACACAGTCTGGTACATACTTGTTAACTGGAAGCAGTGGAGACATAGGCAAGCTTGAACCAAGTCTATAAAGAGGCAAACTCCTGAAGAAGGCTGGATTAATTAGGCAAAATGGGTGAAAATCACTGTGATAAGGTAGACTTGAGTAGTTTGGATAAGATAATGTGTACAAGACTAATTTTGTACCCCACATGAGTTGCTTTGCCATTTTCTGCACATCAGAGGGTGGCAGCACATGAAGAGCTGACCAACAGTAGCAGCACCACAGCTGCAGTTACTCCTAGTGTTAGAAACCTCTTTGCAACTCATGTGAACCCTAGTAGCCTAAACCTCTAGCTCACAAATTAAATTCTTCCACAATGGTGGTGACACAAGACCAAGCTGCAGGTTCAGCACCATCCTACAAGGCTGTGATTGGGGTCTGTTGATTCAGGTACAAGACCCTGCATAAAACAGTATAGATATCTAAACATATAACTTGCTATACTTAAGTCCAGTGTTGTCTTATTTATTTATTTAGTTTTTGTTGACCAGTTAACTGCACTAGACAAATTCTTGCCCATTTCAGGCATGACCTGGGGAGGATACAAATGAATGTCAACTGACCTGAACCAGATTAAGCTGTTAGTGGTATTTTTAGTATTTTAAAGAAAGCAGCTCAAATCTATGCAATGTGTATAGTACTTTCAAATTTGTAACAATTCCACTGCTTTGTGGAAGGTGTACAATACTGTGTGCCAAGTAAGGCATGGGTTATAATTAATGTAAACCTCCTCAGATATGCACACAAAAAGTATTATAATTACAGATCTACAGTGTGCATGAAACACCAGACCTGTGTGGCATGACTCCAGACATGTAATTTTCCCATCAGTCACAAGGGTATTAGAGGAGGGTAGAGTTAGGGTTGCTATGTATCAATTTTAATATATTGATATTGTGTGAGGTACCACACAATTGATGTGTGGCCCTGTACCTGTAGACTGTCCTTGAATCATGAAGGAAGGAGACGTGGTAGGTGGGGTGGAGGTTAGACATAAGAACCCTAATGGTATGTTTCCAAACTTCATAGGCATTACAGGTTGCAACCCTAATAGTTTATTTCCAACCTTGTGTGATTTGCATTTTGTGTAGTAGCAACCCTAAGGAGCAACAATACAGTTTTTGTCATACATTATAGAGGGTAGTGCCCCTATAGTTAGAGTTGAATAGGCTGTTTAATTTTTTTTCTTTTTGCTTTTATTTTTTCCTTCCTTGGCCCTGGTCAGCCCTCCTTTCAACCATCCACCCAGCTCCATCCCTGACCTTCAGGCACTCACTCTTGTACCCCCATGGCTTACACTCTATGGCAGGGTGTTAGGGAGCCTCTACCTGGACCAGATCCAGTGTTCAGTAAGTGTCCTCTCGGGTGGTGCCTGCAGTGGATGGCCATCATGCCACTTGACTGGACCACAATTTCCACTTTTTTTCCCTTGAGGAGGGCATATAATGCCAACAATGGCCAAGCCATGCACAAGTTCTCATACAGCATGTCTGTTGGCTGCTCCACCTCTGTGCCCCATTGTACAGGACCTGGCATGCCAACACATAGTCTCCGCTAGGTGTCAGGCAAATGTGGGTCTCTGTTCCCACCCTCGCCAGAGAGGAGAGCTGTCCTCTGGATGCTTGATCATCTCCCACCGGTCACCCTCAATGACCCGGCACCATGAACATGGGTCTCCGGTGTGGCAGGAGGTAAGCATCGCTGCCTCAGCCCTCCATACCACTGGGATGGCAGTAGGCTGTTTAATCTTAAACCAATTTAATCAATCACATGGGTGCAGTGAGCATATTTTATGGAACACATCCAAACAGAGGAGAGAAAGAAGTAAGTGCTTAGACTGAGACTTGAACCCAGGCCACCCAGAGTACTGTTCCCATTGCACTACCAGCTGCTCCACCAAGGCATCTGGAAACTGGGTTGTCCCTGAACACATTTCTCTTCTCAAATGCACAAACTGGTGATTATACAATTATTCAATCACATGGCGACTAAACTGTACACCCAAGGGTACTGAAGGAACTAGCAGAGGTTTTGGCAGGCCCTCCAGTAAGCTGGTTCAACACCTCCTTGGAGATGAGGAATGTACCCAGAGTTGGAGGATGGCTTCATGTTGCCCTTCCACAAGAGTGGACCCAAGGATGAACTGAGCAATTAGAGACCGGTGAGCAAGACTTCTATGGTGGGGAAGTTGATGGAGACCATTCTGATGAAAGATTAATAACTTTTCTCAATAGTAATGGTCTACAGGATGAGACACAGCATGGCTTTGTCTCAGGAAGATCATACCAGACTAACTAATTGACTTCTTTGACTGGGTCACTAGGGTGGTTGATGAAGGTCACACTGTGGATGTCCTGTATCTGGACTTCAGGAAGGCTTTTGATTTGGTACCACATGGGACATTACTGAGCAAGCTGAGGACATGGGGCAGGGAGAAACTGTTGGGTGGGTTGGAGAGCTGGCTGCAGGGTAGACAGCAGAGTGTAGTTGTAAGGGAGACATCAAGCCAGGCCAGTAACTAGTGGGGTACCGCAGGAGTTCGATGCTGGGCCCTGTTTTGTTCAATGTCTTTATCGCAGAGGGGTTAAAAGTAAGATCAGCCTGCTTGCCGATGACACTAAGATTTGTGCAAAGGTGAACAGTGAGGAAGGGAGGCAGGTATTCAGGGAGAATTTAGCTAATTTGAACACTGGTCAAAAGAGTGGCAAGAACATAGACAGGGCAACTAAAATGGTGCAGGGTCTACACCAGAAGCCATGTGAAGAGAGACTAAAGGAGCTTAATATGTATACCCTTGAGGAAAGGAGGGAGAACATGATAGAAACTTTTAAGTATCTCAAGGAATCAACAAAGTTCAAGAGGGTAGAATCTTTCAGAAAAGAGATGTGCAAGAACAAGGGGCACAATTTGAAGATAGAGGAACAGCTCTGGGGCAATGTGAGGAAGTATTTTTTCACAGAGAGGGTGGTGGACACATGGAACAGCCTTCCTGTGGAGGTTGTGGGGTCAAAAGCAATGAGGAATTCAAGAATGCATGAGACAGACACAAATCAATTCTGGTGGGAGGTAGGAAGAAGTAGGCTGTTGGTTATCTAGGCTCTGTGACTTATCCCATAGGTAGGAAATGGGCAGACTGGGTGGGCAAAGCTTTCCTTATCTGCTGTCAAAGTCTATGCTATGTTAATGGGGTTTAATGCTAAGATGTGCAAGGTTATGCACCTCCGAGCCAGAAATCCCAGGACCAGCTACTGGCTGGGGAGTGCAGAAAGCAGCTTCAGAGGAGGAAAGGGACCTGGGAGTACTAGTCATGGGGGCATGAAGGTATCTGCACAGTATAGGAGAGTGGCAGCAATGGCAAATCAGATGCTATGGTGCATTGCCAGAGGATCACCTCTAGAAAGGTGGAGGTCATCTACCCTTGTATAGATCACTGTTGAGCCACACTTCTAGTACTGTGTACAGTTCTGGTGCACATACCTCAAGAAGGATGTGAGATTACAGGAGGTGGTGCAGTGTAGGGCTAAAAAAATGACCATGGGACTAGGGAGTTGCCCTATGATAAAATATTGAGGAGCTCAACATGTACTCACTGGAGGATAGAAGGAAAGGGACATGACAGAGACCTTCCAGTACTTGAAAGACATAAACAAAATCAGAGAGGAAGATTGTTCTGCTTAAAGAGGTAGGATCAACAGAGGGCATAGTCTGAAGTTGAAGGGGAAGGTTCAGGAGGAAATGAGGCATTACTTCACAGAGAGAGTGATGGCAGGATGGGTCACACTGCCAGAGGAGTTAATTGAACTGAGGACAGTGGATAGCTTTAAGTGAGGTTGGGACAGAGTCAGGGGCAGGGTTAATACAGACAAGAACACAATGGGGTAAGAACCGGAGAGGGGAAGGACAGAGGATTGGGTGGGGTGCAGCTGCAGTGGTATTAAACTGAGTGCTGCACAATTGGAAGACTTGATACACATGTGAGCCTTTTTCTACTTACAATTTCATATGTTGCTATACATATGTGTGTGGTGTGCATATTTAATGTTAAACCATAATTTTTGCATATTGATAATCTTGGCGTTGTTTCATGAATTAGTCCCAAATTTGGCATTCCGGTCAGGTTCCCAAAGCTCAAGATAGGAAAAGTTTAGTGATGGCATCTTATGCGCATACAGTATGCTGAAATTTTACTACACCCACTCATAACTTTGGTAATTTTAAATATTTTAACATCAAATTTTCAACATGACCATTTTTACAGCACCTTATGAATACAACATCTGTCATTTTTCAAATCCTGGCCAAAATGTGTTTTCGCACCTGTGGCACAGAATTACATTTCAGCGGAAAGGAATGACATTTCAGTGGGGATATGAACATTTTAACTACTGGATTCATGAGTGGGGGTGATAAAGCTATGCTGTCAGTTTGGTGTACACATATGATAAAATGCTCAGGTTATAAGTGAACTTTGCAGTACTTCAATGTTCACTTGATTAATTCACTAATTTTCAGTATTCTGACTCCAAGCGTTCAAGATAGCCATTTTCCACACACCCTCATAAACATGATGTGTTATTTACTAAATACTGAAGGAGATGTGTTTTCACACTTCTGGTGCAAAATTACATTTAGCCAGTATACTATAAATAGTACGTGTCATGTTTAAAATGCAAATCATAAAATGAGTATCTTGACAAATTGGGGTCAAATAATTAAACTGTGTGTGTAGAGCCACTCTTGACCCCAGCAGGTATGCTTGGTGATCCCCTGCTGATGAGGTGACTTTGGAGGTGAGCTCAGGGACCAGCTGGATGGGGTGAGGGTGCGGGAGATGGCACAGTTATACAACCTCCCCTCAGCCATTGAATGAAGGTGCAGGGTGGTCTGCACAGGCCTGGGTACAATATACTGAAGACAATTGTCCTCTTGGCATAGGGCCATGGACCTGTGCACCTATGGGTAGCAGAGGGCCTTGTGCATTAACTGACAGATGTAATCTTTGCCCTGTGCATCCATATCTTGGGCTAGGTGGAAGCACATGGACCACAGGGCCCTGCACTTCTGCAGCCCACCAGTCAGCCCATGAATTCTTCATCTGTTGCTGCATGGAAGTGTAGGACTTGCAAGGGTAATGCATTTCTGTAGCTGGATGGAGTCTTCCCTTGAGGTTACCTGAGTGAACAGATGCAGATGCCCTGCTCAAGGGAAAATGAGGATATGATTCAACTACCTCAAAAAAGAAATCTTTGCAAAAACATTGTTAATACACCAGTTAGTGCAATGTAATGCCACAAAGTTGGAGTGGCGCTAGGTTACCAACTATAACCTCCACTCCCATTCCACTCCTCAAGCAGCAAAAGGAAAAAAACATTAGGCTTTTGGGTCTCCGAGTCTTGGCAAATCAGTGGTGGGGTCTTCCTAGGTGATCTAAACCATAATGCCCACCCCTTTAACTGAGCAAACAACATTGCATATGATCTTCTTCTACAGGTCCCACAGAGCCCTGTGTGAAGAAAGCTAACTATACTGTGTTGCCAACATATGATGAGACATATTTTATACTTCTGAAAGTGTATTGCTACAGTATGAGAACTGGCTTGGACCTGTGCCTTGTGCTTCAGACTGGAGGCTATGGTCAAGGGAGGGGGCATTAGGGTACACAACCCCAAGAAAGGCCCGTACCACTGATTCACTAAGACTACAAGACCCCAAACCCTGATTTTTCCTTTTGCTCCTTGGGGCGTGGGTGTGGAGTGTTTGTATTGGAAACCTAACACCACATTTCCCTACTTTTGTGGCGTTAAGTTACCCTATCTGGTGCATTAACACAGTTTGTTTGCACAGAACATTACCTTAGGACCAATAGCCTATTGATCAACTCAGGAACACTTACTAAGATCAATATTTCCACTGGGCAGCACATTTCCACCACAGTGATTTTATGCATGACAGGGAAAGACCCGAAGCAAACACTTATGAGCTACCATTTGTCACCTCTGCTCAAGCAACCATATTCCAGCTGGCATAAGATCCCCACATACTTGGTGGCTGACCGCATGCAGTGCCAGCAGACTAATGGTGAAGGTCATCAGCATTAAGCAGCCTCCTTCTTAGTGCCACACATCTTTCACCATGGTCAAGGCAAAGATGTACAAATCATGTGACATCACCCTCCTTCACCTCAAGTTGGCCCTTACTGCACCCTGTACTCCAACCAGGCACAGGACTTAATGGACACAAAAGTCAACATGGAGATTTTGGAAGCCACAGAATATTCAGGATCCATATCAGGCACCTCAATCCACTCTATAGAGTCCCTGAACACTAACATGGCCACATTCCTAATGTCTCAGCAGGCCATCATGCCACACATGCTGAAACATTTATAGGCAGCGTCCAGACTTTAACTAGCTATGCTCTTGGCTCAGCCAAACACATCAAGCAGGACTCATGAAAGAACATTGAAGACAATGAAGATGGAGTTGACAGAGGCTCCGGGGGTAGTAACACAGACTTGAACAAAATAGAGACAGACAATCCAAGGGATTTTATTATTTGTTTTTGTTTACTTGGTAAGTACACTAGACAACAATGTTGCCTATATTCAGGCACGAACTGGAGAGTACAGCCAGGGGAGACCAGGGTCAACATTAAAGAGTATTTCATGACACAGCATGAGGTGAGAACAAACATTTGAATGGTATACAGCCAGGTACAGTAATTATCAGTGATGACAAAGAGAAACAGATAACATTACATTAATTATTTTCATCTGATGATACATCAATGACTAAATTGAAACGACAAACAGCAAACAAAATTTAAATGAAGTAGCATTATAACAATAGGTTTCTGCTGGATTTGGGAAACTTTCAGATTTTGGAGACCAGCAGGAAATCAGTAAGCACCATAGGGAGGAGAAAATGCTAGGAGAGAGGTTCAAGTTACAGCACAAGAGCAGCAGTCGGATTCTAATAGGTGTGCCCGAAGACTCAGTTTAAAGGCCTTGTGGGATTTGGAGAGTTTGATGTGGGAGGGAATGGAGTTACAGGAGGCGGGGCACAGATATGGCAAAGGATCATTCTCCTTTTGTGTGAGATATCTGGGAATTTCAAGTTGGGTTTGAGCAGATGCCCTGAGGAGGTATGCTTGGGAGGGATGAGTTAATAGTTCGGCAAGGTATTTAGGTGACCCCATTTTGATCATATTATCAATTGTACAGCCTGCAGAATAGTGTCTGAGCGAGTCTGGGAGAGCCAATTTAGTTTCAAGTAGAGCAGGCATTGACGGGTAAGTCTGTGAGCGGAGAGAGCAAATCTGCATATACTGTTATAGCAGGTGCTCCATTTCTGGAGTGCTCCTTTGCTAGCTTTAAGGTAAACCTGAGAGCGATATGTTAGAGCAGGGAGGAGAAATCCTTGTGCAATAGCAAGCTGGGCAGCATCATTGACGGAGGACCTAATTTAAAGGCAAGACCAAGTTTGCGTAAACTGTCTTACATGTAGCCATAATGTGGAGGTTAAAGTCAAGAGGTGGGTTGAGAGTGACTCCTAGATACCTGAAGGAGGTATCGAATTCAAGAGGAGTCATCTAGAGAATGTATCAATAAGTCTGGAGAAAGAGATCTGATTCTTGACGGGGCCAAAAAGCATAGTTACAGTTTTCTTAGCATTCATTAGGAGCCTGTTCTGTAGTAACCACTCCTGCAAGCAGTTGAAGTCTGCTTGAAGATGTGCTGTTACTGATAAGGGATCTTTACCACTGGAGAGAAGCACCATGTCATCAGCATAAAGGATTAATGAGGAGGAGCAGGGAAGGGAGGGCAAGTTGTTAATGAAAAGGGACAAAGTAGTGGGCCAGAATAGATCCTTGGGGACTCCAACAGAGGTAGGGAAAGATTTGAGGCGGCAGATTCAATTTGGACAAATTGCAACCTCCCTGAGAGGTAGCTATCGAACCAGGAGAAGGCTGACAGGTCAAAGCCAAGGCGGGACAGTTTTGAAAGCAGCAAGAGTGATTCACAAGGTCAAATGCCTTTGTGAGATCTATAAATATGGCCCCAGTGAGCAGGCTCTTATCCATCGCTGTAAGGACTGCATTTGTCAGCTGAAGTAGAGCAGTTGTGGTGCTGTGTCCTGTTCGGAATCTGTGCTGGGTAGGGATATAAGATTGTTAAGGTGCAGGTAATTTGTGACCTGAGTAGCGATGGCTTTCTCAAGAAGTTTATTTAGGGTAGAGAGAGAATGGCAATTGGTCTATAGTTTGACATATTTTTGGTATCCTTTTTTGTGAACAGGGACAATGCGGCGGTTTCCACAATGTTTTGAATAATTAAAGGAGGAACAACAGAAAGAGGATAAGGCGCTGGTGCTGACAAAATAATCTGCATGGTGGACCCGATGCTTGAACTGATCCACTCAGTGGAAGACTCAATGGGTTTAAGGTAGCCCAACCTCAGGAACAGTCCAAACTGAAATACTCTGATCAAAGCAGAAAACAATACGATATTTTCCAAGTATACCCTTCTATCAACAAACTGATTTCAAAGGAACTGGGGCAGCCTAAAGGCTTGGATCTCAGAAAGAAAAACAGTGCATAGATTATATCCAGATCAGGAGGACAAGAAGAAAGCCGGGTGCTCTGCCTGACAGTAAAACCTCAAACAGCCACGCTGAGCCTTAGCTGGGGAGCATCCTTCCAGTGGAGGGCACAGCACTGTTAACAGAACTAATACACAAACGGATGGAAGAAATGCTGACAACGCTTTGAAGTGGTGCAGGCCAGGCATGCAGAGATACCATGGTTGCAGTCAATACCTCCTGAGCACTACTTACTCAACTAACTCACTAAACTGTGACTCAGGGTACATAGAAAAGATTAAAAAAAAAAGACACCAAAGTCACTGCTGTGTGGCCAGTCCATACAAAGTGCAGGAGAAGAGAACAAGAGGACAGAAAATAAATGTGGTTGCAACAGCCTAAGGTAAGTGTAAGAAAAGGGCTCATTTATTATTTTGTGCAATGCCAAGAGGTAAAGCCATGACATTGCCATCAAGTGCACCCCCTTCACCATCATTTACTAGCCCTATCACACAGTTCTGCCACAAGGTGGAGATCTCTGTCTCCCGCCTCATAAGGTAAATTGCTTCTCTGCCACAAGAAGTGGCCGAACATTAGACAGATAAAAAGATTAAAAAAATGTTCTTTTTGATAGGAGATAACTTTAGGACTATAAGCCCTATTTTACAAAGTTGTCCTGTTAAGATTATGGTTACAGGAAAATACTCATCATATAAAATTATAATGGTTCTGTTATGAAGTAACATTAGATATATATTTACAGACTTAATTTTGCAGTGGCACCAGTAAATTTACATAAGTCATTTGTCTAAGAAATGCAGTAAACCAAAAATTGTTTGATCCATAGCAGTTATATTTAGAAATGCTGAGTAGCTTCCTGATCAATTTTGCTGTTTTCTGCAGGGCAAAATGCTTTTGCCATTGTGTGCGTCTTTGTGTGCCGCTGTGTGGAGGAAGGCAAAATAGGGACCAGCATTGCATCCCAAAATGTTTTTCAGTCCTGGAGATGGAAGGAGACAATGCAGTGGTGTTTTTTGGTGGGGAGGGGGTGAGTGCACTGTATCCCAAAATGCTCTAAATACAATAGGTACAGTAAGTACAGAGAGTTGGTGAGACCCCATCTGGAGTACTGCATGCAGTTCTGGAGACCCCATCTCAGGAAGGACATAGACAGGATGGAGGCAGTCCAGAGGAGGCAACTAAAATGATGCAGGGTCTGCACCAGAAGCCATATGAAGAGAGACTAAAAGAGCTCAATATGTATACCCTCGAGGAAAGGAGGGAGGGGTGATATGATAGAAACTTTCAAGTTCCTCAAGGGAATCAACAAAGTCCAAGAGGATAGCATCTTTCAGAAAAAGAGATGTGCAAGAACAAGGGCACAATTTGAAGAGGGGAGATGCAGGGGCAACATGAGGAAGTATTTTTTCATGGAGAGGTGGTGGATGCATTTAACAGCCTTCCTAAGGAGGTTGTGGGGTCAAAAACAGTAGGGGAATTTATGTGGATGGGACAGACATAAGGCAAATCTAGTGGGAGGTAGTAGGAAGTAGACTGTTGGTAAAACTAGGATCTGCAGCTTATCCAGTAGGTATGGGAATGGGCAGACTGGGTGGACCAAGCAGTCCTTATCTGCCGTCAAACTCTATGAAGCAGGTGGAGGGTGAGAAAGCTACAACCATTATTTTGAGTAGGGGACCCACACTATATCCCAAAACACTGTACAATTCAAGGAAGAAGGAGACAGTGCTGTTACAATTAAATGGGGTGGGGTCACTGTATCCCAAAATGATATGCAATATAGGAGGCTGAGGAGAGAGAATTCTGATGCAATATATGTAGGTGGGGAGAGAATGAGGGACCAACACTGTATCCCAAAATGCTTTCAACCTAGGACAAAAGTGGAAACAATACTTCTACTGTTAGATTGGGGAAGCACCGTATCCAAAATGTTCTACTACAATACAAGAGATGAAAGTGGGTGGGGGAATGAATGAGAATGTTGCTGCCATTACATGGGAGGAGTGGTAGCAGGAACCAACGCTATATGTAATAGGCTGTAAAATTCAGGATAGGAGGGAGAGGATGCTGCTGCTGCCATTAGATTTGAGCAGGAACATTGCACCCAAATTGGTTATAATACAGGAGATGGAGGGGAGACTGCAGCTGGCATTTTGTAGGGTGGATGAAGGAGAAGGGGTTTAGAAGCAGTACTGGATCTCAGAAATGCTATGCAGTCTAAGATACAAAGGTGAGTTAATGCGTGTCTGTGTGTGTGTTTGTGGGGCAAGAGGAGACCAACACTGCATCACTTTTCAACAGGTTTTAAAATGAGTTGTGCTCGGATAGTATCTGCGAGGTTGGATACTAGTAGATTCAATCTCTATTACAAGCTTTTGGAAGCCATAGGATACTGATGGCATCGGTCCATGGATCAGATCTCTTCAGATCCCATGCATGGATCTTTTCTGAAGCACAGGATCCGATTAGGTCTGGGGATCCAGTGCTTGGACCAACTATCTGATGGTCGGATCAAAATTCTCACCCCGTATCTAGACATCTAACCCATCTAACCTATGAATAATAACTACTATACATGGCTCAATTGTGTTTTAGGCATAAGGCACTTGTGTAGAGTACCTTTAAGCACATACGAATATATGAAAACTGCCAGCAGAAAAAGGCCATTTGGTCTATTAAACCTGCTTGATTTTCCAGCTAGCAACCCTATTCTGCAGTTGCCTCTCCCCTTGACCCTTCAGTTTGCCCTGTCCGAGCCCATCTTGAAGCATCCCACTGTTCTACAGGCCACCACCGCTGCTGGTAGAGCATTCGACTCTACCACCATCCTCTCTGTATAAAATTGCCTTCTCGATTCCTTCCTAAACCTTCCACCCTCTAATCCCATATCATGTCCTCAAGTGTCCCTTCCCAACCTCAAATATATGTTCTCCCTGGGAATCAAACCTCTGAGCCTTTACTTGTAAGGCAAGGACATATCAGAGTACCAGCTGAGGCCCTTGTTAAAATACACATAAGAGTAAAGTGAAATGATTCTCCATAATTTCACATCCCTAAGTGTCTTATCACACTTATAAAATGCTGTCGGGTCCAAACAGAGGCTAACAAGGCTCACTGCAACCAAGACTGACTCACTCAACATCCTGTCCCCAGACAGCTACCTATTAGAGAAGGTAACTGAATTCAAATATCTAGGAGTCTCAATTGCTCAATCCCTTGCTCACATTTGAGGAACACATAGGCTTAGCAACAAGAAAAGTAAATCAATGTCTAGGTATCTGCTAGAGGCTCAAACACCTCCTGTCTGTGGAAGCCAGACTGGCTGCAGGGATGGTACCCTACTCCCTTTTCTGGAATACTGCTCCCCCATTACATCCCCACAACTACTCAATTGGTTAAACACAGCATATGATAACACCTGTAGATTTTTATTCAAGCGCCCTTTTCGTATTCACCACTGCCAACTTTACCAGACTCTAGGCTGGCTCTCCCCAACCCCAAGTATCGAAGGGACCAACTCTTGGGCTTCTTTACTCTAAAACCCTGCAAGCAGGAAACACATTTCTTTTGACAGGCTTTCTAACACCTAGGATTAGTAGATGGGAGCATAGGTCCTCTGCTAGCTGCCTGCTAGAATATCCCAGACTGAATTTTTTACAGAGTGGTCACATGGAACAGCCTTCCTGAGGAGGTTGTGGGGTCTAAAACTGTAGGAGAATTTAAGAATGCAAGGGACAGACATAAGGCAATTCTTGTGGGGTAGGAAGAAACAGGCTGTTGGTTAACTAGGATCTGCAGCTTATCCTGTAGGTAGAAATGGGCAGACTAGGTGGGCCAAGTAGTCCTTATCTGCCATCAAAGTTTATGTTTCTATGAATATGGAAAGGTCATAAAGCATTTTCATATGCTGTACCAAAACTCTGACATTCCTTATCAGAAAATTTTCACACCTTGTCTTACCCACCATCTTCAAAAAGCACTTTATGGACACATTCTTATCTGGAGCTCAGTGTACCTGTTCTAATTAAATGTTGCTTGACCTTACTCAATTGTAACTATTTTAATGTGAGCTGAATCTGTCTGATGTATCTATAACATATCGTATATCTCCTGCTGACACCTTGTTAGTGCCAAGTTATATTTTTTGATTCAATCCTATTTGTACATATCTTGACTATTGCCATTGTCCTGGTTATTTGTTGTTAATGTAAATGCTATGTGCCATCTGAATGGCTCAGGTCATGCCTGAAAATGATCCCTGGGACCAGAGTACTTACCTGGTTATGAAATAAATGAATATAAAAATAAAAGGAGTTGTTGCTAAACTCTAAAAATGTTATTTACTGTTAAAACACACACACACACACACACACACACACACACACACACTAGTGAGCAATTTATGCTGGAACTTATAGAAGAGCTCTGTGAGATGTTGATATTTTGTCCTGTGTAGCTTCTCTTGTGGAGAATGTTTATAGCTTTTTGCTACTTTTTGATTCTATAGTTTTTAAATAGCAGGAATTTTAAGGAATAAGGACCAGGATGTCACTGCTGAACTCTTCTTTTTATTTATAATATTTTTATTTTAAAAGATATGAGATTATTACAACAAAGAAGGTACAAAAGAAAACATATATTTTTACATTAATTAGTGTTCTTGTACATTCTCAAAATGTTTCTTTCCCTCACCTCCCTCCTCTCCCAGGACAGGCTCTATCACTATATTTATTTCCTTTGGCTACTATATAGAAGCTATAGGTGGGATAAAACATTCTAACTCTCTCCAAGTGGTTCTAAACATATCCTCCAAATTAGGTTCAAATGCTATTGCTATTTGTTCCATAAGAAGTGGTTTGTACAATATTGCCCACCACTTATATAAGTTAATTTCACCAGATGTTTTTCTTTCCACTTTTCCAAAATAGTTCTTTTCATTCACCATATAATCTAATGTCAACATTTTCTGTTGTATATTTTTCAATTTTATCTGTTGATAAAAATTTAATATATATATTTCCATATTACATGGAATATCTACTTGAAACCAGTGGGACAGAGTTACATTTATTTCTTGCCACCAGGGTAAACTTTGGGGGCATAACCAGACAATGGGTTAAGTGTGCTATTTGCTTACATTCACGCCAACATAGATTTGAGTATTGTTCATTTCTTTTATTAATCTGTACCGTATAATTTGCCCAGTCATTAATTTTACACTGAATTGATTTGTTTTGCAGAGACATGTATTTTATTCCCAAGCTGTCTAATCTGTTTTCTATGTCTGTGTTCTAATACTACCCCAGCTTCCATTTTCCATGTGTTATTTATCTTATTATTTATCTCAGTCTTAGGTTTAACCATTTTTTTTATAAAAGTGGGCCAGTAGTTTCTTATCTTTATTTTCGATCAAATAAATTTGTTCTTTTATTATAGTAGATATATTTATGTCAGTTTGGCCATATCTGATCCGTGTTTTCGGAAAGATTTTCTTAATAGAATAATAATAAATAATGTTCCATTGTGTAACTTTCAATAATTTTAACATTTGTTTATAAGATAAGAAATCTTTCTGATCCACAAAGTTCTTTCAAAAATAAGCCTACTAGTTTTTAAGATTTGGCCCATGGGAAATTTAAATCAGTAACCTTGAAATATAACTATGGTTGTTCCAAATTTATAGGATTTCTAAGATGTTCCTTAATTAATTGAAACCAATTAAGAAATGTTGTAGGGATCTTTTTCAGTAATTCTAGATCCCACCATATATTATTCTTATTCTTCAGCTTGTCTGTAGTGTTCTTAGCCCTAACATTTCTTTGATTATTTCTGAGTCTTGGGCCTCAATGAAAGTCATTTGATACAAAAATGCCAATGTATTATCCTTAGCTTATTTTAATGGGTCTGGCAAACCAAGTCCTCCTAACTGCCTAGGTATTGAATGGAATCCCAGGCAACACTGTCGTGATATCTAGGTCTTTTTTTATTTCTCCTTCTGTATCCTTAATTTGTGTAATAATATTCTTTTGTTTTTCTTTCCTTAGTAATGATGCTAAACACTTTTTGATTTATCTGCATGGAAATATCTAATTTTCTTTAACCCCTTGTAATCTTCATATCTCTTCATTAATTATTTGTAGCTTTTTCATTCTATATTCCTTCTATTCCTTGTAGTATTTATCATAATTATTTATTATCAACTTATCTGTTTCAATTCACCTTCCACTTTCTTATTTATTTTCCTAAATTCTCTTTTTCTAATATCAAATGATATAATATAACCCCTTATTCTTGCTTTAAATGCATCCCATATTTGAGTAACCAAGCATCCTTGTTTAAAGTTATTTTACCAATACTAGTCTATTTTTTGCTTTATGTACTGCACAAATTGAGGGTCTTTTAGAAGGCAGTTGTTAAATGACCAGTTAACTGTCTTGTATCTTAAGTGATTTGATATTACTATTTCAATACTTATTAAAGCATGATCTGGCATGCAAATAGAATATATCTCAACTTCGTTCAAATTGCTAATTAAATTATTAGAAGTTAAAATATAATCTCTTCTTGAAAAATATCTATTGTTTTATCGAAATGTGTATAGTCTTTAATATTCCATTAATAATCCTCCAGGGGTCTACTAATGATTACATATTCTTGAAATTAACAAGTTTATTGGCTATATTTACAACTTTCTTTTTATCCAGTTGAGTTTCTTGAAGACAAATTATATTCAGCCAAATATTTTTTTTTAAAATATGTTAGTATTTATTTCTTCAATAGAATCAGAATTACAATCCTTTGAGTCATAGACTTGTTTACAAAGGCTCCACATCCAATAAAAGTAAAAATACAGATAAAAGTAAACATAACATATAGAGTAAACATACAAAAAAAAATGTATATACAGGTATCACAACTATGCAATCACACTGTAATACTACAAGGTCCAATAGACATGGACTTGGCTTATATTGGGGATTACATCAACTGGAGCACACAGAAAGTCTGTGCCAGTGCTAAGACAGGATACAGTATTGTAGGATCTTGAAGGACCTCAAGTCATAATATCTGGATGGGGGACATAGATGGGGGCTGGCATAAGACTAACCATATGCTATAGGATAGTGCTGTGCAGCATTTGTCTCTGAAGTGACGGTGGGGGTGGGACTAGTATGTATGTGGGACTAATTACAGTCACGGTTGCTGAATCAAGAAGCAGGGTTTTGGGACTTGATTTAAATAGGCTGAGACTATGGGTCAAGGAGATGGAGGGCAGTAGCCTGTTCAGCCATAGGGGCCTGGTAGTGGAAGGATCTTTGCCCAAGTGAGGTTCTACAGTGGGGAACTAGTAGGGTAGGATTAGCTGTTTGCCTTTGGGTCTGTCTATGGGGGCTGTGTGGATAAGTGGGTGGAGGCCGATGAGGGCTTGCTTAAGTTGTATCCATTTGCAAAGAGGCAGGTAAAGTACTTAAGTCTGCCTTGGAAATTTAGCCAGCCACTCTGATTATGAAGCTCACATGTGTGTGTTAACGGTCACATCCTGAGACTAGTTAGCAAACTTTGTTAAGGGCGAGGTTGATGCTGTGCAGGGCAGTTTGATCCGCTGATCCATATATGATTATTCCATAGTCCACCAAGGATAGGACAGATGAGGACATGGTGAGATGCATGGCGAGGGGGTAGGCAGTGTTTATACCTGTAAAGGATCCCTAGTCTAGTGTTAACATAGGAGGAGACCTGTTGTATGTTAGTGTGGTAGGAAAGGGAGGTGTCTAAGGTGACTCCAAGATATCTGAAACATGGGACCTGCTCTATAGTGGAGCCATGGGTGTTTTCTACAACTAGAGGTGTGCGACAGTGGAGGCTTTGGCAGTGAGCAAAGATCATGGTCTTTTTTTTTCTTGTAGCTGATTACAAGATGGTGTTCAGAGAACTAGGTTTCTATCACCCTAAAGTGGCCCTGTAGAGCTGATTGAATTAAATGTATAGTACTCCAAAATATAGCTTCCGTTGAGATCCAAACCATTATTATCAATATATTTTTTCTTCCTCAACTTTATATTCAACATTTCATATTTCTTTCTTTCAGTGCTCCTGTGCAGGTTATATACCCCCCAAAAAAGGAGAAAAAATCATCCCCAAAAAAGAAAAATACATACAAGAGGTAAGAGAATTATGGCAGTTCCTTTCCAGAACTGCACATAATTCTCCTCTCAAAACTGTTTTTAAACTATCAGAAGGCAACCCTTCATGGTGTCTCTATGTACCCTCCCCACACACAGACCTATTTTGATTTAACTATCAAAAAGAACAATGCCATTAACTAAATATCTCAGGAGTTAAGTCTCTCAGGTGTTGCTTAGCCTCCTGCACTGTATCAAATATGTATCTTTTATTATTGAGGATCACTTTTATTTTTGCAGGCATTATCATTGTCGCTTTATATCCCTTATTCCAAAGTCTGGATCTTAGATCTTCAAATTGTTTTCTTTGCTGTATGATTTCAAAAGGTAGATGATTATAAATAGCAATTTTGGCCCCATCCACTGTAACTCTTTTTTCTTATAGACTGCATTCATGAATATTTCCTTATCAGTACAATAGTTCTCATAAATTTCAAAAGTACTGGTCTAGGTAGTTCAAAGTCAGTAGATCGTTGTCTCAAGCTCTTATGAACTCAATCAGTGTTCATTTTAATGTCATCAGCATTTGTTTCTAAATATGTGGTTGCTATTACTTTAAAAGATTCTATCAAAGTTTTTGAATTATCCCACTGTTCCGTATTCATAACAATCTGATATTTTTCTTCTGGCATGCAGTTCAAAGTCAATGAGTTTTTCCTGTAAATTGTGATATTCTTTTTATAATTTTGTTACAGCCAGTGGTAAAGTACAAAGGTCATCTTGCATTTTTATTGTTACTTGTTTCAAGTCGAGAGTTCAGTTTTCAATTTAGTATTTTCATTAACCAATTGCTGTGTCAGTTCAAAGTAAGAATCCAATTTTATCTGAGTTGCCATTATTCGTTCCATGTTTGTTGCTATATGAGAAACCTTTTCAATTAAAGATTTTGCCAAAGTAGGAGGCTCTTCCATATTAGAGTTTTCATTTTCTGACTTCCATTCTGATTCTGAAGAATTTTCTGAAATTTGTTCTGTATCTGACTTTGACTGTTCCTCATTTAAACTGCCCTGCACATTTTGAGTTTCTTTAGTTGTTATAGACAGGGCTAAAACATTATTATGTTCACTATGCATTTGTATGATATTCAGAGCATTTTTGTTTCTTACTGGAACCTCTGTTGTCTCTCCAGCTATATCTGGAAGCTATCCAGTCTATTCAGAAGAAATTTCTTCATAGTAGTAGGATCTTCTGAGGTAGACTCATCTTTGGCTGTGTCGAAAGTAATTCCATCACCAGTCCCATAGTTTTGCTGCGTTTGCTGCATTGTTTTGTCAGAAGGCTCATTTTGAAAGTCCAGAGGTATACCAGCATGCTGATCTGGCATTTTTGCTGGAACTCTTCATTTAAGTTCAGGTTTTCTCCTTTGATGTGTGCTAGGTAGATTGTTTCTTAACTGCAGTGGTTGAAACACTGCAAAATCCTGAGTTCCATGCAGTTGCTTACAGTTTGTTCATTGACCCTGGTTGATTTAGTAACTGCTGATGTCCTGGTTTTACTCACCATAGTTTTCATTGAATTAACAAACATTTGCTTTCCAGTCACGCCTCTTGTTCTTGTTCTTCTCTCTCCTGACTTCAGGATATATGCTCTCTCCAACCAGACATTATTCTGAATGCCTTGAAAAATGCTGTGACTTTCTTCAATTCTTACTAATCAAACAAAACTTATGGTATAAACCAATAGTTACAACCACCATTCTGAAAGTCATGTGCGTTATCCAGGAGGGGAGAGTTGTTCACCGCTCAGCTCTGCTGGTGTCTTGAAACTGGTGCCACGTTGCTCTCCGCGATGCCTACTGGGCAGAGCTTCCATCCTAGAACCCCTCCATCCTCATGACTCTCTGCCTCCTGTCCCCAGCCAGCTTCTCACCCATTTAACCACCTTCACTGTTGAAACCTTCTGTTAACAGACACACTGTGCATTTGTGACAAGTTGCCCAGTATGTTATATGGGTTACAGTTTGAAACCAACTTTGGGAAGTAACTGTAAGTGTACTGTACACTGAGGCATTTTACAAAATTGTTTGAAGATTTGGGAAAGTAGAAAGTAGTGGTGCTGGGGGTTTTGACACATACTGAGAAATGCTGGAGCTGCTCGGAAGCTGAGCGGGACATTCAAATTGTGTAGTGATTTAGTACAGGTTATCAGATTGACAGACATACAAGTGTCTAATTATGGCCAGCTGATTACATAATTACATAATTACACAATTGTACTAGTGTTTTAGCCAATCTGATGGCTTGATTGTTCTTACTCATTTTATAAAGGCAATTAAAAGTACTCTGAAGTAATACCTTACAGATAGCTTATACAATGAACACCAAGCATGAATGATGTGGCATAAAGAACAAGTCACTACTATAATAAAAGGCACAAACTACAATATTTATAACAATTATGATTCACTTTTTGTTTAGAAGTTCATAATACATGACAGGCTTCATAATTTGTGGCTAGCCCATACATTTTTCTGTTGTAATTTACAACACGTGACATGAGAAATCCTGTAATTCATAGTTGTGATGTCAAAACTGTGAATTATGGCTTATTTTAGAATGTCTGTGCATATCAAACAGTCTGACATGTTCCACTTACTCTAGAGTATTCTGAGGTGAGCAGTGCCTGCTTGATTCACAGGGACCAGCAATGTATCCCAAAACACTGTACAATCCAAAACAGAAAGGGGACAATGCTGCTTCTGTTATATTGGATGGAGGATATGGGGTCATGCAAGGAATCTGGAAGGGAGGCAAATTAGGAGGGATGGAGGAAGTACTTCTTCACTGAAAGGGCGGTGGAGCCATTGAACAGCCTTCCAGCAGAAGAAGTGGGGGTGAAAACAATATGGGGTTCAAGAGTGCATGGGATAGACAAAGGTACACTAGAGATGTAAAGAGCAGGAGACCCACTGATCAAATAGGATCTTGGGCTGCGCGCAGTGAGTAGTGAAATGTATAGTAGACTAGGTGGGTAATATGGTCCTTATCTGCTGACAGATTCTATGTTTTTACCACGTAATCTGGTTCCTGTTTAGTGACCATCAATATATCTTCCCATTTTGTACTCTGTCTCTGGGTTTCTGTTCCTAGGTGCATGATTTTGCACTGTTTTGACTGAAGCTCAACTACCACACCCTTGATCACTCCAAGTTTTCTCAAGTCTGTACACATTCTCTACACCTCTTCAGAGTGCCAACCCTATTGCAAATTTTTGGTATAATCTGCAAAGAGGCATACCTTCCTTTTCAGCTCTTCTGCATTGTCATTTGTGAAGACATTAAAGATGTCTGGCTCCAGTTCTCTGAGATACCTCTCTCCCCAGAATGAATACTGTTTGATACTACCCTCTGTCACCTATCCAACAACTAATTTCATACCTAGTTTACCATGTTAGGACCCACCACCCAAGTGGCTAGTTTCCTTATGGCTCTCCTATGTCGTACAGTGTCCAAGGCCTTGCTGAAGTCTATAAGTAAGCCACATCCAATCCCCACCCTGATCTATATTAGTCACCCTGTTGAAGAAATCCATCAGGTTAGTCTGATATGACCTTCCCCTACCAGTTAATCTGTGCTACCTCAGGTCTTATAATTCACTGGATTGAACATACTCTACTAGCTTTTCTTTTATAAGTATCCCCACCTCTGACATCAGGCTGCTAAACCTATAGTTGCCAGCCTCCTCCCTGCTGCCACTTTTTTAGAAGTGGGTCTACACCTGTCGTCCAGTCCTCTAGAACCATTCCTGTTTCCAATGAGATGTTGAACGGGGCTGCCAAAGGTACAGCCAGTACCTACCTGAGTTCCCTCAACACCCTTGGGTGTGACCCATCCAGTGTACCTGCTGTTTTATGTTGTTCATAACCATCCCCACACACACTTCCACAGTGAAGATTGAACAGAAGTATCTGTTCAGGATATGTGCTTTTCCTGATCCTCCCTGCACAGTCTCCGCTGCCCTTCTTAATCTTACAATCCCTCCCATTGCCTTCCTCTGATCACTTATGTATCTAAAATAGCCTTACTCTTGTCCCCTTTAGCTATCCATTCCTCAGTTTACCCTTTGTGCCCCTCACTACCTCTCCTGCTTCTCTTGGCTCTTCCTTATACACACATCTCTATCCACTTCCCTCTGCATCGCTTTGTACCTCCTGAAAGCTACCCTTTTAGCCTTTACCTTTCCAGCCACTTATTTTATTTATTTATTTATCCAAGTCTTGGAATTTCAATATATTTGAGTCAGAGACTCCTTTACAAAGGTTCCACATCAGATAGTGCTCATGGTTACAACAGTGCAGTACACTGAAAGCGAATACAGCGGTAGGTAATACAATACAGTTGGTAGAAAATTACATTCTGTAACACAGGGAAATGCAAATACAGTTCAAACAATGCAAAATACAAAGGTAATGGGTAACAAGACTTGTGGGCAACAACAGATAAACATGGATACAGCCATCCAAAAGAGGACATTGTGAACCAGCTGTGGTCTATTTTGTTCCTGTTCTTGCCCACTTCTTTCATATGGAGGTTTGTTGTCTTTGCTATGCCATCTCTTAATTTTCCCCTTGTTCCTCCACCCCACCCAGGCAATTGCCCCTGCTAGGAGGTTTCAGAGGCATTCACCCATGTTTTTTTAATCTACATTCCTGAGGTGCAAGACCCGTGTTCTTGTGTGATCTTCTCAGCTGACATCCTTATGTTAAACCACACAGTACTGTGATCACTGATCCTCAGGTGGCATCCCATCATACTGTCTGCAATACTGCCCTGTTTGTGAGCACCAGTTCTTGTACTACCCCATCACGAGTGGGATCCCTGAATAGTTGCCAAAGAAATGCCCTGGCGGGAGTCTTGGATGTCCCAGCATCTAGCCAAGGGTGTAGTTGTGAGGCTCCGATCTATAGCCAGCAAACTGAAGTCCCCCACCAGCAGCACCTCCCCTTTGTTTCCATTGTGCTGATGGCTTTCCCCATTGACTTAGCCAGTTCCACCCACCTGTGCTGGAGGTCTGTATATCACTCCAGTACAAATGATAACTCTGGCTTCTGTCTCAAGGGTGACCCACAGTACCTCCAACCACTCCTTCCCCGTAGTTCCTTTGCATTTCTGTCACCTTGATAGCCCCCATTACATACAGCACAACCCTCCTCCCATCCTCCCTCTCTATCCTTTTCTGAACAAAGAGTAGCTTGTATGGCCATGTCCCAGTCGTGACTACCTGTGCACCATGACTCAGTAATGGCCATAATATCCAGGTCCATCTCCACCATGATGGCCCCTAGGTCTGGGATTTTATTTCCAAAACTGCTTGCATTTGCCAACATGGCACTCCACATCTTGCTTCCACGCTGCCTGCAGTGCCCCTTCCTCCCTTGTGCCCCACCTCATTTCCCCTCTCTTTTTCTGTAACTTGTGTTTACACCCCCCTTGTCCTTTGTTTCTTTGTTGTTCTGATTAGCCTGCCCCCGGAGCTTTCCTTCCCTTGGTCTTCCTTTCCAACTGCTTCAGTCTGTAGGGTCATATCATGCTTCCTTTTGTCTTTCTGCTACCTCAGTTAGATTAAATGTTCATCAAAGTAACATTAAAACTGTCCATTAATGACTGCAGTTCCTCCCAGATAATTGCAAGCCATTATTACCTCTGTATAGGTTCTAATTCCTCCAGGTTAGTCCCCAGTCCCCAATGTAGTTGACCACCTAGTCACTTATCATTCCAACATTAGACTATGGTTGTCACGCTTATAATTTTTCTACAAAAAAAATCATTGCACAAACTGGGAGTTCTGTATCATAATATAGCTAGATTTGTCTCAAGATGTGAATTCACTGTTCACCAGTGTACTATTTATCAATCTTTGTCATGGAATTCATTACAGCAGAAAAGGAACAGAGCATGGGAAATATTGCTGTATAAAATTTTGAAAACTGAAAAGCCAATAAGGCTTATAAATTCCATAGAATAGTCTAGTCATAATTTCTGTCTGCAAAGCAGCAATAGAAATTTAATAGTTCCAAGGGTATGAAATAATTTTGGTAAGTTTACCTTTAAATACAGAACTGCGATTATCTGAAACAGCCTGCTTAATGATTTGAGAACATTACACTTATCTGTTAATACCTTTAGAACTAAGGTTAAACAGGATATAATGTAAGGTAGAATGTTGTTATAGGTAGAAGTCTACCTTTATAACAAAGTTTACCACTGATGTGAGCGTCACTATATTTATTAACCCATCGATGGTATGTCACATCAATGGGTTAACAACTGGGAACAGTCTGCGATGCCCGCGACAGAAATCTACGACCTTCCTGAAATGGCTGTGGTGGTGAGCATGACCCAAAATTAGCAACAGTGATGGATCAAACAGCAGTTGTAAGGTTCTGGTGTATTTTTTTAATTAGTTATGTGAACCATACCTAATAAAATATAATGTATGGTTAGCTATCGGCAACCAGCTGGTTTAACTGTCTTGAGGTTGCTATGGCTCCGTAAACCTCTCAAGCTTCATTCTCGGTTTAGCAAGGTTGCCATGGCAACCTCTCAACTGTTAACTAGCTGGTTACCAATAGTGACCCATACATTATCCTCTATTCTGTACACAGTTGCACTTATTAGATTATTCTCACCCTTGGCTCTTTTTGTTGTATCTATGAAATTATTTGTTGTTAAATGTGCCTATATAGTGTTCGGATATGTATTGTTGGCAACATGTATTTTAGTAAACAACCACAGGACCACCTTGAAACAGGGCTTTTATGGCCCTATGGTGAAATTGTTTGTCAGATTTAATGCCTGTATCAATAAAGATGTTTTACTAATACTTCCTCTTCTCTACACCATTCTTTTAATCATGAATTGAAACTCCTGGTGCAGACGGTGTTTCTGGCTTTCCTTTTCATTTGATTTCTCCTTTATTTGCTTGGCTGTTTTACCCCTGTATACCTCTGATTCTTTACTTTTTCTGTTTTAATTAACTCTCCCTTTAATGTCCTTCTCGAGCGGTTTCTGCACCTTACCTAAATAGGTGTCTCTCTATTCCCACCTGAAGTAGTTGCCTGCTTGTTAAATTCCCAGCAGATACTTCCCACCTACCACCTGCAGTTCCTTATGCAGGTAACAGTAAGGTAACAGGTACCCTACCTTATCTTGTCAGTCCGGAGAGGAGAAAGTGGGGGTGGGAGGAGAATGTTGCTGCCATTATGTGGGTTAGGGATTGAGGAAGAGGGTTAGGATCCAACACTAGCACTCAAAATGCTATACAATCTAGGACAGGACAGGAAGGAGAGCTGATGTTGCTGCATGTGTTGTGGGGTAAGAGGAGACCAACACTGTATCATTTTTGATACCGCAGATACAATCTCTACCTCCAGATTTCAGATACTGTAGGATATTGATAGCATCTGTCCATGGATCCAATCTCCACTGATTCTATGTATGGATCCATTCATAATTACAGAATCAATTGGATCCGAGGCATCCGATGATCAGATTTCAATTATCTGAGGGTTGGATGCAACAATCTAATCCTGAGATCCAGAAATTCGATCCATCTGACCTTGGATCCCAAAAATCCAATGAGGATCCAAACTCCCATCTTAGTCAGATGAAGGTCTGATCCAGAAGATTGATAATGGGACTGTCTGTCAGAGGACTCTCATACTGCATGGGGCACTATGGCAGTACCACTATTTAAAATCCAGGACCAGGAAAGGAGACAATGCGGTTGGCATCGTGTATATGGGGGTGAGACCAACACTATATCTCTCCCATTATGCTTTAAAATCCAGGATATGGGGAAGAGGCACTGCTATTGTCATTGTGTGCATGGGAGGAAGTGTGGAGACCAACAGTGCATCTCTACCATTATGCTTTAAAAATACAGGATTGATGGAAGATACAATGCTGCTGTCACTGTGTATATCAGGAGTTCTGCCATTACAAATTAAAAAGGGGGCTGTATCCCAAAGTGCTCTCTTCTACAAAACTGAAAATGGAGGGAACCTAATTATTAAACTGCATTCTTGCCATACACAGTAACATTTCAATCACCAGCCTAAGCACACGCAACTCTTGTTCAATTTGTTTATCCAGGATAGCTCAGATGAGATGCATCCTATTTTCAGTGGGTCCTGCTTCTATCCAACTTTACTGCAAAGAGGTCTAAAGCAAAGCGAGTGACATGACAAAGGGCACATAGTAAATGGTTCTAGAGGGACCCAGCTCTCTGTTTTTCTGTTTCTTGGCCACACACTGCTCTAACCCTCTTACCCATTCATTATTTCATGTTTAATCTCTTAACACAAAATTACACCTTTATATCCATCATCAGCACATAATAAAGAACTTGGATGAGGATTTGGGGACACGATGCCCCCGACACCATGGGAATGAAGACCCAACAAAAGCTAATTCTCCAATCTGTATTCCAGTCTGAATGCACTAGTTGTACTATAAAGGTTTCCTTCACTTTGAAATTTTATATAGGCACCTTTCTTGGGAAAGGGCAGATTTTTCCCCACCCCACAGCTGTTTTCCCACCCTAAATCGTATGCAGCTAATATGAACAGACTTAAAACTGAGGGGCCACTAATGTGAACTCCAGAACACATTCTGTAATGCTGAACATCATCAGGCATGACACCTTACCTTATCTCACATGCAGGTCTCAATATGACCTCCACCACATATTCAGTAGCTGGCAGACTTAGATTCAATTAAGGAATATTTAACCAATTGCATGAAACAATACCTATGCAGCATGGCTTCATAGAAGAATAATGACAAAAAAAAAAGACCAGAGACAGAATTTTCAAAGGATCCATCCAAGTTGCATCTGCAGCTATTTTCCAAACAGAAATTCATCTATGCTGTTAGACCATATATTAGATGGTAGCATCCAAAATTTGCATCTGTAAAAGATGTAAGTGTATTCAAACTGGACACAAATTGCAAATGAGTAAATTTTATACTTGAAATATTGACCTTCTGTTGCAAACAGATGCAACTTTGAAACAGCAGCAGGACTGCCTGGACACAATTGGGCAGATGCATATGCAGGTAAAAGCATAGCTTCAAGTCCATGGTTAGGTATATTCAAAATCTTGCTCTGTGACTTTTTGCCGTAAATGGACACAACTTTTGAAAATAGCTGCAGGCAAGCACAGCATGTACTGGTGTCTGTGTTCAGCCTTTGAAAATTCCCCATAAGACCATGAAGTCTGCATGGAGGTCCTATGGTGTTGTCCCTTGAGAAAGTTCCTATAGAGTGAAGACTAGTGTGGTCTGTTGGATTTTCCATTGCTTGGATATTTAGGAATGTTTCCAGTCCACCAACTTTACAAGTTGGACCATGTGGGACTTTGTAAGTATGCACCTTGCATGTACTGAGCTGTCTGGACAGAGTTTTTAGGTACTCATTTTGTTAATACCTACATACGGAACATCTGCTGTATATCTGAAGAGCTGTTCTTCTTAGTCTGGCATTTTATATGATCCATTCACTTAGTTTGTGGGAGTGCACTCTGTTGTCTGCCTGTGCACTCATGAGCATTGCCATTCTCTTTACAGAGCACCCACAAAGAGTTGCAGTAGCTTGTATACTAGTGCTGGCCCATTTTTGTGTTTCAGCCCATGGTGTATTGGTCTGAATTGGTCTCTCCTCTGAACACAGAGTCTTTCCTTTCCCTACCAATCTCCCATTCCAAATAACCCTCTGAAAGTTGTCTCACTGGTGTTTTGACCCAGCTATAGCCCAGCACTGACCACATTACTGGGCAGACTATTCCACCACCTACTGCCCGTTCTGAGAAAAATACTTCCTGACATCCCTTTAGAATTTCCCTTTTCAGTTTGAGATTGTGTCCTTGGTCGACAAACTTCAACTTGAACAACTTTGTGGAGTTCACCCTATTGCATCCCTAAATGTATTTAAATGTTTCTATCATATACCTTCCCCGCCTGTCCCCAGAGGATACATATCTTACCACTCTCTCCTCACAGGATCTACAGTACACTGCTGTCCCTGGATCATTTTAACACCATTCTTATTACAGTTTGCAGCCTATTCCTATCGTTCCTCATATGTGGGCTCCAAAATACACACAATACTCCAGGTGTGATCAAACCAGCATCCCGCATAGTAACAGTATTACTTTCCTCCTGCAAATGATGAAGCCCCTCCTAGACCTCTCAACTGTCTCTGATTACAAGGATCATCCCTCATTTTACCCCTCAAAATTGCTCTGTCCATCATCTGCCCTTCTGGGAAAGGTGACATCCACACAGAGAATGTGCTAAAATTCAGACTTTAATGCAGACGTTTGTAATATTCTAAGATGTTGAATCAAAATAAATATTGTACAGGTAAATACAATGCTTTCCACTGTGTTCTGAGTTTCTGTCTCCATATTTTAGGATGTGTCTCTCATTATGTTAGTGTCCTCATAGTCCCTCATTCTGAGTGTCTGTGTCCCTCATTCTGGTGGCAAAAGTTTGAGAGGTATGGGCTCATCTGATGCATTCCAACAGCCAGTTATAATCAGAGTACCTTAGTTGTTGAAATTAATCATGTAACACTCACCTGTCATAAACCTGTGTCTTGGCTGTGTTTACTTGCTTGTCAAATCTATAGCATTTGTAGTCCTCCAAACCATCTTTCATGGCAATCATGGTTAGCTTAGCAACCAAGGGTATCATTGTGAGTTCTCTTTGGAACACCTCCAGCTGAGGTAACCAGTTGAGGAGAGCAAGGAAGAGAAAATAGAGATTTGCCAACCTAGAAAAGGTAAATAAAGTCAAATACTGATCTGTCTGAAAAAACAAATATTAGGTTAAGGTAAATTGTCACAAAATATTCTGTGGGATTCATCAATGGTTACATTTCAACAGCCAACTGCTAGTTTGGAAAGAATTCATTTATTTTATTGGAAAATGTATTTACCTAGGAAAGGTCCACAACACAGTTATGTGGGCTATTTTGTGGCATAACACTAACTGTAACACCCCTGCCCCTGTAAGAGGAGGGCTTGTGTTACTGCACCAGCTGTCTGTGCCCCTCTGCCACAAACAGGTTACCTGGACAGAGCTGTTTTCAGCCTGCATGTGCAGCAAGTCTAAGTCTGCAATTATAGGGTTAACCAGTGCTGTCAGGACCAATATCTCTTATCAGAGAGAATGATTGTGAGCCCAATTCATTATTAATGAGGTAAACGTGCTCTTACTGGTTGCTGTACTGGGAGTTATACCTTTAGAAATGCCTGGTAAAGCTCATAACTACACACTTTTGTTAAAATTATTTACAAATAAGAAAAAAGAAAAGCAGTTTTCCCTTACTAATGTGATTAGAATTTGAATCACAGTCATAATAACGACTGAACTGCTTGTCATTTTCTGGGGATTAATGACTGGCTGAGCTGCCTATCATTTCCTGGGGAATACCAACTGGCAGGAGGGGCTGACCATCATCTGTGCCTCAGGCCATCCTTATGAAATGACCAGTTGTTTGGTCATTATTGCTTAAGTAATATCCAAACATTCTATTCCTTGGTCAATAGCAGAACATTCTAAACATCCTGTCCTCTTGAGAAAACAAAGCTAATGAGGGGCCCAAAGATGTATGTTGCCTGGGTCAAGGCAGATCTGCCAGGGGTTCTAATTTAGGGACACAATATCAGTGATAAAAAGCTTCACACAGAAGGGTCAGAGTTCTTTTGTTCTTTTGGCTAGTAGATTCTCTACAAGTATGCAGTAGACAGAGAATACAGCATCTTTGCCCTACTGAGCTTGTTGCATCTAGGCTGTTGCCCCAGGTGAACATGGAGTGAAGGTGGACTGTGAAGGGTCTCTGGCCATGGGAGATGCTCTGATGGCCTTCTGGCTAAGTACAGTCCACTAAAGTCAAGAAATTCCATTGGAACAATGGGGTCATTCTGCAAGAGGAACTGCTGGTCAGATGGGAGACGAGACAGAGAACAGAATGTTAAGGTTAATATAGGGGCTAGCAGAAAGTTTCCAAACAAAGCATATCAAAGGAAGGTGATCTCAGGACTAAGGATAAACCAATGCCAAATTTGTATTCAGTGAATGTGTCAAAGTGTGCACTTTACCTTCAATTTAGCCCAATCGAACTTTTTGAGCAACTTTAGAACACTTCATTCTTTTGCCCATTAGTTAAAGAAAATACACTTTATCCCTTTCCAGATGACCAATGTTAGTCCCATAGGTACTCTTCACCCACCCCAGCCATTTCCAACCCTCCTCCCTCCATGTGTATTTTCCATGCATTTTTTCTTTAATAAAAATACACCTTTCTTGCTCCTTTTACTGTGTCAGCTGCTGACAGAGATTTTTTTAATCTGATTGAAGGACTAGCAGAGAGTTAAAAGCTGGGATTGACTGGGATAGGTGATAGGGGCAAGGGTTACCCTTATCCCTATCTGTAGCTTGTTAAACCCCAATAGTAAGAACTCATATTGTCTTTGATTGAAGTGTCAAAGTAGAACTGAAAACAGAGCGTTTGACTCCAAGCCGAGCTGAAGTTACCCAGTTTCCATGTTCACTCACCCTTACTCAGGACTTAGGGCTGCATTGGAGAAAACATAACCTGAAGTTTGCCAAGTCTGTGGAAAAATACAATCAAGTCTAAAGACTGTGATACCATTTAGGTGAATACTAATGCTGCTTAAATGAATGCACCCTTGAAGTTTAGAAACACAGTATAGGATAACTAGTGTACTCATCTGAGATGACAGAGAGTTTATTTCTGTGCTGAATGCCTGACTGTGTGTATGCCTGCCATGCCTGTGTGCTGCCAAGATGTGGAATAAGTGTAAATGTGCAATAAAGTACCCTCCCTTAAAGCCATGCCATCTGTGCCATCAAGTAGGAGGGCTACATAACTAAATATAGTAGGAAAGAAATATAATGTACAAAGTTGTGAGGTTGTGGGAGTCCTGTATTCACAGAACTGAGTGAACTATATGCTACAGACTGGCAAAAGTTCAGATTCAGAGCTGGAACCACCACTCCAGAGACAGGGATCTTGATCAGCTTGAATCATCCAAGTCAAGTTTTGGGAGATCTAAGCCACTCCAAATAGTGCCTCTCTACTGTCCCACATTAGAAGAGATATCATTCATTTCACCCTCAGAACTGTTCTGTCACAAACCGAACCCAACCTGAAGTATGGAAATCAAGGCTGGTCACCCCAGCATAAATCTGGTGGTCATGCACAGCACTGCAACTACAGACCAATATCAATCCTCCCCCATTATCGAAAGTCCTAGCATGTATAGTTACCAACAAACTGGTAGACTACCTTAAAAGTATGTCATGCAATGTCCCCAGCAGCATGGCTTCAGAAAAAGCACAGTACTACCACTGCCCTATTCGAATTTACCAGCTTCATACATCAGTCCATCAACAAAAATATGCTAGTTGGTGCGATTCATCAACTTTACGAAAGCTTTTGACACCGTGAATCACAGTCTACCTCGACATCAACTCACAAGCATCAGTCTCCTCACCAATACGCTTGAAGTTATTTGAAGCAACCCTTGCAGATAGGACCAACGTAAAGATTTCCAATATTGTCTCCGAGCTACAAAATGTCTGATCTGGTGTCCCACAAGGGTCCATTCTTGGTTCTCTCCCATTTAGTATCTTTCCTAAACAACTTACTACAAGCCTGTCGCCTAAGAACGCCTCCTATACTAATGATGCTGTCCTCTTTACAAGCAATTTGATCCAGCTGCACTCGAGGACAACCTCCAACTTGGTTTCCTTGAAGTCAAAAATGGTTCCAAGCACACAAACTTGTCCTAAACTACAAAAACAAAGCTCCAGTTGTCTTACTCCCACCACAGGCATGGGTTGCATTCCCTGATAGCAAAAATGACCTTGGAGCCCCCTAGAACAAGTTCAACAATTCAAATATCTAGGTGTGACCTTGGACTGCCATCTCACCTATGTGCCCCACATTGAGATAATTGTCAAGTCTGCAAATGCAAAATTAGGCTTGTTATTTAGGTATAGAAGGAATCTAACCTCTGAAGCACTTAAACTTGCTGTTTACAGTTCGATACTATCCACCATCGATTCACGGCTTGGTAATCTATGGAGCTACCTCATCTATGTCCCTGAAAAGACTTAACATAACCAGAAAACAAAGCCTGTCAGCTCATCACAGATTTGGACGGTCACACTCACACATGTGACCTATATGTACAAATGGGCTGGCTAAATCTCCAAGGATGGATCAAGTACCATTCATGCATAATAGCGAAAAAAGTGCTCCTAGGATCCCTAGCAACTGAATCTCTTGCCTTCTATCCAGATTCCTCAAGGCTCGCCACACTCGGCCTCTGATACTGATGACCTTCTTGTACCGAGATTCTGGACTTCACAATGCCAGCAGTCTTTCCTCTACAGAGCCCCAAACTGGCTCAACGGCCTTGGCTGTGAACTTACTAGCCTAACCTATATGATCCAATTTGAACACCTCCTTCACCATGAATGAAAGCACCTGTGATTGCCCTAACATCAGCTTTTTGCCCTCCAAGTGAAATTACCCCATCTCTACAGCTTGTTGGACCCTCAACTCTGACCTCCCCACGCCTTTCCACCCCTGCACACCTACCTTTCTAACTCACTCCCCATTTGACCTACCATCATTATAATAGCCACCTATAGCCCTTTGGCATCTACAGACTGTTTGCACTCTCTTTCCCTTTTCAAGCCCCCTTTATTCCACTCTTTACTTCCCTTCACACCCCACACCCCCACTCTCTCTGACTGTCACCCCTAGCTCCGCCTTACTCACTACTCCTCATGACAAGGCCACCTGGCTGCTACCTTTTCTCTCCTCTCCTACCTTTCCTCAACTACTACCTCCTCTCTCAACCTAGCTTATACCACCAGTATTAGCTGAAAATACTATTGAGAATGTTCTGTTGATTATGTAAGTGATGTTTCACTAATATCTGTAAAAGTTATTTTTATTATACAATGGCAAGAAAATTTCCAGGGCTCTGATTGGTCAGTGTGTGCCTGAGACAGTGATGTTATTACACAATAACATTACTGTATTGATTTTGGATGATTGTTTGGAGATACTTTTAAGAGACATAGATATATTGCTACACTAAAATCTACTAAAACTTTTTTTAAATATTTTTATTTTGTATAACATCGACCATTGTATAATTGCAATAAGGCACTCCAGGGATGTGTGTTATTGTGTAATAATACTTACTTTTGGGGTAGAGGTACTCGGCTCACCTGCGTTAGCTAACCCACCCCAGGGTGACGTTATTACACGATAACACACACCGTCACATGTCAGTTATGCTTAATTATCCTCTTGTTGGTCCTTGTTTACCACTCACCATCATTGATGTGGAACCTTTGTAAATGAGCAGTTCTATGCTCAAAGGTGCTTGTAATCTGAGAATAAAACAAATAAATAAATAAAAATCTATCCCATGTGAAAAGGACTGGCCACTAGAAGATGTCATAAATGTGAGATGTCTAGCAGAAATTATTCATAATCTACTTATGCTATCTCAAAACTGAACCTTTCACAAATACACTTAATGCACAGGTTCCACAATGTTCTGAATATGTAGCTTTGTGTTTGATATGTCTCTCATTACAAAGACTTGTGCCCCACATTTGTCCCAATTTCATTAACATACGAATACAGCGAAATTTGCCAGCAGATAAAGGCCTAGAGGTCTATCAAGTCTGTTCGAATGTGCAGCTAGCACCCTTATCTCTGCAGCTGCCCCTCCTTCCACCCTTCCCTTCATTAACCCTCCCCTTGTCCTGTCCCATCCTCGTTGAAGCAGTCCACTGTTCTACTGCATACCACTTCTGCAGGTAACGCATTCCACCCAGCCACCACCCTCTCTGTAAAAAGTGTCTCCTCATCTCCCTCCTGAACCTTCCTCACCCAGTCTCATATCATGGCCCCTGGTGGCCTCCTCCTTACTTTGAACAGCCCTCTGTACCTGTCTTGTTTATTCTTTCATGTATTTAAAGGTTTCAATCATGTCCCCCTGTCTCTCCTCTCCTCCAGTGAGTACATGTTCAACTCCTTCAACCTCCTCTCATATGATAAGTCCCCAGACCCTTGATCATCTTTGTCGCCTCTGCGCTGCACTCCATCCAGTAACTTAATGTCCTCTTCAGATACGGACACCAGAACTGCACGCAGTACTCCAGGTGTGGTCTAACTAATGACCTATACAGTGGCAGAATCACCTCCTCCTCCTTGAGGATATACCCCTTGCAATACAACCCAGCATTTTGTTGGCCTTTGCAGCTGCCTTCAGACACTGTGCCGAGTTGTTCAGTGACCCTGTGATGAGCACACCCAGATCCTTCTCCTCCTGTCTGGGCTAGCTGCATTCACCCTAGCTGGTAAGTCCTCCTTGGTTCTTCATCCCAAAATGCATCACCTTGCACTTTTTGGCATCAAAGCCCAGTTGCCAGGTGTCTGACCAGGTTTCAAGCTTTGCCAGATCATCCTGCAACCCCTGCCATCCCCCTAGGTCATCCACCACCACGCCAACCTTGGTATCATCAGCAAACAGACTGATCTTGCTCTTGATGTCCCATGATATGTCTGCAATGAATATCCAAACAATACTGGTCCCAACACCGAGCCCTGTGGGACACCGCCGACACTGCCCTTGGGGTGTGAGAGCTCCCACCCACCACCACCCTCTGTTGCCTTCCCTGCAGCCAGTTTCCTACCCATCTCACCAGCATTGCACCTGCCCCTGTGCCTACTAACTTCCTTCCCAGCCTTCCATGTGGCACTGAGTCGAATGCCTTACTGAAGTCCAGATACAGGACATCCACTGCATGTCCCCTGTCCAGTTGCCTAGTTACCCAGTCATAGAACTCGACCAGGTTGGTTTGGCAGGATTGGCCACTTATGAAGCCATGCTGTCTGCTGTCCCAGTCCTTGGCCTCTAAGAGGGCCACCAGCCTCCTTCAGGATAATCTCCATTATCTTACCCACGATGGATGTGAGGCTCACTGGTGTGTAGTTTCCTGTTCATCCTTGGGCCACTCTATGGAGGGCACCACATGAGCCATCCTCCAGTCCTGAGGTACACACCCCAATGTAGTGAGGCATTAAATAGGTTCGGCTAAAGGTCCTGCAAGGACCTCTGCCAGCTCCTTCAGTACCCTGGGTGGATGCCATCTGGGCCTGGTGCCTTGTGCCTTGTCCACCCTCAGTGCCTTCAAACCCTCTCGAACTCTGCCTCCATGATTTCCCATCTGTCACCACTTCCCCTGTGTCTGCCATTTCTCCCATCTTGGGTGTCACCCCTCTTCTATTTAGTAAATACTGAGCAGAAGTACTCATTTAGTGCTTCCGCCTTATCATACCCTGCTTCCACCCAACCCCTCCTTCCTAATCCTTACTATGTGGTCCTTACAGCCTTTTCTCCCTGATGTACTTAAAGAAGTCCTTCTCCCCTTCTTAATGCCTTGTGCCAGCCTGAGTTCCGTAGATGTTGGCCCCTTACTGCCCTTGTCACCTCCCTTCGATTCTGTCAGTACTCCTCTCTGTCCTCCCCACTCCCTGTTTTCTTGTATTCCTAAAGGCAGCTCTTTTCCTCCTTACCTTTCCATGACCTCCTTGCTCAACCAGTTTGGTTTCTTAGCCCTAGCCTTCTTGCTCTGGGCTTTGCAGCAGGTTTTAGTTGCCTCCACTATCCCCAACTTTATGAGCTCCCACCTCTGGTTAGTATCCATACTAGATTGAATTCTGGCCAGGTACCCTTTACCACTTCCCATCCTCCCAAAGTCAGCCCTCCTGAAGTCCAGCACTCTTGTGCCAGATTCCACTCCTTCCTTGCCCATATCCAATGTGAGCCATACTGAGTGGTGGTCACTCCTGACAGCGGTTCCTCCACTGTAAGTTCTCTCACAAAGTCCCCATTTGCCAGCACAAGGTCAATGGTATTCCCTAACCTGGTTGGTTCACTGACCATTTGCAGCAGGAAGCTGTCCTGGAAGGCATCCAGCAGTACCTGCTCCCTTCTGTTCCTGGTTGTTGGGGTGCTCCAGTCCACTCCTGACATGTTGAAGTCCCCACAATCACCACACTACCCTTCTCGCAGGTCCTCCTGATCTGTCCCGCTAGTTCCCTGTCTAACTCCTCCATCTGAGATGGTGGCCTGTACACCACCCCATTCTAAGACTCCTATTCTTGGAATCCTGGATTTGCACCCAAAGTGACTCTGTACTACCCTCCTCCCTTCCTCCCTACACACTTCAGTCCTTCCTTCACATATAGTGCCACCCCCCTCCTTTCCCAGTCACCCTGTCCCTACTTAAATAACCTGTACCCTGGTACAGACAGGTCCCAGTCATTATATTGGGTGGCCCATGTTTCCGTGATGGCTGCAATGTCCATCTCCTCTGCCATGAGAACCTGCAACTCTGCAGTTTTCCTCCCAAGGCTCCTAGCATTAAGGGTAACCACCTTCCACCCTTTCCCCTCCTCCCATCCTGCCCTCCTTTCCTAGCATCACCAATAGTACTTGCCATTTGTCCTTTGTCACTGTTATGGGGGTGTTTATATGATTTCCCAACCTGTGGTCTCTGTATATCTCTTCCCCAACTGCCACCCCCACTCCTAGTTTAAACTCCCAACTTCCTCTATATATTCTTCCATCCTCTGCTTCAACACTTTCTTTCCTTCCTCACTCAAGTGTAGTCTGTCCTTGGCATAGAGACTACTGTCCTCCCAGGTCCCTCCCCACCCCCCAACAGTCCATACCCTTTAGCACAACACCAGGTTCTTAGCCATCTGTTAAATTCCTCTATTCTCAGCTTTCTTGTTGTGCTTGCCTTTGGCACCGGAAGTATCTTGAAAAGTTACTGATCTTCCGCCCCTCACATAATTGTGCTAGTTCTCAAACCTCCTCTGACTATATCCACTGTCTTGTCAGCCAGGTCGTTTGTCCCAAGATGTATAATTAAATGAGGCTTGTCCCTACCCTTCTAGCATATTTCAGAACAGACTGTCCCACCTTTCAGCTGTCATTCCTGGCATGGCCTCCACCCAAATGCGACTATGCCTCTCCGCCTCGCTACCCCACCTAACTCCTCTTATTATCGAGTCCCCAGCACTAAGATTCCACCCTCTTACTCCCTGCTTGCTTCCTTTCATCTCCTCCTCATTTCCAGCTCCTCTTCTTCCTCCTGCACATTATCTGCCTTTTACCCCTTTGCAGTTCTCCCAGCAGAACTTCCCCGCCTCCAGTTTGGTCCAGGCATTTATCAATTACTCCTCTAGTTTCATCACTTCCTCCTCCACCTTCTTCCTTGCTAGCAGTGCAAAACTATTTTCTAAGATCCTTCACAAATGCCTGCCCTCTCTCTGCATAGTAACCTGTTCTCTCCTTTCCACTCCATGACTTTTGCCACTTCTTCGCCTCCCTCACAAGTCCCTATTGCCTCCTTCCATTTGACTTTTGTCTCCTGACCTGGTTTCCCGGCAATCGCTCTTCCTGGCCTGGGCCCCTTGTCTCTGCTTCTTCTTCTGAGCCTCTCCTCACCACTGTTGGCTTAAATTGCCCTCCCTCATCTCCCTTCTTCCTTCCTCCAGTATTGGGCTAAACCCACCCCAATCTGTCTTGCCTGTCTTAGTTCCTCCTGCAGACCCTCAATCTCCTTTCTAAGTTTTTCTATGTGGTTGCACACTAAACATCCTCCCACTCTCCAGGCAATGTTTAGAAAGATTGTGCACCGCAGTTGTTGCAGCCTACCACCCTACCCATTGCTGTCGTTGCCACCAGCGACCCCCCACCCTTCCAGATGCAGGATACCAAACACTTCCCCAAGTCCCCACTCTCCCCGCTATCAGTGCAAAACATTCTTTATTTCCCTTACCTCCTTTGTTGCACACGCTTAGATATGTTGAGCAACTGCTTTTATATTCCTATCCACACTCAAAAATACTTAAGTAGCCATTGCACAACCTCTTCAACTCCTACTCCTCCTTTACCCAATGCAATAACTATGTGAAGTAGTAATAATGATAGCTTCTAGATTTGCATTTACTTCCTTCCACTGAGAGAGCAGTCACCTCTTCACTTGCTGCAGTTCCTTTCCTGGATGTCTGCTTCTGTTATGACAGGTGCAAACTTTGCCTGTTTGAGGAAGTGATGTCAGAACCCCTAGTACAAAGGGAATAATTGACCAGGGGTGGGTGGGGTGAGGGGTTTGGGTGGGTGGGACCAGCCCAAGTCTTCCAGAAACAATCAGGTAGCTGAGGCCTCTAGTCAGACAATTAGCACCCTTCCCCCACTCAAAACTTTGCAGCTAGTGAAGCCAGCAACAATGAATCAATTCTACTCAAAGCCCCAACATAGGTTTGCTACCCAAAGAAACAGGACACCAATTCAAACAGCTTCACCAACAATACATCAAAATAGGTTTGAATTATAAGATATAGGTCTCCAATTCAAAGAAACAGACCAGTTAAATTACACCAATTATGTTTAAAAGAGAAGAAATAGGCCTCTACAAATGCAGCCTGCCACACCGTAAACCAAACAAATGAGCCACTATTAGCTACCAAAACAGGTTTCAAAATTCCAACAGCCCCAAACAATACCCTGCTAGCCCCTTAGTAGTAAGAAAGAAAATAAACATTCTACCAAGTAGAATCCATGAAAACAATGTAAAACAAGAAGCTACTATACTGTAGATCTGATCCTGTCCCTTCTAGTTCCTTCTAAGTGTCAGTTGCTCATTTCATAACTAAAGATTGAAAGGCATGAGCCAGGGAGGTAAAGTCGATAATCAAGTAGGGTCTGAGATGTTACAGGCAGTAGAGCAAATGAGCAGATTAGGTGGGTCAAGCAGTCCTTATCTGCCATCAGACTCTAAGTAATCTGTGGATCAGAATCAGAGCCATGCTATACCATATGTGGCCATTTCAGATTCAAAACCCTGCCTTCCCATGATACCTGTCCATGATCTTCGTGGTCAGATTCCCAGAGATCTGTGCTGGAATTCAAACTAGATCAGAACCTTCACTCATCCCTACTGTTTATGTATTTGTTTATTGAAGTTATTTCTTATAGAAGGATATCCTATTATGCCTGAAGTCTTGGTTTTGCTTTAAGATTGCATGCGTACTCTACTGTAACTCTAAGGTACTGTACCATGTTATTGTTTGGCTGGGGTTATAGCCAGAAACAGGCCTCTGGCACAGTGTGCTCACCTGGTTATCAAATAAATAAACAAACACACAAATAAATTAATCATTTAAATGGACCAAGTGAAACACTTACAGATTTCAAGATACTGAACAAATTAAATATTGCACAAGGTTTGGGATTTTAATTCATGTGTAAGGTGGGCCTCCCATGTTTTCTCCCAAGAGCGGACACTACAACCCTTAGTGTCACCAGGTCACCATAGAGATCATGGTGGATCCAGGTTTCTTTTATCTCCTTTGTGTTTTGGGGGGTATTCATCCAATGAAAGTTAAACAGTAGGTCTATTGTAAGTGCGGTATAACCCCATGGATGCACCACCTCCCAACCTCCCCACTATGGTTAACCCTTCCATGGTTCCACACACTGGCTTTACAGCCCCCACTAAACATGCACTTACTAGCACTAAAAGATAGTAACAGACAAGAGATCCAGTCAAAGTGAATACAACTTTACTGAGGGCAGTAACACTAAAGGTGAAAAGTGGGTTAGTAGCAATTGAGCCTCAGGTAGACAGTGCACAGTTGGCTGGTCTCCTAGTGCCCTCATAGCCCTAACCAGAATCCTGTGTGGCTGCTGCTCTGAGCACTCTTAGGTGGAGTGAATGTAAATGCTTTCCACATGCTGTAGTTATCTGCCTCCTCTGGCTTAGCTTTTAAAACACAACCTGCTCCTGCACCCAGTGTACAATACAGTGATTTATTTCAGCCCTCCAGTACTGGGGCACTACCCCCTCCCTACTGGTACCAGTACATTATCCTTTAAATACTAGAGGGAGCTGCTAGGGTATTGCTGGGTACCCAGCCACAGAAGCAATGTAAGCCCAATGTCATTGCACATGGTTGGAACGTCAGATACACTAAAATAGTTAGCAAGCAACCTTTTAAACAGAAATCACCAGACCCAAAGGCCATGCATTTTTAAAGAAAAATAAATCTCCTCTTAGGTATCTGTGAACTTCTCATGGGCTGGAAAAAATCCAGAAAAGCTTTCCAATTATTTTAAGATGCAAAGGCAAGCCTTGTGTTTACTCACAGTTCCTGGACCAGAAAGATCTTGCTTGCTGTGCAGAAGTACAGTGTTGCAGCTCCAGAAGGTGCAGTCCTTCTCTGGCAGGAATCTAGTTTATTTGGTCTGCTCCTCTCACTCTCTCCTTGTTAGGGATGGTGGTGCAGCTCTGTGGTTTGGCTGTCCTCTGTTTGATTAGGTTACTTCATGTTCACGCCACCCTTCACAGGGAGGCATCCAGTCCCATGGGTTAGTGACAGCTGGGTCTACTACAAAAACCCAAAGTTCGTTTCCCCAGCCCACTGTTGCCCAAGCCTGGAATCCCAAACACAAAATCCTGACAGTGGGATTTTGCATGTTTTTCGTGTATTGGGGGACTTTGACCCCCGCACTCCCCAGAATTAATATAACAAACTCTGAGGGGAGAATCCCACTGTCAGGATTTTGTGGTTTGGGATTCCAGGCTCAGGCAACAGTGGGTTGGGTGAAATGAGTTTCAGTGTTTCTGTAGTGATCCTGTGACAGCCTGATACCTGCTGATTGGATCCCACAGCAGTCTCAGGTGACAATTCAGTACAGTCTCTCTCTGTGGCTGTGGCTGGTGACTTTACAACTGCATGCTGTTCTGCATGTGAATGCCCTCTTTTGCAAGTAGGGGATTTTTTGAATGCTTACAGTTCATTACAGACAGATGCATAGTCTGCCATTATAGAGCTCTCGCTGCACTACTTAGCAATTCTGTTGGACTGGGATCTCGCACAGATCAGTTCTCCTCTGGAGTTTGGGCAGTCCTGACTAGGGTTCTGGACAATCCCTCTGCTCATGGGTAACTGGCAGCAACAATTTGCCAGTGGAGTATCAGCCATGACAGGCAGTCTTTGAGGTTTGTTACTCGACAGGCGATTCTGACTGAAAAGGTGCCTGAATTAATTTGGTTCAGCAGTAGTGCATGAACACTTGTGGCTCCAGAATTGGGCAAATGTTCCTGACTGGTTGGTGCATACCCTTCAATCATAACTGGTTGGTGCATACCCTTCCACCCCACTGCTATGTTAAGATACTGTATAAGAGCTTGTATTCACTGTCTTTTTTTTTCACTATATTCGCTGGTTTCAAATTAGAGTGAAAATAAAAAAACTGTAAATATTAGGTTGAACACTATACATCGGCAACACTAGTGTTCCACTAGTGAAAATAAGATGTGAATAATATTGGTTTGCTTGGAGCACTAAATGTAAGGGAAGTGAATTTAAGGTGTTATACAGTAGGTCAAAGGCAGCAGAAGGAAGCTGCTAGTAAAAGGAAGTTTTCCACAAATGTCCTTATTCACATGGAGATCACAGCCTAAGCACAATGACTCAACTGAGCCAATCCTACACAAGTGCAAACTGACTTTGAGTACAGTTCCAGGTTGGGCAATTCTGAGTTCTTTTACTAACAATGCAGTGCCATTTCTGTCAGCAGCAGCAAGGGCATTTAATCTACAAGCAACAATAGGCATAAGGCACAATAACCCAAGGAGAGTGATACACATGCATGTCCCTTGTGTTTCAAAATGTTTTGTGACCCTTTTTATGACTGGTGATGTCACCATGCTGACGATTGCTATGAATAGGAGAAAGCACTGTGAAAGCACTTGACAGGATTTAAGACTGTGGTGTTAGAAATGGAGACTATAAGAAGTCTTTTTGTTTGTCAGCTGCTGCTGCTTTTGGAGACCTCTTTTAATGCACACTGAGCTATTTTTGAAAAAAAAAAAATAGATATGGGACTGGAGCCAGCAGCCCAGTTAGCAACAGCACATTTCTGGAGCTCCTAAGACAAGGCTGAATTTGTATAAATTAATACTTTGTTTTTGTAAGAAACAGTTCCATTTCATCAACTAACTGAAGCAAAAATAAGAGCTTGGTACTGGAGTATGAAGATGGGTCGAACAAAATCGGCAAAAGCAGACTTCTTCCAGCCATGCTCCACTGGTAATAAACCAGGCCTGTCACAGCCTGCAAGCATAGATTCAAATGCAGCCACCCTGTCTACTCTGCAAATAGTGGTAAATGCGTTAACGAAGACAGTCCAGAGAATGGACCAAAACTAGATGGTTTTTCAGAAAAATTCCTAATGATGGAACATAGGTTGGATGCAATGGGAGAGACAAAGTCGGCAGAGGTGACAGCAGGGAAGACTATAGCAGCTATGGCTACATCTTTAAAGGAGCAGGCCACTCTCCAGAGCCGCATGGAGCAGTTGGAGAATGCAGTCTGGGCAGCAAATGTCCGCATCATAGGACTTCCTGAGGCATCAGAGGGCAATAATCTGATGTTATATTTGCAATCTTAGCTTCAAGAATTATCTGCTCTATCAGACTTCCAAGTGGTCAAAGCCTACAGGATCACTCCCAGAAGGCCAATGAGTAACCAGGACAACCCAAGAACCATCATGTTCACCCTCCGACAGCAGGAGAGCGGATACACCGCTAGTCCATAGGGAATCGTAACCGATCTACGCCAATGAATCGTGAATAATGCTCTCTTCCTGACCTTTCATATGCCACACAAATGAGGAGGAAAGCATTTGATTGGGTGAAAGGAAACACAGAGACTTAGGTATTACTTGCTCCCTTGTCTTTCCAGTGTGACTCTGTTTTACAGTAGGCCATCGGCAGTTTAGATTTACTGATTTGAAGGAGCCTGATAAATGCTTGGACAGAATTTCAACCAAGCGACAACGGAAGAAGTGCTCGCCTGATGAAGAGGATTTGGAAAAGTATTGAAGACCCAGAAACCTACCTTTGGAGGACTTTCCTTTTAGCAAATAGCTAGTCCTGGTATAGTGGAGACAAAAATGAATACTCACCTCAGGTCCAGAACTTTATTTTGTTTAAATATAGTTGCTGGGATATTTAGTTTATCTTTCTGCCAAAAGAACTCTGTTAAAGTTTTATAAATCACAAAGACTCTAATTTTGTTTTTACCAGTACACTCTCCGAGTGAGGTAACCTGATACTTTTAAGCCTGTGAAGAAACAGGGTTGTAATATTTTTTTTCTTTTGCAGATTTTAACCCAAAGTGTTTGTGTATAGAACTGTTAAAGGTAGACCAACTTTTAACTCCCTATACTGTATTGTTAAGCCTGGAATTACATTATTGGTAATAGAATGTTAAATAATGATATAGTATGTGGAAATATTTGGATGTTGTTTCAGGCTCTGTGTAATAGTTGGGGAAGGAGTGCAAAATGTCTCATGGCAGTCTACTTGCTGCTCCAAGGCAGTTCCAAAGAGTCACATAAACCTTAAAGAATCATGGTGCTAACTATTTATAAGTAAGGCACAAGCTGGTCTTGTTATGGATAGCTAATATTTTAGTATGAAACCAGACATTCTTTTGCCTCCTTCTATCTATTTCACTGTTTGTTAAAAGGCAGATGTACTGGAACAATAGGGGCAATGTCCTGATATTCTAACTTAGCCTTTAAAGGGTCTCTAGAATGGCGTTATTTGGTTATAGCTTAATATGTTTAAAGTTAATTAGGACCTTAAGTAGGTCGGTCCTCAGAAATGTTATATTTTTTAATTCTGTTCTTGTTCAATTGAGCATTGGCTGCGCTGTGGCTCTAACTTTAGTTTAAGAATACAGTATTAATATAAACTGAGATTAACCCCTAATGCTGTACCGACTGATTAGATAGTCATCATCCTATGTCATGTACTATTAGAAACCTCTACACCTGTGTATCTATTCAGGAAATATGTATTTTGTACGTTCTACTAAATGCTATAAATAAAAGTAAAAAAAAGACAGGTACAAGTGCGATAGCCAAAGAAAGTGTTGCCTGACTTCTTAAAGGTGAGATTTCCTATATGCCCCTCCAACTTATTCTGCATCTTATGAACTGAGGGTTTTGTGTACTGCTCAGGCAAATGCAGGAACCCACTGAAAAGGAGATACTGCATCTAAGCTGTATACCGATCAGCCTTTCATTGCCCAAATGTGTGACGTATGGGCAAAATGTGCGATATATGATCAAACATGAGACTGCAAGCTCAAAACCCAATGGAAACAAGTGCGCTAATGATTATAACATTTGCTGATTACAGCGCATCATAGATTATTATGAATTTATGCTTTAAAATCTCATTGAGCAATGTGAAATATTGCCTTCTCCATGTAGGAGAGGGTTTCTGAGAGGAAAATTAGTGATGTACCTCGTAATGTGTGACAATTGAGAGGTACTGTATTTTGAGTTGGGCTATTCAGGGTAAATAATCCCCCAAAACATTCAAAATAAGTCCTATACATTTAATTAAAAGAGTATCATTGGTGGTGCTGGGACACCATGCAATTTCTAGTGTAAAACAGTGAACCTGGAGACAATGACTGTGGGGTTTATGTTTGAATTCCACCACTACCCTGGTTAACTGTACAACTTTTAGCAAGGCACTGGATCCTACCATGGCTTCCTGTGGATTCTGTGAACTTATCTTCATGACAAGTGATGACTCACAATCTTATGTCACTGAAATGTGGACATTGGATATCATAAATGTAAGATGCTGTCCCTCAACGCATGGGATACATGATTAAATGAAGCTACAAGCTCAGATGTGGAGGTATTGAACAATATTATTACTGTATGTGAGTATTTATTTTCTTCATTTGTACTTGTTACTATATATATGTCCTTTTACTATGTGTAGCAACAGTGTAACAGGACCACCCTAAAAACAGGCCCATGCAGACTGCCTGCAGACAGAAGCAAGTATAGCAGAGAGGGCAAAGAGTGGAGACAAATCCTTCTTTAGACACATCTGGGAAAGAAGGAAGGCAAAAGGGGTATTAGTCAAGATTACAACTCAGAAAGGGAAACAACAAAAGACAGCCAGAGAAAGCAGAAATCCTGAACAAGTACTTCTGCTCGGTATTTACTGGGAGGACCTAGTAATAGCCCAGAAATGGCAAATGCAACATTCCTGGACAGGGGTTGATACTAGCCCTCCACAGAGACTGAAGTACTGGAGGCACTAAATAAACTGCAGGTTGACAAGGCCATGGGGCCAGACAAAATGCACCCCAGGATCTTAAAAGAACTGAGATTAGAGTTGGTTGCCCCACTGGCTAAATTATTCACCAAATCCATAAAGAGTGGGGATGTACCAAGATTAGAAAAGGGTAATCGTGGTCCTGCTCCACAAATTGGGCAGCAGGGAGGACTCTGGAAATTACAAACTGGTAAGCCTCACATCCACAGAGGGAAAGTTAAGGAGGCACTTCTCAAACAGAGGATCATGGCATTCCTAGAGGCTAGCGGCCATCAGGACCCCAAGCAACATGGTTTCATAGTGGGTTGGTCATGCCAGACAATCCTGATTGAGTTTTTGACTGTGTTACAAAGGTTATAGATGACAGCGGGGTGGTAGATGTTGTCTACTTAGACTTAGCAAGTCCTTCGACTCGGTTCCACACAGAAGGCTGCTAAAGAAGCTAGACCACACAGGAGTTGGATCAGAAGTAGTTATATGGGTTAAAAATTGGTTACAGTGCAGAACCCAAAAGTGCAAGTAAATGGAGCACTGACATCAGAAGGTAGGTTAACCAGCGGTGTGCCCCAGGGTTCAGTATTGGGGCCCCTGCTCTTCAATATTTTCATATCGAAAATAGCTAACAGATTACAGGAAAAGTGTGTCTATTTGCAGATGACACCAAAATATGCAACAGGGTTGACACCCAGCAAGAGTGGACAAGATGGAAGCTGACCTCAAGAAACTGGAAGAATGGTCTGGAGCACGGCAGTTTAGATTCAGTGCCAAAAAGTGCAAAGTCATGCACATAGGAAAAAGAAATCCAAATAAGGTATATTACCTTGAGGGGAAAGACGGCTGCCTCCACCCAAGAGCGTGAATTTGGGGATCATTATCTCAGACAACTTGAAGGTAGGTAAACAGTGTGAAAGGCAGCATTAAAGGCCAGCTATATGCTGGGATGCATTGGGAGAGGAATCACAAGCAGAAAGAGTAAGGAATCCAGCCACTGTACAGATCACTGGTTAGGCCTTCCTGAGTACAGCATCCAGTTCTGGAGGCCCTCACCTCAAAAAGGACATTGACTGAGTGGAGGCGGTGCAGAAGAGGGCAACAAAAATGATTCAGGGACTGCACAAGATTGTCCTACGGGACAGACTTAAACAACTGAACATATATTCCCAGGAACAGTGAAGAGAGTGGTGACATGATCGAAACATTCAAGTATATAAAAGGCATAAACCAGGTGCAGATAGACGATCTCTTCCAATCTAAGAAGCGCAGCAGAACCAGGGGACATGAACAAGGCTGCAATGAGGGCAGTTCTCCACCAACACCAGGAAGTTTTTCTTCACAGAATGAGTGGCAGATGCCTGGAACAGCCTGTTTACCGAGGTGGGGGCAAGCACAGTGGAAGGTTTCAAGAATGCTTGGGACAGATACAAGGAGCCCTCAAACCCAAGAGCAGTTAGAAGGCTAGGCTAAAAGACAATGGGCAGACTAGATGGACCTGGTGGTCTCCTTCTGCCATCAGCTTTTAAGTTTCTATGCCTAGTGCCTCATTCTGGTGAAATACAAGAATAAACTGAAACTGAACTGAACAAGCCTCAACTACAATACTGGAAAACAAACATTTGTCAAAACTGAATGTTGTCTTGCTGGCATTAGCAGTGCAGGAGTTATAGATGCATAATAGGAATGGCAGTGAAGTATTGAACTGATACCAACCCCACCCCACCCTGCATAGACTGACAGGCATTGGGATGTGCCTTGGGTCGTCAGCTATAATGCTCATGCCATTTACCTCACCCTACCCTGTAGACACTGACAAGTGTGGTGTGCTTTGGGTTCTTGGCATTATACTTACCCCATTCCATAAGAAAATACACTGAGATGGGTGCAGTACAGAAGAATGGGGTGAACTTTGTGGTTGAACACCCAAGGCACACCTTGATGTCTGTCACTGCCAGCAGGGTAGGGGTGAAATGGCGGTAGCATTACAGCTGATGATCCCAAGTCATACCCCTGACACCTGTCAGCCTCTACAGGGTGGGTGTAACAGTTGAAAACCCTAATGTGTTGATATTTTCACCCAAATTATCAACATGGGCTTTTTGTGACCCCACCTCATGAAGAGTGGCAGTATGAGCTTGTTAACTGAAAGGTGATTTTGCACACAACACTGCCATTTGGCCACAGGTACGTAAACAGATTTTAGGCAAGATGTGAAAATGACAACTGTATTGTTCATGAGGAGATGTAAAAATGGCAATGTTGAAAATCTGGAGTGAACATATGAAAAATTGGTGAAGTCATGAGCATGCATCGAAACTACGCAACACCGTCCGTAACCCAATTATTTTTGTTTTTATTTTAACCACATTTTCAACATAGGATTTTGGGGCTCTCCTCATGAACAGTGGCACTGTGATTTTGTTAATCTGTCCCAAAAGTTGATCTCCCACAGCGACCACTCCATTGTATGCCACAGGTGCGAAACACATTTCTGGCAGGATGTGAAAAATGACAGCTGTACTGTTCATAAGGAAGTGTGCAAATGGCAGTGTTAAAAATCTGGCATGAAAATATTGCACATTTGCGAAGTTACAAGGTCGTGGAAATTGTGCAAAACACAGGCTTGTAACACAATTATTTTATGGACTTTTATCACTCAAATTTTCAACATAAGCATTTTAGGACCTCTGCTCATTAACAGTGTCACTGTCATTTTGTTAATCTGTCCAAAAACTGATTTCCCACAGCTGACCGCGGGCTATTCTGCACTGGAAGTATGAAACACATTTCGACAGGATATGTAAAATGACTGCTGTACTGGTCATAAGGAGGTATGGAAAATGGCAATGTTGAAAATCTGGAGTGAAAATATTACAAATTCATCGGGTTACGAACGGCGAGGAAGCTGCTCAACGACTTCATTAAAACAGCCATTTTCGGGATTTATTTCACCAAATTTGTAACATAGGCTTTTGGGAGCCCACCTCATGAACTGTGGCACTGTCGTTTTGTTCATTGGTCCCAAAAGTTGATTCCACGCAATGACCACGAAATCACCTTTTGGGACCGAATAATTCTATGACAGTGACTGAATTCATGAGGAGGGGTCCCAATAACCCCATGCTAAAAATGTGGTGCCAAAATTCCCCAAATGGTTGAGATATGCACCAAAGTTGAAAAAACCCTATTTATACCATTTTAAAGCTTACCGGCATTTTTTCAGTCCGCGGGTTGGCTTTGAAGAGTGCAACCGTGTTCCGGTCTATCGGAGACCGCCGCGCCTGGCTCCAGATGTAAGTATGGGGGTGAGGGGATGTGGGAGGTAGGGGTATGCAGCGGGTGATTTCAGGTTGTGGGAGGGAACAGGACAGACCACGAGGGACCATTTTCTGTCTTACAGGTAACAAAAACAAAGAGAAACGTCACAGGATTTTTTTTTTTAGAACAGGGACATTTGGAATGATGGGGTGGGCTCCCAGCATGCCACCGAGTGTTTTTGGGGGCTGTAGCCAACAGGGAATTGGGCACCCCATTGGCACACAACAAATGGGGCAGAGGACATTATGCTGAAGAGGAGTGGCTCCCGTTGACAAATTAAATGAGAAGGGGGACTGTAGCTGACAGGGATTGGGCCCCATCAGCAAAGAAAGACTGTTGTGGGGTAGCCCTTGGCACACACTTGGAAGGGGGCATTATGTAGATGGGGAGTGGCTCTCCTGGCTGGCAAATGAAGTGGTCGGGCATGCACAGGGGGATTTGGCACCCTGAAGTCAGGCGGTGGCAGTCAGTGCCACCATGTTTATGAAAAGATTCAGTAAAGGCAAGTCGGGAGGTGTGTTACTGTGCCGCTGCATGAGAAACTTGCCTCTCATTGCAGCAGCACTTTTGTTTGAGCTGGTGGCCAGTTTACATATGCCTGGTGTCAGTGCCTGCATGCTGGCTTACTGGGGAATGAGGGATACATATGTTGGCTGGCATGCAAGCATGAGTCAACATAAAAGGAGGGGAATCAGGATCTACACCAGCTGGAGTTAGCTGACTGTCTGCAAGTTATCCCTTGCAGTCCTGATCCCAGCGCTGCTACAAAAGAAATAATAAAGAAATACAATAAAACACAGACCCTTTGACAGTCCTCCCAATCTGCCCTAATCATCCTGATCCATTAAAGTTAGCCTACTAGTTAACCCTTTGCAGTCCTGCTCCAAGTTCTGCTACTCAGCAGTGCCACCTCTTCCTTTGCAAAGGAGCAGCTGGTTTGTCAGAGCAACTTCCGAAGAAGCCTCAATAATTCAGGCATACTGCCCCTTGCCAGTCTTTGATTCCTGTGAAACTTCTCAAGTCCTGGGTAAAATGCCATTTTGCATTTGTGGTGAAAATTATGCTTCAGCTGAGATTTGAACATTTTCACCTACCACCGGATTCATGAGGTGTGGAGATAAGAAGACTATGTTGTGAAGCAATGTTGAAACTCATCAATGATTTCTTATAAATTTACTACCATTATTTTCTAGTTTCAGACCTCATATTTTCAACATAGCCTTTTGAACCCACATCTTGAACAAGGCAGGTGTAATTCCTCAAACCCCTCTCTAAAACATTTGTTTTTGACTACACATGAGCAACTCAAAAGTAATTTGATAAGTTTATTTATTGAAAGTTTGGATTACAGCCTTTGAGTTGAAAGGCTCTTTTCAAAGGTTCTAAGTCAGACAAATAAGACATAACATTAGGCATGGGAAACAATTTTCACTAAAGATAAAGCAGAGCTCAAATACATAAAGACATGGGCCCAATTCTAGAAGGGTGGCGAGGTAGCCACCAACGAACTTGGCCCACACTCAACTGTGACATTGACCCTGAACCCTATTCTAGAAGGCAGGGTCTTCACAGCAAAGTTCTGTGACTTAGTGACATGCAGCAAGGGTATGCTGCACAGAGGGCGTGCCTGGCCAGCATGTCGCACCAGCAGCCGCGAGGTCGCAAGCACACCCCCGACCTGTGCCCCAACCCTTGGCCGCCCACCCATATGCAGCATGTCACCTGCCCTGGTAGTCCAGTGCCTCCCCAACCGTTCATTAATATAATAAATAATTATTCCTGTTTCCCTGGTAGTCTAGTGGCCCCCTTCTGAACTGTACAGTAATAAAATAATACATATCCCCAATTCCCTGGTAGTCTAGTGGCCCACCTCTCCGAACTGTACAGTAATAAAATAATACATATCCCTGATCCTGGCAGTCTAGTGGACCCTCCTGAAATATACAGTAATAAAATGATACGTATCCCTGATTCCTGATAATTTAGTGGCCTCCTCAAACTGTACAGTAATAAATAATACATATCCTGATTCCTGGTAGTCTAGTCCCCCGAACTGTACAATGATACAGGTGAATATTCTGCTGGTAGTCTAGTGGCTTCACACTGCCTGTTACGTTACTATTTCAGCATTTCATTTTCAGCTGGTGACTCATTAGATACCTTCATTTATGGCCAGTTGACTGAGTGCACATTAGCACTACTGCACAGACACACTCAGAAGTCTGTGCAGCAGCACCACTACTGCACCTCAGTTGGTGGCTGGCCTTGAAGGTGAGAGGTGGCTGTGCCAGTCACCAGCTGGGGAAGGTGGGGGTGCTGTAGACTGGCATGGCTGGTGGGGCTACTAGACTACCAGGAAACTGGGATGTATCATATTGTATTATTGTACACTAGACTACCAGGGAATCGGGATATGTATCATTTTATTACTTTTACAGTTCAGGAGGGGAGGGCCACTAGACTACCAGGGAAATGGGAATAATTATTTATTACATTAATGTACAGTGGGGGACTAGACTACTGGGCTGGCATATTGCGACATGCAGTGGGCGATTCACGGTTCTGGGAGCGGATGGGGATGAGAAAATTGATTTCATGGGCTTCTGTCAACAGCTGTTTTGGGGGCTGGGGTTATGGGTAGCCCTGTGGGGCCCTACTGGGAGTGCTGCAACTGCCGTGTAAGTTGCCATGTGTCTTTCTGCTTGGCCCACCTGCTGTTATGCCAGGCATAACCCTTCTTGAATCTGGAACCTCATTTGAAAAATAAGACAGTGTGAGTACATGTAGTGATGCTATTGAATAAAAAGCATTAGTGGTCACAGTTAAGTTTCTAAGTGCTGGGTTGGTACAGTTAAGACAGAGAGATATACAGAAAGGTTAGGCAGTGGGAATGATTGCAGGCAGAGAAAACAATTGTCAATAAGGGTGAAAATGAAGGACAGCTGAATAGGGTTGAGTAACAGTTGTGATGGGTCAAGGGAAATTAGTGGCTTCATAAGTATGAAAGAATTCTGCAATGCTGCTAAACCCAGGACCTCAGGGGCAGCAGCACATCGTGATGGGGTGAATGCAGAACCACATTATTTGTATGTGTACCACTTACATTGCATAATAGCAGAAACAGCATTTGTCAATGCCAAATGCTGTCTTGCTGACATTGGCATTGGTATTGCAGGAGTTAGAGATGCATAATAGGAATGGCAGTGAAGTATTAAACTGACGCTATCCATTTCATTCTTGCAGAGACTGACAGGCGTTGGGGTGTGCCTTGGGTCTTCAGCCATAACGCTCAAAACCATTTCACCACACTACACTGCAGACACTGACAAGTACCGCGTGTGCCTTGGGGTCTCTGGCCTTAAGCTCACGCCATTCCATAAGGAATTATGCTGAGATGGTGCAGAATAGAGAATGGGGTAAACTTTGGGGCTAAAGAGTCCAAGGAACATCTCGATGCCTGTCACTGGCTGCAGGGTGGGGTGGAGGTGGAATGGCATGAGCATTACAGCCGACAATCCCAAGTCACACCCCTGACACCTGTCAGTCTCTGCAGGGTGGGGCATTATGGTTGAAACCCTAACTCCCTAGGCAGTTGTTGATATTTACCCAAATTTTCATCATGGGCTTTTTGTGACCCCACCTCATGAACAGTGGCACTATCAGTTTGTTAGCTGAAGGTGATTTTGCACCAGTGACTGCTCCACTTGGTGCCACGGGTGCAAAATACATTTTGGACAGGATGTTTAAAATAACAGCTGTACTGTTTATGAGAAGGTGTAAAAAGTGGCAATGTTGAAAATTTTGAGGAAAATATGAAAATTGGTGAAGTCACGAATGTGAGAAACTGCACAATGCACGACAGAATAACAATTATTTTAGGATGTTTTTACCAAATTTTCAACGTAGGCATTTTGGGACTCTACTCATGAAGAGTGTCACTGCAATTTTGTTAATCTGTCCCAAAAGTTGATTTCCTACAGCGACCAGACCATTGTGTGCCAGATGTGTGAAAACACATTTCAGACAGGATGTGAAAAAATGACAGCAGTACTATTCATAAGGAGGCATGTCAAAATGGTAATGTTGAAAATCTGGAATGAAAATATGAAAAATGGTGAAGTCACTAGTATGCATTGCACAGTTTCTACAATTATTTGTGGGATTTTTTACTAAATTTTCAATGTAGGCATTTGGGACCTCCGCTCATGAACGGTGTCACTGTGATTTTGTCAATCTGTCCTGAATATTGATTTCCACAGCGACCATGCCATTTGTGCGCCTACATGCGAAACAAATTTCGGCGGATGTGAGAAATGACAGCTGTACTGTTTATTAGGAGGTGTGTAAAAATTGCTATGCTGAAATCAGGAGTGAAAATACTAAAATTGTTAAAGTATGAACGCATGGAAACTGCCCAATGCACGCTTGCAACGCAGTCATTTCTTGGGATTTTTTCACCAAATTTGCAAGAAGATTTTTGGGATCCCACCTCATGAACAGTGGCACTGTCTTTCATTAATCCATCCTAAAAGGTGATTCCATGCAGTTAGCATGAAATGACCTTCAGGACTGAATAATGAGATGACGGTGCATGTGTTCATGAGATGGGGTCCCAAGGTCCCCATGTCAAAAATTTGGAGCCAAAATTCAAACAAACAGCTGAGATATCCATGTAAGTTGAACCCCCCATTTATGCCATTATACAGCTTAATGCATTTCTTCAGTTCACGATCGGCTTTGAAGAGTCCAGACGTGTTCCTACTCCACCAAAGATCGCAGAGCCAGACCTCCAGAGGTAAGTATAGGGTGAGGGAATGTGAGGAGGTGGGGTGCCAGAGGGTGGGTACAGGTTGGGAGGGGGGATGCCATGGACAATGAAACGTTTCTTTTTCAGGTACAAAAAACAAACACTTACACTGCTCTGCAAGACAATTTTCTTTCTTTGCAGGTAAAATAAATGTTGGACACACTGGGGTGGGCTCCCAGTGTGCCACACAATAAATTGGGTGGGGCCGGAACATGCCTGGCGTGGTCATCTTACTGTAGCGGCAGCACACTGGTGGGCTCACAGTGCTACAATGTGGAGGCAGACATGCCGACACGGGATTGCACCCCTGATGATTGCTTCCTTTGGGGATTGTGTAGGTGGCTCCACCACCATGTTTATTGAACACACAATGGGGTGGGGTGGGGCTCAGAACATGCCAACATGGTCAGCTTACTGTAAGCTGCAGCACACTGGGGTGGGCTCCCAGTGTGCCACACAAAATGGGGGGCATCCATGCCAACATGTGGATTGCACCCCAATGTTGGCTTCCTTCAGGGATTGTGTGGCAGCGGCTCCTGCTATGTTTATTGGAAATATTTCACCAGGAAAGGCACATCGAGGTGTCATCTGTGCCACTGCATGACGAGCTTGTCTCTGATTGCAGTGGCACTTTTCTCACAAGTTGTGTCCACTTTTACATAACGCTTGAGTCAGCACTAACATGCTGGCTAACTGGAAGGAGGATGCACCCATTAAAGCATGCCCTGCATTCGCCAACACTGACACCTTCTGAATTGTGCTACTAGCACAAGATATCGCTTGAGCATGCATGCCAGTCAACATAAACAAGCATTTGACAATGCCAAATGTTGTCTCACTGGCATTGGTAATGGTAGTGCTGAGGTAGAGACGCATAATAGGGAATGACAGTGAAGTATTGAAGTGATGCCAACCCCACCCCACCCTTGTAGAGAGTGACAGGCATTGGGGTGTGCCTTTGGGTCGTTGACTGTAACACTCATACCATTGTACCTCACCCTACTCTGTAGACACTGACAAATGGCGTGGTGTGCTTGGGGTCTTTGGGCATTATACTTACCCCATTCCATAATGAAATACATAGAGGTGGGTGCAGTATAGGAGAATGGGGTGAACTTTGTGGCTGAACAGTGCAAGGCACACCACGATGCCTGTCACTGGCTGCGGGGGGTGGAATGGCATGAGCATTACAGCCGATGATCCCAAGTCACACCCCTGATGCCTGTCAGTCTCTACAGGGTGGGGTGTCACAGTTGGAAAGAGTAACACTGTAATCGTCTTTTCACTCCAAATTTTCAACATTGGCTTTTTGTGAGCCCACCTCATGAAAAGCGCCACTATCAGTTTGCTAGCTGGAAAGTGGTTTTGCACAGCGGCTATGCCATTTGGCAACACGGGGATGAAAACACATTTTGGGAGTATGTGGAAAATGACAACTGTATTGTTCATGAGGAGATGTAAAAAATGGCAACATTGAAAATCTGGAGTGAGAATATAAAAATTGGTGAAGTTATGAGCATGTATAGAAACTGTGCAACAGACTTCCGTGACCAATTAGTTTGGGGATTTTTAACCACATGTTTAACACGGGCATTTTGGGACCTCCCTCATGAATGGTGGCACTGTGATTTTGTAAATTTGTCCAAAACATTGATTTTGGCACAGTGACACACGCTTATTGCGCCACAGGTGCTGAAATACATTTAGGGCAGGATGTGAAAAATGACAGCTGTACTGTTCATTAGAGGTGTGAAAATGTCAGTGTTGAAAATGTGGCATGAAAAATATTGCAAATTTGCAAGTTACAAGGGTGCGTGGAAACTGCGCAACACATGTTTGTAACACAGTCATTTTATGAAATGTCATCACCAAATTTTCTGCATAGGCATTTTAGAGTTCTTCTCATGAACAGTGTCACCGTCATTTCTTCAAACTGTCCTGAAAACTGATTTTGCATAGCAACCATGCTATTCTGCACCGGACATGTGAAAACACATTTTGACTAGAATATGTAAAATGACAGCTGTACTGTTCAAAAGGAGGTGTGGAAAATGCCAATGTTGAAAATCTGGAGTGAAAATATTACAAATTCACGAAGTTATGGCGTGCATGGAAACTGCTTAATGCAGCTAAAAAACAACCATTTTTGGATTTTTTCACCAGATTTGCAACATAGGCTTTTGAGAGCCCACCACATGAACAGTGGAACTGTCTTTTCATTAATAAGTCCCAAAAGGTAATTCCGGCGAATGACAGCAAAATCACCTTGGGACGAACAACACCAAAGTTGAAAAACCCTATTTATGCCATTGTACAGCTTACTGGCATTTCTTCAGTTCATGTAGACTTTGAAGAGTGCAGAGCGTGTTCCCGGTCCACTGAAGATCATCCAGCCAGACTCGGAGGTAAGTATGGGGTGGGGGGTGGGGAGGCAGAGTGCGAGAGGGTGGGTGCGGTTGTGGGAGGAGGCAGGGAGACCGCGAGGGACCATTTTCTTTTACAGGTTTACAAAATAAAAACATTGCAGTATGGCTTTATTGTACAGGGATTTGGCAATCTGGGGTGGGCCCCAGCGTGCCACCCAAGTGATTTTTTTGGGGAGGAATTCTGTAGCTGATGGTTGATTGGGCACCCCAGTTGGCACATATTGAAGGGGATACACGAGCCAAGGGTGGATTGTGCACCCCTCTCGGCACAAACAAAAGTGGGAGGGGACATTATGCCTACAGGAAGAGGGCTCCCCCATCAGCAAAAGAAACAGGATGTGGGACAAACGCCAACGGGATTGAGACCCCATCAGCAAAGAAAACTGTTAGAGGGTGCATGATGCTGATGGGGACTGGGCACCCTCTCGGCATACATTTTAAATGGGAGGGTCATTATGCCGATAGGGAGTGGGCTCCCATGTCGGCATTGTGACAGAGGCGGTGGCAGTCAATGCTGCCATGTTTACATACTCGTCCAGGGCGTGTTGTGGTCACGCTGCATGAGAACAGCTCTTGCAGCGGACCTTCTTCAGATCTGGTGGCCACATTAGGATTCATGAAGTCAGCCCCTGCTGCTGGCTGGTTGAGGAATGAGGGACGCACCTACTGATGCATGCCCTGCATTCACCCAACAGTGACCATGCCTCCAAATCTACTACACGAAGATGTTGGGTGGCGCAAGCGCAAGCCAACATAAAAGTGAGGGAAAGATCTGAAACAGAATCCACAGCTTTTGATTGCTTATAAAAGAATGTTTATGTTTTGCTTAACAGTTAGTGGATATTGAGGAACTGGGTGTTGTTATGGGAGCAGATACACCTTCCCTCCCCATGTTCCCTGCTAGGGCTGTTTTGATCTGGCTGTATAGGTAGGTTCTTCATCCCCCACCCCAGTGTTCTGTGCTAAGGCTGTTTTGATCTGGCTGTATCTTCCCTGTGTTCTGTGCTAGGGCTGTTTTGATCTGGATGTATAGGTATGTTCTCCCCCAACACATGTTCTGCGCTAGGGCTATTTTGATCCTCTATATAGTTAGGTTCTTCATCCCCCATGTTCTGTATTAGTGCTGTTTTGATCTGACTGTATAGGTAGGTTCTCCTTCCCCTCCAGTGTTCTGTGATAGGACTGTTTTGATCTGGCTATATAGTTGGTTCTTCATCCCCCACCATATTCTGTGCTAGTGCTGTTTTGATCTGGCTGCAAAGGTAGGTCTCCCCCCCCTCCAGTGTTCTGTGCTAGGGTTGTTTTGATCTGGCTGTAAAGGTAGGGCTTCTTTCCCTCCAGTGTTCTGTGCCTGGCTATATAAGCAGGTTCTTCACCCCCGTATTCTGTGCTAAGGCTGTTTTGATCTGGCTGTATAGGTAGGTTCCCCCAGTGCTCTGTGCAAGGGCTGTTTGATCTGGCTGTATAGGTAGTTTCTTGTATTTCACTAACACACCTGATAGTTTATGTGTGAAACTTTCAAATACCGCCGAGTTCTACAGACATGCTGGACTCTGCACAGGGATGGCCCTATTAATGAGCATGCAAATAATCAAGATTAAGCTACCTTCAAGCGTGTGGTATTTTAAGTATCTATTCATTATTATTAACTAGTATATGTCAGTGAGGTCCAGTTGCTAGCACTCTCGCTAGGAGTCAGTCTCTAGTAATCATGTGTCAAAGTTTCCCACACGGAACTTGTTTTTTATTTTAAATACAACCTTCATTGTGGATTTACATTTGTGCATTAAATTACCCAGTTGAACCATACAATCACATTCTACCCTGAATGCTCTCCACACTTAGATGTTTGTGACTATTCTGAGTTTTAGTTATCCTCCAATGAGCACCGCACCTGCAACACAGTGCAAAAGCCTTCTTTGCTTTTTGGTGGAACATGGCACTATTTATGTAAAAGTACTTTGTTTTAGAACACACACATTGAAAAATCAAAAGAAAACATCAGTAGACTCCAGTGTGTGATGAGGTGATTTTCTTTTGAAATAAAAGCTCCACAGTGACAATAGATAACGGTTTCACAGGCATGCCAGGGTGAGCAAGTCTGGTTAAAAAAAATAAAAGCAGCACTCACCATTTTTTTTATTGTGTATGTTTGTGTTTGTGAAACAGAGTACTTTTACATTGCAGTGTAGGAAGAGAAGCAGGTGGAGGGAGCTGCTGCTGGTGGGAGCAGAGAAGAAGCCGAGGAGCAGCAGGAGAGCTGCATCTGTGGCACCCAGGAGTGGCAGGCGCCTACTTGAGAAGGAGAAGTAAAGCCACTGGGAGCTGAAGAGGGGGCGATTTTGTCCCACCAACCCACCCACCATGTCCCCAACCTTGACCTCTATTAAATGGCTAGGGAAGCAGGAGTCAGCCCCACGGGGAAGAGCAAGGAACTGGTGAGCTTGAAGAAGACATCACCCTCAAAGGGAGGAATGTCATCAGGACAGGATCAAGAAGGAGCTGGTCGCCTTCTGGATTACTCTGGCTGAATGCAGGTGGTAAGTCTGTTTTGATTTATTGGTTATTGGGGATGTGGTCTGGTTAAAAACTTACAGACAGTACTGTTTGTTTTGTAGTTGAGTGTACTGGCCTGGTGTAAAACTTATATACAGTACTGTATTTTGTAGTTAGATGTAGTGGCGGGCTGGTTATAAAGTAATAGAGAGTAATTGTGTTTGTAGTTAGGTGTAGCATCCAAAACTATCAGATGGAAATGCATGGGCAGTTCGGTATCACAGTAAGAGTGTTAATAGATCTCTGCAAGTGGAGTTGATATTTTAATTGTTAAGTAGGGACTGGACAGGGCAGAAACATATAGATAGTAATGTACTTGTATTTAGTACTGGTATCGTGGGTAAAATAGCAGGGTGTAATGGATGGGGTGGCGGTCTGGATGAACATATTGTGGAGGCTGGAGGGGTTTCTGATCTGTCACAGGCTAAGAAGACTCAAGGACGAGGTACTGTGGCTGGGTAGTGTGTTAGAGAGGATGGGGGGTAGCTGAGGAAGGAGGGCCTCTCAGGGAGTAACATGAGGAGACTGCAGGGGAGGAACATCGGATCAAGGGAAGAGGTGTGAGTGCAAATGAATAGAGGTCTGGCACTGAAGGGAAGGCTCAGGTCAGGAGGAAGGAGACAACATACAGCAGGTGGCAAAGGGGCGGGCAATAGGTTTGCAGTGTTGGCAACATTGGGGAGGAGGAGCAGAGGAGAGGAAGGATCTCCAGGAAGGGGCAGTAGATGGAAAGGGAGGGGCACACAGAGATGATAGTCAGTCTGAAGACGGTGGCAGGTAAAGGGGGGATGGACAAAGCTGGATAGGCAGTAGAATGGTGCAGGAAATAGGGTAAATGAGCAGGGTGGATTGAGGGGGCATAAGGGAGAGCAGAGGATGGGGCAAGGGTGGAAGGGAAGGAAGTATGTGGATGATAGGGAGAGTATGGGGAGGGACAGGTCAAGTTGGGGGGCCACAGGGGAAGGTGGAGCTACAAAGGGTGGACTCAAGGGATGGGTACATAGGTAATAGGGTAAGGGCAGAGATGAGGAAGGAGGAGGGGGGTTCTGGTGATGGGGATCCATACTAAAAGGACCAGATGGAGCAGTAGAGGATAGGCATAGTTGCAAATGGGTGGAGTCCATACCTAGGTTAATGGTGGGCAGGATGGGCAGTCAATTCTTAAATGCATAAGGAGGGTAGGAAGAAACCAAATCTTGTGGTGCGATAGGTACAAAAATGACCTGCAGGGGATAAGTGGAAGTAGTAAGAGAGAGATTTGAGGAACTGGGAAGGCTGTGCAAGAAGTTGAAGGAATTGGTGGCTGGGGGAATGGTGTCACTCCAGAGGGGTACAGGCTGGTGGGTGACTGGAGCAGAACCCTGGGATAATAATGATCTATATGCAGGGACAGGCTACATTTGAGTGGGGGGGGAAGAGGTAATAAAGCAGAAGCTAGAGGGTACATAGCATCAAATGTGGAGTTAAAATAGGTGGAGGGTTAGTGAGGGTCTGCTAGTAGGCAGGGATCCTATGGAAATGAGCCAAATGAGCTTAACCCACAAGCTAAAAGAGACGGAATCAGGGTAGGGGCATGGGGGACTAGAAGGGGATAAACAGGGAGGGACGGAAGGAAACAGCATGGAGGGTGGTATCATAAACACAAGAATCCTGGGTAATAAGTCAGCTGAGCTGTAGGCTCTCTGGCAATGGAGAGGGTCCGATCATTGCGCCATAACAGAAATGTGGGCCACCCAGTACCAGGACTAGGATATGATGATTCCAGTGTACAGGATATTCAGGAAGAATAGGGATAAAGGGGAAGGAGGGGTTGCAATTTATATGAGTGATGGGATAATTTGTATAAGGGAGGAGGGAGGAAGGCAGGACAGAGGCCCCATGGTTTGCAGTTTCATGACTTGAAAGGTAGGACACTAAGGATGGAGGTAGATACAGACCACCAGTTCAAGGGAATGACCTGGATAAAGAGCTATCTGAGCAAGTTAGAAGGGTCTGTGGGATGGGGAATACAGTGCTGGTGGGGACTTCAACCTACCTGGGTGAGTGGAGCACCCCAACCACCAGGAGTGCAAAGAGCAGGATATATTAGAAGCATTTCAGGACAGCTTCCTGGTGCAGTTGGTCCATGAACTGACTAGATTGGGAAACACCCTGGACCAGGTACTATCAAATGGGGAGGCAGTGAGGGATCTAGCGGTAGAGGACCCACTGGTCGAAATGACCACCACTCATTGTGGCTCACGCTCAATATGGGCAGGAAAGTAGGGGTATGGAAACCAGGGTGACTGAATTCAAAGGGGCAGGCTTTAAAATGATGGGAAATTTGGGGCTGGCATCTGGCATGAATTCAACCAAGCATGGATGCTAGTCAAAAATGGGACATTATTAAAAAGTGCTGGCTTAGGCTATTTGGACATGTACAAGGACAAGGAGTAAGAAGGAAGGGCAAGAAGCCCAGCTGGTTTACTCAGGAGGTCATGAATGTGGTGAGGGCCAGAGAAAAGCATTTTGGAGGTTCAAGAAATCCGGAGAGAAGTCGACAAAGATAAGTATGCAAAAAGTCCAGGAAGGTTACCAGGCTTGTCAGAGCGGTCAAGGCTTCTAGAGAGCTGAGACTAGCACAGGGTATTAGGGATGGAGAAAAGGACTTCTTCAGATACATAAGAAGAGGAGGAAAAACAAAGACCAAATTGTGAGGATTAGGAAGGATGAAGGGTGGGTGGAGAAAGGGTGGGAATCAGGCAGAAGTATTAAATGGATACTTCTATTCTGTTCTACAGGGGAGAGAAAGGGCAAGTACCACAAGGGAGGGGCTGAGTGGGCTATGGAGTGGAGGGTGATGGATATAGGGATTACAGAGGACAGGGTTCTGGAAGGTTAAGGGCACTAAGGGACAAGGGTGGACAAGGCGAGAGACCCAATGACATTTACCATAGGGTACTAAGGAACTAGTGGAGGTCCTGGCAGGACTGCTGGCTGACCTGCTCAATACCTACCTGGACACAGGATGCATACTGCAGGACTGGAGGATGGCCCATGTAGTGCCCATTCACAAATGTGGTCCTAAGGATGAACCAGACTACTATAGACCAGTGAGCCTCACATCAATCGTGGGTAAGTTTATGGAAACAATCCTAAAAGAAAGGCTGGTGACCTTTCTGGAGGATAATGGACTCCAGAATGGTCAACAACATGGGTTTGTCTCGGGCAGATCCTGCCAGACAAACCTAATTGAAATACTACAACTGGGTGACCAAGGCACTGGACAAGGGCCATGCGGTGGATGTCCTGTATTTGGACTTCAGCAAAGACTTTGATTCCATGCCACATGGGAGGCTGGGGGGGGAGCTGGAGTATATAGGGTGGGAACAAAGATGGTCAAATGGGTCAGAAACTGGCTGAATGGTGGACAACAAAGGGTGGTAGTGGGGGATCTCATCCCAGAGGTCAGTGATGAACGGGGTGCCACAGGGATTGGTGCTGGGACCAGTGCTGTTTGGGACATTCATAGCCAGTATCTCACTCAGAATGTGGAGTAAGATCAGTCTGTTCACTGATGATACGAAGCTGGAGGCTCTGGTAGATGACATAGGGGTTGGAGGGGCTGCAGGAAGACTTGACCAAACTTCAGGAGTGGTCAGAAACATGGCAGTTGGGATTCAATGCCAAAAATGCAAGGTACTACACTTCAGGGCTAGGAACCAGGGGTGGAGCTATCAGCTGGGCGGGTACAGTTGGAAAACACTGAGGAGGAAAAGGATCTAGGGGTGTCTACAAAGGGAGTATGAACAACTAAGCTCAGTGCAGAAAGGTGGCAGAAAAGCCAACAAGATGTTGGGTGCATAGTGAGAGAATCTACTCCAGAAATAGGGAGATGATCCTTTCCTGCACAGGTTGCTGGTCAGGCTGCACTTGGAATACTGCATGCAGTACTGGCAACCGTTCCTGAAGAAGAATATCAGATTGTTGGAGAGTACTCCCTGGAGGAGAGGAGGGATAGGAAGATACGATTGAAACCTTTAAATACTTAAAGGGGATAAATAAGATTAATACAGAAGGGATTTTCTAGATTAGAAGAGGAGGGATAGCGAGGCACCACCTGAGACTGGAGGGGAAGATTCAGGAGGAAATCAGGAGATGTTTTTCATGGAACAGGTGGCAGACAAGTGGAATACTCTAGCTGAGGAGGTGGTATCTTGTAGAACGGTGGGTGGTTTAAAGAGGGATGGGACAGAGTGAGGGGGTAATGCTGAAGAGGGTGGGGCAGCTGCAAATTGAGGGGCTAGCAGCACAACCGAAAGCAGACTCGATGAGACCATGAGGCCTGTTTCTGCTGGTGTTTTATTATGTTCATATGTACATATACAGCCCACATGGCTATACAAGGAAAAGGGATTCATCTCCTAGAAATCTCAACCAATCTTCTTAGCTGATTTCACTTGTCTTACCTGACAGTGATATCAAATCCGAGCTGAACAATCTAACATAAGGATGCCACTTTTGTTAGTCAGTGAAATCATGAATCAATGTACCATTTTTTATTTAAAAACTGAAGATGTTATCACTCAGCCTATTTTGAGTGATCCAGCTTCAACAGAGAAAACACTTTTCATACTCCATTGAGAGTGCCACCTATGCAGAACAACTGATTGCTTTTGCCCATGTTTATGTGCAGCCAAACATAAAATAAATTCCCATTCTAGTCTCAATTACTTCTGCATTTGGGTGCACATTAACCTCTACTTAGAAGCACAGATGTCTAAGTCCCGTAGCTGCACACTAGTCTAGAACTGGGACTGGACTTGGTACAGGTAGGAGGACAGCCTCAGGAGATGTGTGCATCTCAAAGCTCAACCCTCTGATCAGCCCTCACTGTTGTCCTCAGCTGGGTACCCAGCTTAGCCTTTCCAGGAGTAATTTTATCAGCGGTCCACATTGCACTGACCTGTCTGCTCAATGGACTCAGCAGATTCCTTGAGGTAGTTCCTCCTTCCCCTGGCAGTTTTGAACATAGACCTCTTCAGTATGGTATTTACAGGAGAAAATACAAATATATAAATGTAGGTCATTTTTGATCATGTGTGCCTAGAATGCCAATAGAGAATTGGAGGTCTCTATAAAGTTTATCTTTTGCTGTGTTTGATGTATTCTAGCTGCCTGTGGTGGCGATGCATTTGCATATTTTTTCATGCATCTGTCTTCTGGTCAAATTTCACACTCGGCAGGGTTGTCACCCTGTTGTTGATCATCTCCTTCTGCTCCTCCTCATTTGAGAAAAAATAGGTGACCCCAAACCAGAGCTCATCCTTCTCGATGCCAGAGGGATTCCCGTGGGCAGCTAATTTAGGTGAATGATCTGGTCCTGCTGATCCCCATCAATGACAAGGCACAAAGGAGGTCAGGAGGAGGCATCCAAACCACAGTAGAATCTTAATGTACAAAATGCTTCATGTCTTAAACACTGGAGTGTTGAGTTTGGTTTATTAACTACAGCCAGAGCACTTACAACTTTAAAGAGTCACACCCCTAGGATTATTACTATAAGGACCACTTGGGGAAGGGCATGTAGGTCAAATTGCCAATGTGTCAAAACAGGGTAACCCTTGAAGACCTGGCACAGATTCTTTGAGACACCCCTGCTAAAGAACTGTTGTAGGCAGGTGATAGGGGTGTCTCAGAAGCAGTGATTGAGAACAGAGGAGCTGGTGGGTATCAGGACCATCTCTGGACAGTGTGATGTGATACATTTTAGGGGTCCAACCCCAGAGCTATTGTTCTAGTATGTATAGGTTCAGGTGCAACACCACCTGGTTATCAATGTTTTGCAGGGCTTGACCTCTGGTGGTAAATTGTGCACATATCCATTTATGACGATATTATCCATTTATTGTAATAGTGTATATGGGGAATTAAAGAGGCAGATTTACAAATGTTGCTGAGGGAGTAGGTTTGTGTTGCTGCAGTAAAGCTGTGGATATCCCCATATACAATATAACAGTAGTCACACATCGATGCATGCACGATTTATCATCAGAGATCAAGCCCTGCAAAACATCAATAACCAGGTGGTGTTGTACCTAAACCTATGCATAAAGGACAAAATAGCTATGTGGTTGCAACCCAAAATGTAACTCATCACATTTCAACAACAAACTATCCAAAGTAGACTATCGATTAAAGCATTACATTTTTGAAGGACTTTTGTAACAAAAAAAAAAATCTTTTTTCATGTTAATGCATGGCAGTCATGTTGGCTCTGACATGAGTTTGTTTTCATCTAGCCATTAGGTTCCCAGTTCTCCAGCCACTGCTTCTGTCAGGCATTCCCCACTGATATCTCAGTAACATTTTCATCTCCCCACTGTGAAGGCTGGCAGGGACCCACATGGGGCAGTGCACAAGAGTTTTGGTGCTGTCATACAAGTGGCTGGTGCTCATAGTATCTTTTCCATTGAGTTACCTGCGCCCACTCACTTCCTATCCATCCATTCAATCACACAGCACCAGGCAGCAACCCGACAGACCATGCTTGCGCGGTATCCACCATACAGGAGGCAAGTACAACAAAGCCACTGCAAGAACCACTCAACAGTGAAACCTGGTGCCACTCTCCCCGAATGGAAACACTGCTGCACAGCAGTGCTACCCAACACCCACCAGCTGCCGCCCAGCTCCGCCTGCTTGAACCCAATTCATAAGCACAAAGCACAACGGCTACCCACTTATTCATCAGGTAACCCTCATGACCAGCTCTTTAGAAAATAAGGTTGGGAACTCTCTGGATGTATTGAGGAGTAAATTCTGTGGTGAAGAAAACAGCCAACATAGACAAAAGAACCTTCGTTATAGTTTAAAAAGACTATTTGAATCTCAGTAAATTATAGCACAAGTCTATGTACTTGGTGTTTCTGACTGTTTTGTGTGCTATTTTGATTAATTTGGAACTACTCTGCTGCTAGCTGCTCTAACTGTTCACCTGGGACTCTCTTAAAATTAGGCAGTTCACCAAAACAAGCTTATCCCAGTGTGCAATATTTCTAAATAAAGTCAAATAATTTGCTATGACATTTGAGATGAATATATTTCCATTTGTGCTGCTTGCATGATACAGAGATCAGCATTTTAATCCCTCCCACCCAAAGGCTAAAAAGAATGACACTAGTACCTTAAAGAGGCAATAACACACAAAATAGCAGACAGTGTGGTGATTTAGCCAATTACTTTTATTTCTAAAGTATATTTTCCTTTTCCAATTGCTGATTAGACTTTTTGTACTTGATTAGGAATGATGTGAGAAGCAGTGCTTTACCTCGTATACTGTAGCTGATGGAAATAGAACTAGATATGCCAGCATCCATACTGAGCATAGTTCCTCACATCACACAAAGCACTATCAGGGATGAAATCTTAAATATGCAAAATGGAAAAGATAAAGTACTTCAGATATAAAAGTAATACCTGGCTAATTTAAAATACATATTTCACATAGCATACTCTCCTTCAGAGTCTCATTTCAGTATCTATATAATTTACAGTCAGGATACTGTACAGTGGCAGAGTCATGGACAGTCAGATACTGTTCAGAGTAGCAAGTGAAGGGTAAATCTAAAGGTTACAGTAGCTGTCTGTAAACCAGCAGACCTTGGTTTGAATCTCATGACCACCCACTGTACATTGTGACTTGAGCACGTCACTAACTTCCTGAACTGACAGGTTGCTCCATTGAAATGAGCTTTAGCTAAGTGATTTTCTGTGCCAAATATTGTAAAAAGATCTGTAGCAGAACTATGAGTACAGAGATTTAGCCTTCACTTTGTACAACACTCAAAATCCATCTAACTGATAGCATCCCACTGCATATCCTGTACCTGTTCTTTACACTACTGTATATTGCGGTTTCAAAAGAAAGATGTACACATAATCTTGAAGGAAAATAAAGCAACAAAGTATATTGCAAAATCCAGATGCATTAGCACACAGCTCAGAGACTGAAAAGATGCATCAGGATGGTTTCCTGTCTAGTACTTCTGCTTTTCAGAGGACCTCTTGAAAAATCAGAAAAACTAGACCTGCAAAATAATAGGGTTAAATTTTCCATGTCCAATCTGTGTACTAATGCATGTAATTTGCAATATACTTTGGTATGTTTTATTTCTTTCAAGAGGGTTGTGTGTGCATCGCTATTTGTTTTGTTACTGCAAGCGGATACAGTATTGTGCTAGGGCAGAGTAAGTTACTGCAATGCCACCTTTCAAACTGGAGGTGGGAGGAAGAAATCCTTTAGTTTTCTAACATAAGTCAAAATTTGGGCATGTTTAAACTCTGTTTAATCTCTCCAGTGTATTATTTCAGGTGTTTGTTTTGAAATAATGTGTTAATGCCCTTTTCACATCAAATATTCTTTTTTTTTTTTAATTACTCACAATATGTGTTGCACAACCCAGTGACATCATTTGACCAGACGCCTGCTGTGTGGTTTTTCCTGCAACTTTGACATAACTGATGTCACTGGGTTCAGCAGCTAAATAATTAAATAATGAATTGTGGGTAGGGAAAAGGCAATATTAACAAGGACACTAATTAAGGGAAAACATAATAATTCACAGCAGCAGTCACTGGCTAAGCTGATATATTTTTTACCAATATATGTCTTATACAAAGATGATATAGCACACAAAGCTTTCATGGCCACACAGGACCATTCATAAAGTGCAATAGCATGCTGAGCAAAATGATACTGTACCTGATGAGGGAACTGTGTGGTCATGAAAGCATCTGTACCATACCATCTTTGTAAAGACACTACGATCCAATGAAAGATATTCAGCTATCCAGCAACTCCTGCTTACCAAAGATCAATACAGCTACAATCTCTTTTACTACAGCATTTCAAAACAAACTGAAAAAAAGTACAAATGGGGACATGCCTAAATTTCAAATGTGCATGAAAACTGAAAAAAAATAAGGTTTCTGTGTCTTTAAGGGGTTTTATTACACAGCCGCTCAGCATGTTTCTTGGGTTAACTACTTTGGGCAACACAACATTACTCCAAAGAAAAGAAACATTGTTTACTGCAGACCACAGAACAGAAAATCATTATGAAAGTCAGGAATAGCAATGCAATCAATTGTTTCTTGTAAACATACAGTAGCTTATTGATGAATCAAAAGGCTGCTTTGTAGAGCAACATGAATCAGCCGCAGACAGTATGTGTAACAAAGGGAGGTTCTTTTACTAAACCTCAGGAGACTGAAATTTATTAATAGACACGGATGGTAATATTTTTAAGATTCCAGTTACTATTGTCCTGTACTTAGCTATCAGATTTTCTCTACCAAACCCCACTCCTACCATTATCCACAGAAAGCTCGCAGTGCAGCATGTACAGGAAAGGACAGTAGCCCAGCGACCAGTAATATCAACATAAAGAACATCCTGCATCATAATTGCATGGTTCACATACCCTTTTAACATACTTTTTATGTTATGTTGAGTGTGCAGTGCAGACAACATATTGTGGTTGCTTCAGTGGAGAAGAGGTTTCGGAGGTGCCGTCCTGCTGCAGCCAATGGTGCCACTGCTTTTTATGGCCGAGGCTCTGTGGCACCGATGGTATAGCATGCTGTCAATGACAGCAGTTGAGAAAACGTTCCACCACCTTGAAAGAAATTAGCCTCTGCAATCAGGGAGTGCCACAGAGCAGTCCCTGATTGTAGCAGCCCTTACTGCTTGCCTCGTCTGCTGTCCCCATCAAACAACATGGCAGCAGCTTCCTGTCTTCTCATAGTCCCCACAAAAGCTGAGGGACAGCCGCCACCTTTCACAGTCCTCTGAAAGCCAACGGGGTGATCAATCCCTGTCAGCATGCCCCCTCCTAATTTAATTTGCAGGACGGGATGCCCAATCCCCATCGACATAATGTGGCCCCCATTTCTTGTGTGCCAGCGGGGTACCCAGTCCCAATCAGCAACAGACTCCCCTCACATCAAACACACAGTTGGCACACTGGGAGCCCACCCCAGTGTGCAAATGTACCTATACAAATAGAAAACCTTCCCTCATTGTTCTTTATTTCCTGGTTTAACCTGTGAATCAAAAATGGTCCCTTGAGTTCAGTGCCCCTTCCCCAACCCGCAGCCACCCTCTGTGCACCACTTCCCCACACCCAGCTCATCTCATACTTGCCTCACGGAGCCTGGTGCAATGATCTTCAGTGGAGCAGGAACACATCTGCACTCTTCAAAGCAGACTGCAAACTGAAGAAATGCCGGTAAGCAGTACAATGGCGTAACTGGGTTTTTCAACTTCTGTGGATATCTCAGCTATGTTTTGACTTTTACCAAATTTTCAACATAAGGTTTTGGGACCCTTCTCATGAATTCAGTCACTGTCATGGTGTTATTTGGTCCCAAAGTTGATTTTGCAGTCACTGCATAGAAAGCACCTTTCAGGACCGAGTAACAGAAATGACAAGTATAGCTGTTTATGAGGTGGCCTCCCAAAAAGCCTATTTTGAAAATTTGGTAAAAATCCAAAAAATGACTGTTACAAGCATGTGTTGCGCAGTTTCCACGAGCACCATAACTTCGCCAATTTGTAATATTTTCACTCCAAATTTCCAACATTGGTATTTTTCACACTTCTTATGAACAGTGCAGCAGTCATTTTTACATCCTTGCTGAAAGGTATTTTCACACTACTTGCAGAATAGCGTGGTTGCTGTGGGAAATCAGTGTTTGGGACAGATTACAAAAATCACAGCAACACTGTTCATGAACAGTGGTCCTAAAATGCTTATGTTGAAAATTTGTTGACAAAAGTCTGAGACAGAAAGAAAGCAGTCAGAGCTTCCTTAAATCGAGGAGGTTATTTTCAGACTATCCTGAATTGAATTACTACTTTTTGGACCTGTGTAAGTAACTAGTATTGATTCTGTCTTTGAGCTTGACTTTTCTTAGTTTAACTTTAATTTGCCAGGTAGGAACTGTGGCTGAGAGATATTTGCAGTCATTTGTGACTAGACCTGTTACTTAACCTCTGTGAAATAGGTGTCTGAAAGGAAGAGCACTCCCTGGGGTGGAGAGTCAGAGTTGTAGTTGATTGTTTCTGGAGGGCATAGGTTTACTCCCACTCACCCTGCTGCTCACCCCACCCACCCAAGCACATAACTTCCTTTATAGCAGGGGTTTTGACATCACTTCCCCAAAGCTGCTAACAACATACACCTGTCCATGTCCTCAAAGGTACAGCACACTGAATAGGGGTAGACACACTCACAAGCTTGCACACACTAAAACAAGATAACAACAACAAAAAGCATCTGTAACAGGAAGGGACATAGATAAGTGGGGAGTGGTGCAATCCACTGGCTGTAGAGCTGCAGTCTTCTGGGAAACATTCTGGAGACTGAGTTGCTGCCCTATTTGCAGGCACCTCTCTGGTCTGAGGGAGGAGGTTGTTCATCTCCATGCTGACCTGGCAAGGATTCAGGAAACCTGCTCCCCACCCAGGGACCACCCAGGCCTCTGCCACTACCTCAGAGGTTGCCAAGAAAGAGGAGTGGTTGGACCACAGTGGGCTCAGGGAGGGTGAGGGTGGTGGAACAGAGTGCATCCTCCAGTTATTCCTCTACACATTCACTTGCCACTCTGGCAGAGCATGGTTCCTCTATGGAGGCACCTGCAGTGAAGACCAAGGAGGATGCTGGAACCTCCACAATGGAGAGCCACAGGAGGTGGCACAGACCCCATGGGGAAGGAAACAACTCCTGGTGGGGACACAATTGTTAGGGGTAGAACTGGGGAGAGGTAAAGGGAGGTAAGGTGCCTGCCCGGTGGTATGGCTTGGAGGGACAGGAAATGAATCCTCGGGATTGTGGGAGCAGCTGCAAGGCAGGGGTGAGCTGGATGTCATTATCCACCTAGGGAAAAATGACCTGGCTGAAAATGGGATCAGTGCAGTGCAACAGGAGTTTGTGGAGTTAGAGAGGGGCCTTAGACAAGTAGCACACGTAACTTTCGGAAGTGCTACCTGTCTATGGCACTGATGAGGTTATGGTACTCTGCACCATGGGATTCAAGGACTGGTTGAAAAACTGGTGCAGAGCTCAGGGATTTGGCTTCATTGGGACAGGGCTCCACCTGGAGGGATGCAGGCCCATACAGGTGTGATGGCCTGCATCTATCCAGGAGGGAACCAGGATCCTAGGTGAAAGGTTTAAATGCTCATTAAATGCTTCACTGGCAAGCATTTAAACTAGCCAAAGGGGAGGGACTGAAAAGAAGAAGGAAACTTAGCCTCCCAAAAAATCAAAGTAGTTAGTGAGGTAAACACCAAGACAAAGCAGTTGATAGGGAGAAGGGCAGGGTAAATGGAGCAAAAGACAAAGGCAGTAAGGACAGGGATGGGGCAAAAAGAAATCAAAGCCATAGAAAAATGGAGGGTAATGAGTACCAATGCCCATAGTCTAGGTAAAAATCTCTCGAAATGGTGGCCTTGATGAAAGAGGGATGCCTGGATATTGTGGCAGTCACAGAAACATGGACACAGAGAACCATGACTGGGATGTCAACATACCAGGATACACAATCTACAGGAGGGACAGGGAGGAAGAAGAGGAGAAGGAGTAGCTTCCATGCAAGGGAAGGGATCAAAGCAATATAACTAAAGGGTAAACAGGAGGAGAGAAGGCACTGTGGGTCACCCTGGAGACTGAAATGGCACCACAATCTGCACAGGGGTTGTATACAGATCTCAAGGGAGGAAATGGACAAGGAAATGATAGAAGGCATCCTTAGGATGGCAGAAAAGAGAATATTGCTGATGGGGGACCTGAATATGCCAAATGTTAACTGGAGCACCTTTGCTGAAGCCATATCCAAGAGCAAGGCCATTCTCAATGCTCTACAGGGGCATGCCTCAGACAACTAGTTTTGGAACCCACTCAGGAGGGATCAATCTTAGACCTGGTACTCTCAAATGAGGATGGAGACAGGATCTCTCATCTTGAAAAGGGTAACCATCTGGGAACAAGCGACCGCCAAACAGTGTGGTTCACAATAAACTTAGTTGTAGAGTCAAGCATACAAAAGTGAAGGTACTGGACTTCAGGAGGGCTGATTTGTCAAAATGGGAGAGTGCCTCAGAAAAGCACTAGCAAACAGGCAAGAAGGTGTGGTGAGCAACAATGGGGAAACATCAAAACCACCATCACAGAGGCAACAAGCCTTTGTGTGAAGCAAATAAACAAATCAAAATGAAAGAAAAACATTGTGGTTCTCAATAGAAGTGGCGGGGAAGGATAGGGAGAAAAAGATAGCATTCAGAAGTATAAAGAAACACAGGAGTAGCAGGACAGAGAACTGTACCAGTTACAGCAGAAGGAAGCGGGAGGGCAGTCAGAATAGTAAAGGCCCAAACCTAGGAAAAGATAGCCAACCTCAGTTAAGAAGGGGGGATAAAACTTTTATAGGTACATTAGGAAGCAAAGAAAGACTAAGGCAAGGATACTGAGGCTGAATAAAGATGAAGGTGGTTGGGCAGAGACCAACAGTGAAAAAGCAGGGATACTGAATGAATACTTCTGCTTAGTATTCACAATGGAAAAGCAGGGGAGATACCTAATCCAGTCAATAGAAGCACTCTGGATAGGGAGGTTGATAATAGTCCTTTCACAGAAGAAAGGGTTCTGAAAGAACTCTTAAAACTGAAGGTGATAAAGCAATGGGGCCTGATGGGATTCACCCCAGAATTCTAAAAGAACTAAGGGAAGAACTAGTAACACCACTGACTACCCTTTTAATAAGTCATGGGAGGATGGTGTGGTACTTCAGGACTGGGGGAGGGTGGATGTGATTCCCTTTACAAAGTGGGAGCAAGACAGAGGCAGGGGAACTACAAACCTATCAGTTTGACCTCTGTGGTAGGAAAATGATTGAATCACTTGAAGGAAAGAATTGTTGACTACCCAGAGGCCAGTGGGGGCACAGGACCCAACGAGCATGGATTCACAGTAGGGAAGGTCATATCAGACAAATCTAATTGATTTCTTTGACTGGGTAACCAAAGTAGTAGACCAGGGAGGGACTGTGGACATGGCTCACCTAGACTTTAGCAAGGCATTTGACACAGTCCTGCACAAAAGATTACTAAACAAACTAGCCAGCCTGGGAGTGGGTTCC